>OX244042.2:40780516-41418671 GCA_945859785.2 Tridacna gigas
GTATCTTTCTGCATCGAAATAATGCTTTCTAATAAAATGATCGTAATGGAAATATTTTTTATCGCGTAAATATTTCCTGCTATAATAAGAAGAAGGCGGAGTACCAAAACCCTGTCTCACGGACATATCGTTAGGATGTAAAAACGGATAAAAAGATAAGACAGAAAAAGAATAACGATAGGAAAATATTGCAGATTTTATACGTTTGGAAGGGGATTGACCTACTTTGTCTTGGAACGTGGGCGAGAGCATGTAGATAGAACATAACATTTTATATGATCTATCTACAATTTCCAAGACTGAACTTTTTGAAAGAACTGTAATCAAAACATACGACTTCTGTTTTTAATCATTATTTATTCAAGTAAAGTTTTTTAACAACATCGTTAAAACAATATAACATTTTTACAAAACATTTCTTTACAAAGCATTTTTTACAAAATATTATTGAAGATACAATACATTATATTGAAGATACATTATTGACAACAGTTTTTGACAACATTTCTTTTTTTTTTTACAATGCAAATTCACAGATACCTCGATTTTTCCACTTGTCTTCATGGTCCGTAATAACTTTGTGCAATTGGTCATTACCCAAAAACATTGGATATATGCCGTCCAATTCACTGTATTCACACGTTCCTCTAATTTGGAAGATATTTTTAAATACACCTTTTGCTGAAAGAGTTGAATATACGATTTCTTCTGTTACATCTCTATCAAATAGAAAATAACCTTCCATGATATCCACTGCTTCTGCGTCGTCTCTTCCTCTTTTATAGCGTAAGTAAAAGTTAAACAGAACTGATTTCATTTTCAGTAGGTTCAGGTAACTTTCTACTGCTCTTCCTACGATAATGAATCGCCATCGACTTGTGGCTTGCAATTGTTTAGCAAAATAGTCACCTTTCCACAAACAAGCTGTTAAATATCCTTTGATAGTGAGATCGAAATCTGAGTCGGTCACCATCATTGCAATAAAGTCGTGCATGCTATACAGTTTGCAGGATTTTTCTCCTTTTGCAACTCCCTTATGCAATTTATCTGTCCAAAATTTCACACAGTTGAATTTAATGGTAAATTGTGTTCGTTCATCGAGTGTGTGCAGATGGATGAAATGTCCATAAATCTTTTCACGTAGTTCTATTGGCAAAGGCAGCATTTTACTTGACATGATTCTCCACTGTTTTAAAACGTCTTACTTCGTCCGTTCACTTCAAAACAATGTAACATGGAATTGTTTTCTTACGATTATTTATATCCTCAAACTTTTATGTCCAGTATCAGTATCGTTTACAATAACTCTTTTGGTGTATACAGAGCGAAACGTTTTTGTCTGTGGTTCACTGGTAACTGTTCTATCTCTATGCCTTTTGATTCTACAATCATACTGAACTTTGATTTCTATTGTACGATCCAAAGTACATTTTGAATAGGTGTCGAAATTCACCAGCTGGTTTGTATTGTGATCCAAAGTGATACCCTTAACTTTACATTTGCTTTTCACTTTTCCATCTTTCGTTCTCATTTTGTAAGTAAAATTTTTGGGTCCTAGTCCTCTGAAATGAGTGATTTTGCAATCGGGCTCTTCATCAGTCCATTTTCCTTGTCTGCTGTAAATGATGGGAGGATTCCATGATTCAGTATCATGAATGTACATACAACTATCTGTATCGAAATACAGAACTCTATCCTTTAGCTTTTCAAGTACACTGTACAGTTCCAACCTGGCATAAGCTGTTACGTAGGACGCTCCAATAACATTGGCTGTAACATGAGTTTCGACAAAGGCCATCTGTTCTTCATAGTTGACCAAGATGAATGGACACTCATCGTAAAAAATTTCTACATATTTTACCAAGTATTTTGGATCGGTAATCAATTCAAAATATTTAGACGCCTCTCTGATGTATTTCGTCTTACTCGTGTTTTCACGCTGAGCTAATTTTCCCCAAAGACAGTTCAGCATAATCTTAGCAAATGATCTTTTGCCAGGATTTTTTTTAATGCATTTTGGATCGAGACGAATGCCTTCGGCTTCCTCATAGTCGCGAATAAACTGTTCCTTTTCTGAGTCTGATTAAGCGGGATATCCACTGGCTTCTTGCTTAATTTTCAAGGAATTGTTCACGTAACCTTTAAAGAACTGATCCGATACAGAGTTGAAATGCCAAATTTCATACACTTGCATCAACTGATAACCACAGTCAAGAGCCTTGAAAAGTTCAAATGTAACCCAAGTTCCAACCAAGGATCTCTTCTTTACCATGTCTACAAATGTTTGAGCTTTCTTGTGAACATTTCATGCAAAGTGGGAACATCATCTTGTTGTTACAGTGAACTGGGAGAACGGGGTGAAACAAATCAGTTGGAGGTAGAACTTTGCATTTAATTAGTCCTTCATACTAACGAATATCGTTCATGTCAATAGTCTCAGGAGTCAAGATTACTGGATGACCTACAGGATAGAATTTGTGTTTGCAAACGTAAGGATACAGTGAGCAAATATCTATGTACTTGATTTCCTTTTCACTGGACTCCTCAACATCATATCCAACTTTTATTGCATTACATCTGCCTCCAGACAAGCCCTCTCTTGGATCGATGGGATCACAGTGTGGATATAGCCTTTCATTGACTTTTTTGTACTCTTTATCCTTCATCTTATCATCGAATTCATGCTCCCATATGGTCACGACATTATATCCCATGTTTTTGATGGTTTGTAAGCGTTCAATAGTACTTTCGTACAATTCACTCATTGTCTTTCCATTGATGGGACTGATATATTTTCGATCCTTATAACATTTCTGGCAGCCATGATATAAATCCCCAAGGAATTCATAGACCGTGTTTGATTGATGGTGAAATCCGTCTACAGTGTATTTCCCAATTTGAACTTCGCCACCACTTTTGGCATGACGAATATGAATGCCTTTTTCCTTAGCGACGCTTTGAATCCAACGTATCGCTTTCATAGAAAAGCGACGCCTGGCTGGGTCTTTGCTTGAAATGATGGCTATTTGATCTTTTGGCAAATAATCTTTTCGCCAAATCTTGTTACATGCACCGGCAATGGTAAACGCCTCTGAAAATGGACAAATTCCACTCTGCTCGATGAACAATTTTCTGAATTCACCAGATCCTCGTCTTAGGATATCAACATCGGATCCACAGTACAATTCCATCTCGTTTTGAAAATTGAATTCCACACCGCTTTGAACGTCATTATACCAGAGTATGAAATTCGATCTACCCTCTTCAGACATTGAATCGGGTTTGTAATAAGACATGTCCAAGTATGGCCCGCTGTAATCCCAGAATTTGTATGTATTTGCCCACTGAGGGAAGTAGCCTTTTTTCATTTCTTGAAGTCCAAACGTAGTTGGAAATTTTGCCAACCCAAAGTTCATGAAATTGAATGAATCGATCAAAACCACTCCATTCAGTTCTAACTTCATAATATTATTTCCATTCATGATCAGTTCTGGTTCTTTTAACCCAACTTTGATAATATGGCTGAGAATAAACTGTCCATCATAACCTTTGAGATTATGGGCGATAGCTGTGATTCCTTTATGATGCTTTGTAAACAGCCAGTTGCAGAATTGACTCAAAGTTTCTTTTCCTTGAAAAATAACTTCTCTTCCTTCTTCGAATTCGCTGCATGTGGAACAATGAAAATCAAGTGGTTTATCGATACATTCAGCACATGCTCTGTGTGCAATACAGTAAATCGGAATGTGTACTCCCGTGTCTTGTTGGCATTTAAAGTCAAAGAAAATGAACAAGGGTTTTTTGACGGCAGAAGAACACGTCTCATCGTCGCTGTCATGGTTCGTCTTACTTTGGTAAGGCTGAATAAAACAGCGATGAGAAAAGTCAACTATTTTCTTGCAGATATGGCACTTTTTCTTTCCCTTACAGACATGATTTCTCTTTCTGTCAGAAATTTGTCCCCCACATTTTGAACAGATTTTCACTAATTCACAAATGGTTTTCTTCTCTTTACCTTGAAGCGTTTTGTGATTTTTCAAGCATTCTGCACTAAAAAATCGTCTATGGCAATTAGAGCAGATATACTCTTTTGATTCCGATGGACATTTTCCAGCACGAAAACATCCTTTACAGATTTTTGAACAGACATGGTCTTCCCGATTCTTGTAACGCACGTCCCAGAACTCACAATAATAAGCACAATCAAGAAATCCTGTGATGGAGTTGATGTAATCATAGTGGTTTTGATGAAAGTACAAATGTATGATTTTACTTTTGTCTTTCACTTCTGGATGTTCAAATACTTTTTCCACCTTCGAATGCTGTTGATGAACTTTAATAACATAGTCTTTTTCATACAAGAAATCTTGAATTTTTTGTATTCTTCAAGACCTACAGACTGCGTTGACGAAACTCTAACTTCATTCATCAGTTTCTCAGCTTCAGTCTTTTGAAGTAAATAATTTGATCTTCTGATGTAATCCCATCTTCTATTCCGTGCTTCGGTGTTTTCACGTTCATGGTGACAAATCCCCACAACAACGGCTCTTGCAAAACATAGATGATCACGGTTGTTAATTTCAATAATCGAAGGTTTCTTTTTTGCAAAAAGTTTCGATTCCAATACTTCTGATGTTCTAAGTCTTTTACCGCTACCACGTGGGGGTCTCGTATGTGTAATGTCAAATGTCATGGATCCATCGTTCAAGACGAATTCTTCATTCGATTGTACAAGTCTTTCAATCTCGTTTAACATAGTATTGCTGTCTAAGTCTTCTACGTATAGAAAAGGAATATGAACCCCCATATCCAATGAAGGGTGATTAATGCTAATTCTAATCATATCCCTCGGTTCAGCCTTTAACTTTTGAATGATTTGACGGATAACATCGTCAAATAATGCGGTCAATTGCTGTGGTGGTAGCTCTTCAAATTTCTTAAAAGACGCCGACAGCACATGGGATTCTGTTTTGAATCTCCTTGACTTCTTTTTTCCCATCTCTGTTAAGTCATATAGCCTTTTCATATCTAGACTTTTCATGTCTGAAGAAGTAGTTTCTTCTTTCTTGGACGAAAATGACTCAACATCACTTTCTTCTTTCAATGGTATAGATTTTTTTGTTGAGCGAAAATCGCTTTCGCTGTTACTCTCTTCTTTCGGAGGTGTATATTTTTGGTTGATGGTGAAAATTTCTCACCGTCGCTTTCATCGTCGGTACTACTGCCTGGATAGACTAGTATTCTTTTTCTTTTTTTTTGCCGATAGTAATTTTTTTCTCTTTTTTGGCATTGGCCGAATTGCCTCATCGTCACTTGTACTGTCTGAATAGGGTACTAGCCTTTTAGACATGGTTTTTATGGCTGGTTGTAAGTCAGACAATGGCTCATAACTCAAAAAAATCCTAACTTTTTATATCTTTTTTCAGACCAATCGTATATAAAAAGAGACGTTACGATTGAAATCTTCATCATTCCTCGGAAAGATCTCGAATAGTATAGTTGGTAGAAAATGAGTGGGTTCAAGCTACAAAGTACAACACCAAAGAGGATGCATGTGTATGTTAATCCATACACCCACGATTAGGAGATCACCAATATACCATCGAGTTATCAAGTTTATCATACTGGGAACTATGTGGGCTCACTATTATCCCACCAACATTTTGCAGAAAAAGATGTTTATCGTATCACCAGAGTCCTGGATCAATCAACATTTGACAAACGACATTGGATGAATGATATGAGAATAAATATTTGTTTTACATGCAACAAATAAGGACATTGGGCCAGACAATATCCAGAAAAAGAAAAGCAGATGTGGAGATTCGTTTCTGTCTTCGTGGACCCCTACAGTCACGATATCAAAATTTCAGCAACAATGGAAACTGGTGGTGAATTCCAACACATGAAATACGTTGGTGCTCTATTATCATATAAAGCCGACGGAAATAAATGGAAAACAACCTTACAACAGACTACAACACCATCGACTGAAAATCAGATCGAAAATATGGAGAATGACAACACAAATATCAGCGATGCAGAGATCTGCAGAATTCAGGTAGAGACACACGATAAATCGCAACAGAGTTTGCAAAAAATTAAACTTTCTTCAGAGGACACTCTTATACTCGACCAAAGCAACGAAGTTTCTTCAGTGAAGTTGTCTGGAGAGGGACAAAACAACGAACTTTCTTCAGAAAAGTTGTCTGGAGAGAAGAAAAACAACGAGAAAAGAGAAAATAAGAAAAAGAAGAACTGTTTCTTTTGCAAAAAAAAAACATGGTGCGAAACTCTGTCCAGATATTGTTCTAAAAAATAACGATGCTAAAAACAATGAAAAAGGGGAGAAACGTAAGAGTGAATGTGAGTCTGACATTCCGAAGAAAAAAAGAAAAACACAGTGAATTGTAAATTGTGTCAACAAAAAAAACATTTTCAAGTTAAAAACATTTTTTCAAAACGATTCAATTGAATTTTTCACAGTTCATTATTAACGTTGTTTTTTCTCACACCTTGTATATATTTTCACAGTTCAGTGTTTCATTGTACGAAAATTTTTAAATAAAATACAAATATATATGCATATGACTTGACTTTTTTGTTTGACAATTTGAAAGATAGAGCTTTCTTGCAGAATGGTAGCCCTGAAAAGGACTGTTTTAAATCGAAGAGAATGTAATCTTCACCATTTCAGCGAAGGATACATTCTCATCAATTTTGCCTGCCATCCTCGATGCTCCGTTGGTGGTATCAAACCCGTCAAATCGGGGTAGATATTCCCCATCTTGACTATTGGGGTGCGAGTATAGAACTCATAACCCCGTCTCTCAAAGAACTCACGGAGTGCCTTATGCTTCAACCTATTCCTTTCTTCTCTTCTATCTTGTTCCTTCTCCATTTCTTCTTTTTTCCACTTCTCCTCTTCCTCAACCTTCTTCCCACAGAACAAGCCACAGCAAAATTTGGACAATTTCATCGTGAAATGAGTTAATACAAGAATAAAACGCTGTCTCTTTTATAGCTTTGCGGAGTTATTGACCTACTTAGATCCAAGAATTAAGAGCGCGGACGAGAGCGAGAGCATGTAGATGAAACATAACATTCTATATGATCTATCTACAACATCCAAGAGTGTCATTTCCAAAAAGTGTAACGAGACTAACGATTGGATAACGTTAATTCTGAGTCAAAGTAGGTCAATCCCTTCGCCAAGTTACAAAAACCAGCGAACTTCTCCTATAATCATTTGACTCTCGTTTCTCGAGCAGCACAAATAAATCGTAAAAGTATAGCAAGACGAGAAAAATCAAATATGGAACAGATAAATCACCAAGTAGCTGACGCTCTTCGAGACTATCTGAGTGGTGGTGAAGACTTATTAGTACTAAGGACCCAACTCATAGAAGTGCAAAGACAAGTAGAACGGGTATCACGACCATACAGAGAACTCGGTGAAAAATTGCTTGAGCTGTTTATGCAGACAACAACCCCGATCTCATTTTGGTTAATGTGAAATTCGGGAGAAAGATCACTACGAATGACGGAACAATGACAATTACAAAAAGGGTTGGGAATTGTCCCATCTGCCAGGCGAATTTCGGGTGTTGTCATTAGACCAGAAAAGACGAGAAAACAGAAAAACACAAAAAGACAGAAAAAGAGAAAAACAGTACATTCTCCAAAAACAAAACAGCACTTTTCAGGGCTAACACTTATCCAGAAAAATCTATCTTTCTCAAATCGTCAATTTCGGGGACAAGATTCAGCAAAAAAGATCAAGGCATATCAACTCCTCTACGAGTTGTAGGTAGAAAATAACGTTACGTTTTCCAGTCATTTTCCACCAACATGCTCTCGCCCAGGGCCGCGAAAAAAACCTAAGTCCACCAGTCTGAGACCGTGGGACAACTGTAGTATGGGGACAAGCTTTCCCCCCCCCCCCCATGCAACAGGGGCTTTTGCCTGAGCGAGTCTGAGATAGCGTATAGCCCAATTCGTGGGAAAAAGACTATGTCCAACGATGACAGAGAGGAAGAACGGCTCTCCACTGCCACCCGCTGAACAGTGCGGGGCCCAATACCCTCTCAACCCTAATAGAGAGAAAGAACAGATCTCCACTGGTACCCGCTGATCAGTGCAGGGTCCAAATCCTGATAGAGAGAAAGAACGACTCTCCACTGGTATCCGCTGATCAGTGCAGGGTCCAATACCCCTCAACCCTAATAGAGAGAAAGAACATCTCTCCGCTGGTTCCCTCTGAACAGTGCAGGGTCCAATACCCTTTGCGCTGACTTTGCGCTGTATTTACGCTAAGCCCCTTGCGGGGAACCAGATGTAGGGGGGAAATCAAAATGGCATATTGTACAATCCGACCCTCCCTGCGTCCAAATTTACCCCATATTGCCCACCTCCCGAGGTGGGCAATATGGGGTAAATTGCTCTCAGGGAGGGTCGGATAGGGTATTTTTTGCCTAAAAATACCCTATCCGACCCTCCTTTACTACTCACATTTTCAGTCTGAAAGTTTGTCAAAATGTTTGTCTCGATGATATCTCAGACAAGTTCAAATTTTGGTCACATCAGTATATCAAGTAGGTCACTGGATCAAAGCTTAGAAAAGACGTGACTCCAGCGGCCACATTTACCGTCTGATAGCCATAAAAAATTGGTCAGAATATTTGTCTTGATATGTCGGAAAAGTTTCTCTGACAACTTTGAATTGGGTCATGTCGAAACAAAACTTAGGTCACTAGCACCCATGTGTTTTACACGATTACAACCAGCATCTCTACAATTTCGTCAAATCTAGATGACTTTACTCATGTGGGCGCTATAGGGCCAATGGCCTTCTTGTTTAAAATTTGTTACAGTTCTTGTCCATGGTCTGACAGTCTTTTTTGCTGTGCTTTTTGTACCCAAAATGGGAACAAATTGTCTCTTTTCTATTTAATTTGTCCTTTTTCGGGTCGAAGTTTCATCTCTCTGCCGACGTCTCAGTGGTCGTCCTGGCACTTAAGATTTCGCATTGATGGCATCGACCTGCTTTCGTTTACCTCTATGACGTCCATTCGTCTCTTATTATTCTACTCATAACACTGCACAATTTGTTTCGCCATGTCCATTGTCAGTTCTCGTCCTTATTCAATTACTTTTTCTTTGACTCGATCAGATTTACATCCAAACACATCTCTATCACGGATCATGTAGTCATTTTTTTTTTTTTTTTTTTTTTTTTTTTTCAAAATCACAGTTTTTCGCCGCTATGGTAAGTCTTGCGACAAATTCGTCTATTTAGTCATAACTTTGTAGCCCGTGATAGAAATTACATCTATGAATTGTCCTGCTCCGTTCTCCAACTCACAACAATACACGTGTACTTTTCCCTTTCAGGGGTCTGTCAAACCTAAGGCTACATTGATTTTTTAACTTGTTCCACGTATATGGCCTGTTCGATGAATTCCAATCCATGATATGGTGGGGTAGAGCTTACGCCATTTTTAGCTCACCTGAGCACAGAGTGCTCATGGTGAGCTATTGTGATCGTGCTGTGTCCGGTGTCCGTCATGCGGTGTGCGTCGTCCGTCGTCCGTCGTCAACTTTTTACCTTGTGTACACTCTGGAGGCCACATTTTCAGTCCGATTCTCATGAAACTTGGTCAGAATGTTTGTCTTGATAAAATCTCCGACGAGTTCAAAATTTGGTCATGTGGGGTCAAAAACTAGGTCACTAGGTCAAATCTTACAAAAACCTTGTGTACGCTCTAGAGGCCACATTTTCTGTCCGATTCTCTTGAAACTTGGTCAGGATGTTTGTCTTGATAAAATCTCGGACGAGTTCGAAATTGGGTCATGTGGGGTCAAAAACAAGATCATTGGGTCAAATTTTAGAAAAACCTTGTGTACGCTCAAGAGGCCACATTTTCAGTCCGATCCTCATGAAACTTGGTCAGAAGGTTTGTCTTGATAAAATCTCGGACGAGTTCGAAATTGGGTCATGTGGGGTCAAAAACTAGGTCACTAGGTCAAATCTTAGAAAAACCTTGTGTACGCTCTAGAGGCCACATTTTCAGTCCGATTCTCTTGAAACTTGGTCAGAATGTTTGTCTTGATAGAATCTCGGACGAGTTCGAAAGTAGGTCATGTGGAGTCAAAAACTAGGTTACTAGGTCAAATTTTAGAAAAACTATGTGTGCGCTCTAGAGACCACATTTTCAGTCAGATACTTGTGAAACTTGGTCAGAATGTTTGTCTTGATAAAATCTCGGTTGAGTTCGAAATTGGGTCATGTGGGGTCAAAAACTAGATCACTAGGTCAAATCTTAGAAAAACCTTGTGTACGCTCTAGGGACCACATTTTCAGTCCGATCCACATGAAACTTGGTCAGAATGTTTGTCTTGATAAATTCTCGGACAAGTTCGAAATTGGCTCATGTTGGGTAAAAAAACTAGGTCACTAGGTCAAATCTTAGAAAAACATTGTGTGCGCTCTAGAGGCCACATTTTCAGTCAGATACTTGTGAAACTTGGTCGGAATGTTTGTCTTAATAAAATCTCGGACGAGTTTGAAATTGGATCATGTGGGGTCAAAAACTAGGTCACCAGGTCAAATCTTAGAAAAGCCTTGTATGGGATGTAGAGGCCATATTTTCAGTCCGATCCTCATGAAACTTGGTCAGAATGTTTGTCTTGATAAAATCTCGGATGAGTTTCAAATTGGGTCATGTGGGGTAAAAAACTAGGTCACTAGGTCAAATCTTAGAAAAACCTTGTGTGTGCTCTATAGGCCACATTTTCAGTCCCATACTAATGAAACTAAGTCAGAATCTTTGTCTTGATGATATCTTGGAAGAGTTTGAAACTGGGTCAACTCAGTTCAAAACAAGGTCACCAGGTCAGATCTTAGGAAAACCTTGTGTGCGCTCTAGAGGATACATTTTCAGTCCGATACTCATGAAACTTGGTCAGAATGTTTGTCTTGATAAAAAACTCGGATGAGTTCGAAATTGGGTCATGTGGGGTCAAAAACTAGGTCACTAGGTCAAATTAAAGAAATACCATGTGGGCACTCTAGAAGCCACATTTTTTGCTCAATTGACTTGAAAATAGGTCAGAATGTTTGTCTTAGTAAATCTCAGATGACTTTGAAATTGGGTCATCTGGGATCATAAAGTAGGTCACTAGGTCAAATAAATACCTTGTGGGCACTCTAGAGGCCACATTTTTTGCTCAATCGACTTGAAAATTGGTCAGAATGTTTGTCTTAATTTAACCTCGGATGAGTTTGAAATTGGGTAACCTTGGGTCATAAACTAGGTCACTAGGTCGAATCAAAGAAATACCATGTGGACATTCTAGAGGCCACAGTGTTTGCTCAATTGACTTGAAAATTGGTCAGAATGTTTGTCTTGATTAAATCTAGGACGAGTTGGGGTCATAAACTAGGTCACTAGGTCAAATTAAAGAAATACCTTGTGGGCACTCTAGAGGCCACATTTATTGCTCAATTGACCCGAAAATCGGTCAGAACGTTTGTCTTGATGAAATGATAACTTCAAAATTGGGTCACCTGGGGACATAATCTAAGTCACTAGGTCAAATTAAAGAAATACCTTGTGGGCAGTCTATAGGCCACATGTTTTGCTCAAATGTCTTGAAAATTGGTCAGAATCTGTGTCTAAATAAAATCTCGGATGAGTTTGAATTTTGGTCACCTTGGGTCATAAACTAGGTCACTAGGTCAACTGAAAGAATTTTTAGAGGCTACAATTCTTACTCAATTGACCAGAAAATTGATCAGCACGTTTGCCTTGATAAAATCTTGGATGAGTTCAAAATTGGGTCACATAGGGTAATAAACTAGGTCACTAGGTCAGATTTAAAGAAATATCTTGTGGGCGCTCTAGTGGCCACAGTTCTTGCTCAGTTGCCCTGAAAATTGGTCAGCGTGTTTGTCTTGATAATATCTCGGATGAGTTTGAAATATGGTCACATAGGGTCATAAACTAGGTCACTAGGTCAAATTGAAGAATACATTTTGGACACTCCGGAGGCCACATTTTCAGCTCAATTGACCTGACAATTGGTCAGAATGTTTGTCTTAATATCTCAGATTAGTTTTAAATTGGGTCATTATGACCCTGGAGTGAAATTTCGCCTATTGACTCAAGTGAGCGATCCAGGGCCATCATGGCCCACTTGTTCTCGAATTACTGACCCAGTTTCTTCTGATGAGGTAGAAACACTAGAAGAGGCTAAGAGTATTTTTTTTTTTTAAGCCATCTTTATCCCGCCTTTTTCAACATGTTTAATTTGTCAGTTCTTGGATATTGCGCAAGTGCTGTATTTTATATATGTGTGTGTGTGTGTGTGTGTGTGTGAAATAAACACAATATATTTATGTACAACGTTCAAACTTTTAACAAACGAATGCCTGGACCTCGTCTGGGACTAACATAGGCGGGAATACATGTATATAGACATGACTGTGCATTACACAATAACTGTATTTATTATATACCTGTAAATGATCCGATTAAAATACGGGCGTTATCTAACTTCACAGTACAACTCGACGGAAAACTGTTCCGTATCAGCCTAGTACCGTGTGTACAGCATAATCGTGTACACGGACTACTTATGTGTAATAACGGTCGGGACTTTCAACCTTTAACGTTCACGGCTAGCATGACAAAGCTAGCATGAAAAGGCACGAAAAAACCCTTCTATCAGTGTATTAATAGATACTTCGACTGTTGTTTGACATCTACTTTTTTTCAAAAATCGTTTTTATGACATGATTTTGTCCGATATTGATCAATGAATGCATATTACATAAACATGTCATGTGTTGTTTCGAAGGGGTATTTCCATAAACTAGGCTACTGTACAATCGTGATTTCGGCATCGCAATTATAAATCACAAGATCGACTCGAACCCTGCATTGAAACGGAGAAAAAATGTACTGTTCTTGACAATGACAGTGAATAACAACCACTGACTACCTTTCCATTGTTTAAGAAATAGTTTTTAAGCCACAGTTATTGTTCAATTTCTTGAAGCGGCTCTAACAGCAACCGCTATTTTTAAATGCATCCAGATCTATGCAGACTTACCGTTATCTATGTTTATTCATCCGCCATTCATAAATATTGTACATATATCTACAATAAAATGTAGTTCTCAGATTTTTTGGTTATTCGTATTGATTTTATGATGATTCTTTACATTAATAGTGGTGAGGTATATAATAAAAGGAATATTACAACAGTCTGCATTTCTGCTTGGTCGGATCATGTGTCGTTGCGTGTGTAAAGAGATGCGCATCGGATTCGGTCATATGTATACAACATTAGACAACTAGCATCACGATCTTTGAAATGCAGTTGGCTTTGATGTTTAAATGGTCCTGAAATGGTCCTGGACTTAGGTCACCTGATTTTGTATGAGATCGAGTCAGGGAGGGCTGAAATAACCAAATGGATTCCTCAAGGAAGTGTCTTTAGACAAGTTGAATAGAACTATTTTCAGGTATTTAATTCAAGTACACTCAGAACTATCAATACTCTCTGCTGATGATTCCAAATTACATAGCAAAGCTGTAGGAAGTATTCCAGAAAATCATTTCATTGTTCAAATTCAGAGATTGCAAGAAATAATATGCCAAAAATCTTGGATATACTTCGAAATACCATGGCAGGGATATGACATAATTTACCGTGTGGCTCATTGCATTAGTAAATGGAGATTTACATATGAGCCATGCTCTGAAAAAGGGGGGCTTAATGTATCTCTGTGACACATTATACCAACCAAGTCATCACTTAATAAGGGATCCATAAAGTCCACTTTGTCTAACAACCGACTGAATCATGAGATAGAATGGTCCTTTGACTTGCAGAAAATTGGCCAATAGCGAAATGTTTCGACTCGAGTCAGCCTGCCCGGACTGCACAGGCTGACGTGAGTCGATACTTTTTGCAAAATTTGTAAATGTATTAAGCCCCTTTTTCACAGAGCATGGCACATATATGTTTTGGTGCTGATAATTGTTAGTGATACATGTATCTTCTATCAAATATTAATGAAGTTGCTGAATTAGCCAGTAGATGGATACGGGGCCGTCAGGTCTTTCTTGAATTTTTAATTTAAGAGAAAAAAAAAACTTCTTACACAAATCTTATTTTAATGGCTATTTTGGGTCAAATAGAATACACGTAATTTCTCAATTTGCAATGTCTGTCACTATTTGGGAGCTATAATCTTGAGAGAAAGAGTTCAGTGCTAGAGATCTGTAACACTTGAAGTGCAGAATCAATGAAACTGGTCTTTTCTCTTTTAACCCGTATCCTGCTAAATAATCTAAGTGAAACTTTTTTCAAGCCAACATTAAAAGCCAGAAAAATGCTACATGTATTTCAAACGTTTTTTTTTTTTTTTTTTTTTTTTTTTTTTGGGGGGGGGGGGGTCTCCTTTCTGAACAGTGTAGCTCATGATCAGACTGCACGTTCTGTGATAATGATCTACATTGTCCGCAAAAGGTCGGTGAGTCGCGCTTAACAGCTTAAGGGTGAAGAAAGACGGCAAAAACTATCGTTAATTCAGTAATGATTTACACAGAATAAGTAACAAAGTAGCAGACATTGTAGCTTATTCTTGATCAACATTGTTCTCAAATTAAAACAACTCAAGTCGGGTACAGCGCTTTAGAAAAGGCTAAATTTACACTTTTCAAACCCTTAAGTTGCTTGTAGCCCGACCTCGTTTTGCAAGTTTTTGAGAAAATCTAAAACAAAAACTGATTTTAATCCGATGCAAAGATAGTCTTTAGAGCAGAAGGCTGCTAAATGCAATTTTGTGGACAGTGTAGATAAAGATCAGGTGTTTTTTACGAGGATGGGGTTATCGGGAAAATAAAGCTTCTACCTTTTTGTTGTTGGTTGTTGTTGTTGTACAGTAATCTGAGATGAATTTCACGAACCCTTAAAAAAATTGCCCGTGCTGCCCGTCTTCTCACATAGTGAAGAAATTTTGCTGTATTGGCTAAATAAAATAGAAAGACCATTGTATGAGCCATGCTTTGTGAAAAGATGGCTTAATGCAACAGCGAAAAGTATCACCTCAGGACAGACTGCGCAGTCCGCGAAGACTGACCTGAGCCGACACCTTTCGCTGTTGGCCAATTTTCTGCATGTCCAATGACCAGTCTACCTCATGATTAAGTTGGCTGTTAAAAAAAGTGGCTATTATGAATCAAGAATTACGTGATGAGTTGCTTGGTATAATATTTTGTACATCAATGAGATGCATTAAACCACCTTTTGCCAGAGCATGGCTTTTATATACCAGTATTTGCATCTTTCAACACCTGTCTATGGTCTTTGGTTCAACAAAATTCGATTTAAGTGGACGGATATGTGTAGTTTTGATTCAATAGAAAGGAGCAACATTAGCATGTTCAGAAAGGCTCTGGAGGGGTGGGTTTCTTGATAAAGTCTTAGTTACTCAGTGAGTACAAAATGATTCAGCTGATAAATGAAATGGTAGGATGGAATTCTAGCCCTAAAGTTGACTAGTCGCAAGAACTACAGAGAGATAAGTTTACCCTGTACATTGGTAAATGAGAATAGTGATGATGATGCTGTTGAAGATAGTAATGGAAGTAGGAATAATTTTGAGACTAGTGAAGATGTTGATACTCCTGAAACTTCATCGCAGTCTAGTTGAATAATTGATAAAATGGAAAAAGCAATGAAACATCTGAAAAAGGAAAACTAAAACTTTGAAGAAACAAAACTTCACTTTAGCTGAAAGTGTCAATGATTTGGGGTAAAAAATGGTCAGTCTGAAATAAAGAAAACAATAGTGATTTGATGAAAACATGTGAGAATTTGGAAAGTCAAAGCAATATATTTTACAATGTTCCTAAAGACAGGTGAGACCTGGGACGAGTATTAAAGAAAAATTAGAGATTATTACAGAATGAGTAAGGTATTGATGGTAGCGGTATAAATGTAGGGCGAGCACATAGAATTCATGGAAGAAGCCGATCATTGCAAAATTCTCTTTTTTCAAAGACTGGGATCGTATTTATCGAAAATAGAGCTGTCAAGGTCTCTACAAAGAGTGTTCAATAAACTCAGTGCATTTAAAAACGCAACACTAGTTGTAGGTTAAAACCAGCCTAAAAAAAAATAACAAGTTTTGATCAAAGTTAACTATATTGTGCTTCATTGTTATTCCATGGAATGATTCACAAAGTTTCGTTAGAATGGTTTAAGCTTTTCTAATTGAAAATGATACAAAGAGTTCCTTACCGCAGATGAAAAAGTCATACAATTAACATCGAGTGTGGCCGCTACTTGCATTATCAAAACTTGTCAGGTTCGTCTAATTGACAAAATAGTCGGGTTGTTTTTCCATGCTGTGGAATGTTGTACGATTCCTCCAGAAGGGCACTGTTCCTGCACAAGGCTCTACGAGGCGGCCATGCAAAGCAGTGTGACTCATGGAACAAAAGAGAGACGATTACCATGGTGCCAGAAGATACCTCTGTTTCATTGAATGGTGTTTTACGCCGCTTTCAACATTATTTCAGTTATATCACGGCGACAGCTCACGTATTCATGTACTTTCTGGGTACCTCTGTTTCAACACGCTTCAAATGAATTGTGTTCTCGAATGAATCTAGGACTGAATTATCTAATTATCTACAATCAAAGGTCGTAGAAGGGTTTGGCGTTGGCAAAATGAGCATTTTAGGGAATTCTTGCATTATCGAGACCAATAGGATTGTTGATCAGTTCATTTATGGGCAGGCATAACCGAATTCATTAAATCACGGCTCGCATTTTATTTTTTTTTTATGGAAGAAAGTTCTAAAGCCTAAATCAACGAGGTTTTGCGTTGTCTTCCGCCGTTTTTAGGTCAAAATTTTAGACGAGCTTACAACAGATCGCAGCATGATAGTGCTGCTGCACATGTATAGAGCCGTTTTCACTAGAAACTTTCTTGATCAGAACAACATTAAATTGTGTTACTTGGCGCATTATCACCTGATATGGCACTAACTGAGCATGTCTGGGATGTTTTGAACATATGTGTGCATACCAGTTTTAATCGCAGACAACAGTTCCAGAACTATGCAGAGCCCTTCCGGAACAATGGGACAACAACATAGAGCATGGGATAACCTGACATTGTTGTCAATGAGACAAAGCTGGCACGTTTTGATAAATGCAAGGAGTGACCATACTCGGTGTTAATTATGTGACTAATTTATTTGCAGTAAGGAAATTTTTATACCATTTTCCAGTGGAAAATCTTACAGCATTCTAATGAAACTCTGTGAATCACTCAATGGAATAACAATTAATTACATCACAGACAGTTTTGAACAAAACTTGTTATTTTTTTTTGCTAATTTTCATCTTACAACTAGTGTTGCATTTTTAAATGTGCTGAGTGGACTGAGTCGGTCACAAAAATAAGTTGGTCAGAATGTTAGTTCTGATGAAATCTCGGACATCTTTAACCCTTTCAGCGCCATAGGCGAAAACATGGGCTTTTGCGGACAGCACAGATCCAGATCAGACTGCACAGAACGTGCAGTCTGATCTTGGATCTATGCTGTCCGCTTGTGTAGTCAAGCCTATGCTATAAAAATCGGTCTGACTTGCACTTGGTTGTCTTTGCAGACGTCATTTGAGGTCGAGATTATTTATTTGGCGCCGAAAGAGTTAAAATTTCGTCATGTAGGGTCAAAAAGTAGATACCATTGGGACAAACCAGATACATCCTTACAGCCAGAGAGAGAGAAAAAAACTGTTTAGACTTGATAATGTGTAGAATGGCTCAGAATTTAGTCAGCTTTGCACACATAGATTACCAATATATATGGTGTAAGGGATAGAGAAACTCAAAAGATTTGTCCTATTTGTTCTTATTCACAACCGGAAACGGCAACAATGATTTCTTTGAAGGCCTCAGGATATGAAATGCGTCTTCTATCCATCGCGATCTGTGCTCTTTTGCAACCGTCAGGGGCAACATTTGGCATGAAGATGGCATGGTTATACTTTCTGAAAATAAAGATGAAATGGGTTAAAAACTGTCTGAAAACGAGTACAATCTATGTACCTTTAACAAAAACCATGTGTGCAGTCTAGAGGCCACATTTTCAGGCTGACACTCATAAAAGATGGCCAGAATGTTTGTCTTGATAATATCCTGGACCAATTTGAAATTTGGTGGTGTGAGATCAAAAATTAGGTTATGAGGCCCAATCTTAGAAAAACCGTGTTTACACTCCAGAGGCCACATTTTAGTCAGATAGTCATGAAAATTGTTCAGATCGTTTGTCTCGATAATATCTTGGACAACTTCGAAAGTAGGTCACACGGGGTCCTGGAAAAATTTCGAGAAAAACTTTGTGTGCACTCTGTAGACCGCATTTTCAGTTCGCTACCTATGAAAATTGATCAAATTACCCGTACTTACGTGTTTTACATCATTACAATCAGGATTTCTTCAACCTTATCAATCCTAGATGACTTTACTCATATGAGCGCTTTGTGGCCAGTGGCCCTCTTGTTATTTTGATCTTACGCAAAAGCACTAAATAATGTCCGTATGGAGGAAATACTGAAAATGAAATCGACAAGATTATCCAACCTGCAATAATTATATCAAACTTCAAAACGGAATTGTAGACGAAGTCGACTTTGAAAATACTAGCACCTAACTTGTAAAAATACAAAAATTCTCTAAAAAATATGGAAAATCAGTTGAATTAACCCCTTACCACGCAATCTCGTGTATAAACGACCCGGGATAAAAGAAATAAACATTTTTTTTTTTCATTTTCCCACAATGTTTTTTTACCATTTCAAAGACAGGGCGGACCGTCCCGGTCAAGGCTTGTTTTAGTGATATCTAATTTTCCGTCTTCAAAGGCTTTCAATTTGGACAAGTCTAAAATTTTCTCCTTTGATGAAGAGTTGAGATTTAAAATGTGATCACAGCTAAAACATTACACTCTAGCATTTTTGTTTGTCTGTTTTTAGCCGCTGTATATCTGGATTTCAACCCTTTACTCCCACTGATTTCCTACATTTATCTCACGGCACACAAACATGCAATTGAAATGTCAATTTGTTTTCATCCTTTGCCAAACGATACCGAGTTTTAATGACCCTGATTAAAAATGTCTTTGAAAACGCTGCGGGAAAAAAAAAATGGTGGTAACCCATGAGCTCTTTCTCCTTTTCCCAAAATGCACATGCTACCCTGTCTTCTCACAGAGATCGTATATTATGTCCTGCGCAAACATGGTAGTGCTGGGTCCGTATTCGCCAACCATTCTTATGAACATTCTCAGTCTTATTCTCCAAAATTGAAAGTTACACACCTTCTGATTGGCTAAACCAAATGGTTTAGCCAATCAGAAGTTGTGTTACTTTCAAAGTTGGGAAATCTTGGAGAATAAGACTAAGAATGTTCTTAAAAATGGTTGGTGAATATGGACCCTGAATGTGTAAATTCTCCAATGGTCCTGTTCAAGTAAAATGCCTGTAACTCTCTTCACCTATTTCACCACAAATTTCATTTCATCCTCTAGCTCTCATGCATATTGCACAGCATAAACGCAATACACCAGCGTTAAATGATCCCTGGAAATCTTGAATGAGTGCCGTTCAACTGAACTTAAATTGAGCCATGCTCTGGAAAAAGGGAGCTTAATCCATCTCCGTGATACGTTATAGGCTACCAAGCAAAGTGCGGTATAATTATGGATCCGTGAAATTCACTTTGTCTAAAACCGACTGAATCATGAGGTAGAATGGTCCTTTGGCATGCAGAAAACTGACCAATAGCAAAAATTTTCGATTCAGGTCAGCCTGCACGGATTGCACAGGCTGACCTGAGTTGGTACTATTTGCAGATGCATTAAGTCCCCCTTTCACAGAACATGGATCAGATACCTCTTTTTATAATCATATTAGATTTCCAGTTCGAGTATGTTTCCAGCCTGTGAAAAGTATGCGAAAGCAGCAAAAATGAGCACACAATTAGCTTATATATTTGCACCTTTCAACACCTGGCTTGGGTCTGTACACTCTTAATCGTTCCCATCTATTTGGCGAGTAGCCATTTTCACCTGTATGCCATTGATCCGCTTTTAACTTGAAATTTATTTATATATTTATTTTAACAATTTAGGTTGTACCTAGACTAACGTTTTATCTACAACGTTGTTCAAATTTATTTTAATGACATTTTTATCACATATTCACTTTTTCTTGATGAATTTATTCATCAATGTAATTAGGATGAACCAATTAGATCTATCAAAGCGGGATGTTTTGACCATATTTTCTCAATAGTGGAAATTTTTTACCAAAATTGGCGGGCGTTTCGACTAGAACTATATTTTACCGTTTACCAGCCAAAAATATTGTAGAATCGTTAATATTGAATGATGCCTTCATTTACTGATAGATCGTCACTAGAGCATTTTCTGGTCTCCCCGCGGTCTACTGAAAACGCTCCTGGCTCGTTTGGTAAAGGGGACCCGTGCATGTTCAACTACGACAACAACAATTAAACATGGCGAACGGGTGAATAATGTAGTGTAAAGATGTATTGTCATTTCAGTATTTTACGCCCCGTAAGTGTCTGTCTCGGTTTTAGTTGATGCAAACTATAATGTGATATTTTGTGTACACTGTTTGAAGATTTAAGATAAATTTTGCATAAACGAGCATGCAGCATATCGCTTGGTAAAGGATTAAAATATAGTCTTGGTCGACTTACCTTTGAAGTAAATCAGAGGAGAAAAGAATGTGCCCGACGTGGGACACGACCCCCGGAACACTAGTACCGCAGCTCTACCAACTGAGCTAGCCGGGCAACTGGTCGTGAGTCTACCCAACGCCGACTACTACACTCCTCCCCCTCCTGATTTCTTGGGAATCAGCAACTCCCCCTTCGGTCCACACGGACCGCCGGTGCCGCATACCCGCGCTCACCAATTGACCTCGTCGCCATTGAAGTAAATCAGAGGAGAAAAGAATGTGCCCGACGTGGGACTCGAACCCACGACCCCCGGAACATTAGTACCGCAGCTCTACCAACTGAGCTAGCCGGGCAACTGGTCATGAGTCTACCCAACACCGACTACTACACCTTTTCGAGGGGTACCTGTTTTCGAACCCAAAATGATATCCAAGTTTTCTTGCGAACTATGAAGTGAATGACGTCACCGTTCAGTGTGAGCCGATTATCTGAATGTAAACTAGAAGGTCACTGCTGTAAACTTAGAAAAGAAAACAAAGTCAGTATGCATGTTTCTGAAGGAAAGATCCGTTTTGGTGACAAATACTTATTACCCTTTTCAAACCGATACATGCTCAATTTAAATTATCGTCTGATATTTAATTCTAAACCTGAAAAATTGCCCACATGTGACATAGTCGGTCTTGATGCAAAAAACTTATGTGACAATACTGGAATAATGTGACGAGAGTCCGATCTATAATTAGATCAGAGAATTTTGTGACCTATTTTGTGCGGTCACGTATGAATGAAGAATTTTTCCAGAACATTTGCCGCCACAGAGAGAAAATGTTCCCAACCCTTTTATTAAGACACACAATATTTTCAGATTTATTATGATAAATTGGTGTTTGAAACAATTCCTAATCTGTCCCCAGAGGTGCGTATAAATTGATAGAATGACCAGAATGCCTTATTTTTTGTTATTCTGGTATTCTGGTGCTGCTGTCATGAGAGGGCCAATGGTTGCCATGACATGTCCGCCCTTTTTGTCACACTTCATAAATGAGGATGATTGACTCAGAGCTGTTCATTTCTATTGTTCAAAGTAGTTTCTTCTTGTGATAGTAAACATTTTTGTTGTTTTTTGGTGTACATGATTTTTAATTTTTTATTTATGAACTGTTCTATAGATACTGAAAGCCTGGAAATGAGGGCATGTTTTCTCATGTGCCAGTTCAGCTTCTGGCACAAGATTGAAGGGCAAAATATGTTGTCACAGTTGAATATGCATGATTCAGGCAGAATTTATGGCTTTGTATTATGTATTATTTATATTTGGTTTTTTAGTTTATAGAATGTTTTTGGTAATCAGTACTTGATTTAGATAAATGTGTAAGCTATAACTGTCAATTTAGTCCATCGAAAACTGGTAAGGCTACTATATCTCTTTTTCTGCTTAACATTTTCAATGAAAAAACAGCTGAAGCTGAGTCCTGAACTAAGTTTTATGTTTTTCTTTTTGTTTTTTAGAACTGTCTTTGAGTGGTGAAGATGGAAGTTTTAGATGCACAGAACTATTCTTCCTGTCTGCTTGAGCAGCTACATGAACTACAACAGAACAACTTACATTGTGATGCAAGGCTCACAGCAGATGGTGGGGGGATTTCCGCTCACAAAGTTGTCTTGATGGCAGCAAGCTCTTATCTAAATTCTTGTTTTTCTACAAAAGTGCAATCTGAACTAGGCAGCAAAGGTTTTGTGCACATTAAAGATATGCCACTTAAGCTGGTGGAACGAGTTGTCAGTTTTATCTATACTGGAAAGTTAGTGATTTGCAAAGAAGATTTTGATAGTACTTATAAACTGTGCAGGAACCTAGAAATACCGAAAGCAGTTACGTTGTGTGAAAATTACCAAAGAAACTTGAATATGATTATAGAAGGAAACAGAGAAGTAACATCAACATCACCAGTGATGGATATCTCAGGTGAACAAGAGGAAATACAGAAAATACACCAGAAACCAGTAACTGATCAAAATATGAAATACAAACATGAAGGAAAAAATTCATCTGATGATACGAATATTTTTGAAAAGAAAAATATTGAAAATTGTGTGAAGGAAAAGAAAAGTAGGAGTTTGAGAAAGTCACTAGGAAAATCATTGCCTGATGAAAACAGCAAATCAAAAAGAAAAACCTCAAAAATTGAAGCAAATAAGAAAGCAATACGATTAGATTCAAAGAAAGTGAAGAAATCTTCAGTTAAAGGTTGCAAAGAAAAAAGACCAAGGCAGGAAATTGAAAATGTAGAAAATAATGTTACTGATCATGGTGTTGGGGTTGAAGATGTTTACATAGATATGGGAAGTGAAATAGGTTCTGATCAAGAGCAGTCTGAAGAAACAAGTGCCTGTGCTAGACAAAATGCCGAAATTAGTCCGAGTGTTAATACCCTCAATGGACATTCATTTAGGTCGAAACCACTTAAACATTCATCAACTTTCGATCGGAGGAAATCACATGCAAATAACAAACAAATAAATACAAATCAAGATAACAAAAGGAACATTAAAGTGAGAAGGTATAAAAGATTTCCATGTTCATTCTGTAGCAGAATCCTTACAAGTCATAAAAGGCACGCTTTTCATGAGTACATCAAACACGGGGCACCATTTGATGAGAAGCGCTACACATTGTATCCATGTCCAGAAGAGGTGTGAATATTTTACCTAATTTATATACCCTTCCGAGTGCTATTTTTATTTTGCAGCATGATGACATATGATTATGAAACACCTGTATGGTGGCAAATCTAGAAATTTGCCGGCAAAGAGCAGTTTCTTTTCTTTACACAATAGTTTCACTTGTATTTGAGTCATGTTATCTGAAAAGGGGGTATAATGCTTCGACAAATGGTATTGACACAGGTCAGACTGCCCAGTCTGTACAGACTGACCTGTGTCGAAATGTTTTGCTTTTCATCAGTTTTCCGCATGTAAAAGGACCATTGGTACCTGATGATTCAGTTGGTTGTTAGACAATGGATTTTATGCATCCATAATAGTTTTATGTCTTGCTTAACCCCTTACCGCACAATGATGCCTTTTGACGCCCCTGGGAAAGAAGCCTTTTGAAAAAAACATTGTGGGAAAAGGAGAAAAGGCTGGTAACCAGCATTTTCTCCTTTTCCCACAATGTTTTCTACCCTATCAAAGAAAAATTGCACCATTTTAGCCAAAGTGAAATTGTCGTCTGCAAATGCTTTCAATTTGGAGAAGGCTAAAATTTTGTCGTCTGGTAAAAAAGGTTAATACTGCATCATGGAGATGCATTTACCCCTGAAGGCTTTAACACATATCAAATATGTAGACTTGTCCAAATTGAAAGCATTTGCTGATAACGACATCAAATGTGATTCAAAAATTGAAATTTTCTTCTGTAAGGACAGAAAAGATTGTGGGAAAAGGAGAAAATGCTGGTTACCATTTAACCCTTTAACGCAGAATGATGCCTTTTAACAACCATGGGAAAGAAGCCTTTTGAAAACATTGTGGGAAAAGGAGAAAATGCTGGTAACCAGCATTTTCTTCTTTTCCCACAATGTTTTCTACCTTACCGAAGAAAAAATGCAACATTTTAGCAACATTGAAATTGTTGTCTGCAAATGTAATGTCCTTAAATCTTCTATTTAAAACCGGAAACATCACAAAAGTGATTTCTTTGATGGCCTCCAGAAAATGAAATCATTTTCTATTGGTCGTAATTTATGGAACCTTGCAACGTTTGGCATGAAGATACAAGAATGATTATTATTTATAGTTTGGCATAATTAAGATGAAATGGGTTAAAAACTGGCTGAAAAAGAGTATAGACATATGTTTAATGCATGTTCTGTGCTATCTGATCTTGACCTACCATTGATCTTGACCTACCATACTCTATGCTAAATGTGTTTTGTGAAAACCAATCATTTCTTTTGAAATGTCACTGTACAATTTTTTCCAGGGATGTACACATGTTTCTGAAAGCAATGGTAATCTACAAACACATCTGAAAAGTCGGCATGGTGAAGATAGACCACATGTATGTGAATTCTGCGGGAAAGCATTTAAACTGCCTAATGTCCTTGCCATTCATTTAAATATCCACACAGGAAGTAAAATGTGGAAATGTAATACATGTGGGGAACAGTTCAACCAGCAGAGTGGGTTAAGTGTAAGTTTGTGTGGCTGTTTATCTGTTACGAGTTTAATTCAGAGGCCAGAGACATTTGAAATGTATTGGGGTGTCTTGATACCATTTGAGGTTTCATTCCTTTTTAAGCTCAAAACACAGGGTTGTGTGAATAAATCAGCCAACAGATATGCAGACTTCTCCATTTTGAATAAATGAATGGATTGATTGATTGATAGATTGATTGATTATTTTATGGGGCATTGAGAGCTTGGGTCATTTAGCACACATGACAAGCAATGTGGCTATAAAAGACCAGAATTATCACAGACTGTCAGTGTGTATAGGGGTATTGTCATAGTGTAAAATGAAAGATTGACCAATAGATACATGTGCTGTCAGTGAAAATGGTGGAGAATTATGGGTTTAAATGGAGGTTAATACATGTGCACAATAACGGCTTACCCTAGTAAGTTGCTTGTTATTTTCTAACCCACCATAGGGCCTTGTGATTTGGTGAAATGACTAATAAAGGAAAAACAGAGATGGAATTACATGGAAGGGTGTATGTGAAGCCATGTTGACAGATTTTGCAGAGGAATATTTTATTGTCACTTGTACATTGAAAAGAAAAGGAAAGTAAATAGCGTTTCTGAATTAACAATTTAGAAATACAGTACTTAATATATTTGAGCCATGCTCTGTGAAAAGGGGCTTAGTGCATCTGCGAAAAGTATTGACCCAGGTCGTATCAGTTGTATCAGTCACATTTGAGCCATGCTTTGTGTAAAGGGAGCTTGACTCTGCTTGAGGCATCTGCAGAAAGTAACGGCCCATGTCAGCCTACATAGTCAGTGCAGGCTGACATGGGTCGAAACTTTTTGCCATTGGTCAGTTTCCTTCTTGTCAAAGGACCATTCTACCTTCAGGTCCAGTCGATTGTTCAACAAAATGGATTTTAATGATTCAAAATTATGTGATGACTTGCAAAGTATAAGGCATCACAGATGCATTAAGCCCCCTTTTGCCAGAGTGTGGCTCATTATATTGCCTCTTTGTTTTCTAGGTGCACATAAAAAGACACCATTTGGGGGAATCTTCATGGGGTGAACTGTGTCATCTTTGCTCAGAAAAATTTCTACAGAAGTCGGATCTTGTTTGGCACCTGTTTCGAGTCCACAATACACCCTTACCAGATGGATATAGAGTGTAAATAATTAGTTGACCTTTAACCACACAATCCTGGGTTTTAACAACTCTGAAGAAGAGAGCTTTTGAAAACATAGTGGGAAAAGGAGAAAATGCTGGTAACCAGCATTTTCTCCTTTTCCCACAATATTTTCTATCCTGTGAAAGACAGAAATCATCATTTGAGCTACATTAATTTATCGTCTGCATATGCTTTCGATTTGGTCTAGTCCAGAATTTTGTTGTTTGCTAATTAACTCATTACTAAACAACCCAAAGTTTTAATGACTCTTAGAAATAAAGCGTTTGAAAAAATTGTGGGAAGACAAGAAAATGCCGTTTACCAGCGTTTTCTTCTTTTCAAACAATGTTTTCTACCTTAGATAGTGAGGACTTCATTCAGACAAATTGGAATCCATCTGTGTTCCATGCCACTAGAAGAGTTCCTTGCCAAAGAAAAATGACATTAGAGAATTTCCTCCTTAACGCAAATTTTATTCTTACAGCTGACAAATTTTGAAAATATCCTAGCAAAAGGAAATAATGTATTAATTTTGCAGGTAGTAATGTTAACCTAGTAAAAAACATCTAAATATAGATGAGATATTTTTAGCTCACCTGAGCTAAATCATGCTGCTTCCGTCTTGAGTCACGCATCATCAACTTTAACATTGTGTACATTCTAGACTCATTTTCAGTCAGATACTCATGAAAGTTGGTCAGGATCTTTGTCTCGATGATATCTCAGACAAGTTATAAAATTGGGCAGATCGATTCAAAAAGTAGATCACAGGGACAAAGCTTGTTACCAGCATTTTCTCCTTTTCCCACAGTGTTTTCAAAAGGCTTCTTTTTCAAGGTCGTGGAAAGGCGGGATTGTCTGGTTAAGGGTTAACTTGATAATATCTCAGAATATTGGTCACGCCAGGTCAAATAGTAGGTCACTGGGACAAACCATAGAAAATCATTTTGTACACTTTCAAGGCTATAGTTTTCATTTTGTGCTGATTAAAGTTTGTCAGAATGTTTGCCTTGATGATATCTTGGAATTGTTTGAAAATGGAAAATGTCAGGTGAAAAAGGCTTTGCTGAGGGACCCACCCAGGGCCATCATGGCCACTTCTTTTTTAACTATTTCTTCATCCTTTCTTGATTTCAGATACATCTGTGAGATATGCAACTTTCAGACGAAAAGTATGCAGGATTTAGAGCGACATAAAAATGCACATAAAGGTAAGTATATACATCATCTCACAGGTAACTCCTTGCTATGGAGTGCAGCTTCAGCCCTTGAACCCTTCACCACACAGTTGTGACCTTTATGACCTTGAGAAAGAATGCTTTTGAAAACATTGTGGGTAAAGGAGAAAATGGTGGTAACCAGCCTGCCTTAAGATTTATCCTTTCAAGCTATTAACAATCAATTGTTTACCCCCAAACATTTCTGTAACAATATTGCAAGTCACATGGTCACTAGGACAAATTTTAGGATAACCTGGTACACTCAAAAGGCCATATTTTCAGTTCATACACATGAAACTTGGTCAGAATAATGGTCTTCATGATATTTCAAACAAGTTTGAAAACTGGTTCCTTCTGGTTTAACCCTTTACTGCACAATGACACCTTTTGACGCCCCTGGGAAAGAAGCCTTTTGAAAACATTGTGGGAAAAGGAGAAAATGCTGGTAACCAGCATTTTCTCCTTTTCCCACAATGTTTTCTACCCTATCAAAGAAAAGTTGTACCATTTGAGCCACATTGAAATTGTCGTCTGCAAATGCTTTCAATTTGGACAAGGCTATAATTTTGTCGTCTGGTAAAGGGTTAAAACTACATGTCGGTCATTGGGATAATTCTTAGAAAAACATCCTGTACATTCTAGAGGAGATATTTTCTGTCCAATACATATAATAATGTTTGTTTTGAGGATACTGCAACTTTGAAAATAGGTCACATTACATCACAAAGTAGGTCACTGCGATAAATCTTTGAAAGTGTGGTGTACACCGTTAAGGCAACATTTTCAGTCCAATAAATACTCATGAAAGTTTGTGAGAATGCTTGTCTTGATATCTCGGTTGAGTTTGGAAAGGGATCACATTAGGTGGAAAAAATGTACTGGAGCAAATTTTAAAAAAACCTTGTGTGTTCTATAGGCCATATTTTCTGTTTAATACTCATTGTAGTTGATTTGAATGTTTGTCTTGATTATAAGTCAGACAAATTTTCAAACATCCTAATCAAATTTAATGAAGCCATGCTCTGACAAAAGGGGCCTTAATGCATCTCTGTGATGCATGATACCAAGCAAGTCGTCACATGATCATGGATTCATAAGATCAACTTTGTCCAACTACCGACTGAATCATGAGGTACATGGGTCCTTTGACGTGCAGAAAATTGACCAATAGCAAAAGTTTCAGCCAGGTCAGCCTGTGCTGACTGCACAGGCTGACGTCGACTGAGCTTTTTGCAGATGCATTAAGCCCTCTTTTCACAGAGCATGCCTCAATGAATATTGCTTTGAAAATGTTGCCTTTAGAGTGTGTGTTTTTTTTTTCCAAGATTCGATTTGGTGACATACTTTTTGATCCACTGGGACCCATTTTCAGTTTCACTGTAGATACCATCGTTACAAACATTTTGTTAAACTTTAATCAGCATCGGGCTGAATATGTAGCCTCCAGAGTGTACACAAGGTTTTCCTAAGGTTTGTCACAGTGACCTTCTTTTAGACCAGATGTGACCAACTTTCGGCTCAGCTGTCACTTATGTTAGAACTATAGTTACAACAATCTTTTACAGGTATAAAACAGTATAGCTGTTCTATATGCAAAAAGATGTGCAGTACAAAAAGTCAGTTGAAAAGACACGAAAGTTTCCATGGAGGTAGATATACTTGAGTATTTTCAGTTTTATCTTTATTTTTGTATAGAAAAAACACCAAACAGTACTAGGAGGCATGGCAGGGAAAAATAGCGGGTGGGGGGAATAACCTTTACTGGACAAGTATATGTTAGACCAACTTTAGGCAAGTACAAGTGACACTGGTTTTTTTTTCTTAGAGTGTCCTTCAGCAAGGCACTTCAGAGCCCAAGCTCTGTACTGATAAAATACATAAATAAGTTAGATGTATATTACTGAAATACTGATCAATGAACAAAGGAGAAATATTTACAGCGTTTTAGCCTCACATCACCTGACAGGCTGTAGCACCTGTTGATGTTATCGTAGTGTTAATTCTACATACAGATAAAATTGCCCAATTGTCAATGCCTAATAAAATGCAGTAAATTATCACCAATCCCCATTTCACGTATTCATACATGTAATGCACAGGAACTGTTTTCCATTAGTATAGATTTTGTTAATTTTAGATATTGATATACATTTAGTTATATATTATTATTTAGTTATACAGTATTGCAAAAGATGTAGCAAGAAATTTCTAGCCTTTCAAAGGCAAATATCATCATTTGAGTGACATTTAATTTGTCTGCAAATGCCTTTGATTTGGACAATTATGAAATTTTGTCGTCTGAGTAAAGCGTTAACCATGATGTTTTCAAAGAGTGAAATGAATAAAAGAAAAAAAAAAGGAGCCGTGCTCTATGGAAAGAGGGCTTAATGCATTTACAAAAAGTATCGACCCTGGTCAGTCTGCACAGTCCACGCCGGCTGACCTGGGCCAAAACATTTTGCTTTTGATAAATTTTCTGCATGTCAAAGAGCCAATGTACCTCATAATTCAGCCTGTTGTTAGACTAAAGAATTTTTGGGATCCATAATTATGTGATGACTTGCTCGGTATTATGGTCTCGGAGATACATTAAGCCCCATTTTACCAGAGCATGGCTCAAATGTTAGTCTTTTCATTTCAGAGAAAAGTTTCAAGTGTACCTATGATAACTGTACCTATGCATGTACAGACAGTATAGGTTTGGGTAAACATATAAAGTTGATGCATACGCACAAGGTATGATTTTCGTGTGATTAACTCTTTACCACACGACAAAATTTTACACTTGTCCAAATTCAAAGCCTATGCAGACGACAAATCAAGTGAGGCTCAAATGATAAAACTTGTCGTTAATGGAGCAGAAAACACTGTGGGAAAAGGAGAAAATGCTGGTTTCCAGCATTTTCTCCTTTTCCTACAATGCTTTCAAAAGGTCTCTTTCTCAGGGTCGTTAAAACTTGGGATTGTGTGGTAAGGTTTAAACGCTACGCCTCAATTTTCAATGATTATAGAAAAAAGCACAGCTATAACCACACAATGCTAGTAATGCATAAGTTGTAAGTTTGCATCCAGGCATTTCTAAATTTTATTCCAGGGATTAATGATAGTCACTGACACAGAGTTAACCTTAGGCTGCTTAGTGCAACTTAAGGACCTTTTCAGACAGTGTAGATCAAGGACAGACTGCACAAAATGTGCAGTCTGATCTTGGATGTACACCATCAAATAAGGAGATATTTTTCCTCAGAAAAATAACTTTGAAATGGCAATATTTGGGTTTTTACAGTTGGCTTGGAGCCAAGCCCCCGTAGCTCAGTTGGTAGCGTGCAGGACTTGAGAATAGGAGGTCGCTGGTTCGATCCCCAGCTCGGCCAATTTCTTTCTGAGGACTGATGATAGCCATTGCGACAGGATTCATTCCTCTCTCACTGCTGACCATTGTTGCAACGATGGTTATGTGGGAAAGCAGCCAGTGGCTTGGAAAGAATATTGTGCATAGTACTGGTAAAGCATGGATAGGTGCATGGATAGGTACACTGGCGGCCGCGATATAACTGAAATAATGTTGAAAACAGGGTTAAACACCATACAGTCATACAATCAACAGTTGGCTTGAAGTTTCAGTTCACTTATTTAGCAGGATAAGGGTTAATTTCACTCACACTGCTTACCACTGTGAAAGCTGCCACTGACTTGGGAATGTTTCGCACAGTATGGCCAAAAACATCTCTGGAATGCAGTGAAAGATTTCCCGGGCAGTGTGACATGTCAGAAATACTGTTGAAAATGGTGTTTAGTACCAAATAAAAAAAGGTTTAAAAAAAGGCAATAAGAAACAAGAAAATTAAAAAAAGATAGTTTTATCCAGTTTTAGTAACATTATTATCAATTTTGACTAGTCTAAAATTTTGAAGATCAGTACAAAGTTAAGGCAACCTGTTGTCTTGAACAGTTGTGTTTGAACAATACTAAGAATAAGCAGTGAATTTTGCCTCAGTTAAAATTACACATGTGACTTCATGCATCTCATATGGATGACTTATTTAGTTTTAACCCTTAGATTGCCGAATAAACCAAGCAGATATTTTCAGTCTCGAGATAAGATCCAAATTATTGCAGTTTCAATCTTGCTTTTGTCTAGACTTCTAGAGCAAAGCGGACAGTGTAAATCAAAGATCAGACTGCACATTTTGTGCAGTCTGATCTTGATCTACACTGGCTGCAAAAGCAACTTTTGTGGTGAAAGGCGGTTGAAGGGTTAAAACAGGCTTCTTTAGAAAACATTGCGGCTTGTAGCAAGTGTTTCCTTTTTTTGCCACTTTGTGTTTGTGCTTTCCTATATTAATTCTTAGTTCATCATAATTAACTCTTTTTCTTGAGATGGGAAAATCTCCAGGAAAGCATGGGTAGGTTCAATGCCTGCCAGGATATGACTTAAATGACATTGAAGATGGTGTCAAACACCATACAATTAATCAAATTATCTCATAAAGTTGTTTCAAAGTTATCCATTACAAATTTCTTTAACCCTTTACCACACAATCTGGAGTTTTAGCGACCTTGCGAAAGAAGCCTTTAAAAACATTGTGGGAAATGGAGAAAATGCTGGTAACCAGCATTTTCTCCTTTTCTCACAATGTTTTCTGTCTTTTAGCAGACAAATTTCACCTATTCTGTCATCTGCAAATGCTTTCAATTTGGACAAGTCTACATTTTTGTCATGTGGTAAAGAATTAAGAGGTTATAAGTGGACTGTTTCACTAAGACAGGCTATGTTTCTAATTTAAATTTCAGCATTTGAAACCTTACATTTGTCCTGTATGTTCCTACAAGACTGGAGTTAAAGGTAATCTAGACAAACACATTCGACAGGTCCATGGTCTGGTAGTTGTTGCTAAGCATACAGTACAGTTAAAAATGAAATATGCAAACTTTGAATCAGGAGATATTATTACAAAAGAAGGTCAGCTGATAGCCTCGGCCAAACAGAGAAAAGAGCTGTATCGACAGTATATAGAACAGAATAGAATGACGATAAATAGCAGCGAGCAGAAAGTCCCTGTTGCGGAAGAAACCAACCACATTCCAGAGAACAGAATTATATTTCATGACGAGGATGAAACGAAAGAACGCAAGACATTTGTACCATTTAAGCCTCTATCTATAGATTTCCCACAAGAATCTTCCACAAATTATGCCATGAATTTATCATCAGTGAATTCCTCCCATACTGAATTATCTGCGCCTTTGTTACATTCCAGTGATATGGTCCCAAACAATGTTGTATATGTGCAGGGTCCATACTAGTCCTGTGGTTGTTCTGTAGTGGGGTTTCTTTTGCCCTTTTGACCATGTACCCGATAACAAAATTTTGGACTTGTCCAGAGTGAAAGCATTTTGTAGACAACAAATTAGATGGAGCTCAACTTACGAAAGTTGCCTTTGAAAGGGTAGAAAACAGTGTGGGAAATGTTGGTTTGGGTAAGTCTAGAATGTTTTTGAAAATCTCCTTCCCCAGACTTATTTAACTCTTTACCACACAGTCCCGACTTTGAACAACCCTAAAGAAGAAGCCTTCTGAAAACATTGTGGGAAAGGTAGAAAATGTTGGTAACCAGCATTTTCTCCTTTTCCCACAATGTTTTCTTCCTATCTCAAAGCAAATTTCAATTTTTGAGTTACATTTATTTTGCCGTCTGCAAGTGCTTTCAATTTGGACTAGAATAAAATTTTGTCATTTGGTAAAGAGTTAAACACAGGATTGTTTTGCAAAGTTTGTCTCAGATGCCTACCAGGAGTATTTAAGTCATGCTCTGACAAAAAGGGGGCTTAATGCATCTCTGTAATGCATAATGCCAAGCAAGCCACCACATACTTATGGATCAGTAATAGCCACTTTTTTAACAACTGACTAAATCATGATGTAGAATGGTCTTTGAACATACAGAAAATTGACCAATAGCGAAAAGTATCGGCCCAGGTCAGCCTGCGCGAATTGCACAGGCTGACCTGGGTCAATACTTTTCGCAGATGCATTAAGCCCCCTTTTCACAGAGCATGGCTCATTTACTGAATTTGTATGTCAGTGATTATTCTTCATTTATGTTGCTACATTTAAAACCTTTATCTGATGACAAAATTTCAGACTCATACAAATTGAAAGCGTCTACAGATGACTAAGTAAATATGTCTTAAATAATGGGTTTTGTCTTTTGTGGGCTGGAAAACATTGTAGGAAAAGGACAAAGTGCTAGTAACCTGTATTTTTTTTTGCATTTCCCACAATATAATCAAAAGTTTTCTTTCGCAGGTTCGTTAAAACTCAAGATTGTTTGTTAGAAAGTTAAGTGTGCGGCTGGGGGCTCTTTGATGCTTAGTATTTAACTCCTTACCAAACAACAAAAATTTGGACTGGACAGAATTAAAAGAGTTTGCAGGAGTCAAATTATATGTTGCTAAAATGATGATTTTTCTCTTTGATAGAGTAGAAGAGAATCTGGGAAAAGGAGAAAATGTTGGTTACCAGTATTTTCTCCTTTACCTACAATGTTTTCAAAAACCTTCTTCCCTAGGGTCAATAAAAGTCGGTATTGTGTGGAAAAGGGTTCTCACCACTGACCATTGTTTTGACGATGGTTATGTTTGAGAGCAGCCAGTGGCTTGTGAAGAATATTGTTTGAAGTACTGGTAAAAGAAATTGCAGGAAAGCATGGATAGGTCACAGGTGCACTGGCTGCCATGATGTAAGTGAAATAAATAATGTTGAAAGTGTTAAACATTATACAAGTAAACAAACAAACCAAACACAAGAAGAGCATCATAATGCTGTTTGTATTTATCTGTTTGTTTTGTTTATCTTTAGGCTTTATCAACATTTTCCTGTTACGCTTGTTTTAATCAGATGACAACGTCTGAACATTTTTATGAACATATCAATGGGTTCATAGCTAGTAGAGCCTTTCAGGCACATTTTGGCCTCTTGTTGTAAAAGGAGTGGAATCAGATTACAGATTTAACTCTTTACCAAACAATCCCGACTTTTAACGAGCCTGGGAAAGAAAACCTTTCGAAAACATTCTGGGAAAAGGAGAAAATGCTGGTAACCAGCATTTTCTCCTTTCCCCACAATATTTTATACCCAGTTAGAGACAAATTCAATCATTTGAGCTACATTTAAATTGTCACCTGCAAATGCTTTTAATTTAGACAAGACTACAGTTTGTTTGTTTGGGAAAGAGTTAATTGTATTTTTTTTCCTTGTAAGCCATTTTTACTCTATCCCTTTATTTGAAACAAAATGTTGGACTTGTAATTATGGTCAGCATTTGTAGACAACAATGAAATGTGGCTCAAATGAAAGGAAGGCGAAAATGAAATGTGGCTCAAATGAACAGTTTAGTCTTTGAAAGGGTAGAAAACATTTGGGAAAAATGAGAAAATACTTGTTACATTTTAGTTTTATTTTTTCTTTAGATATTTTGTAAATTCAACTTCAAGAGGGTTGTTATTACAAAGGATCATTTTATAGAGGGTAACTCTTTACCACACAAAATATTTAAGACCCTTCCATATTGAAAGCATTTTGCAGTAGAAAAATATTGTTAAAATGATGAAATTTGTATTAAAAGGTTAAAAAGCATTCTTGGAAAAGGAGAAAATGCTGGTTACCAGCATTTTGTCTGTTTCCTACTCAGAAGCTTTCTTTCTAGAGGTTAAAATTCAGAATTGTGTGGTAAAGGGTTACTGGGTAAGTTATATTGGGAATATGTTGTTTTTATACAGATGAACCATGCTCTGCCAAAAGGGGCTAAATGCATGTCTGTGATCCATGATACCGAGCAAGTCATCACATAATTATGGATCCAGAATGGCCACTTTTTTCAACAACCGACTTAATCATGAGGTACTATCATCTTTTGACATACAGAAAATTGACCTATAGTGAAACATTTTGACCAAGGTCAGCCTGCGCAAGCTGACCTGGGTTGATACTTTCCGGGGATGCATTAAGCCCCCTTTTCACAGAGCATAGATCAGATACCTTGTAGAGTAACTGTTTTTTGTTAAGATTTTTCATTGCGTTTTTTTTTTTTTTTTTTAATCACTATTTATAAACTATGGTGTGAATGAATAGATTATACAAGATTTGTGTGTGAAGTATATGAAATAGACATATATTCATAAATGAAAAAAAAAACAAACTGGAAACAAGCAAGTTTTGCCATGCCAGATTGCCTTACTCAGATTAGACTGCAAGTTTTTTGCGGCTTGAATTTGTTTTATACTGTTCTACACTGTTAGCTAAAGCAGAAAAATTGCTACAAGTACATGAGCTATGATATTCAATATAAAGTTCTGTAATGAGCTTATTAATGTATTGTACTTCAGGGGTTGTTACTCACAATCCAGTAAAACACAATTGTAATTCTAGAATCCTAAACTAGATCTAGTAGACCGATTAGTGTAGACAAAATGTCTTACCCACTCAGATGGCTTGTTTTGGACTTTAGGATCAGAAACCGAATCAGAATGGATATCATATGGTTGCTTAACCCTTTCCCAAACAAGCCCTGGTTTTCACGTGTCTGCAGTACAAGTCTTTTGAAAACACTGTGGGAAAAGGAGAAATTGCTCATAACGAGCAATTTCTCCTTTTACCACAGTGTTTTCTACCCTTTTTTATAACTTTCTGCCATTTTCATCAAATATGAAATTGTCGTCTGCAAACTCTTTCAATTTGGACCAGTCCAAAATTTGTCGTCTGGGAAAGGGTTAATACCAAGGGAGGTTTTTTGTATGGGTTTGTTTTGAATTGTTACAATTGTTATAATGTAATATGAATTACATATTTAAGTGATGTTGGCCGTGTTTCTTCTCTTCCTTCGCAGATAGTGGCATGATTGCTTCCATTTTCAGCTTAGGCAACCTGAGAATGAAGTGCTCAAGCTGATCTATAGTGGTTAATCACTGTCTGTCACCCTTTGGCATGCATCAGTGTGTCTGTGCGCCATTTGTGAATATCTTCTTCATCTCCCAAACTACGAGGCCAAACATACAATCAAACTACGTATGATAGGACTTTTATTGGGTTAAGTTTCTTTTAAGTTATTCAAAGAATTCAATTCCATGCCAAACTCTGTTTGCCACAGGGAAAAAAAAAGGAGAAATTGTGCAAATCTTTCAAACTTTTCTTTTATGCAACTAATTTAGGGTCTTCTAAAGTTGATTTACTGCTTCATCTAGAGGACCTTATCTTAGATTGTTGAAATTACAGCTTTGGGATAAAATTTGGCCTTGCATGAGTTTATGTAGTGTAAACTTGCAAATCCCCTAGTTCCAAAACTGATTTTGTTCCCAGGTGAGTGATAAAGGGCTATTCTGACCCTCTTGTTATAAAGATTTTCCCGTCAGAATTGAAGGACAAAATACATGTAATGAAATAAGTATCCAAAAGTTATATAACATTTGTTTTAATAAAATACATATTACAAATTCGCAATAGGCCAACTATAAAAAGCAGTTACGTGAAATAAGGTATATATGTCGACGAAATTGTCGACGCAGTGGATTGTATTAAATTTGAGCCATGCTCTGTGAAAAGGGGGCTTAATGCGTCTCCATGATCCATGATACCGAGCAGGTCATCATATAATTATGGATCCATAAAACCCAATTTGTCTAAAAACCGAGTGTATCTTACGGTAGACTGGTCCTTTGAAATACAGAAAAAATGACCAATAGCGAAAACTTTCGGCCCAGGTCAGCCTGCGCAGACTGCGCAGGCTGACCTAGGTCGATAATTTTCGCAGATGCATGAAGCCCCCTTTCACAGAGCATTGCTAATTTTCATCCGGCGAAAGAGGTCAAGTTCATCACATACTTGGCGAGTAAACCCTTTTCCTACTAAAGAAGTGACATAAAATTTTCAAACCGGTAGTAAAAAGCCGAATAATGCTATTTCAAATTTATTTTTTGAAAAAAAAAAATCTCATCATCGGACAACGTAGATCAAAGATCAGACTGCACGTTTTGTGCATTCTGATCTTGATCTACATTGTCCGCAAAAGGTCAGTGAGTCGCGCTTAGCAGCATAGAGGGTTAATAGGGTAATAATCATAGGATATTTTGAGTCTGTAGGTTCGAACACGTGATAGGGTTTCAATGGTGTGTTTAATGAAATGTCTATCCAGAGCGGACCGTGTGGATCCCTACTCTTGAAACAACCATTCTAAATTCATTTGTAATTCTAAAATCCAAAACTAATCATAGCATCAAAGCCAATCAAAATGCTCATCATTGAATTTTAGATTTACATGTACGTAGCGCTGTGAATGAACATCGCCACAAACTGCATTTTATCCTCCTTTTCATAGGGCGTTTGTCTTTGAACTAATTGGTAAACATGAACTATTGTTTACTTTACTCAACAAATAGAGGGTATTTTTTTTTTTCGTTGAAAGATCGAAATTTATGTCATCGAGTGAACATCACCGGTCATATTTTCACAAGTGGCACAGCCACAAATGAAATTTATGTCATCGAATGAACATCATCGGTAATATTTCACAAGTGGCGCAGCCACGAATGAAATTTGTCATCGAGTGAACATCATCGATAATATTTTCACGAGTGGCACAGCCACGAATGAAATTTATGTCATCGAGTGAACATTAATGGTAATATTTTCACGAGCAGCCACGAATGAAATATTACCGTATGATGTTCACTCGATGACATAAATTTCGACCTTTCACCAAAAAATCAAGTATTCTATTTACTGTATTCCATGCTTCTAACCCCTATTTTGTTGAGACTTGCGAAGTACAGGGGAGCTCTTAGTACTTCCGTACTAGTGAGTTATCAACTGGTAAATTATCAAACCACAATCCACCATTATTTCCCAGTGAACTACCGAAAAACATAAGAGGTTTTTTTTTTCTTGAGTCTATCGAAGATAGAAATATTGCACTTTTTGCTGAATGCCAAAGGTAGTTTCAAATCCACATACTGTAATTCTAATAGACACAAAAATAAAATGGGTCAAATACGATCCATGTTTCTACAACAATGATTTACGATATCTGGTTAAATGTTTATAGAACAAGTGTATAAAACTACCTCAATAATACTTATTGTCCATTGAAACTGATTTTAGACCCCAAATGTTTTGGTACCAAATGGCTTGTCTCCTTTATATATCGGAGATTTATTCCAGTCCGCTGGCGATGTCGCCATATTGCATTCGTCGCCGCTTATCATTGATTGCTTAACATCCACTTCATCAGTGTCACGTGGTTGATCTGTAGTCCAATCAGTCTTGACTCGAGCCCGAAAGTACACAAATATGTAAAGAAGAAGGGCAATTATTCGTGGAATTATTTCGAAAGTATGTTTCCGGAAGCGCAAGTTGTCGTTGTCATAGAGTGCGCATGCGCCGCCGCCTGAACAGGAACTACTCCATAAAAGGCATGTGGTGTCCACAAGTTTTCCAAATGCAACAGGCCCGGCAAACCAACCTATGAGTTGAATGAAAATTGTTGAAATATAAATGAGCGCCATCTGTGAAAAGGGGGCTAAATGAATATGCAAAAAAGCATCAATCCATGTCAGCCTGCGCAGTCCGTGCAGGCTGACATGGGTTGAAATTTTGCTTGCGGTCAATTTTCTGCACGTCCATGGAGATTCAATCGGTTACTGGACTTATGGATCCATAATTATGTGATGACTTGCTTGGCATAATGCACCATGGAGATGTATTTAACATTCTTTTGTCAGAGCACGGCTCAAATGTATACCTATATTATACAAAGCGAAAATGGGCGGAAAGATTATTACAAATTTCAAGTCGGACTTCACATGTTTTTTTTAACAAAGACACTCTCTCTCTCTCTCTCTCTCTCTCTCTCTCTCTCTCTCATGCTCACACTGGCTTTTTAAACAAACTTTTCGACCACTTACGATGTTAAAAACAATTACAATAGCAAGGCAAAGATTTTAAAGAAATCCAAAATTAGTACCATGTGGGAAAGCAGCTAGTTGCTTGGAAAGAATATTGTGCATAGTACTGGTAAAAGAAACTCCAGGAAAGCATGGATAGGTGCACTGGCCGCCGCGACACAACTAAAATAATGTTGAAAACGGCGTTAAACATCATTCAATCAATCAATCAATGAAAATTCCTACCACATAATGTCGATGTCAATGAAGAAAATCCGACTGCCATCGGCTTGTCAGCTTCGCTTACACTCCTGTTAAAAGAATAAACTACAATGTTTTTTGATACACAATAACACGGAAACAATTGAACAAATCACCGAAAGACTGTTTTAAATATTATCCAGTAAACTTTATTACAAATGATACAGAGGACGATTTAATGGAGGAACGGAAAACATTAAGTTTTAAACCGTATTCAATTGTGGGGGCTAGTAATTGCTCAGTTTCAACCATGATTTTCTTTCCAAATGCGACAAGCTGGGACCCCCTTTCCACGATGTTTTCTAACGCTGTCAATTGAAAGAGCGTAAAAAGTTTCATCTGTACAGATGTAAATCAACGTAACAGCCGCTCTGTGGCAAAAAGGGGCTTAATGCATCTCCGTGATGCAGTATACCGTGTAAATTATCACATAATTCTTGATCCTTAATAGCCCTTTTTTAACAACCGACTTAATTACGAGGTAGACATACAGAAAATTGACCAATAGCGAAAAGTTTCGGCCCAGGTCAGCCTGCGCGGACTGCGCAGGCTGACCTGGATCGATACTTTTCACAGATGCATTAAACCCCTTTTTCACTGAGCATGGCTCATTTTTTTTCTTGTTTTTGAAATTAATTAAAGGTGACATATACCTGATTAACACAATGAAACCTGGTATCATGGCGAGAGTAGCCAAGAAAGAACCAACAACATTGAAAATTAAGAAGGGATACAGCATTGTGCAGCTTGTTTCACACAGACCGGCAGTGGCTGTTCCATTCTCACCCACACATGTGCAGCCTTCAAAAGCCTGTAAAAAGAGTTTTTCCTTATCATCACGGTAATGGTTCGTTCCTACCGCAGACTACCACGTACAAAACATTGTTGGTGAAGGACCGATTAATTGTGGCGGGTAGTAGGTAATGTACTTCATATCATTATCGTTCGACCCCCCCCCCCAAAAAAAAAACAACGCCTCATGATTTTCCTTTCAAAAACATGTTGTTCTTTTCTGTTACTTCTTACAGTTTTTAGTAAATATGTAGTAGTAGTAGCAGTAGTTTTATTTCCCACTCGTACATAAAAGTACATCGTGAATACAATATCATGTGGTTACAACATTAACACAAAGCCTGTGAAAAAATATGGAACAATAAGTATTAATTCATACATTGTTGAAAAAATAGACAATTCGTCGCAATCTGTGTTGAAGAAGAAATATCGTTCAAAAAAGACGGCGTTAGAGGTACAAGAGTATGAATATTGAAACTCTTGTGTACTTGCTATAAAAAGAAATACTGGTGTCATAAAAATACCCTCAGATAGGCCTTCAGGGGCCCGCCGAATAAACATGACCACAATTTTGAAAGTCTCATGCATAGGCAAGAAGTATCGACCAGTGTCAGCTTGCGCTCTCCGTGCAGGCTGACTGAGGTCGAAACGTTTTGCTTTTGGTAAGTTGTCTGCATGCCAAAGGACCATTACCTGCCTGCATATTGATTCAGTTGTCAGACTACATGGATGTTATGGATCCATGAACATGCGATGACTTAGATGCATTAAACCCCCTTTTCAATGAGTGTGGTTCATTTAAGGAATGAAGAGAATGTTTTTCTTTTCATGGAGGTATGAAAAAAAAAATTTAATCACACTTTTGTATGAAACCGCTTCATGAAAAAAAAAAACTTAATCACACTTTTGTATGAAACCGCTTCGCGGTTTCATACAAAAGTGTGATTAAGTTTTTTTTTTTTTCATACCTCCATGAAAAAAAAAAAAACCATTCTCTTCATTCCTTATAATATTACAGACAACATACACCCACGGAAATAATTCAAACTGCATTTATTTTCTTTATTTTTAAATATAACGTCTGAGTTTAGCCCCTTCCACTCATATTTGTATGGCGCAAGAATATGTCCTGAAAATAAGCCAATAAAACGCAAGTATTAACACGGCAGTGTGTAGGACCCGCAATGTGTAACCTTCACTCTGAGTAGAAGCATGGTGAATATTGCAGTGGGAATTCATGATTCATACATGTTTGTTTACATTAGTTTGACAGCTAAAGTAGTTCCGGCACAACGTGATTTTTTTTTTCATGGAGCTATGAAAAAATCTTTTCAGCCAATCACAACTCGCCAAAATTCATGAAAACAATTGATATTAAATTATATATATGTAGCCTTACCATTCCCTTTTGGTCGGAACATCCGGCATGACAAGGTGACAGGTAGTTGACATTGTTGGAGCCACACACAGGAAAGTAGGTCACGGAGTCACAACCGCAGGCTGCGCTACATGAACTGTTGGTTCCGATAAAATTACTGAAATGAAAGGTGAAAATATACGCGAAGTGCTCCTTCCGATGAAATTACTGCAGTCTAAGATATCTAAATATATACACAGAATGTTCGTTCCACTAAAATTACTGGAATGTAAGATACATGTATTAATAAGCACGAATGTTGGTTGCAAGGAAGTTACCGGAATATAACATATCACATATTCATATACAAGAACTGTTGGTTTCGCTACAATTACTGGAATGTTCGATATACATACAGTGGTTTACATCAACCGAAGAACAGACTGGAAAGTAGGTCGCTGGTCAAATATATACGGTTACTATTTCTTCCTGCAGTATCTTTATTAATTTGTATCAATGACAGCCAAAATCGATCACATTTAAGAACTGCATGTTATATAAAGTTGAAAAAAAGTAACGCCAATGCTCTTATAGCATTTAAAAGTCTCCCTATAAAGAGGTTTTTTTTTTTTTTGAAAGATTTCTTTTTTTACAGTGTAAAACAGAAATGAGACAATCGATGATAATCGAGATATTACCTCACCCTGGACGATAAATGTAGTAAACGAAATAAGGACATAAATTTATGCTACCGAAGCAAACATTTACTTACTTCTCGGTATTATAGCCGGCTATATCAGCATTTGAACAACCCAGGACGAAACCCAGACCAGATATAAGAATCGTCAAAGATGTGACGATAAGTATCATCCTGACGCAGGCCAAGGGAGATAACTTTCTCTTTGTGACGATAAATCCACCGACTACTGTACCGGCTGATGCAGACAGCACGCTCATTACACCTGAAATAGAAGCATTTCGAGGTACCGAGAGAGCGCTTTTTATGGATATGGTTGCTTTTACAGACATGTCGCGCAGTGAAATCTTTTATCTAGACTGTCCGCCATGCTAAAAACATATAGCAACCCTGAAATTGCTTTTTTAAAGCCTAATTCGTTAAGTATAAATGCCACTTTTGTCTGTATTTGAGTTTAGCCCCATTTTAACAGCTTAGGTCAAATCACATCGGTCAGTGCACCAACGCACACATGTGTTTCCTGGCTTTCTCACACCCGCACTGACACAAATTTCTTTCCAAGCCACTGACTACTTTTTTTCATATGCATCAGGGGTGATAGGCGAAAGATCACCGGAAAGAATCTTTGACTCAATTTGGTATCGAACCCGCAACCACCTGGTCACGAGTCGGATACACTAACTACTGAGCTACCCAGCCGGGCTTACTTTTGTTATACTTAATTCTTAGAGTGTCAAACAGTACTTTGGTTTAATATACCAACCAGAACGTGCAGTTGAATTTTTCATTGGAACTTTTGGCCTAAACTGCCTTTAAATGTAGGAATGGTATTTTAAGTGACTGATACGATATACATATAATATGTTGCGATGAGAAATGACAATAATTCAGGCCTCCAGATAATAGGGAGTGATAGTTTTCTAAATCCATCATTTCTCTTCCAAACCCTATGTTGTGGGTACTCATTAGAATCGTCTTGATGAGACCCATACCATAGGGTTTGGTGGAGAGTGATTAATATTTTCAATTTTGAAATCAAAATCACTCTCCCTATCTGGAGCTTTGAATGATATGACATGATATTATCATTTCATGCTCTTGCATTACTGTATAAAAATCACAATAGTACATTTTGAGAGAAAGAGCTTACCAAGTAGAATATTTGCTCTCCATGCCGGGATAAAGAACTGTGTTTCGAGGTATTTAGCGCTGAATGCAAGCATTCCTGCCACACCAAACAGAAGGACGCAAGTGGCAGCGAGCATTGGCATATATACACTGTTTGTTAGCAGTCGTAGCAGGGATTTCATAAAACCTGGAAATAAGGTAAAAGTATGGATCTGTGAGAATCGATATTTAACCAATCAGGTCATCGCATTTACTTGGTCCGTTGCGCTGCGTTGCTTTCTGCCATTTTGACTCCCAAATAAACGACTAATGATGGGGAAGAAGTGAACAACATCGAAAATAGTTTTTCGTTTATTTATCAGCCGTGGGAATCAAACCCACACCCTCAAGTGGTTCGATACTCGTCGTTCACAAGTCTATGCTTTACTGCCTGAGCTATTCGGGATCGTCACGTCGAAACTTGTTTGAAGTGCACGTTTGTATTTCAATAAACGCGATTATTTCACGCTTCTGATATCTGTTTCAAACACAAGTGTCCAATCCAAAACCTTCTCTGTCCTTTCTCTAATTCAGTCATCTGTTGATCATGCTGAATAATGTTTAAAAACATAAAGAGATCGCTGGGTCCAGAATGTGCGTTAATTTTAAACTTGACCAAATTGAAGGCCTTTGCGGACAGCTAGAAAAAATGTGACTCAAAAATTGAAAATTGTTTATGAAGGATAGAAAGCATTGTTGAAAAGGGGGAAAATGCTGCTAACCACCATTTTCTACTTTTTTCACAACGTTTTCAAAAGTCTTCCTTATTATGTTTTTTTTTTAAACTCCAGATAGTATTGTTATACATAAAAAATAGATTACTGTTAAACAACTTACCAAACAGTGTTGCTCTTATATTACGTTTTACATGCCCGCCGGTCTGTTTGGGCACGGTCCGTGGCCTCATTCTCTTTGGGAAGCAGAGCAACGGAATGGATACCACCATGGAAATAAGCCCAAATATGATGAAGCCCAACCACCAGGCACCAACCCAGGCTGGGTGTCGAGGTGAGAGTGGAATATCTAGTTAAAAAAGCAAGTGAACAACCGTCAGACCATAAATATCTAATCAAGATAAAGTTGAACAGTTGCATTATCCATTGAGTAACTTCCACAGAATTATATAGATGTATTCCTGAATTTGTTAGTATTGGAGTTTAACTCCGTTTTAACAGCTAAGGTCATATCACGGCGGTCAGTGCACCCACGCATGTGTCTCCTGGCTTTCTCACACCAGTACTGACATAACTTTCTTTCCAAGTCACTGACTACTTTTCCCTCATGAATTAGAGGTAAGAGTCGAAAAATCACCGAAAAAAAAGTTTGCCTCAACCGGGTATCGAACTCACAACCACCAGGTCATGAGTCAGATACGCTAACCACTGAGCTACCCTGCCGGGCTGTGTATTCCTGAAAGTATGCCGCAAAACTCCATATTTAAATACATGTATTTTTTTAATTGGATGAATATCATTACATGTACATGAACCACGCTCTATGAAAAGGGCGCTTAATGCTATTTACTATCGACCCAGGTCAGCCTGCGCAGTACGCGCAGGCTGACCTGGGCCGAAACTTTTCGTCATTGGTCAATTTTCTGCATGTCCAAGGACCATTCTACCTCTTGATTAAGTCGGCTGTAAAAAAAAGTGGCTATTATAGATCCATAATTATGTGATGGCTCGATAGGTATTGTGCACCGTGGAGATGCATTAAGCCCCCTTTTGCCAGAGCACGACTCAAATTTTACACAATAAAATGTAAAAAAAAATGGACAAGTTTACAAGGTAGACTTGTAAACTTGGTAAAGGGTTAACAACATATAGCATATTCGGTTTGTTTGGGTTACCTTGTAAAGTGACGTGGGTGCGGCTAAACAAACCCCCAACTGAGAAGGCAATCGCTGGTCCAAATATACCGACACCAGAAATAATACCTGGGAGAAAGAAAGAACGAAAAATACATAGATGAATAACTCTCTCTCTCTCTCTCTTAATATCCCCTGACATAAACACATGTCAATGAGCCAAGCTCTGTGAAAAGGGGGCTTAATGCATCTGCGGAAAGCACAGACCCAGGTCAGCCTGCGCAGTCCTCGGAGGCTGTCCTGGGCCGAAACTTTTCGCTATTGTTTAGTTTTCTGTCTGTCAAAGGACAGTCTACCTCATGATTCAGTCAGTTGTTGGAGAAAGTGGATTTTATGGATCCCTAATCATGTGATGTCTTGCTCGGAGATGTACATCACGAGGATGCATTTAGCCCTCTTTTGTCAGAGCTTGGCTCAAGTATGGATGATTTACTAAACACATCATTTACATTTACACTTAAACAATTACAAAAAAGAAGAAAAGGGTAAAAAGTTTAGAAAACAAGAGGGCCATTGGCCCTAAAGCGCTCACCTGAGTAAAGTCATCTACAGTTGATAAAGCTGAAGAGATCCTGGTTTTAATGATGAAAAACACATGAGTGTAAGTGACCTACTTTTTGAACCAATGTGACTAAATTCCAAACTTGTCCAAGATATCATTAAAACAAACATTCTGACCGAGTTTTATGAGTATCAGACTGAAAATGTGGCCTCTACGGTGCACACAAGGTTTTCCTAAGATTTGGTCCAGTGATCTACTTTTTGGCCAGATGTGACCCACTTTGCATCTTGTCCAAGATATCATCAAGGCAAACTTTCTGACCAAGTTTCATGAGAATCAGGCTGAAAATGTGGCCTCTAGAGTGCATACAAGGTTTATCTAAGATGTGACCATGTGACCTACTTTTTGCCCAGACATGACCCACTTTAAAACTTTTCTGAGATATCAGCAAGATAAATATTCTGACCAATCTTTATCTGTATAAAACTGAAAATGTGGCCTCGCTGGAGCACCCAATATTTTCCTAAGGTTTGGGCCAATGACCTACTTTTTCACCCGACATGACCCAATTTCAAACTTGTCTGAGATATCAGCAAGACAGACAATCTGACATAGTTTCATGAGTATCCGACTACAATTGCGGCCTCTAGAATGCACACAAGGTTTTTCTAAGACTTAGGCCAGTGACCTACTTTTTGACCAGACATGACCCAATTTCACATTTGTCCCAGATATTATCAAGACAAACATTCTACCCAATTTTCATGAGTTTCAGGCTGAAAATGTGGCCTCTAGAGGGCACACAAGGTTTTTCTAAGATTTGGCCCAGTGACCTATTTTTTACCCGACATGACCCAATTTTAAATTTGCCCACGATATCATCAAGACAAACATCCTGACCAAGTTTCAATCGTATCAGGCTCAAAATGTGGCCTCTAGTGTGCACAGAAGATTTTTCTAAGATTAAGTCCAGTGACCTTTTTTTCGCCAGATATGACCCAATTTCGAATTTGTCCAAGATATTATCAAGACAAACATTCTGACCAACTTTCATGTGTTTCAGGCTGAAAATGTGGCCTCTAGAATGAACACAAAGTTTATCTAAGAATTGGCCCAGTGACCTACTTTTTAACCCGACATGACCCAATTTCAAATTTTGTTCGAGATATCCTCAAGACAAACATTCAACCAAACTTTCATGTGTTTCAGGCTGAAAATGTGGCCTCTAGAGTGCACACAAGGTTTTTCTAAGATTTGGCCTACTGACCTACCTTTTGACCCGACATGACCCAATTTCGAACTTGTCCAAGATATTATCAAGACAAAAATTCTGATTAAGTTTCATACGTTTCAGGCTGAATATGTGGCCTCTACAGTGCACACAATGTTTTTCTAAGATTTGGTTCAGTGACCTACTTTTTGACCCGGCATGACCCAATTTCGAAGTTGTACGAGGTATTATCAAAACAAACATTCTGACCAAGTTTCATGAGTATATGATTGAAAATGTTGCCTCTAGAGTGCACACAAGGTAATTGTTGACGCCTGGACGACGGACGACGCACGACGGACGCTGGACACAGCACGATCACAAAAGCTCACATTGAGCACTTCGTGCTCAGTTGAGCTAAAAATGAGCCCGGTCACTGTCCACTTTCGATGCCATAATAGTCAGGATGTCCAGCCTGACGTTCGACGGTATCAGTCTAAGATCAGGATCCGTATTCACCAACCATTCTTAAGAACATTTTTAATCTCATTCTCCAGAATTGTCTAAATTTGAATGCTACACAACTTCTGATTGGCTAAACCGTTTGGTTTAGCCAATCAGAAGCTGTATTACTTTCAACTTTAGACAATCTCGGAGAACAGGACTAAGAACGATCTTAAGAATGGTTGGTGAATACGGACCCTACAGATTACACGCTCATCGAGTCAATAATGTTTTCAAAAAAAATACCGGAAGTTGTGTTTAGCAAGTGGAGGGCTTTTCCAATTTTCTTTCAAGCTTTCAACACACCTTTTTTAAAAAAAGATATACATCGTTAAAATGGAGAAAAAGTTTCTGAAAGGGTTAAAGGTTATTCACGAATTGAGGTCTAGATAGTTATGGTAATATATCAACCACTTTAATCTAGTTGACCATTTAATAGGAGAAAAAACACAACGTGTGGTCCTACTGTCGTTTAAGTTGTATACCACTGATACACAGAAACATGTCAGCTTAACCCTTTCCCAAGCGACAAATTTTGGACTGGTCCAAATTGAAAGAATTTGCAGACCACAATTTTAAATTTGATAAAAATGGCAGAAAGTTATCAAAAAGGGTAGAAAACACTGTGGGAAAAGGAGAAATTGCTCGTTACGAGCAATTTCTCCTTTTTCCACAGTGTTTTCAAAAGACTTCTACTGCAGACACGTGAAAACCAGGGCTTGTTTGGGAAAGGGTTAAAGGTCGTATGGTGAAGCCATGAGTAAACAATTTTTTTCTTAAGTCCTACTGTTTACCTGATAAATAGAACTTTACACTTGTCCAGATGAAAGCATGTGCAGTTTACAAATCAAATGTTCAAATGATGAGAACACAAAGTTCTGGTTACCATTTTCTCCTTTTCCTAGGCATTGTTTTCGAAATCCGTTTCCTTCGGGGCTGTTAGAACACGGGGTTTATAGTAAAATGTTCGGCCGATCCCGGGTAGCACAGCAGTAAAGCAAAGGGCTTTAATTCAGTTGTCGTAAGTTACCACGCACAACAGTTTTTTCAAGCCACTGGCTGCTTTCCAACATATAAATGACGTATAATCATTATATCGCAATATTTACCCATGTACATAGCCGTGTTTTTCTTCTTGCAGTTATCGTCGACGTACGTAGTCAAAAAAGGGTATCTCGGTGCTTTTCCAATACCCTGTATTATCATACCTGAAATGCATGTAATTTAAACATACATATGAGCCATGCTCTGTGAAAAGAGGGCTTAATGCATCTGCGAAAAGTATCGACCCAGATCAGCCTGCGCAGTCCGCGCAGGCTGACCTGGGCCGAAACTTTTCGCTGTTGGTCAATTTTCTGTATGTCCAAAAAACCAGTCTACCCAATGATTAATGAAGTCAGCTGTTAGAAACAGAGGGCATTAGGGATCCATAGCTTTGTCATTATTTACTCCGTATAGTGCATTACGGAGGTGCATTAAGCCCCTCTTTTGCCAGAGCATGGTTTATGTATAATGTGATGACTCACTTGGTACAACACATCGCAAGGATGTACACAACCCCCCTTTTCCCGGAGCCTGGCTTAAATATATCACCTTTGGGAAGAGTAGAAAACATTGTAGGAAAAGGAGAAAATGCTGGTAACCAGCATTTTCTCCTTTTCCCACAATGTTTTCAAAAGGCTTCTTCCTATGGGTCGGATCGTTAAAAGTCGGGATTGTGTGGTAAAAGGGTTGAGAAAGCTTATTACTGGGGGGGGAGGGGGGGGGGGGGGGGGAGTAAGTGGGGGTGTCACAAAATTAGCAAAAAATTAGCAAAGTGGCGGGAGGGGAGGGGGGGTATCAGAGGCATGGTCTAAAGAATTTATTTCTTGCGTAGATATGTGGGTGGATTATGGTAGCTGTAGGTTGTCAGGACACCACAATAAAACCAAGCTATCATATTACAAAATTTGTAAACCGACACTGTTCTCTCACTTACTGTCCAACCGGTTGTTTTGAACATACTTTCGTAAAAGTCAGCAGATTGTTGAGTTTCTAAATACTATATCATATCGAGACGGCTTCTTTGTTTATTTTTGCCGCAGACCTGATAACATAGTGGTAAAAGGAAAAGTAGCTCGTTTTGTGCAGTCTGATCTTGGATCTATGCCGCCCGCAAAAAAGCCCCTGTTTTCACCGTTTTTGGCTCTAAAAGGGCTAAGGGTGTCCTAACGTATGTATAATTTGTTTAAAAGCGAAGATTTACAATCTTTTTTTTAGCCATATACATGTATTTGTGCTGTCAAATATAAATCACGTTCTTCTAACATACTTATAGATCGGGGTCAATGTTTACATAGTAATATGTTATAAAATATTTTCGGGTATGTTGTAAGCAAAATTGCTGTAACAGTAATTACCTTTAGGCATATCATTTACGATTCTACTCGTATTATACTTAACCCTTTCCCAAACGATAAAATTTAGACTGGTCCAAATTGAAAGAGTTTGCAGAAAACAATTTTAAATTTGATGAAAATGACAGAAAGTTCTTCAAAAGGGGGTAGAAAACACTGTGGGAAAAGGAGAAATTGCTCGTTACGAGCAATTTCTCCTTTTCCTACAGTGTTTTCAAAAGACTTGAACTGCAGACACGTGAAAACCAGGGCTTGCTTGGGAAAGGGTTAACCCATAACCTGCTGGATAAGTCAAATGAAACGTTCAAGCCGACAGTAAAAACCCAAATATTGCTATTTCAAAGTTACTTTCTTTTATTAAACGAGCCACGCTCTTGCAAAAGGGGATTTAATGCATCTCCATGACGCATTGTACCAATCAAACCATCACACACAATGGGGCCATTCCTGTAAGTCAAACTAACTCCTTGGCTTGCCAGATAAAGACTAAAGGTAACCAAATAACAGATTGGTCCTTTTACCTGTATTCCTTTGTTTTTACCCTTGATTCCATTGGGGATGTTGCGATAAATATAATATGATTTGTGATATAGGTGTAACGTCTCCATGTGATTTTTTAATCAAATTCTGTTTCAATCATCAGAAAATACATATTTATCGATCTGTAAAACAACCTAACTAAATGTAGCTGAGATATTATCTCAAGAACATAGCTGTGTAGTGCAAGTAAATCAAGGATAAAACCAAAGTAATCCCCTTATCAGGACCAATATAGTACTGGAGAGGAATCAAGGGAAATAACTGAAGAATGGCCTTCATTATGTATCCATAAAAGCTACTTTCTTAACAACCAACGGAATCAGGTAGGCTGGCTCTTAGACATAGAGAAAATTGACCAATAGCGAACAGTTTCGGCTCAGGTCAGCCAGTGCCGACTGCACCGGCTGACCTGGGTCGATATATTCGCAAAAGCATTAAGCCCCCTTTTCATAGAGCATGGCTCATTTACTTTTTCTTTTATTAAAAGTTTCCACTTCTGAGGTTAATTGACCACCAGATTTTTTCTGAAGTAAATTTAATGGCCATTTACTCGTACAAACAGAATCGATGTTTTTTCTTATGTTAGGATTTGGTTCACTACTGTTAAGGATTCCTGAATTACTCACTGGTACGCTAGGTGCAGATAAAAAGTTCACATTCTCTAAATAGCTACAAAAATACAAAATGCAGCTGGAAATGCAAAAGATATTATGGTCATAGTCTATTGAAAAAAAAAAAAAAAAAAATGGCAGAAGATGAAGACCAAGAATCTGTGCAGTCTCGTCTTGACCTCTTTCGTCAAAAAGAATTTGGACAAAAGAAGTTGGTTAAAAGACACAATGTTTTCTATCCTATCAAAGGCAGAAATCACCATTTAAGGAATATGTAATTTGTCGTCTGCAAATCTTTTCAATTTGACCCAGGCCAGTTTCGTTTGGTAAAGAATTAAAGTGTATTTGTACAATCATATTGTTGCGTACAGGGTAAGAAATCATTAATGTCACAGAAAAATGGCCAAAAAATAAGAATGCCCTTTGTGTTTTCTACAAAATAATTTCTGCCAATGCCTATAGTTTAAAGGCCAGTTTTGCAGGCAAATATTGATTTTTAGTCTTTGTAAGAGCTTTTCAAGAAAAAAAAAAATGCCGAAACGAAACTATGTTCGAGTCGCTTTAAGTGGACAAAAAAGGACAATAGTGACGTTATAACTCACCAATAGCAATAACAACTATGGCGACTTGTGTATACTGGTTTGGTTTTCCAACGCCATACTCGTCTGTGTCTTTGGCCTCGCATGTCGACTCGTTTCTGTTTATGTAAGGAATTCCTTTATCATCCAAGTGGCACATCGGCGTGTTGCTACGTGAAAACCCCTTAAACGTTCCATTACTACCCGCAAACGGCGACGAGGAGCCTTGAAGTAACTCGTTCGTCTGACGCAAAGAATAGTCACGTGATAGAAAATATGGTATCGAACAGATTAAACCAGCTGTTCCGTACAGCATCGAGGTCAACCAGAGTGTTCGAGGAATGTGGACTTTTCTCGCAATGTAACTGAAAAACATAGTGGTCAAAAGGAAACCGATATCGTTACAGCTGAGTAGAAGCCCTGATTGTGAACTACTGAGTCCAAATTGTTTTTCTATGGTTGTTATTTGTGACACAATGTACATGCTTAAAACTGACGTCATGAGACCGCTAACACTGTAGATTCCTGTAAATGCCCCCATTCTGACACAACTCTGTAGAAACCCAGGTTTGCATGGCCCGAGCCCACATAACATGTCACTGGGTACCCCCGATCTCTGAGTAAACGAGTGTTTCTGTTCACCATTGCCAACCCGGTGCGACGGCTGTTTCTCGTTTGGCGCCATTTATATTTCCGGTCAGTACTTCTGTGAGACGCTTTGTATTCTGTAATGATACATCAGAGATGCAGGATGAATTAAATTCTTTAAATCTTAGTAATAAAAGAAACTTGTCGAAACAGTGTAATTGTTTCGACGATGGTTATGTGGGAAAGCAGCTAGTGGCTTGGAAAGAATATTGTGCGGAGTACTGGTAAGAGAAACTCCAGGAAAGCATGGATAGGTGCACTGGCCGCCGCGATATAACTGAAATAATGTTGAAAACGGCGTTAGACACCATACAATCAATCAATCAGTCAATCGAAACAATGTAATTGTTGAAACTCTGACATAATTATTAAAGTGATTTAAAACATTGTGGGAAATGGAGAATGTTCGTTATGAGCAATTCGTCCTTCTCCTCCAATGTTTTCCTTAGAGTTCAACAGCCGACGCGTAAGAACACGGGTCTTCTTCCTCGCGTCGTAAAAGCAAGGCTTCATATGGTAGAGGGTTGAGATAGTCAGTCAATGAGTCAACAACCACCATGGGGGTGGGGCTTTTGTCCTAGTGGGCTTTTGTCCTAGGTGGCAAATGTCCGGGTGGCAAATGTCCGGTTGGGCAAATGTCCTACACCCCTAGTACCTCGCATCTATACTTACATTAAGATACTTGTATTTGCCAAAGGGTTATCCAACCTTTACTAAGCAATCCTGCGTTTCTTGAGGAAGATGCCACCTTTTGTAAACATTGTGGGAAGAGGAGAAAATGCAGGTAAGCAGCCGTGTCTTCTTTTCCCACAACGTTTTCAACCCTTTCAACGACAACTCCAATCATTTAAGCTATCAAACGACAAATTATTAGACACTCCCAAATTGAAAGCATTTTGCAGGTGACGAATTAAACATGGCTCAAATAATGGGATTGGTCTTTGAATATGTAGAAAGCTTTGTGGGAAATGGAGAAAATGTTGCTTTAATGTCAAACCAAATAGACACGCAGAAAATGAGTCACACGTACACAATTCCAGTTCTGTTTTCTTTAAACATACATGTAACTATTTTACATCGATTGAGATACAAGTTTTTACAACTTATGCTAATCTCTCTCGATTATGCTTGCTGGAAACTACACCAGCACTCGCACCGAATGGGTGGGTCAATGAAAATCCCAAGGTTGATACCCGCTCGAACGCGGAACCTTAAGGTTGCGAGGCTGACGCTCTACCTCATGACTTCGGACACCACCAGTGCTGTTCAGAGAAAAGCTATCTTTACAAAGCGGGCAGTGTTGCCCATAGATCAGACTGGACTGTACTCTCTGTGTAGTCTAGTGTTGATCTACAGTGTCCGCCCGGGGAAGCTAAACCATGTTTGTTTCCCTAACTCTTTACCACACAATCCACAGTTTTAACGACCCTGGGGAAGAATCCCTTTGAAAACATTATGGGAAAAGGAGAAAATGCTGGTTTTCTACCCTATCAAAGACAGATATCGTCAGTTTAGCAACATTTAATTTGTCCTCTGCAAATGCTTTCAGTTTGGTTCAGTCCTAAAATGTGTCGTGTGGTAAAGGCCTGAGGGTTATACCTTATTAGATAACAACAAGTTATCTCACAAACATTATAAATCCTAGATTTAGATAATATCAAGTAGGTTTTAACCATTTACTGCACTAATCCATTTTAACCCTTTACCAAACGACAAATATTTAGACTTGTCCAAATTGAAACCATTTGCTGACGACAAATTTGCCCAAACGGTGGAATTTGCCTTGGAAGATGTATTTTAAAGCATTGTGGGTATAGGAGAAAATGATGGTTACCAGAATTTTCTCCCTTTTCCAAAATGCTTGAAAAAGGCGTCTTCCTCAGGCTCGTTAAAACTTGGAATTATGTGGTAAAGGGTTACACGCCCCCTCTATTGAACAGGTTTGTGAATTATTGTGGGGAAAGGAGCCAGAGCTTGAATCTAGCCATTGATCCTTTTCTAACAATGATTAACAGTGCTTCTGACAAAGTATATTTTCTTTTTCTTCAAAGGTCTTTTTTTGTCCTTGAGTACTTTGTAAAAGAAAATAGTCAGGTCTGATGAAGTTAGCCTTTAACCCTTAAGCTGCTAATCGCGACCCACTGTCCTTTTGCGGACAGTTTAGATCAAGATCAGACTGCACAGAACGTGCAGTCTGATCTTTGATCTACACTGTCCGATACGGTATTTTCTTTCTAGTGAAACCAACTTTGAAACCGCAGTGCTGCGGCTTTTAGTATTGAGTAGAAATTTGCGTTTCATTTATTCAGCAGCTTAACCCTTTCCGCAACAAGCCCTGGTTTTCACGTGTCTGCAGTACAAGTCTTTTGAAAACACTGTGGGAAAAGGAGAAATTGCTCGTAACGAGCAATTTCTCCTTTTCCCACCGTGTTTTCTACCCTTTTTGAGACCTTTCTGCCATTTTCATCAAATTTAAAATTGTCGTCTGCAAACTCTTTCAATTTGGACCAGTCCAAGATTTGTCGTTTGGGAAAGGGTTAAGTGTTGAAGTCAAGGGCTGACATACGTAACAAGCTAGATAGACGTAGTTTAGTACAGTCGTTTTGATAACATCCCTTCAACCCTTCAACTTCTATCATTGTCCCATCCAATTTCTGTCTGGCCTGTCAATCATCTTTTAGCACACTATGCCTCCTTTTTCAACAGTGTTTTCCTTTCCCCGAAAGATTGGTACTGTTCGCGTTTCCTTAGAAGATTGGGTCCGTCTACATGTCGTTTGCTAGCTTTTGGTTTGTCGTACTGTTCTGAGCTTTGTCTCAAGATGAAGAGATTTATCAGTACCTTGTATCAGTCGTAATGTCTTTCGCTACAACCTCAATAGATTCATTGGATTCGAGTTTTTTCAATGTCTACAAGTCAAAAGTCAGCAAAGGTTTACTAAAAGCGCCATTGGAAGTCAAAGAGATGAAATTATTGTGAAAAAAATTGTACAACTTCCCAGGGATCTTATATTGTTATACACGATCCCTGAACTTCCCATGCAATTCACATTCATGGATACAATGCCACGGGAAAACATTGTGAAAAAAGGAGAAACGGATCATCATAATTTTTCACTCTTTTTGCCACAGAGAGCTTTTCCTTTTAAGGAAACAAAAAGGCACAATTAACACACTGCGACATACTAACAAATGACTTGGATCGATTTCTCTTGGCCTTGGGTCCCTATTGGCGGAGAGATTATCAAGAATACTTACTACATTTCTCCTTTTCTTTTTGTTCTTTAACTCTTTACCAAACGACAAAAATTTAAACTGGTCCAAATTGAAAACAGTTGCAGACGACAAATTAAAGGTGGCTCAGATTACAAAATTTGTCCTTGATAGAGAAGAAAACATTGTGGGAAAAGGAGAAAATGCCACAATGCTTTCAAAAGGCTTCTTCCTCAGGGTCGTTAAAAGTCGGGATTGTGTGGTACAGGAATAAATTCTGACAATGTCTTTTTTTGTAATCATAGCCATTGCAAGCTACTTCATAACCGGGACAATGTTTTCTTCTCTTGTTACACAGAAGAAAAAACTCTTTACCTTTCTCCTGCCAAAGAAGTAAAATAAAACTTTCATGCCGACACGAAAAATGTTATTTCAAGCTTATTCTTTTGAGGAAAATATCTCCTAATCGGACAGTGTAGATTCAAGATCAGACTGCACGTTCTGTGCAGTCTGATCTTGATCTACACCGTCTGCAAAAAGGTCAGTAAGTTGTGCATAGCAGCTTAAGGGTTAAAAGATATGAGCCATGCTCTGGCAAAAGGGGGCTTAACCTTTTACCAGACGACAAAATTTTAGCCTTATCCAAATTGAAAGCATTTGCAGACGACAATTTCAATGTGGCTCAAATGGTGCAATTTTTCTTTGACCAGGTAGAAAACATTGTGGGAAAAGGAGAAAATGCTGGTTACCAGCATTTTCTCCTTTTCCCACATTGTTTTCAAAAGGCTTCTTACCCAGGGGCGTCAAAAGGCGTCATTGTGCAGTAAAGGGTTAATGTATCTCCGTGATCCATAATACTGAGCAAGACATTACATAGTCAGGATCCATAAAATCCATTTTGTCTAACAACCGACCGTATCATAAAGTACACTGGTCCTTTGACATACAGAAAATTGACCAATAGCGAAAAGCTTCGGCTCAGGTCAGCCTGCGCGGACCGCGCAGGCTGACCTGAGTCGATACTTTTCGCAGATGCATCAAGTCCCCTTTTCATATAGCATGGCCCATACATGTTTATGAACGTATGTAGATGACTCTAAAATTAGTGGATGTATTTACGGGAACGGCCAAATCTAAGTTGGAGAACTTGTGGCTAGACCCTTTTGCCTCATGTTGATTTTGTAACAACGACATGTATGTAAATAGTGCAGAATTGATTGATTAATTGTATGTTGTTTAACGCCGTTTTCAACATTATTTCAGTTATATTACGGCGGCCAGTGCACCTGTCCATGCTTTCCTGGAGTTTCTGTTACCAGTACTTAATATTCTTTCCAAGCCACTGGCTGCTTTCCCACATAACCATCGTCGAAACAATGGTCAGCGGTGAGAGAGGAATGAATCCTGTCGCGATGACTCTCATCAATCCTCGGAAATAAATCGGCCAAGCCGGGGATCGAACCTGCGACCTAGTGTTCTCAAGTCCTGTACGCTACCGACTGAGCAACAGGGGCTTGGCAAATAGTGCAGAAATGGCAATAAAATATGTTTAAACTAAGCAGAGTTTTGCTAAAAGAACAAAATGTTCGAATGCACGTGTGAATATGTAAAAGTGAAAAATGATGATTTCCGTCCTTTCGTCAATAAAATGATTCGGGATTTGTGCTCTAGGATGGGGGAGATTAACACTTTAACCCTCTTCCACACAATGCCGCCTTTTTAACGACCCTTGGAAAGAAGCCTTTTGAAAACATTGTAGAAAAGGAGAAAATGCTGGTAACCAGCATTTTCTCCTTTTCCACAATGTTTTTACCCTATCAAAGGAAAATTGCACCATTTGAGCCACATTGAAATTGTCGTCTGCAAATGCTTTCAATTTGGACAAGGCTAAAATTTTGTCGTCTGGTAGAGGGTTAACACAGAATCCCTTGTTTAACAACCCTGAAAAAGAAAGAGTTCAAAAACATCGCGGAAGAATGAGAAAATACTGGTATTCAGCATTTTCTCCTTTCCCCACAAAGTTTTTCACGTTTTCAAGGACAAATCCCAGTGTTTGAGCCACATTTAACCCTTTCCCAAACAAGCCCTGGTTTTCACGTGTCTGCAGTACAGTCTTTTGAAAACACTGTGGGAAAAGGAGAAATTTCTCGTAACGAGCAATTTCTCCTTTTCCCACAGTGTTTTCAACCCTTTTTGAGAACTTTCTGCCATTTTCATCAAATTCAAAATTGTCGTCTGCAAACTCTTTCAATTTGGACCAGTCCAAAATTTGTCGTTTGGGAAAGGGTTAAGTGTTATCTGCTCGACTTTTCGATCTAGACAAGTCTGAAATTTTGTCATCTGTGAAAGGATTAACGTATGTTCATAATACAATACATAACAAGGAAGTCATTGCTTAATTGGATCCAATTTAGTCTGAAAACCGGCTGAATCATGAGGTAACAATAATCTTTTGACATGCTGTTAAAATTTACCGATAGCAAAATGTTTCAACCAAGGTCAGGCGATACATTTTTATTTGCAACTGCAATAAACCACCTTTTTTCAGAGCGTAACAGTTCAGGGGTGAATACGAAACTATTCCATCTGCGTTTCGAACAGTTTTACAGGAGAGGGAAAAACGCTTCTCACTTCTGTGGAAAGGATAGTTAGATCATCTTGTTTAGATATGTTGTGTTGAGCTGAGAGCATGAAATCAGTACAACATAATTAAACAAGACGATCTAACAACGCTTTTCACGGAACTGAGTTTTTTCCCCTCTCCTGTAATATTTTCCAAAATGCAGATGAAATAGTTTCGCATTCACCCCTCGAACTCTTTTGTGTGTTCTAGTTTCATACTTTATGTTTTAATAATTGAGCCATGCTCTGGCAAAAGGTGGTATGTATAGTGCATCTCCATGATTCATTATGCCAGGTAAGTCATCACATGTTGATGGATCCACAAAAAACATTTTGCCTAGCAACCGACCATATCATAAAGAAAAGCAAGTCATCACATGTTGATGGATCCATAAAAAACCATTTTGTCCAACAACTGACCTCTATCATAAAGAAAAGCAAGTCATCACATTATTATGGATCCATCAAAACCATTTTGTCTAACAACCGACCTTTATCATAAAGAAAAGCAAGTCATCACATGATTATGGATCCATAAAAACCATTTTGTCTAACAACCGACCTCTATCATAAAGAAAGGCAAGTCATCACATTATTATGGATCCATAAAAACCATTTTGTCTAACAACCGACCTTTATCATGAAGAAAAGCAAGTCATCACATGATTATGGATCCATGAAAACCATTTTGTCTAACAACTGACCGTATCACAAAGAAAAGCAAGTCATCACATGTTAATGGGTCTATAAAAACCATTTTGTCTAACAACTGACCGTATCATAAAGAAAAGCAAGTCATCACATGATTATGGATCCATGAAAACCATTTTGTCTAACAACTGACCGTATCATAAAGAAAAGCAAGTCATCACATGATTATGGATCCATAAAAAACATTTTGTCTAACAACTGACCTCTATCATAAAGAAAAGCAAGTCATCACATGATTATGGATCCATGAAAACCATTTTGTCAAACAACCGACCTCTATCATAAAGAAAAGCAAGTCATCACATGATTATGGATACATAAAACCATTTTGTCTAATAACCGACCTCTATCATAAAGAAAGGCAAGTCATCACATGATTATGGATCCATAAAAAACCTTTTTGTCTAACAACCGACCTCTATCATAAAGAAAGGCAAATCATCACATGTTATGGATCCATAAAAACCATTTTGTCTAACAACTGACCTCTATCATAAAGTAGAGTGGTCCTTTGGCATACTGAAAATTGACCAATAGCGAAAAGTTTCGGCCAGGTCACCCTGCGCGGACTGCGCAGGGTGATCTGGGTCGACACTTTTCGCAGTTTCGGCCCAGGTCACCCTGCGCGGACTGCGCAGAGTGACCTGAGTCGATACTATTCGCAGTTGCATTAAGCACCCTTTTCGCAGAGCATGGCTCATACTAGTGTAAACTTGGGTATCTTACCTTACCTTTTTACAGAGCGTAATCCATCTATATGTATAAATTTCATAAAATACTTTACGTATTATTAAGTCAATTTGCATATCCTACCTTAGATTTCTAAAATCCTTTCAAATGTTTTATTTTTTACTTTTACACGTGACCCTTTTTCTAGTATTCATACGATGAAAACCGTCTAAAATAGCTTTATACAAATAAAATAAAAATGCACCAAACACCAAGAACGAGTTATGATTAAGTATACGTCCGTCTGTCAAACTGCATGTATCACAATATGTATCTCGAAGCTTTGTATAACCATGTATCAACAGATAAATAAAATCCTCGCACTATAGATAATGTAAAATGTCACGTGTTTTCCACGACGGTTTTTGAGGTTCTACCTTACTTGACCCCTTTCCTTTTGTACTCGGTAAACAGTTAACTCTTCACCAAACGACAAAACTTTAGATAGGACCAAATTGAAAGCATTTGCAGACGACATTATAAACATTATAAATGTAGCACAGAAAATGTTTTGGTATTCAAAATAGTAGAAAACATTGTGGAAAAAGGAGAAAATGCTGGTTACCAGCATTTTCTCCTTTTTCACACAATGTTTTCAAAAGCCTTCTTCCTCAAGGTCGTTAAAACGCGGGATTCTTTGGTAACAGGTTGACACATCTGGTCCGTTTAAAAAGAGATATATATATATATATATGTGTGTGTGTGTGCCAGACAAATATATATAAAACATTGAAAGAAAAGCTGTGTAGAATGGCTTGCTTAGCTCTTCACCAAACGCTATAATTTTAGCGTTGTCCAAATTCAAAGCATTCCCAGACGATAAATTAAAAGTTACAAAAAGCATGAAATCTGTCTTTCGAAGGATAGAAAAAACATTGTGGAAAAAGGAGAAAATGCTGATTACCAGCATTTTCTCCGTTTTCCTTTTTTTTTTTTCAAAAGCCTTGTTTATCAGGGTCGTTAAAAGTCGGGACTGTAAAGGATTAAGCAATATTTTCCAATCTGCCACATTATTCTCAAAAGATTTTTACCGTAGATCTGTCAAAATATTGAACATTGATAAGGATTTGTCCATTTCAAAAGACGTTTATGTTTAACAAATACTAAGCTGCATATGGACAGGAAGAAATTTTTCTGGTTTGGATAACGTGAAAAAACATTGTGGACAAAGCTCTAACTGCTTGTAACAAAAGAGTTTGTTTGTGCACAATGTTTTTAACAGTCTTCCCTGAGGTCATTAAAAAGTGTTATTAAAAAGTCTGTAGTTATGGAACGAATATCATGGTAAAAAAAAAAAGAATAGAAATTTGACTTTTGTTGGGGTCTATTATACAATTACACTGCCGAAAAGAAGACTGTTGGTTGTAGTTTAAAATCAGTCAGTCAGTCAGTCAGTTAGGCAGGCAGGCAGGCAGCCGACCGACCGAATCAATCAATCAATCAATCAATCAATCAATCAATCAATGTTTTACAAAACATTTATCAAATATCGGACAGTGTACTTCACCTATCAGTCTGATCATGATCTATGCCGGCCGCAAAAGCTAATTACGCAGGCGACAGAAGGGTTAAAGCATAGTATTACAGAAATGAAAAGAATATTTCAGGCATATCATTACTTTGTGAGTGAAATAAAGGGTAGCTTTCTGCTTTGATTACGAAGTGTGGCCTCTTTTTCAACGATGAAATAACCCAACATCGTGACATGAACATAAAGTCGTTTGCAAAAGGGTGTGAATTAATCAAATATACAGAACAAGAGTAACACATATGAGTTACTGTGTCAGTACTGGTGTGGAAATTCCAGGAAACACATGCGTAAGTGCACTGACCACCGTGACATTCTCTAGGCTGCTAAAACGCGGTTAAACTTCCGTGCAAACAAACAAATGTATGAAAAAAAAAATCTGCAGCAAAAAAATCTGAAAGCACGCTAGTGCAATATGAATTTGCGCATGATATTGGGGTTTAAGACACACGTGAAAAAGATCGTGACAAAAACATAAAGTCGTTTGCCAAAGGGAATGAGTTAATCAAATAAAAAAAAAAGGAGTGATACATATGAGCCCTGCTCTGTGAAAAGCGGGTTAAATGCATCTGCGAAAAAGAATCGATTTAGATCAGCCTGCGCAATCTGCTCAGGCTGACCTGAGTGGATACTTTTTGCTATTTTTAACCTTTTGACTGCTTTACGCGACTCGCGGACAGTGTAGATCAAGATCAGAACGTGCAGTCTGATCCTTGATCTACACTGTCCGATAAGGAGATATCTGTCCCCCCAAAAAATACATTTGAAATAGCGAAATTTGGGCGTTTACTATTGGCTTGAAAATTTCATTTCACTTATTCAAGCAGGATAAGGGTTAAATTTTCTGCCTGTCAAAGGACCATTCTACCCCAGGATCCATTCGATTGCTAGACAAAATGGATTTTATGGATCCATAATTACGTGATGACTTGTTTGGTATAATACAACACGGGAATGCTTTAGCCCTTTACCAAACAATCACGAGTTTTAACAACCCTGAGAAAGGAGCCTTTTGAAAACATTGTACGAAAAGGAGAAAATGCTGGTAACCAGCATTTTCTCCTTTTCTCACAATGTTTTCTTCTCTTTCAAAAGACAGAAAACATCATTTGAGCTGCATTTTATTTGTCGTTTACAAAAGCTTTGAATTTCATCGAGTCCAATTTCTTTGTGTACGGTAAGAGAGTTTAAACCCCTTTGCCAGAGTATGGCTCATATACAATTGTACTTATCTACCCGAGGGTTGGATACCAGCCCAGACTGTTGTATAACCCTTTCCCAAACAAGCCCTGGTTTTCACGTGTCTGCAGTACAAGTCTTTTGAAAACACTGTGGGAAAAGGAGAAATTGCTCGTAACGAGCAATTTCTCCTTTTCCCACAGTGTTTTCTACCCTTCTAGAGACCTATCTGCCATTTTCATCAAATTTAAAATTGTTGTCTGCAAACTCTTTCAATTTGGACCAGTCCAAAATTTGTCGTTTGGGAAAGGGATAAGGTAAGTACAGGTAAAGTTATACGGTCCACCCTTTATCTTACCACGATATTTATAATGTTATATCCTGTTGAAGTGATATATTGCCCTGTCATTACAGCCCCTTTATGGCCCTGTGGAAAATGTTATGAAACATTGTGCGGGAGAACTAACAGGGTTTTAAACTATTTTCGTCAGTTCTGTCAAGAGGAAATTGTATGTGAGGTCGGTTCAGTTGGATCAGTCATTACCTGGGTCCGTATTCACCAGCCATTCTTAAGAACGTTCTTAGTCTTATTCTCCAGAATTTCTGCATTTGAAAGTAATACAACTTCTGATTGGCTAAACCAAATGGTTTAGCCAAATCAGAAGTTGCGTTACTTTCAAATTTTGAAAATTTGAAGAGTGAGAATATTCTTAAGAATGGTTGGTGAATACGGACCCAGTTTCGTTGACAGACAGACAGACGGACGGACGGACGGACGGACGGACGGACGGACGTACGAACGGACAGGCGAGAGGGCGGGCGGACGGACGGACGGACAGCGAGAGAGAGAGAGAGAGAGAGAGAGAGAGAGAGAATGTACGTTGAACATTTTACCCCCTCAATGACAGCTCACATATATCCTTAGGTTTCACCTGTACCGTGCAAGGGCTCTGGTGGGTTTTACCAAAGGACACTTCCACGACAATCCATGTGCTTCCAGTGAGGCTCGAGCCCAGGACCTCCAGGTTACGAGTCTTATACTTTACCCCTGAGCCAGGCAAGCCCCCTCATATACTATATACAGTATATATAGATATGAAGAGGTTTGTAGAAATTCACAGTAAAAAAGGTCTGGTGGTAAACCAATACGTATAATTTACATGTATTTGTAATTTAACTCTTTACTAAAATCCCATAGATTGATGACCCTAAAGATGAAGCCTTTGGACAACATCGTGGGAAAACGAAAAATTGCTCCGGCAAAAGGGGGCTTAATGCATCTCCGTGATGCATGATACCAAGCAAGTCATTGTATAATTTTGGATCCATAAAAGACCGACTGTATCATTAGATAGATTAGTCCTTTGACATATAGAAAATTGACCAATAGCGAAAAGTATCGGCCCAGGTCAGCCTGCGCGGACTGCGCAGGCTGACCTGGGTCGATACTTTTCGCAGATGCATTAAGTTCCCTTTTTACAAAGCATGGCTCATTTATTTGCGCCACATTTAATTTGTAGTCAGACATGCTGTTAGTTTGGACAAGTCTTAAAGTTTTGTTTACTGGTAAAGGGTGAAAACACAATTCCTAGATCTATCAATAAAACTTGTATGTGTGGTCAAAAAGAGAAATTTATTAACCCTTAGGCTACTAAGCGCGACCTTTCAATTGGGTATTTACTATTGTCTTGACAGTTTCATTTCACTTTCTTAGCAGGATAAGGATTAAAGGAAAGTATAATGCCTCCTCTTGGAATAATTCGAAAACATTGGGGAAAAAGAAGCATCTCCTTGTAAACCCTTAAACTAATAAGTAAATCACACAGGAAAAATTCCACCCAATAGTAAAAAAAAACTAAATATTGCAATTTCAATGTTGATTTCATAGGAAATAAAATACCGTATCGGACAGTGTAGATCAAAGATCAGACTGCACTTTCTGTGCAGTCTGATCTTGATCTACGCTGTCCGCAAAAGGTAATCAAGTCGTCATTAGTAGTGAAAGAGTTAATGTATTCAAAATCTAGGTACGTAAAAAGGATTGGAATCGAGGAGCTCTGTGAAAATAGAGGATACTTAGTATGAAAAATCATACCTAGATATACAGATAATTAAAAGGAAAACATTGCGATAAAGGGTAAACTGATCATTAGAAACAATTTCCAACTTTGTTCTGACCTATTTTGGAAAAAAAAAAGTCTGTTTCGGATAATGTAAAGATTTTTTGCAACCCTGCACAACGACAATAACAACAAAAATGTGAATAATGCTGTCTGAAAACGGGGCCTAATGCATCTGCAAAATCTATCGAGGTTATCCTGATCAGCCTGCGCAGTCCGTGCAGGCTGACCTCGGTCGAAACTTTTTGATTTCGGTGATTTTTCTTCATGTCAAAGGACCAATGTACCTCATGATTCAGCTGGTTGTTAGGCAAAATTGATTTTATACATCCGTAATTATGTGATGACTTGCTTGGTATCATACATCACGGAGATGCATTAAGCCCCGTTTTGTCAGAGCGTGGCTCTAACGGTTTGACCTAAACGGTTAGCGAGATAGACGTAGTTTACCCGTATTTAGACCCCTACTGCAGACAAATTTCAAAAACATCGTAAGAAAATTAGCAAATGCTTGTAACAGGCAATTGCTCCTTTTTCCTACCATGTTTTCCATAAAGTCATAATAAATATCTCTCTTCCTCTCAAATATATCGCAAGTGTCCTACCTGCACTACTGCTTGAACTGTGGGGTCCTGCGTGGCTCAGTGTAGAACTCGTGACGTGGAGGCCCTGGGTTCGACCCCAAATGGATCCACTGGGTTTTTCGGGGTAGCATCTTTGGGCAAGACACTTCAGAGCCCTAGCCTACTTCTTGCGAAACCCAGGAAATACATGAATATGTGAGCTGTCGCCGTGATATAAAATAACGTTGCCAGCGACGTAAAACATCATTCAATCAACAAAGAAAACTTGTCCAGAGACTGCTTTACCAATTACTTTGTGATGATACATGTACTATTCATGCCAGTCACTGCTAGAATCACAGCTCAAATCAAACATTTTTTTCTTTCATTTAAATGTCTTATTATTTGTGTCACGAGCAACAATTGTGTGTGTGTGTTTAAATAGAGCATACAATAATGGGTTAACCGTATTCCACACTTTTAATTACACTGAAGAAAAAGGCTTTTAAAAACATTGTGGGAAAAGGAGAAAATGCTAGTAATCAGCATTTTCTCCTTTTCCCATTATGTTTTCTACGATTCTATAAACAAATTTCAATGTTTGAGTCAAGTCTATTTTGTCGTCTGCAAGATGCTTTCAATTTAGACAACTCTGAAATTTTGTCGTCTGGTAAAGAGTTAGAAAGGTTAAAGGTTAAAACTAATCGTCTTTGTAAACAATTTTAACCTGGATACTAACCCTTATAAATAAGTTAAATAAAACTTTCAAGACGATAGTAAAAACCCGAATAATGTTATTTCAAACTTATATTTTTGGAGAACAATATCTCTTTATCGGACAGTGTAGATCAAAGATCAGACTGCACGTTCTGTGCAGTCTGATCTTGATCTACACTGTCCGCAAAATGTCAGTGAGTCGCACTTAGCGGCTTACGGGTTTAATTTTATTTTCCCCGTTCATAGATAGTTCAGACGGAGAGTGACCTGTTTATCTTTTTTGACAGGTATACCTGAAACTTGATAGCAAGTTTTTTTTTTTCTTTCACTGCAGTGTTACTTTTTTTCTTTTAAAGAAAACCCCTTCAAAACAACCATCGCCGTTTCCATCCTTAAATTATTACTTTTTGGATCCGAAAGTCTCAGACTGAAAGATAATTGCACAATTTTTCTTACCATGCAATCTTACATTAACCCTTTACCGCACAATGACGCCTTTTGACGCCGCTGGGAAAGAAGCCTTTTGAAAACATTGTGGGAAAAGGAGAAAATGCTGGTAACCAGCATTGTCTCCTTTTCCTACAATGTTTTCTACCGTAACAAAGAAAAATTGCACCATTTTAGCCAAATTGAAATTGTCGTCTGCAAATGCTTTCAATTTGGAGAAGGCGAAAATTTTGCCGTCTGGTAAAGGGTTAAAGCTACAGAGAGATTTACATAAACGTATTACAGCCTTAAGTCACCTTACTACTCCTGTCTTCTGTCACTCTTCTCCATGTTACTGACTGACAACCAGGTATTCTACACCTCTCCATCATTAAATATGTAAATTCTCAGTTACGAACACTTGAAAGAATTTAATTCCTAGCTGGAAAATAAGTGTCTTCTTTTTTGTAAGAAATGATCAGAAATATACACGTATTATGATTTTAGAATTTTAGAAGACTTTCATAGTTTGTAGATTATCTAAAGGGAATGGCCGAATCTAAGTTGTGAGAACTTGTGGCCAGACCCTTTTGCCTAACTTGTATCTTTTTTTTGTGTATGTGTCATGTACATATATTGTACGATTTGTATAAAGATGGCAATAAAATATGTTTAAACTAAACTTAACCATGTGTTTGAAAAACTCTGCCGGAGAATGCTTTTGCAAACACTGTGGAAAAAGGAGAAGACGCTGGTAACCAGGGTTAGGTAGCATATTCTCTTTTTATCCTTTTTTCACGGTGTTTCTAGTCGTTTAAAGAAGAATTGCGTCATTTGAGCCACATTTCATTTAAAAATAAGCCATGCTCTGTAAAAAGAGAGCTTAATGCATCTGCGTAAAGTATCGACGCAGTCCGCGCAGGCTGACCTGGGCCGAAACTTTTCACTAGTGGTCAATTTTCTGTATGTCCGAGGACCAGTCTACCTAATGATTCAGTCGGTTGTTAAAAAAAGTGGCAATTATGGATCCATAAATGTGGGAATGGCTTGATTGGTACAATGCATAACGGAGATGCGCTAAACCCCATTTTGCCAGAGCATGGCTCATATATTATCAGCAAATGCTTCCATTATGGCTCAATCTATTTTTTCTGACCTGTGATAAAACATATAAGTAACGTATAACCATAGATTTTCCCACTTTTTTTACCGCTGAGAAAATTTTAAGCCTAAAGTCTTGACTGAGTCAAAGTGATTTGTCGCTTTATAAAGTGCCTTCGAACCGCGTTAATGCTCAGGGTGCTAAGTGCCACCCAACGACCTTTTGCGGACAGTGCTGATCAAGATCAGACTGCACAGAATGTGCAGTCTGATCTTTGATCAACACTGTCCGATAAGGAGGTATTTTTCCCACAAAAATAGCTTTGGAATAGCAAAATTTGGGTATTTACTATCGGCTTGAAAGTTTCATTTGATTGATTTAGTAGGTTAAGGGTTAATCATTAACCCTCTCAGCCCCACAGGGATAGGAACTTCTGCGGAAGACATAGATCAAGATCTATACCGCCGTTTATTAAATATAGCTAATACTATAATCAAAGTATTGAAAGTACTCACAAACTACTCGCAATAAAGAGACGTTAATGGTGCTTCTTTTGTTATTTTGACATTTACTGTGCACAGCGCCGGGGGCGACCAATCAAAATCCAAAATCGCCTTCGGGGACAGTTATCTGTACTACTCACAGACCAGCGAATGTGAAATAAGCGGCCTTGGTAAAGATAGAACTTGTTTGGTCCATACAAAATTGCAGAAAAATGGTCCGACCCTGTTGTTAACTCTTTACCAAACTACGATACATGATTTTCAAAATACCATATTGAACTCATGGTGGCATTGTCTTCGACAAATGCCAAAAACACACAGTCGCCAAATGCTACCGAACAAAAAATGATTCTTTCTGTAAGAAATCGTAATTCTGTTTTATTATGACGATGTTGATATGAACTACAAAATCTCTACCACTCCAGTTTGAACGATGTCTACTTACAAAGTCATATACTGAACTAGACAAACGACAAAATTTTAGACTAGTCCAGATTTAAAGCATTTGCAGACGACAAATTAAAGGTTCCCCAAATGACAAATTTGTCCTTGGTAGGTTAGAAAACATTATAGGAAAAGGAGAAATTGCTGTTTACCAGCATTTTCTCCTTTTCTCAAAATGTTTTCAAAAGTCTTCTTCCTAAGGGTCGTTAAAATCGGGTTTGTGTGTCAAAGGGTTAAGCCCGATTCGGTCAAATCCGGTTATTAAGTCTGATTCGATATGGCCCGGTCTAATCCAGTTATTAAGTTCCATCCGGTTCGCTACGTTAACTGTACCTACCGTTGTTAGCCATTTACTTGTCACAATAGGATATGCCATGAAATAATTCAGTTTGTTGATTTTTAGTTGAAAAAAGGCACATGAAGAACATATTAGCATGATGATTTGGCTTTTACTTTCTACAGTTCACTTTTAGATGAACTTTCAATGTTTTTTCTCTTTCTTATCGGTTGGACGAACTCGTAGCCACAAGAGACCTGCAACACCTGCGAAAGCCATGAGGGTGGAAAATGTTGCATTGGGATCAGTAAAGATGAATTTGCGTAGGTCACTGACTTAATGTACATATAAGCAGGGTTATATACAATACCTGATATTAGCAAACATCTTGTTCAGTATATGACTTTGTAAGTAGACATCGTTCAAACTGAAGTGGTAGAGATTTTGTAGGTCATATCAACATCGTCATAATAAAACAGAATTACGATTTCTTACAGAAAGAATCATTTTTTGTTCGGTAGCATTTGGCGACTGTGTGTTTTTGGCATTTGTCGAAGACAATGCCACCATGAGTTCAATATGGTATTTTGAAAATCATGTATCGTAGTTTGTGCAAAACCGAAGGAAGTAAACCCAATTAAACTCAATTTTTCTTAGACAAATAAGTGGTTCGATAGCACTCAGATATATAATTAACAACGGCGTATTGAAATAAACTGGATTAGGCCATCGATCTTGGGAATGTTTCTTTTTTTTTTATTGAAAATATCTATAACCGCTATGGCCTTCTATTGGCGCAATGTTACACACAACCTTTGTCTCCTGACCCATTCGGCATACCTCAGGTGATCTGGTGATCAAATCCCTCGGCTGTATCACGTAGCTTGATATGCACCTACACGGTACATTTCGCACATCTCCGGAAGCACGACCCTTTACCGTTATTGAAATTGTAAGGCTCCTCTTAAAAAAGAAAACATGGGTAAATTTTCTGTCGTTATCTTTCTAAGAATATTTCAGTCGGCAAACAGTTTATACATTCAATTTTTAGCGTGGTTTATCAATTCCGTTGGGAGCTTTCATCGACAGATCGAAAGAAGTGAATAACTTCACCGTGGTTGTTCATGTCGTTGCTAAGCGATCTACAGGGGCGCCGCCATGTTTAAGATCATGTGATTGGTAGTTCAAAATGGAAGCCTCCTTTATACAGGCGAGGTTAGATGTAGTTACGGAATCGGCCGAGTTGTGACGAGTGGCTCCTGACCGTGTTCGTCCCAAGACTTGTTCGTCACTGGCTTGTTCGTCCGGGCTGGTTCGTCCCACATTATTGTTTATTTTTCAAATTATTAATTCCACACAATGGCTTCCTTGACAAATGCCACACCAGTGTTTTCAACGCTTTGATTTGTTTTTACATTTGAATCTGGGTCACTCTTGGTCGTTAGTCCAAAAGATTTTTTCTGCGTTGGAGTGTGTTGTATTTTTAGCTGTCGAAAGAAGTCAAGTTTATTGATTGGACCGTGCTCTGGCAAAAGGGGGCTTAATGCATCTCTGTGATCCATGATACCAAGGAAGTCATCACATAATCATTTATCAATAAAATCCATTTTGTATAACAGCCGTCTGAATTATGAGGTACACTGGTCCTCTAACATGCAGAAAATTGACCAATAGAGAAAAGTATCGACCTAGGTCAGCCTGCGCGAACTGCGCAGGCTGACCTGGGTCGATACTGTTCGCATATACGTTAAGCACCCTTTTCTCAGAGCGTGGCTCCTATATTTTCGGGGAAAAAAGTGGTTAACATTAAAAAAAAAATGGTCCGCGCTTTTACGACCTTTTACGACCTTGAAGAAAAGGACTTCTGAAAACACAGGGAGAAAATGCTGATAATCGGCAGTTTTCTTTCCCCACTATGTAGTCTACCCTATTAAAGGTAAATCCCATCATTTGAACCACATTTAATTTGTCGTTTTGCCAATATGGACACATATCTCGCTCTGTAATGATCTACTTTATTGAGGATATTTTTTTTTCGGTGAAAGATCGAAATTTATTTATTGTGGTGCAGCCATGAGTGAAAATATTACCGATGATGTTCACAAGATTAAATCAGTTTCCATCTTTCACCGAAAAAAAAAAAAAAACCCACAAATATTCTATTTATTTCATGCTTCTAACTCCTTTTTTGTTTTCGGGACTTTCATCAAAATCCAGGACAGTTGTTTTCGGTAATTCCCCGTGGCGCCCCCCCTCCCCCCCCCCCACATAACAACGGATTACAATACATGTATTACGTAAAGCGCGAGAAATATGGGGTAAATGACGTCATAATTTCCCTCTGGTTAAATGGCACGTGCTGTTTACCTAGGTATCTAGCGCGCGGGAACTACTGTTTCCGCCTTCAATTGAAAAGTGACAATATGAAATTGGTATTTTTCACTGGTCGTAACCATGAAATATAAAACCATAAATTAATCCACCATTATTTCTCGATTAACTACCGAAAAACATGAAATAAATCTCTCTCTCTCGTAAAGTTTAACATTCACAAAGCTTGTTTACATATAACTGGTTTATTACTAGGATAATTGTGTTTTAACCGTATTTGCAAATAAAAATAAAATGCCATTAAATGTCATTAGCCAATCTGTTTTATTATATTAAGATAGATGCAAATTTGGTATCACACGTGATTTTGTGTTCTTTGATAGCTGCCCTCTGTTTATATAATATGGGTCATGCCCTGAAAAAAGGGGGTTTACTGCATCTGCAAAAAGTATCGACCCACGTCAGTCCATGCAGGCTTACCTGGGTCGAAACCTTTTGCTATTTGTAAATTTTCTCCATGTCCATGGGCCATTCTACCTGATGACTCTGTCTGTTGTTAGACGCAATTGATTTTCTTTGATCCATAATTATGTGATGACTTGCAGTATAGTGCATCACGGAGATGCATTAAGCCCCCTTTTGTCAGAGCATGGCTCGTATATTTTCTATCGAAGTTTATCATGATAATTGTTATCTTGACCTATTATGTTTCATCTTCTCATATATTTCAATCAAACGCTCGTTCAATTTGGTCAAGAATACTAAGGCAAAATATACGTAGCCCCCAAAATAAGGGAACCCTGTTACTTGTTTCTTCTGACATGATATGACAGGGTGACTTTAACTCTCAATATTTCAGCCGATTCCAAGAGAACGATATGTCGTTTCATCTCCAGTATGTCCGCCAGGTGTCTTGCAGGTGTTGCTGCACATGGAGCTCACACCTGATATTGACTTGGATTTCATATCTGTTCTATGTTTTCGGTAAAATAAAGAATTGCCTGAAGAAGAAATACAAGGGTTCCCTTATTTTTGATTCTACGTTTGTTTTGGTATCATTCGTTAACAACACCGTAAAACACGTGTGTTGTTATCAGCGACGTTCATTCAACAGTGTGCTCGAATATTTCTGTGTTGCGTTTTTAGGTTTTTCATACACCGCAATTTTTCAGTTTTTTTTACGCCAGATCATCATTTAACATTGATTCCTTGGCTTCCACCTCATCACCGACTCTTGGTTGTTCCTCGCTACTCCAGTCTGTCTTCTTGATCGCTCTCGTCAGAATGAAAATGAACATGACAGTTCCTACAATGGATGGTGTAATCTGGAAAACATGCATACGGAAACGGAACACGTCATTGTCGTAAAGAGCGCATGCTCCGCCGCCATGACAGGAAGAACTCCAAAGTAGACAAGTTCCGTCTATGATTCGACCAAATATCACTGACCCACAGAACCATGCTGTTGGTGGAAAAAAGAAAAAGAAAAAATCCTCAACAACGACAAAATAAGCAAATAAAAGTGCTACTAAATATTTAACAACATTACTGAAATACTCTAGAACATTTAATCTCACACAGAGCAGGTCCTCTGGCCATGATGTTCCAAGTTACGAGTTCAGCCCTTAACTGAGTTTATTATAATTTTGCAGTTACATATTGTTACACACTTTACACAATGCCATTTGCAGGTGCAAAATTAAAGCTATTAAATCTCGCTTTTCGAATATACAGTAATTCTACTACAAGGGTTCAATTGAAGTATCTATCAGTACGAGCATGTCTATGAAAAACAGAAAAAGTGACAGAAATAGCAGATGGAGAGGACAAAAAGTGTCACGACGACCGTGAGCAGAGAGAATGATGATGCTGACGACAAACAAGAAGACTTGGATGAGACTGGTGAAGAGGAAGAAGAAGAATGATTATGATGATGATTCAAGCTACATTTCAGAACTTACCGAGTGTGCCGATAACCGATGACACACCTATTGATAATGGCTTGTCTTCTTCACTAACGGATCTGCAAACATGTCAAAAACGTGCACTAAATTTATGCCTACTGCCTTACAGATACAAATAAGTTCAGTCAGTATGCATTTGTCACAGTCTGAAAAGATGGGATAAAAGGACAAAAAGTGGGTGTTAAAACTAAATGCTCCTTTTCCGGAAATGTTTACCCTATTGTTTCAAAAATAGCAGTTTCTGTTCTTCGATTTCTTCTCCCTTGTGTCACATGTACAGCTCTAAGTTAGTGACAACATACAGCTTGTGAAGTAATGAGTAATTTGGTAGATTTCTACATAAATGAAATAGAAAGACTTAACCGAGACATACTCTATTGAGCCATTACCACATAGCAAAATTTTAGACTAGTTCACATCGAAAGCATTTGCAGCCGTCATATCAAATGTGGGTAAAATATTGGAATTTGTCTCTGAAAGTATACAAAGCATCATGGGGAAAGGAAAAATGCTGGTTACTAGAATTTTCTCCTTTCCCCAAAATGTTTTCAAAAGGCTTTTTCCTCAGGTTTGTAAAAATCCGGGATTATTTGGTAAATGGTTAAACTAAAATGCTAAGACACTCATACGCCTACTCACACCGAAAATACCCTCTTGAACTTAAAGGCCCAATAGCAACCAAAAAAAAAAAAAAAAAAGCAATACAGGTGTTAAAATGCATTTAGATTTAAATCATACCATTCAAAAGTATGGAAAATATTGAGACGTTGACGATCTGTTATTGTGTGGTAGTTTTATGTAGAGTTAGAAGTAAAATAATGTGCGGCGTTCATACTATGACGTCACGCGTAATCTCTCGTCTTTCAATCGATAAGGTGGTGAAGTCGGGGTTAAACAGCTGCAATTCCAATTTTCAAACCGCGATTTCTGACAAATTACCTATTTCTTTTGAAAGCGAGTAACACAAATGCGATCTCATTTGTATCATCTATAATCTATAAAGAAATTGTAAAATTTATATTTAGGCTGGAGGTGCCCTTTAATTTCTCTGCCAGCGACTAACACTTTCACCGACCGTACAGTAACAGATTGTCATCTTCACGATGATTTCCATACTTTTAGATACAACAGCTAGTTTTTCGTTCATGTAACTTTACCTGATGGTGGTAATAAAACCAGGAATATAGCCCATTGCACCAAAGAAGGCTGCTATAGCGTTCAGTGCGACAAAAGGATAAAGCATAGTACAAGAGGTATCACAGAGTCCCGCGGTGGCGCTGATGTTCGTTCCCGTGCCAACGCAAGTACAATTATGAAATTCCTGAAATGATATGTTTCATGATGGTATGTTTGTGAGAAAACGTGGATGTAGTATAAGTGTCTGACGTTACAATAGTTTTACATATAATACTGTCGCATGCTACTTTTTATTTTTTTTTTACACAAAGTCAAAATTTTAGATTCGAGAAAATAAAAAAGCATTTGCAGATGTCAAATGAAATGTGTCTCAAATTATTGGGTTTGTTTCATAATCCTTGAAATATTTGAGCCATGCTCTGTGAAAAGGGGGCTTAATATATTTGCAAAATGTATCGACACAGGTCAGCCTGCGCAGTCCTAGGCCAGTGTACAACAAAAATAGATTGTGATATAAAACGAATTTTAGGGATATATGGTAATGTGATGACTTGCTTCGTATCAGAGATCATGGAGATGCATTTAGCCACATTTTGCCAGAGCGTTGGCTCATTTGTAATAGTCATATGAATGTGGTCGATTTCGGAGAAAGTCGACTAAAAATTGATGAATAATCAAATACATCAAAGAAAGACTGGCATTTATTATATATATATTACAGGGAGTATACAGGCACTTATTGACTATTTAAGTACGTCTTATGCCGTCTGAGAAAGACGGCTTTTGAAAACATTGTGAGAAAATTCGATAAGCTGATAAGCTGCATTTGCCCTATTCCCACAATTTTTATACCATTTCAAAATCAAATTCCATTTATTTAATTCTATTGGATTTGTCATCTGCAAATAAGCCATGCGCTGTGAAAAGTGTGCTTAATGCATCTGCGAAAAGTATCGATTTAGGTCAGCCTGCACAGTCCGTGCAGGCTGACCTGGGCTGGCACTTTTCCCTATTGGTAAATTTTCAGTAAACCTCATGATTCAGTCGGTTGTTGGACAAAATAAATTTTATGGACCCCTAAGTATGTGATGACTTACTTGTTTAACCCTTTCCCAAACAAGCCCTGGTTTTCACGTGTCTGCAGTACAAGTCTTTTCCCACAGTGTTTTCTACCCTTTTTGAGACCTTTCTGCCATTTTCATCAAATTTAAAATTGTCGTCTGCAAACTCTTTCAATTTGGACCAGTCCAAAATTTGTCGTTTGGGAAAGGGTTAAAAATGCATTACGGATTAATGCATTAAAGCTCCTTTGCCACAGCAGGGCTTAAATGCTTATAATGTGGACAAGTCAACGATTTTTGTCGTGTGCAGGGCTAGGAGAAGGTGCATTTTTGCGTAACTGGATCAACACAGTATACGATGCCGATGCCATCACGGCAAAACGGAAACACAAACTTACCATTCCCTTTTGGTCGGAACATCCGGCATGACAAGGTGACAGGTAGTTGACATTGTTGGAGCCACACACAGGAAAGTAGGTCACGGAGTCACAACCGCAGGCTGCACTACATGAACTGTTGGTTCCGATAAAATTACTGGAATGAAAGTTGATAATGTACACGAACTGCTCTTTCCGATGAAATTACTAGAGTTTAAGATATATAGGATCTGGCATGAGTTGGTGTTTGAGATAAAATTTCATTAATAAATCTACGAAAAAAAAAAAAAGTTAATAAGCGAGCCTTTTGTGAGCTTAATAACATTTAGTTTTGTGGCCAAGTTTAATAAATTTTTGCCTCAAAAGCCAACGAATGTCAGGTTCTTTTCATCACATAAATGTCCAAACATGATGTGTTAAAACATAGGCATACATTTACCATGTGTAATTAAATTTACACGAAGCCTATTCGCTTCTTTAACAGGTATTTTACGAACGAAAAATAGATTCAAAGAAACTTACATATACATTTACTGATTTTGTTTTGAATCTTAAAGTAATTAATTTTGCAACTTTATCATGATTACAAATTTTGATCGTTAACTTCACACAGGAATCCAGGTCAGCAATGTTTTAGAAATGAGGTGTATAATTACAGAGTGTTGACCAAATACGGCGCTATTTTCTTGTTTCAAACATGCGTGAGGCTAGAAGATTCGTAATGGCCGTATTGCATTGAAAACAAGGAGAGTTATGTGACTGATTTAAATAAACGAGCTGTTGGTTCCGATAAAACTACTGGAACGTAAAGATGTAAGAAAAATAATAAGGAATTATACAATATAAATCTAAGGGCTTCATACAAAATACATAATAACGTCTCATTTTGTTGAAGACCATATTCGTTTAATGTGGTCTTTGTTGCTGCATTTGCTAATAAGCGGTTAAAATTTTGTGCAAATATCAATCATTTAAAAACTGCTTGTCTTTAATCTTTTTTTCTTATCGTCATAACATATTTTTAAACTCAGCGACGCTTTGCTTACGTTGTTACTAGAAAGTCACTATTACACAAAAAAATCGATCCATGCAATTAAAACAAGTTGGAAATAGGAAAAGTGATCTGATCATCTACTGCAGGGGCAGTCAACTGTTACAGAAAAGGAATTGATAACCTTGCCAAGTGCTGTGACAGAAAAGACTGAGTTATGCTAAAGTCCGACCTGCACTACACATAAAAAAGTTTTACTTTTAAAAGATAATAATTTCTAACACTTACAAGGAGACATTTCACAGCTGTCCGCTGCAGATTCTGGTCAAAATTTCAATAAAATGAAAAGAAAATTGAAGATATGGTTTTGGTGACACAACTATACCCGTCTGCCCACAGACACGTGAGACGGATGGACAGACGAGCGAACAGGGGAATTAGAGTATAACCACGACAAACGTTTGAGTCATGCACTGTGAAAAGAGGGTTTAATGCATCTGCTGACCATGGTCAGCCTGCGCAGTCCGCGTCGGCCGACCTGAACCGAAACTTTTTCCTTTTGGTCAATTTTCTGTATGTCAAAGGACCCTCTTACCTCATAATTAAGTGGGTTGTTAAAAAGAAATTGCTATCATGGATCCATAATTATGTGATGGCTTGATAATATCATAATTAATCACGGAGATGCATTAAGTCCCCTTTTACCAGAGCATGGCTCATTTATTTAGCAGGATTAGGGTTAATAATACTTACTTTTCAACGTTAAACCCCACGATATCTGCATTTGTACATCCAATAACGAATCCGAGACCGGATTTGATGGTGCTCAGTATATAAAGAACGATAATTACTTTGATACACGAGACGGGTGTCAGTTTCAGCTTGGTAACAAAGATGCCGCCGGCGAACGAGCCCACTGCTACTGGGATAACAATAATGGTTCCTGGAAAGGGCAGAAGTGGACCATAAATACAAACACTCGTGTCCAGCGTCTATATATAGCAATGCAGTATTTCTTGACGATGTTCGAATATACTTTATCCCTTTACCAAAAAAGAAAATTTTAGAATTAAAAAAAAAAAAAATCAAAGCTTTGCAAATGACCAAAAAAAGTGAATCAAATGATGGCATTCTCTTCTGAAAGAGTAGAATTCATGCTCTTCCTTAGTTCATCGAGAAATAATGGTGGATTATGGTTTGATATTTCATGGTTACGACCAGTGAAAATACCGATTTTATATTTTCTAACTCTTCAACTGAAGGTGGAAATAGTAGTTCCCGCGCTCTAGTCACCTTGGTAATAAGCACGTGCCATTTAAATAGAAGGAAATTTGACGTAATTTACGCGTATCTACCCTATATTTCTCGCGCTTTACGAAACATTGTAGTGCGTTTTTACGTGAGGGGGGTACGCCACAGGGAATTGTAAACCGAAACCAACTGTGGTGGATTTTGATTCAAGCCCTAACAGAATAGGGGTTAGAGGCATGAAATAAATAGAATTTTTTTTTTTTTGTGAAAGATCGAAATTCATTTCATCTCGTGAACATCATCAGTAATATTTTCACGACTGGTGCCACTCGTGAAAATAGTACTGATGATGCTCACGGTGAAAGATCGAAATTCTTTTTCATCTCGTGGCTGCGCCATTTGTAAAAATACTACCGATGATGTTCACGGAATGAAATAAATTTCGATCTTTCATCGAAAAAAACAATTATCCTCTATATATTCCTCAGAATCGTCTAAAGTCGGATTTGTAAGGATAGCGGCGATAGTCTGTCACTTCCGAAGAATCAAACCATTTGGCATACAGCAGGCCAGGTATATGTGACATTTCTGCATTTTGGATCTATACTGTCCGATAAAAAGATATCTCTCCCTCCAAAATACATGTATCTTTAAAACAGGAAAATTTAGGTTTTTTACGACCGGTTTGAAAGTTTCAATTCTTTTATATAGCAGGTATGAGTAGTTGGGTTTTTGATAATTTAACTACACAGGTTTTGTGAACTCGATTTTTACTTGGCGACGATTTGTTTCCATCTTGTAGCAGATTAGTTTTAACACTTTACCACACAATCCCAACTTTTAACAACCTTGAGGAAAAAGCCTTTTGAAAACATTGTGGAAAAAAGGAGAAAATGCTGGTTACCAGCATTTTCTCCTTTTACCACAATGTTTTCTATTCTTCCCAAATCAAATTTCTATTTTTGAGTCACATTTATTTTGTCGTCTGCAGATGCTTTCAATTCAGACTGGTCTAAAATTTTGTCGTTTGGTAAAGAGTTAATAAAGATTTATCAAATGGAAAAGAATACTCGTAATGAGCAATTTCACCTTTAACCACAATGTTTTTACATATACCTATGTACCGCTCCCCAATCTTTGTTGGTTATTTGATAAAAATAGTGTCATATTAATTCGCTGTAATTAGGTCAAATAAATACCCCTATCTCTATCAACACTGGTATCAAGATAGTATACACATTTACCCACATATTAGTATCGTATTGTTATACTTAAGAAAGCCTGCCACAGTTGAAGTCACTTAAATACGAACAAGGTCAATCAAGATCAGACTGAAGAGAACATGCAATCTGGTCTTTGATTTACATCTACACTGTCAGATAACGTGTGAAATTAACTAACGATAAAAATCGTTTTTTTTTTTCCAAAACGCAGTATTTTGGTCCTACAATTTATACTGACTTACAATGTCTGTGTGTCTGTGCGTCCGACTGTCCATCTGTCTGTCTCGAGACACACACATATGAGAGAGGGAGATAGTGGGGACGGACGGACGGACAGACAGACAGATGGTTAAACAAAAAGAATACTTACCTAAAAGGATATTTGCCCGCCATGCAGGAATAAAGAACTGAGTCTCAAAATATTTAGCGAAGAAGTTGGTCACCCCGGCAAATGCAACACTCTGTAGAAAGTTGTTTATTTGTAGTGGACAGTATACTGGGTTGGTCGCTAAACGTAAGAGGGCTTTTAGAAAACCTGTGGAATAATTCAGAGGGAAAGAATGACTAGTTTGTTACATGTTTCACCAAGTTTACACCAAACACTCCAGTGTTTAATGCCCACTAGGAAAACAGCTTTTGAAGACCGTTTTCTACCCTTTTAAAGAAAAATCCCATCATTTGAGCCTTCTTTCATTTTTCATCTGCAAATGCTTTGAATTTGGACAACTCTTAAATTTTGTCGTCTGGTAAAGGGTTAAGTGGGCTTCACGCCGCTTTTGAGGGTATTTAAGTTATATCACGTCGATAACTCACTCATGTCATCTTTGGGTTCTATCAGTTCTGTGCTGCGGCTTTGCAGTGTCTTGTCCAAGAACACTCGCTTTTAACCAAAGCCACCAGCGGGGATTGAACTAGAGGAAAAAAAAACAAAAAAAAACCGGAAATAGCAGGACCCCCTAGATGTAACTCTTTACCAGAAGACTGTATAAGACTGGTCCATATTAGAGGCGTTTACATACTCAAATTCAAATTACGTTAATGTAATGGCAGCCATTCCTGTAATCAAATTATCTCCCTTGCCAGATGACGACTTACGGTAACCAAATAACAGATTGGTCCTTTTACCTATATTCCTTTGTTTTTATCCTTGATTCCTTTAGGGATGTTGCGATAAATATAATTAAATTTATGCTATGTATCTAAGGGCCCCATGTAATTTTAATGCAAATTCTGTGCCCAATCATCAGAGAAAAGCGTACAATAAATTTGTAAAACAATCTGACCAGATGTAGTTGAGATATTATCTCGGGAATATATCTGTGTAGTGAAAGGAAATCAAGGATAAAAGCAGAGTAAACGCCTTATCAGGACCAATGTAGTACTGGAGAGGAATCAAGGACAATAACTGAAGAATGGCCCTCATTGACTTCCTTTGTCTTAGAAAGAGTGGGAAATACTGTCACTGGTGATTTGTATTTCCTCTTTTTCTCACAATGTTTTCCCCAGAGTCCTAAAACCACCGCATTGTTCAGTACAGGGTTAACTCTTGCACCAATGATACACACACTCGTGTTTTATTTGACTGACAAAATACAGTTTCACTGCAACTGTTGGGATCCTTTGGTCATACATGTAGAATGAAGTATCTCACTACGTAAATCCTAGATCAGACTGCACGATTTGTGCAACACGACCAATTCTCTCTCATCGCTGGATATAGTGTCAGCTTTGTGTATGTGTATGTCTGAGAGAAGCCAGTGGCTTTTAAAGTTTGTCGTGTGCAGAAATGGTAAAAGGCCCAATAGGCGCCAAATATAATGCAGGTGACAAATTGCATTTGAATTTAAATCATGACATTTAATAAAAGTATACAATTGATTGTTAAGGTGACAATCTGTTATCTTGTGGTCGGTCCAGGTGTTAGTCGCTGGCAAAAAATGAATTTTAAAATCAGGCAAAAAGTAAACAAAAGATAGACTGACCTGGCGCAACTTTTAACCAAGTTTTGAAATTAATTTCTCTGCCCCGGTCGTACAAAAAAAGATTGTCATCTTTACAATAATTTGCATATAATTTGCAAATGGTATGATTATAATTTAAATGCATTTAACACCCGTTTTTTTTTTTTTTTTTTTCAACTTTTGGCAGCTATTGTTCCTTTAAAAGAAACTAAAAGGAACGTATGGACACAATGCACTGACCGCCGTGATATTACATGTACTAAATTACTTGGAAATGGATTTTCAAAGCCAGTCATTCAAAGGTCGTTTTTGCTCAGACTACACGACAGAAAACTTTACAAGAAAAGTGCTACTAACCTAATAAAGTTGTTGTTGTTTTTTTACCGCTAAGTTTGGATAACTTTACCGGTTTGGGTTTCATACGTCTAGGAAAGAACAGCAATGGACCAGCAATGACAATCGTAAACAGACCAAACACAACAAAGCCCAACCACCAGGCTCCGATCCAGGCCGGGTGTCTGGGTGACAGGGGTACGTCTGTATAGGAATGGACAGAGAGAAATAAAAATGAGCCATTTTCTCTGAAAAGGGGGCTTAATACACCTGCGAAAAGTATCGACCCAGGTCAGCCTGCGCAGTCCGCGGGGGCCCCAGAGCAGTCCACCTCATGATTTATTTCGGTTGTTAAAAAAAGTGGCTATTATGGATCCACAATTATGATTGTGGTGGCTTGATAGGTATAATGCATGCCGAAGATGCATTAAAACCCCCTTTTTTCAGAGCAGGGCTCAAAATAGATCAGTAGCTGTAAGTATCCGTAGAGTACTGAGCCCCTTTGGCTCAGTGGTAAAGCACACTGATAGTAATATAAGAGTTACGAGTCGCAGCTTGGCCAATATACTGTGCGAACGTTGATGATAGTCGGTGCGACTGGAATTGCTCCTCCTTTTCAGCTTGACGTTGACTCTTATAGACGGGAAAGAAGCCAGTGGCTTGACAAGAATGTCGCCTGCAGTTTGGTACAGGAATATCGAACACGCATGGTTAGGTACACTGTCGTACTGACCTGGCAAAGATTTCAAACACGGACAAAATATATTCATGTACTTGTAATTATTAACAAAACAACAAAATTCTTTGTCCACATATATAGATATTTCGACAATTTACGAAAGACTGGAACTTTTCAATAATCCTGAAAGAGAATCACCAAGGTTTGTCTGTGTGAAGTTTGAATGAAATCTATTCAACAACATAGGATTAAAAGATATCTATAGCCGGACAGCGTAAGCCGGTGTCAAACCATCGGTCGCTGAAACTCCATCTGTTTATCACAGAATATCGAAATTCTTATTGGACGATCATCGGACACCGTAACTAAATATAGCACATTGGCGACTCTTTCTATGTCATTTATAAAAAGACAAGCTTGACTTATTATACATGTACATGATAAGAGACAGTTGCCAATGTGCTATTTATTTTTAGTCACGGTGTCCGATGATCGACCAATAGTCTAGATATTCTGTGCTGCACAAATGGAGTTTCAGCGCCCTTTGGTCAGACGAACCCGATCTACAACTCCTCAGCCGAGCCCCGGTAGCTCAGTCGGTAGCGTACGGGGCTTGAGAACAGGAGGTCGCTGGTTCGATCCCCGGCTCGGCCAATTTCTTTCCGAGGATTGATGATAGTCATTGCGACAGGATTCATTCCTCTCTCGTCTCTGACCATTGTTTCGACGATGGTTATGTGGGAAAGCAGCCAGTGGCTTGGAAAGAATATTGTGCGTAGTATTGGTAAAAGAAACTCCAGGAAAGCATGGATAGGTGCACTGGCCGCCCCGATATAACTGAAATAATGTTGAAAACGGCGTTAAACACCATACAATCAATCAATCAATCAATCAATCAATCTACAACTCCTCAAAAGCTCTGTGTGCTTTGGCGAGCTGAAAAGCAAGCATGATTTCAATAAGCAAGAGTATTAAAAAAAAAAAAATGCAAACAACAACAACAACAACGACGATGTACAAGCAAGTAGGCGAACAGAATTTCAGTTGATATTAAAAAAGCACATTTACCTTCCAAGGTGACATATACACGACTAAAAAAACTTCCTATGGTGAACGCCAAAGCTGGTCCAAATATTGCCAATCCAGTAATTATACCTGGAGAAAACAATTAACCCTTAAGCTGATAATCGCGACCCACCGACCTTTTGCGGACAGTGTAGATCAAGATCAGACTGCACAGAACGTGCAGTCTGATCTTTGATCTACAATGTCCGATACGGTATTTTCTTTCCGGTGAAATCAACATTGAAACCGCAATGTTTGGGCGTTTAGTATTGAGTAGAAGTTTGTGTTTCATTTATTCAGCAGCTTAAGTGTTAATATGACAGTGAAAATCAGCAGAATACATCTAAAATACAAGCTTATACGTATGTGACCAATGCACAATGGGGTTTAATGCATCTCCGTAATGAATTGTACCGAGCAAGCCATCATATAATTATGGATCCATAAATCAATGTTGTCTAACACACGACTAAATCATGAGGTAGACTGGTTCTTCTATATGCAGAAAATTGACCAAAAAGCAAAAAAGGTTCGACCCAGGTCAGCCTGCGAAGATCGCACAGGCTGATCTGGGTTGACACTTTTTGTAAATGCATTAAATCCTCTTTTCACAGAGCATGGCTCATATATGTATCATTGGGAAAGTGAGGAAAGAAAGACGAACGTCTGCCAATTCTAAACGGAAAATCCCGAACAAGCTTCTTGAACAGTGGAAGATCCTTCGCTCTGCTTTTCTGTTTTCTGTTGATTGTTCGTATCAATTTTTCTGTTTCCCACTATAACCGTTTTCATTCGTTACATGTGGTTCTATCTGCATCAAATTCTGCGTGACAATAGCCATCTAAGAACAACCAAATAGATATAAACACTGTATTCCTGACAAGAATTGATTGATTGATTGTATGGTGTTTAACGCCGTTTTCAACATTATTTCGTATATCACGGCGGCCAGTGCACCTATCCATGCTTCCCTGGAGTTTCTGTTACCAGTGCTCCGCACAATATTCTTTCCAAGCCACTGGCTGCTTTCCCACATAACCATCGTCGAAACAATGGTCAGCGGTGAGAGAGGAATGAATCCTGACAAGAAACTAACGTGTATAATTGCATGATTATTAACAAAAACTCGAAGAAGTGATCGATTGAATGATGTTTTGCGCCGCTTTCAACATTATTTCAGTCATATCACGGCGACAGCTCACATATTCGTGTATTTCCTGGGTTTCATCAGTACTAGGCTAATGTTCTCAGGTGTCTTGCCCAAGGACACTCCCCCAAAAAAACCAAGTGGATCCAGTGAGACTCGAATCCGGGGCCTCCAGGTCATGAGTCAAACACTTTACCTCTGAGCCACGCAGGATCCCCAAGAACATGACGGAACAATGATTGCTCCACCCAGAATAATAAAAAAATGAATTTCCTGCATATGAATTTTCAAAACTGTAGCATAACATGACTTGTGATTTGCTGTCAGTATATTTTTGAATAGATAGAGGATATTTGTTTTTTTCGGTGAAAGATCAAAATTTATTTCATCGAGTGAACATCATCGGTAATATTTTCACTCGTGGCTGCGCCACTCGTGAAAATGTTACCGATGATGTTCACTCGATGAAATAAGCGCCACTCGTGAAAATATTACCGATGATGTTCACTCGATGAAATAAATTTTGATCTTTCACCGAAAAAAACAAATATTCTGTTTATTTCATGCTTCTAACGCCTTTATTTTTGTCGAGACTCCCATAAAAATCAGTACAAACTCTCCGTGGTTGGTATTCTCACTGGTCGTACCCGTGTAATATCGAAAAATATTTTCACCGCTATTTCTCGATATCCTACCGGAAAGTATGAAATAAAGAAGAGTAATTACAAGGCATAATAAAGCTGAAAATCAGTCCTTATACAAGGTAGCTCTTGTAAAATAAGATACCAGTGTATGTCACAGAAATCTATAACAATAAGAGCAAGGCAAACGACGTTGATCTTGTCAGTCAGCGCCTAATACTTGCAAGGCTGTTTTGGCCAGCATGTTTCAATCGAACGATCTTGATAAAGAATGTATGCAAAGCTGATTCAAGATTTAACTGAGAGACGTAAGGAAAATAGAGAGATTGTTAGATCTTACCAAGATACATGGCAGTGTTCTTCTTTTTACCATTGTCATCAATATAAGTTGTCAAAAATGGAGATCGTGGAGCCTTGGCAACACCCTGTAGTATCATACCTAATAGGTAACAAAAACAAGAGCACCGCATGCGGGTGCCAACCCTCGGCTGCAGTTGCTTAATTTTTTAGAGAAAATTCTGGGTCGAAAAAGGGGCATAACTGTGTCAAAAATATTTTGATGGTTATCTGTCCTTGTTGTATTGGTTCCCCTTATGATATTCAACAACTTTGTCGTAAATATCTTCAGTATTACCAGAGATATTATAGAATGTCAAAGTTTTTTCACAACGATGAAGCAGACAACGAGGACGACGCCAGGGCCACGACAATATCTCGACGTTTACTTCACAAACAGCCTAGCTAAAAGTGTACTGTGAAACTTCTAGTCTTGACCATGTTGGGCGTTATTACTTCTGTAAAGAGCGCCCAGTACTGCTTGGCTATTTAATAAGTACCACCATGGTCAGTTCTGTCAGGCAACATCAGCACTGTATAGTATAAGACTAGTGGGGCTTTAACCCTCAAAGCGCCATAAGCGAAAACATGGACTTTTGCAGACATGCGCAGAACGTGCAGTCTGGGTCCGTATTCACCAACCATTCCTAAGGACGTTCTTAGACTTATTCTTCAAGATTTTTCAAGTTTGAAAGTTAGACAGCAGTAGTATATATTTTACCAATTAGAAAACATTTTCTTCTCATTACCTCATAACTAAATGTTCTCAAACCGAATCGCTCTCACCCCCTCCCCACATCACCTCATCCCAAAATGTTCTCAAACAAAGGTTGCTATCATACAAAATGTTCTCAAACCGAGTCACCCTCATCACCAATTTCATGTAACACGCGAACAAAATCACGTGCTCATGAAATCATAAACTGACGAACTGGCATACTGACGAACCAACGAACTGGCATACTGATGAACTAACGACCTGATGAACTAACGACCTGATGAACTAACAACCTGATGAACTAACGAACTGATGAACTAACGACCTGACGAACTGGCATACTGACATACTGACATACTGATGAACTGATTGCTCGACGAACTGACTAACCAACGAACTAACGAACTGATGAACCAACGAACTGATGAACTCATGAAATCATTAACCAACGCATCAGTTTATGAGTTAGTAGGCGGCTTAAGATTTTGATAAAAAAAAAGAAAAAAAAAAAAAAAAAAAAAAAAAAATTTCATGTAACACGCAAACAAAATCACATGCTCATGAAATCACTTCTCATAACATGCCGTTCTAATCCCACTTACTCTCTCACTTAACTTCAGTGTCTCTCTCAGGAATGCTTAGTTAATGCTGCTTACCTAGCATACTGGCATACTGGCATACTGACATACTGATGAACTGATTGCTCGACGAACTGACTAACCAACGAACTAACGAACTGATGAACCAACGAACTGATGAACTCATGAAATCATTAACCAACGCATCAGTTTATGAGTTAGTAGGCGGCTTAAGATTTTGATAAAAAAAAAGAAAAAAAAAAAAAAAAAAAAAAAAAATTTCATGTAACACGCAAACAAAATCACATGCTCATGAAATCACTTCTCATAACATGCCGTTCTAATCCCACTTACTCTCTCACTTAACTTCAGTGTCTCTCTCAGGAATGCTTAGTTAATGCTGCTTACCTAGCATACTGGCATACTGGCATACTGACATACTGATGAACCAACCATCTGGCTAACTGACTAACCTCTATCTTAATCCTTTTACCTTTAATTCAATTTTTATAACATATCAATCCCTTATGTAGTAAATGAAAATTTTCGAAAAAAAAATTTCATCAGCCAGACAAACTCATACATCAGTTAATCGCTTAACCCCCCCATCAACCAACGCGTCATGCAATGGCTAACCGGTTTATGAGATAGTGAGTGACTTAAGATTTTGGTAAAAAAAAAAATTATTAAAGTTAAATAAAAAAAAATAATAAAAAACATGACTAGTGAAAATAAAATATTAAGTGAAGAGTTTTTGAAAGAGATTTTCAATGGGAAAGAAGGATATATTCAATCAAATGTATTAAAACAATCGACAGAAAATTTAAAAAGAAGAATGTTTGAATGGTTTAAAAAAGATATATTTGAAATAGTGGAGAATAGGAGTCGTAGATATCTATTGAATACAGAAGGAAAAAATATTTATGAAGTGGAAGAAAAGGAAGTTAGAGAACTTTTTACTAAATGCCTAATACATAGTATTGCAAGTTTTTCAACGAGGTATTTGCTTGATGGAGAACCGATATTGTTGACATAAAAAATATTTAAGAAAAAAGAATTTTTAAAAAATGAGTGAACAAAAGGAAAACGAACAAACAGATATATACATACAAAGAAGTGTAGAGTTTGAAAAGATCTATACTAGAAACATATTAGATGAAATTTTAGAAGAAAACATTGAATTATATGAAGAGGCAATACAACCAGTAATAGATGGTATTTATCAACATTTTTATGAAACATGGACAGACAAAGTTAGAGAATATGTTATAAGTCAACCTTTCTATAGTACTAATCCAGAAGAAATCAAGAACGATTTTTTAAAACTTTCAAGAGAAGAAGCAAATAAAAAACTAAGAGAATTGTTTTCTGACTTTCTTCAAGACATACAAAGAAGTTACTCTTTTCGAAATAGAACAATAACTCTTCATATTTAAAAATATTTTGTAATGTATAGATATATGTGAAAATATATATACATTGTTTTTTTTTTAAAAAAAAAAAAAAAATTTTTATTCCTTTTGATAGAAATAAAAAATTGAATTTTACTTTAAAAGTTCCGATAACATAATACGTAAGATAATAAAACTTACAACAAAATAATGAGTGAAACAATGAATGAAATAAGTGAAATTGAATACGATTATGCTTCACCATATGACGATCCTGAGTACCACACAGAAATGAGTTTCCGTTATAAAAACTATAACCCAGAAACCGGCACTTTCCGTGTTGACCTTTACCCAGGTTTAGAAGAGATACAATCATGTGGCTGGGAGCATTTTACTGATAAAAAATGTTATGAAAGAACCGATTATACAGAGAAAGAAAAATGGATACTAGAAAGAGCAAAAGAAATAGTAAAAGAATATGAAGGCCATCCAGATCATGCAAAAGATTATGCTGAAGTAAACAAATCTAAATATGAAGATTATAATTTAAATATCGCAGAGTTATGGATAGATTATAATAAAAGAAGTGTTAAAATACGTTTGTTTTGTCCTAAATCTGGAAGAGAACATGTTGAGTATCTTGATTTAGATAATCTAGAAGAAAATTATTATATAGAAAACGGCTTAATAAACATTGATAGAACTGACGGAAAAGAAAGACTACCACCCAGAAATCCAAATTCTCCTAGATATGAAGATCTATATATTAGTAGCAGTGATGACGAAGATGAAGACTATAGTCATCTTTCTCCAATAGATATTCGCATAATTAAAATGGAAGAACGGTTTTGCGAAGCTTATGATTATTTTGAACAACAAACCCTAGCTGGTATAATTTCATATATAGAAAAGAAAAAAGAAGAAATTTATAAAAAACTAGAAAATCTTTTGTTAAAAGAGAAAGAGGGTATCACGGTATCAGAACAACAGTTGAAAGCTGTGATAGAAGAAGAAAATGAGAAAATTAAAGAAGACATTTTAGATGAAATAGAAGAATTAGAATATTAAACAAAAATTTTCTTAAAACAAAATGCTAGAACTAGAGCCAGATTTTAAGCAAAAGTTAAGTGCCATACTTAAGGATAAATCAAATATTTATCCTATAAACACAAATAAAATCATTTACACAAATGGAACCAGGTTAATGCCCTATAAAAATCCAAGATGGTTTAGTGATATCTACTATTACTGCAGTAAAATGCTTTATGAACAACCTAAAGAAGATACTTTAAACATAACATTTTATGCCGGTGGTAACAACATACGCGTTAATCATTGTTTTTACAGTAAAGATTTAACCAATTTGCTATCTCTCTTTAAACAAAGATTTATAGATTGTCCAAATGAACACGAATTTTTAGAAAGTTGTATTAACGATATTGAAGAATATAGCATAAACTTTAAGTTTATATAAAAATATCTAACCCTTTTACTAGGTTAAATATTTAACTCTTACAAGTCCAATTCTATCAATATTGCTAAATATGCATTTTTTGCATTTGGGTTATTTGACCTTGTTATAAAGTTTATAACATCACATTGATCTACTTCTAAAGGTTGAGGAAAAACTGCACAACTACATTTTTCTTTTGCACTTTTTATTAAGGAGTAATCAACCTGTTCAACCCCATTTACCACTAAATTAACTTTTGCCTCTTCATGCAAAAACCTATTACCTTTAACAACCATTAAACTCCCTCTTAAAATTCTGCCAGGAGCACTCATACAGTACCCTCCTATCCCATGACCCCTTCCTGTGTTTCCATTACCTAAGGAGAACTCATAATTACCATCACTTAAAGAACCTTGTTCCTCAGCATGCACGCTTATAATAGGTTTAGGTCCTATGAGAGAAGGAAGTGATACTTTTGAATCTACATAAGACTTTGTCGTTAAGTCTCTTTCATCTACAGGATTTCCCGCATTTTTTATAGTAAAACCTTGAAAATCTACATCAGATATTGCTGTAAAACTTCCATCAGGATTTTTTACAATAGCTCCTCCATTGTCAGCATAATTTTTATTAACTGCTGAATCACGGTCTATTGGATTTGATATTCCAGTAAGCTGATGAGTGTTCATATCTATTTTACCAGTTGCTAAGAAAGTTCCATATTGGTTTTTTGTTAAAGCATTATTACCCGCAGTTATTGCTTCAACAACGGTGTCTACATAATGCTTATTCACCACCTGACGAGTTTCTATAGGCGAACCAACATTGTTAATTCTAAATCCATCCATAGAAATGTTCCCTCTTGCTGTGCCATCTGCTCCCAAAACAAAAGCATTTTCTGCTTCATCTACATATTTTTTACTAACTGCTTCACTCGGTTCCTCTGGGTCTGCTATATTTTTTATTTTATTAAAACCCATATTTAAATATCCCTTCAAATGATATCCTCCATTTTCATCTAACAACCCCGCGTTTGAATCAACATAAGCCTTAGTCGCTACGTCCTGTGGATTAACTGGATTACTAACCCTAGTTAGTGTGTTTCCATTCATATTTATAGAACCAGCAACAGGCGTTGTTCCATCTTTACGTAAAAAATTATTTGAGATGTAAGCAAGTGATACGCCATCACCGCTTGTTTTAGCTTCATCCATTCTCCCAAATTTATCAACAGGCATTTTTAATATTACTAAAAAAGTTTATTTAAAATATCTTGAAATTTATTACCCAAGCATAATTCTTTAAGAATGTACAAACATAAATGACCGCAAAATACTTCACCTGCTTGTTGTAATTGATCTGTATTGTAGTGTATTGGACTTTTTAAATAATCTATAATTTCAAGAGGCGGCTGAATACCATAACTATCAAAATAATTTTTTTTCTTTCCATCTTCAAACCATGCAACCCAATGAGTGCCAGGCCCATCTGCGTCATCAAGATTTAATATACCACATTCTTTAATTCTTACTTTTTTAGGTAAGGTATCTCTTAAAAATATTCCTCTAAAATTTTTTATTTTTAATTTTTTTGCTGCATCATCAAGTTCAAAATTGCTTAAAGGTTTATTTGGTAAAGTTATATTATCAATTAAAATATTTTCCATTTTTATATACTTAAATATTCACAATAGCATTATTATCAACCCATGAATTAAACTCATCAGAATAACCTTTCCACTTTACAAGAGATTTCTTTTTACCTTTTTTAATAATCTTTTCTATCCTATACACCTCTTGACTCGTTTTTTGTAGTTCAGGTTCATAAAAAGAACCTTTTATTTCTTCACCATTTAAATCTTCAATCTTATACGTTATAGGCATCGTATGTTTTACTTCCGTAACTGTAAAAATCTCTTCAGTCCATCTCGTAGTATAACCTTTTTCAAAAGTCTTTTTCTTTTTACTTATCCTTACTTTGTCTCCAACAGAAAACTTTGGTTTGATATCCTCCCTTACTTGATCATAATCAGGATACAATGTTTTCCAAACTTTAATTTCATTCTTCTTCTTACTTGCTTCAATTGGAGTCATCTTAATAGAAGAATGCCTCGTGTTGTTGTATTCCTTAACAAGATTTTGTAATACATTAATATATACATTTGTTGAGTGAGCAGAGAAATACTTCCACATTTTTTCTTTCATTGTTCTAATCCATCTCTCAACAACGCTTGATTTTTCTTCATTTTCAGTAGAATACAATTCAACCAAATCTTTAACATCTTTGTTATAAAACTCTTTACCTTTATCTACCCACATTTTCTCAGGCTTTCTTTCTTTAAAAATACTCTTCAGTGCAACAGAAACAGATTTTCCTGTTTTATCCTTTAATGGTATTAGCCATCCGTATTTTGAAAAGATATCAATAACAGCAAGAAGAAATTTTACTCCATGATTAAGTTTAGAAAATGCTTGCATATCTACTAAATCTGCGGCCCATATCCTATCGATACCATTTACTCTAACTCTCCTTTTCTTAAATTTTCTTTTTACAGGTTTATGTAATTCTTCTGCTAACGAATTTTTTTTTTACTCACACCCATACCAAATCTTTTCTTGGTTCCTATCAATGAGGAAACCAATCCTCTTTCCATTCTTTCCTTAATAGTTGGATTATAGATACCTTTTAACTCTTTAAGCATATTAGCATCGCATACATCATTACGTGTTTTAGTATCATTATGCTTAAGATAACATATATCATGATGATATGCCGCTTTGTCAACACGATTTACGGGCTTAGACCAATCTTTAGGTGTTAAGTCAGGATTTAATCTTTTCTTTAACTTTGTGCCTGGGCCCGTGAAGTTATGACCAGGCAAGTGCATTTCAACGGGCAAGTTATTGATTGCTTTGTTTAACAATGAACCGCCTTCTTTTTGTTTAACAAATTGTGTTTTCACGGTACCACAAATAGCACATTTTCCTCGCACCATTTTTTTACCATTTTTACTTACTACACAATTTAAATCTGTTGTATCAGTTTTCTTTTTACATTTAACGCAATACATTTTTTATATTAAAATATAATTTTTAATATAAAATGGATATTGTTAATTTATCTTGGAATGAAACTTTAGCAAAAAGATTTAACCATCCCCTTTTACCTAGGAGTATCAGGGGTTTAGTAGTAGGCAAATCAGGGTGTGGTAAAACTACGCTTTTACTTAACCTTTTGTTAAGACCTGATTGGCTAGATTATAGTAACTTATACGTTTTTGGTAAAAGTTTGTTTCAACCAGAATATCGAATACTTAAAAAAGCATTTGAAGAAAAAATACCAAAAGAATTTATATTAAGGCTGTTTTCACTTAAAGATGAAGTTCAAAACCGTGATATTTCACCTACAGCATTAGTTGAAGAATGGGCAAAAACAATTAAGGAAAAATCTGATATCAATTGTGAATTTTATGAATATGCTAGTGATGTTCCTGACCCAAGAGATTTAAATGCATCAAATAAAAACTTAATGATATTTGATGACTTACTTTTAGAAAGACAAAACAAGTGTGAAAACTATTATGTGCGAGGTAGACATAGTAACGCCGATTGTTTTTATCTGGCACAAAACTATTTTAGACTACCCCGTCAAACTATTAGAGAAAATGCAAACTTAATATGTTTGTTTAGACAAGACTTAAAAAATCTTAATCATATTTATAGTGATCATGTAGGAGATGATATGACTAAAACAGAGTTTATTAATTTTTGTAAAAAGTGTTGGAAACAACCTCACGGATTCGTAGTGTTAGATTTAACTAAGAACCCCAATGATGGGAAATATAGATGTGGATTTGATAACGTTTATATACCGCGAGATTATAAAGATTATTATTAAAAATATATTTTCATTTTAAAATATATTTTACAAATTAATAAAATGGAAGTAGAATTACTTGAAAAGATAGTAAAAAACACCGACCATAAAACATCATTTCAAATTATCGTAAGCGATAATAAAACAGAGTTTAAAACAAGATTTACTCCTCCACTTCTATTAGAAAAAGATAAAGAATATGAAATAGCATTGGTTAATCTTGAAACTTATTATTCATTTCCTAATATTGACGCAAGCAATAACATTTTTGTTTATACACCAGACAATGGCGCATCATGGGAAAAAATAAGAATACCTGAAGGAAGTTATGATCTAGTTGATATTAATGATGTAATTCAACAAGAAATGAGAAAAAAAGGACATTATGACGCTGTTAATGAAGAATATTATATTAACATCTCAGCAAATACTAATACATTAAAGTCTATTCTTGTTGTAGAAAATGGATATCAGGTTGATTTTAATCAACAAAATTCTATTGCCAAAGTATTAGGATTCTCTCGTGCTAAATATGATCAAGGATTTCATGAATCAGAAAATGTAGTAAATATTCTTAGTATTAATAGTTTACTAGTTAATATAGATTTAATTTCAGGCAGTTATGTTAACGGTTCACAAAGAAATACAATTTATAGTTTTTTTCCAAATGTACCACCAGGATATAAAATTATAGAAAATCCAGTCAATCTAGTTTACCTTCCATTAACATTAAATGAAATACATAATCTTAATGTGTCAATTACTGATCAAAATGGAACATTACTCAATCTAAGAGGAGAAAATTTATCAATTAGATTTCATATAAGAGAAGCAAGATAAATATAAAAAATGACAAATTATATTAATGCAAAAATAAATATATCTAACGGACAAAAGGAAAAAATTTTACATTCTTTTAAAAACAAAGCTCCGGCTAGTATTCGTTTAAAGCATGAGGATATTCATGGCAATGATGTAGTAGCTTTAACCAAATCTCAAGTAAATAAACTTACAAAAGCATATAAAGCTGGCAAGGGGGCAACGTTTAGAATGTCAACAAAACAACTTAAGCATAATATGAAAGTAGAAGGCGGATTTCTTGGAATGTTAGCAGGATTAGCATCATCAGTTCTACCCACATTAGCAAGGACTGTTTTGCCGGCTTTAGGAGTTGGAGCACTATCTGGTTTAGCATCTTCAGGCGTTCAAAAAGCAATGGGTAATGGTTTGTATCTTAAGAAAGGTGGGTGCGTCTGTCAAGTAGAAACTGATGGTGAAGGTTTATTTCTTGGTCCAGCAAAAGGTAAAGGTTTGGGTTCCGTAGGCGATGGATTGTATTTAAAACAAGGTGGTAAAATTTATGATGGAAAAGGTCTTCTTTTAGGACCTAATAGTCCATTCGCTAATATTCCTATATTAGGAGCAATATTGTAAATTAAAAAATGAATGTGCATAAATTTGGAAATGGAAAACATAAAATAGTTCAACCAAAAACTATTTTTTGGAAACCTGTAGAAGTTAAGTATCCGGCTAAAAAAGTTAATCCTGTTACATGGGATATTTTTACTCAACAACCGTTAGTAATAGAAGGAGGGCAAACGAAGACGATAGCCCTAGGTATGGGCTTCAATATGAGTAAAGGTTTTGTTTTAACCTCTCTATCTTATAATCTTAAACTTAATCAATTATCTATTACAAATGAAGTTACGTTAGAAGAAGTGGATGACATTGTTGCAACAATTACAAACAACTCTAGTAAAATAAAAAAAATTAATGAAGATGAATTTTTGTGTCGTCTTTACTATTCTATTTAAAAATAAGTTGCCGTTAATAAAATGGAACTAAAAGAAAAGATTTATCCAGAGCTACCAGAAGCACGAAACATACCAAATGCACCATCATTAGAGCCAGTAATAACTGCAAGAGATAACGGACAATCATTCAGGTTACAAAAGATATCAGAAATTCAGACTTTTCTAGAAAGTGAAGTTAGGGAAAGAGAGCAACTAAGTAAAAAATACATGAAGATTAGTAAGACTGTGGACAATGTAGAAGCCGGACTAACCGTTATAGCACTGGGCGCAGGAGCAGGAGGAATCGCTTTACTATCAACCGTAGTAGCGATACCTGGGACTATAGTTCTAGAAGGTTGTGCTCTAGTTGTTGGGCTAGCCGCTTTAGTGGGAAAATTTGTAGTTAGAAGAAGCAGAACAAAATCAGAAAAACATCTTCAGATTAAAATGTTGGCAGATTCAAAGTTAAATACACTACTTACACATATATCAAAAGCAATAACAGACAACAAAATAGATCATTCAGAATTTACTTTAATTATGGAAGAATTGGAAAAATACAAACAAATGAAGGAAGAAATTAGAAGTAAGACAAAGAAAAAAAGCAAGTTAGAGGAATCGGAGAGTTTAATAGAGAAAGGACGAATAGAAGCACGAGAAGAATTCCGGAGACTAGTAGAAAGAAACAATGGACATCATTAAGAATAAAACTAAAACCGCCTAAGTTTAAATGTTCTTGTGCATGTGAGATAGATAATACAAATTAAAAAAAATTTTTACTTTTTAAAAAATGTCATTTTTAAAGATAAAAGACCCCTTAAAAAGGGAAGAAACAGTAAAAGATTATCTTGCAACAAAGAAAAGAATTCGCGATAATCAACTTGCAGAGAAAACTGGGGATATCGAATTACAAACAGACCTTTCCAAGTTTTTTAGACCTATTACAGAAACACAAAAAGCATCAACAAAGGAGATTACAGAAGGGCTTAGACCTATTAAAGAGGGAGTTGAACAATTACCAAGAACAATTACTGAGGGATTAGCACCTATTAGGGGAGCGATTATTCAATTACCTGCTGCACTTTCTAAAGAACTGAAACCTAGTCTATTACCAACTGCAGAACTTCCTTCTTATCTTGATGTTGAGAAAGAAAAAAATAAAGAAGAAATTGAGCATTTTATTAAAGTTTTTAATGAAAAACTTGCAAAAAGAAAATATGATTTTGATAGTATCTATAGAATAGTTTTTGATGAAAATTCTGGTATATTTAAATTTGGTAATAAAGAAATTTTTTTAGACCCGAAAGATAAAAATTTTTATTTTGATGAACTTAATTTTCCTGCTACTGATGGGTTATGGGAATTGATTTTATCAAATAATCCAAAAAATTATACCTCTTCAGATTTCAATACTTATCAAAATTTAATTTATTTAAGTAAAATTATGTTTGTGGATAATGATCCAAAAAATGAATTAAAATATTATAATGTAAATGGTTCAAAATGGAAAAACATAATTCGACCTGTTGTTGATCACATCTTTCAAGAAAAAACTGGTAAAGGATTAAGAAAAAAGAAAAAAACAACCACGGTAATCCCTTCCGATCCTAATGCACTATTAGAAAGATTTGATCTCTTAATGGCAAGTAAAGGTGCAGGTAATACAGGTGTGAGAAATGAGTTGGTAAGTATTTGCGATGAATTAAAAAGACAACATGTTTTAAATGCAAAAACTTATAAAAAATTAATGTCTATACTATAAAAATGATTTCATCGCAAAAGAGAGGATTTAAAAGAAATTATGCATACGGAGGAGCAGGAATATTTGATAGTTTTGTTAATTTTCTTACAAAACTCTTTACAAGCAGTGCAGCTAAACAAATTGCATCTTCAACAGTTGATGTTGGTAAAAGTGTAGCTAAGGAAGGAGCAAAGAAAGCATTAGAGGTTGGAAAGAGTGCTGCGGTTGATGCTGGTAAAAAGTTAGTACAAAAGGCTTTAACACCAAAATCTAAAAAGATTATAGAAAAATATATACCAAAGCCTACTACTACAACTGCTCAACCTGTAATGCAAGATATTAGTAAGTTAATGGACGGTGGTGCTATTGCTATTCAAGATTTAGTTAAAAAACTAAATAGTAAGGGTTCCGGAGTTAAAGTATTATAAATTTAAGTTAAGTTAAGTAAAATATTACATTAAATAAAAAGAATGACAAAACTAAAATTTAATTTAACACATTATGAAAAATACAATTCAAAAGGGATTAGTATCCTTTATGCAAATTTTAAACTTGATGAAGATTGTGAAGTAATAGATAGCAGTGATACAAATTATAATTATAAAAAGGCTGTTTTAAAATTGTCACCTGAAAAAGTTGATATCATTAAGGAAATTGAAGAAGATGTAAATCAATATCTTAAAAAAAATAATTTACCGAAGGTAACCATTCTTTATGGAAATAGAATTTATCCAAAAACGAAAAAAAACCTTTCTGTAGAAAAAATTGTGAATATTAAACTTACGGGCGTGTATATAGATAATGAAAACAGATCATTCCCCCAACTATGGGCAAATTTATAAAACAATTATAATTTGACTTAAAAATTATAATTGTATATAATAAAATGGATATTTTAAATATTAAAGCACCAATTTTTAAAGACGATAGTATTGATGAATATGAATATTATGAATATCTACCTATTACAGGGACTAATCTTAACAATTCTGGAGGAAATATTAGGATTGATATTGAAACACAAGATATTTTTTATCATCCTTCAGAATCGTATCTACTAATTGAAGGAAGATTGCTAAAAGCAGATAATAATCCTTATACAGTAGCTGGAGCAAATTTAGATGAAGTTACCTTAACAAATAATGGATTGATGTATCTGTTCAAAAATATAAGATACCAACTTAGTGGACAAGAGATCGAATCAATTAATTATCCCGGCCAGACTACAACAATACTTGGATCGCTAAAGTACCCAGATGATTTTTCTAAATCTCAAGGGTTAAACCAACTATGGCAAAAAGATAGCAGTAACGTTGCAAATATTGCAAATAATGCTCGTTTTGCAGCTAGAAGACAGTATATTTTTAGTTCAAATCCAGTTGGAACATTTAGTTTTAAGATACCATTGAAACATATATTCGGCTTTTGTGAAGATTACAACAAAATTTTATATGGTATGAAACAAACACTAACCTTAACAAGAAACGATGATAATGATGCAATTTATAAATCGGCTACTGTTGCAGCAGCAGGTGGTAATCCTGCTAGACATGAACCTGGTAAGGTTGTATTAACAAAAGTATCGTGGTTTATGCCTCATGTAACGCCAGAAGATGGAAACAAGTTGCAACTTTTTAAATTTATTGAGAAGAAAGAAAAATTCCCAGTTGGGTATAGAATGATACAAAGCGACAGTATTGCGATTCCACAAGCAACAGGATTTACTTGGAGACTTTCATCTAAATCATCTCCTGAGGTACCACGTTTCTTAATTATTGGTTTTCAAACTGGAAAAAGTGGCATACAAGAACAAAACCCTGCTATATTTGACAGCATAAATATAAGAAATATTTATGTTATGTTAGGATCCAGAAAATTTCCCGCATATGATTATGACATAAATTTTACTGATAATCAAATTGGAAGAATATATGGTGAAGCCGCTTCATTTAGAAAAAAGTTTTTTAACATGGATGAATTAGTATCTAACCCTAGTATTAATCCTTATGAATTTAAATTTATTTTTCCTTTGTTTGTGTTTGATTTATCAAAACAAAGTGAAAGGCTTAAGTATTCTGTAACTGATATTCATGTTAAAGCAACATTCAATCCAGCTATTCCAGCAAATACTATCGCTTACGCAGTTTTACTTAGTGATAGACTAATTAACTTTCAGAGTGATGGGAATAAGATGAGTGTAGTATATTAAGTAAATCTTTACTTAAATAAAATATGAAAAAGGTTGCTGATTTTAAGAAAATATTAACAGATAACAATATTAAGTGGTATTCCTATTGGAACAAGAAAAAGTATATTGATGTGTTAAAAGAGCATGGTTTATATCCTAAAGAAGATGAAAAAAAATTTTTAAAAAAAATTCCTAATTATGAAAGACTAAAGGATATTGCTAAAAATCCAAAGAGAGTTACCTTAAAGGATGTTGAAACTGAAGAAGTAAAAGAGTTTCCATCAATTTATAAGGCTAGTAAGTTTATTGATAAATGTCCACAAACGATTGAAAACTGGAATGGTAGAGTATGGAATAATAAATATAGAATTGATATTCTTTAATTTTATTATTTATGAAAAAAATAATAAAATTTGACTTAAGGAAAGATTTTTTTATTAAAAAATTATAGAGATGAATTCTTTTTCACGAAGATTTATCAATAGATTGGTGGATGTCAGTCAGTCGATTGCATCTAATTTATATAGTGGTGCTCAAAGGGTTGCCTCAACAGTAATTCCTCAGAGTGTTAGAAGAAGAGTGTCTAATTTTACTAATTGGATAACTGGCAATGTTGCGGAAGAGCAGATTCCACAAGTTATAAACGAGGTTTTAGAAAATGTAGAAGAAGACTTACCAAGAAGAGAAATACCAATCCTTGTATTAAGACGAGAAGCATCTGCATTAAGAGAATTTGCAACACAGTATGTTATAGATGGAATAGAGGGGTGGGGAGCAAATGATTTTTTAGAATTAGCTAAGGAAATCATAACTGATTTTTTAAGAAATAATAGAAATATAAAGGTGAAGCTAGAACTAGTATGTTTATTTTCAAGGGATAAACCTGGTGGTGGTATTGAATATAAACAAGTTAAACTTTCTTCAAATCATGAAACTATAACAAGGGAAACTAATGTAGATAGCATTTATGATCGCATGGTAGAACGAATTATGAGAAATTTCGATACTTTTTTAATACAAGGAACTGGTTGGAATTTTGAGGGTGTTATAAGCTTAACATTACATGTTGTAGAAAATATGCAAGCATGGGAAGGACATGCTGGTTCATGGATGCCTTTGCCAGCAGGATTAAAAAGAGCAAATAACAGAAATGGACTTGTTAATATTAAAAATGAAGAAGATCATTATTGTTTTCTATACTGTTGTATGAGGGCAGTTTATCCAAAAAAAGAAAATCCACAAAGAGTTGATAAAAAATTAAAAGAACAAATCAAAGAATTAAATATGAGAGGAATAGAATGTCCCGTTAAGTTATGTGATATTAATAAATTTGAAAATCAAAATCCAGATTTTTCTATTGTTGTTATAGGTTATGATAAGAAAGATGGATTATATCCTCTTAGAAGGCAAAGAAAAGAAACTTTTGATAGAAAACATTTAGTAATTCTTTTGTTAATAAAAGATGAGGATGAAAATAGTCATTATGTTTGGGTAGAAAATCCGAGTGCGCTATTAGCATCAAAAATATCTAAAGATGGACATAAACTTTCTTTTTGTTGGAGTTGTTTAGGGCATTTTACGAGTGAAAGAGTTTTAGAAGATCATAGGGTGTTTTGCTATGAAGAAGATGCTGTAAGAATTAAAATGCCACCAAAAAACCGGTGTACCGTAATGTTTAAAAACTGGGTTAAAACACAATGGCTTCCTTTTGTTGCTTATGGTGATATTGAAACGATGCTTGTACCAATACAACATGCAAAACCGAACCCAAGTAAAAGTTCAACAACAAAAACACATATACATGTTCCAACGGGTTATGCTTTCTTTTTAAAAAGTTTTGATGAAAATGTTTTTAAGTCTAGATTGTTACTATATCGTGGAGAAAAAGTGGAGGAAAAGCTTGTGGAAGAAATAGAAAGTCTGACTAAAGAGATTTTTAAATTGTCAAAAAAGAAAATGATACTTACTGAAGAGGATGCAGAAAAATTTAATAAGGCGGATACTTGCTATCTTTGTAATATAAAGTTTGGGGAGGAAGAAAAAAGGGATGAAGAAGAGGAAAGCGATGAAGAAGATGGAGTGGAAGAAGAGGAAGAAAAAGAAGAAAAAAAGGAAAAAGATAGATGGAAAAAAGTAAGAGACCACTGTCATTTTAGTGGTAAATATAGAGGAGCTGCACATAATAAATGTAATCTTAAGTTTCGTAAACCAAACTTTCTTTCTGTTGTCTTTCATAATTTGTCTGGATATGATAGTCATTTGTTTGTTAAAAATCTTGGTGTTAGTGAGGGGGAAATTAATGTAATTCCAAATAATGAAGAAAAATATATAAGCTTTACAAAAAAGACTTTAGTAGGTAAGTATAAAAGTAAAGATATTTATAAGGATATTAGGTTTATAGATAGTTTTAAATTTATGGGTAGCAGTTTATCAAAACTAGCAGAAAATTTAAAAGATTATCAATTCAAAAACTTAAAAAGCGAATTTCCAAAAGAAGAAGAGTTTAAACTTCTTCGTAGAAAGGGTGTTTATCCATATGAATATATTGATTCATTAGAAAGACTTAATGAAACACAATTGCCGCCTATAGAAGCATTTTATTCAAAACTTGTTGGGGAAGGAATTACAGAAGAAGATTATGAACATGCAAAAAAGGTATGGAAAACATTTAAAATTAAAACTCTTGGTGAATATCATGATTTATATTTAAAAACAGATGTTCTTCTTTTAGCTGATGTTTTTGAAAGTTTTAGAGAAGTTTGTTTTAACGTTTATAAATTAGACCCCGCTTGGTATTTTACTGCACCTGGTTTAGCTTGGGATGCTGCATTAAAGTTAACTGGTGTTAAGTTAAAACTGTTTAGAGATGAAAATAAAATCCAATTTGTTGAAAGGGGGATCCGAGGTGGAATTTCAATGATTGTTAAAAGGCGTATAAAAGCTAATAATAAATATTTAGGTAAAAAGTACAATTCGAATATACCTTCAGTATTTTGCAAATATTTAGATGCTAATAACTTGTATGGATGGGCAATGAGTCAGAAGCTTCCAACAGATGGATTTAAATGGATGACGGAAAAGGAATTAAACAACTGGGACCGCCATCCCTGTTTTTTAGAAGTTGATTTAGATGTGCCTAAAGAACTACATGATTATTTTAATGAGCTTCCTCTTGCAGCAGAGAGAATAAAAGTAAATAAGGCTGAAAAGCTAGTACCAAATTTACATGATAAAAAGAAATATATTATACATTATAAAAGTTTAAAACAGTGTTTGAGTTTTGGTTTAAAATTGAGGAAGATACATAGAGGGATTAAGTTTAAAGAGAGTGATTGGTTAAAACAATATATTGATTTAAACACACAACTAAGAACAGAAGCAAAAAATGATTTTGAAAAAGATTTTTATAAGTTAATGAATAATTCAGTGTTTGGTAAAACTATGGAAAATATAAGAAAAAGGGTAAATGTTAAGCTTGTCAGAAGTAGAAAAACAGCAAGAAAATTTGTAAACAAGCCAAACTTTAAGCATTTAGTAATATTTGATGAAAATTTGATAAGCATTCATATGAGAAAAACACAAATAACATTTAACAAGCCAATATATTTAGGGTTTTCCATTCTTGAGTTAAGTAAAACATTGATGTATGATTTTCACTATAACTATATTAAAGCAAAATATGGAGATAGAGCAACTTTAGGACTTACTGATACTGATAGTTTATTGTATGAAATTAAAACAGAAGATTTTTATAAAGATATTTCAGATGATGTTAAAGAAAAGTTTGATACAAGTGACTATCCAAAAGAGGGACATCCTTCAGGCATTCCAGTTGGTGTAAATAAAAAGGTGATTGGTATGTTTAAGGATGAAACAAATGGAAAGGAAATAGAAGAATATATTGGATTAAGATAAAAAATGTATAGTATTAAAATGGATGATGGGGTGGAAAATAGAAAATGTAAGGGGATTAAGAAAAATATAATTAAGAAAACTATAACGCACCGGGATTATTTAAATTGTTTAGAAAAAAATAATATACAGCATAGAACAATAACAAATTTAAGAAGTTATAAGCACCAAATTTATACTGAAGAAATTAATAAAATAGCATTAAGTGCGAATGATGATAAAAGGTTTATTCTACCTGATGGAATTCATACACTTGCTTGGGGGCATCATAGGATAGAGGAATACAAAAAATAAATTTTTATTTGTGTTAAGAACAAATAAAAATTATAAATTTTTAATTTTACCGCATGTTATACATTCTGAAACATATTTTTCATCAATATTTCTTCCTATAATGTAATTTATTTTATCACAAAATGATAAGTTTTCATTTAGTTTTCTTTCAAATCTACCTAAACAATTATTTTCATGATGAAGATTGTTATAACATTCATTAAAAAGACCGTATTTTTTATTTTCAAAAATTGTATATTCTCTCCAATTTGTTAATTCTTGCATTTTCTTACATAGCTTACTTCTTTTTTCATTATAATCTGATATTAAGTTATTAATGATGTTTACTTCTTCATTTATCTTTTCAATTGTCTCTAAATCTTCTTTTGTTAAAGTATCTCTATATTTTTCTTTTGTGTTAAGTAAAAGAACATGGTTTTTTAATTTTTGTAAAAGTTTAATATAAGTTTCTTTTCCATATTGTACTTTTTTCCCTGTATTATAGTTTATTCCGTTTTTTAATTTTTCATATTTTTCTTTTAAAGTAATGGCTTTTTCTAAATCATAATATAAATTAAAATCATTAACAGTACATTCTATGTGTGTTAATGAATATGGTATAAAATTTATTGGATAAAATGAAACCGGATATTTTATTGGGGGTAGATACCTTTTTATTTTATCTTGTAAGCCTGTCATCTTACTTACTATCTCTGCACGATCTTTTACCTTAAATTCAATTTTTTATTTCTATCAAAAGGAATAAAAAAATTTTTTTTTTTTTTTTATCAAAATCTTAAGTCACTCATTAACTCATAAACCGTTTTCTATTTCTTTTCTTTCGGGTATTAGATGTTCTAGATAGAAACATTCATCTATAAATTCACATTTTTTATCAAACCATTCTTGCATTACACTACCGTATATGCTATGGGTTAGATAGTAAGTATAACAATTTATTTCTTTATAGAATTTTTCTAATTCTCTATATTTTTTTATCACTTTTACCACCTGTTCGTATTCTTCATCCTCAACGGAAAATGCTATACATGCTCTGTTTGTTATTTCTCTATATAACTCACAATTATGACTAATATCCATAGATGCTCTTGATAGGAATTGATCTATTTCCCATTTGTTTTTTACAGTTTTACTTGCTTCAACTTCTTTCTTAAATTCTTCCATATTTTATTTATCTTTAGTCTTTAACCTATTATGTTGTTGAGACTTTTTAAGTAAAATTCAATTTTTTATTTCTATCAAAAGGAATAAAAATTTTTTTTTTTTTTTTACCAAAATCTTAAGTCACTCACTATCTCATAAACCGGTTAGCCATTGCATGACGCGTTGGTTGATGGGGAGGTTAAGCGATTAACTGATGTATGAGTTTGTCTGGCTGATGAAATTTTTTTTTCGAAAATTTTTCATTTACTACATAAGGGATTGATATGTTATAAAAATTGAATTAAAGGTAAAAGGATTAAGATAGAGGTTAGTCAGTTAGCCAGATGGTTGGTTCATCAGTATGTCAGTATGCCAGTATGCCAGTATGCTAGGTAAGCAGCATTAACTAAGCATTCCTGAGAGAGACACTGAAGTTAAGTGAGAGAGTAAGTGGGATTAGAACGGCATGTTATGAGAAGTGATTTCATGAGCATGTGATTTTGTTTGCGTGTTACATGAAATTTTTTTTTTTTTTTTACCAAAATCTTAAGCCGCCTACTAACTCATAAACTGATGCGTTGGTTAATGATTTCATGAGTTCATCAGTTCGTTGGTTCATCAGTTCGTTAGTTCGTTGGTTAGTCAGTTCGTCGAGCAATCAGTTCATCAGTATGTCAGTATGTCAGTATGCCAGTTCGTCAGGTCGTTAGTTCATCAGTTCGTTAGTTCATCAGGTTGTTAGTTCATCAGGTCGTTAGTTCATCAGGTCGTTAGTTCATCAGGTCGTTAGTTCATCAGTATGCCAGTTCGTTGGTTCGTCAGTATGCCAGTTCGTCAGTTTATGATTTCATGAGCACGTGATTTTGTTCGCGTGTTACATGAAATTGGTGATGAGGGTGACTCGGTTTGAGAACATTTTGTATGATAGCAACCTTTGTTTGAGAACATTTTGGGATGAGGTGATGTGGGGAGGGGGTGAGAGCGATTCGGTTTGAGAACATTTAGTTATGAGGTAATGAGAAGAAAATGTTTTCTAATTGGTAAAATATATACTACTGACAGCTTCTGATTGGCTAAACCATATGGTTTAGCCAATCAGAAGGTGTGTTACTTTCAAATTTGGAAAATTTTGAAGAACAAGACCAAGAATGTTCTTAAGAATATGGACCCCGATCTTGGATCTATACCGTCCACTTGTGTAGCCAGGCATATAAGATAAAAGTCTGTATCAGTTCCAGTGGACTGTATTTTCAGCCACCGAGTTTACAAGAGTCAAGACACACAAAATCTGCAGGTTATAATGTATTTAATTCAAACAATGCAATTATTCTGTAGACCGCGTCTACGTTCAGACAACCGCCGTTAACCCTTAAGGTGCTAAGCGCGACTCAATGATCTTTTGCGGACAATGTAGATCAAGATCAGACTGCACAGAACATGCAGTCTGATCTTTGATCTACACTGTCCGATACTGTGTTTTCTTTCCGGTGAAATCAACTTTGAAATTGACATATTTGTTTTTTTTTTCCTATTGCGTGGAAATTTTCGTTTCATTTGTTTAGCAGATTAAGGATTGATGGATACTTACCGATTGCAATAAGAACTATCGTTGATTTGGTGTACTTGTTTGGTTTTCCAATCCCATACTCATCCGTATCGGTCGCCTCACAAGCCGAACCGTTAGATGCCAGATTTCTGTATGGAAACTCATATAATTCATGGCACAGTGGGATATTTGTCTTTGTTTCCGAAGAAGACGTATTTTCTACGTCTAAAACCGAGGTATCCGAGAATAGCTCACGTGACTGACGTACTGCGTAGTCACGTGACATGAAGTAAGGGACGGCGCACAAAAACCCCGCTAGCCCATACAGAACAGAGCTTAAACATATAAACCTCGGAATGTGAACTTTTCGGGCAATGTAACTGAAAAACATTGTAGTCATAAGAAATCCAATGTCATTACAGCTAAGCAGAAGACCTGACTGAGCACTGCTAAGTCCGAATTGTTTTTCAATGGCGGTGATTTGTGATCCTATATAAATGCTTAAAATCGATGTGACAAGAGCACTAATGCTGTAAAACCCGGTGAACGGACCGATTCGAGCCCAAAACTGTAGAAAGTCGGGTTTGCATGGGCCAATACCACATCGCATATCACCTGGAATATCCTCAGCACCTTTTTGTTTTCCTAGTTCCATCTCGAAGTTTTCACCTTTCTACCTGTAATGATAATAATAATAATAATACTAATAAAAATCAGCTGTGTACCTAGCATCATAAAAAGGAAAGGTGGGGGCAGAAGTTCGAATCTTTGTCTAAGCTAAGATTTTTAATAAAAACCATTTCTCAACACTTTTCGCGTCAATTATGTCTGAGCTGCGCTTTGGAAAAAAGGGTAAAAGGGGGGTAAATGCACCTTCGTAATGTATTATACTAGTACCAAGCCAGTTGTAGAATCTTGTCTAAAAGCGGCCGAACGAGGAGGCTGGACCATCCACTTACATGCTCATAATTTACCAATAGCAAAATGTTTTGTTCCATGTTGGCCTGCGTGGAGACTGCGTAAGCTGATATGGGTAAATACCTCTTTAGACAGCTGTGATAGACTTGACAAATATACTCTCTCTCTCTCTCTCTCTCTCTCTCTCTTTCTCTCTCTCTCTCTCTCTCTCTCTCTCTCCTATTAACCGATAATTAAGAATAACAAACAAATCATATCGTCAATGTATTATGCTTGCAATAATATTATGGACAGTAAGTCTTGTTTTGTAATTAAATTTGAATCTTGTCTTAACAAGAGAACGGTATCGTTCAAAAGCCTTCTTTCTCAGGGTTGTTAAAACTCGGGATCGTTTGACAAAAGGTTAAGCTTAACAAAGCCCCCCCCCCTCCAAAAAAAAAAAATTAATGGAACATAAATAATGTTTCGTTCCATTGGTTGTTGGTAACATACAACAATTGATTGATTGATTGATTAATTGATTGTTTGATGGATGGATGGATGGATGGATGGATGGATGGATGGATAGACCGACCGACCGACCGACCGACTGACCGATCGGTCGGTCGGTCGATCGACTGATTGATCGATCGATCGACTGATTAATTGGCGTATGGTGTTTTACACCGCTTTCAACATATTTCATCCATGTGGTAAAGACGTTTAACCAACCCATATGTGTCCAGGGTCTCACCAGGATTAGGCTGGGGCTCTAACGTGTCTTGCCCATAGACACACCCCCACGATAAACCCACAACCTCGAGTGAGGGTCGAACCCGTGGTCTCTAGATTGCGAATGCTACACCCGCGCCACTGAGTCATGTAGGGCCAGTCCAGGAGGCTAAAGGTGTTGCACAGGTCTACTGAAGATCAAGCTGTTATCTGGTCTTGTATACATGTATACGAGCCATGCTCTGTGAAAAGAGAGCTTAATGCATCAGCGAAAAGTCTCAATTCAGGTCAGCCTGCACAGTCCGCGCTGGCCGACCTAAGCCGAAACCTTTTGTCATTGGTCAATTTTCTGTATGTCAAAGGACCAGTCTACCTTATGATACAGTCGGTTGTTAGACATAATGAATTTCATGGATCCTTAATCATGTGATGTCTTGCTTGGCATGGAGATGCATGAAGTCCCCTTTTGCCCCAGCATGGCTCATATTATTCAACCCTTTACCACACAATCCCGACTTTTAACGACCCTGAGAAAAAGGCCTTTTGAAACATTGTGGGAAAAGGAGAAAATGCTGGTAACCAGCATTTTCTCCTTTTCCCACAATGTTTTCTACCCGTCCCAGAAGAAATTTCTGATTTTGACTCACAATTATTTTGTCGTCTGCAAATGCTTTGAATTTGGACTAGTCTAAAAATTTGTCGTTTGGTAAAGAGTTAAATATTTAGCGTCATATCATCGCTTGAAGAATATCATATGAGCCATGATTTGGCAAAAAGAGGTTCAATGCATCTCCGTGATACATTATACCCAGCAAGCCATCACACTCTTATGGAACCATAAAATCTACCGGTATTTTGTCTAACGACCAGCTGAATCCTGAGGCAGAATGGTCCTTTGACATTCGCAAAATTTACCAAAAGCAAAAAGTTTCGACACAGGTCAGCCTTTGGAGACCTGGTTCAATACTTTTTGCAGATTTATTTAACTCCCTTTTCACAGAGCGTGCTCATCTACTCTGTAAAGACATTGTCCTAATTACTTATAGAGATAGCAGTTTGTTTACATTTAACTGGTCTCGATTTACATGTACACGTTACTTCTTTATACACCCCTGAAAAAATGGGATAAAACAGCACAGTAGCCTTTTTGAAAGTTCTATTTGTTTGTATGGTTTTTAACGCCCTTTTCAAAATTATTTCAGATATATTGCGGTTGCCAGTGCACCTGTCTATGCTTTCCTTGAGCCCCTTATAATAGGAAAATCGAACAATATTCTTTCCAAGCTACTGGCTGCTTTCCCACAATGATCAGCGGTGAGATGAGGAAAGAATCCCTGTTACAATGACTACCGTCAATCACCGGAAAGAAATTGGCCGAGCTGAAGAATTCGAACCTGCGACTGTTTGGCTTCAAGCCGTGTACGCTACGCCTGAGCTACCGGGCTTGGCCTAGTTGAAAGTCCTTTTCAGCCATTTCTATTTTCCTTTGGTGAGTGGGTATTTTTGTATTTTGTAGAGGTAGACAGTCATGTCTTGATGCCTTTTTTTTTTAATTCAAATTTCAGCATCTACTTTAATGCAGCCTTAAAGGGGTGGATTAAAATATTATCCAATGCAGGCGACTCTTCCTAATCTTGCAGAAAACCAGATTTCGATTGCAAATTTGTCTCAAGATATAATAGTGGGCTTTAGCGATACACTGTCACATCTTACAAACATGAGTACCGCATGTGGATGCCAACGCACGGCTGCAGTTGCTGTTAAAAATAGATCGATTTTCAGTGAAAATTCTAAGTGGAAAAAGGGGCAAAAATGTTTTGATGGTTACCTGCCCCTATTGTATGGGTTCGCCTCTAAATAGTTAACAACTAGTCTGAGTTTGACGACGTCGACGCAGACGATGAAAGGCTTCACTCGTCACAACCTGGCCGATTCCGTACTTACATCTAACCTCGTCCATGTAAAGGAGACTTCCATTTTGAACTACCAGTCGCATGATCTTAAACATGGCGGTGCCCCTGTAAATCGCTTAGCAACGACATGAACAACTACGGTTAAGTTATTCACAGCTATACATCTGTCGATGAAAGCCCCCCCCCCCCCCCCCAACAGAATTGATAAATCACCCTAAGAATTTAATGTTCAAACTGTTTGCCGACGGAAATATTCTTAGAAAGATATCGATAGAAAATTGTGACTCATATTTACTTTTTTAAGAGGATCCTTACAATTTCAATAACGGTAAAACGGTGTACTTCCGGCAATGAAATGTTCCGTGTAGGTGGTGATACAGCTAAGGGACTTGATCACCGGATCGCCCGAGGAATGCCGAATGGAAAGGCTTATGACAATACCTCTTTGTTGTCTTCGAATACAGCCGAGCTAAGAAGGGAAAATGAGATTTTTGTTCGAGATGGAAAGGCCAGTGTATTGCAATTTCAAATTCGCCGCCCAAGTCCTAGTACCCAGTAACGTATCGGATAGTTTTGTCAAAGATCAGACCTCACGTTCTGATCTTATACTTGCACTGTTTGAAAAATAAACTGTTGTTAAAGTGATTATTTCTGTCCAAGAATGGGGAGAAAACATTTAGGGAAAAGGAGAAAATGCTGGTTACCAGCATTTTCTCCTTTTCCCACAATGTTTTCAAAAGCTGTCCTTATCAGAGTCGTTAAAAGTCTGGATTATGTGGTAAAGGGTTAAATTATTTCTTATGAACCAGTTTATAACCTAGGACATTGTAAAAACTAGGTCTGCATAAATAATCATTATCTTTTTTTTCACTTCTCTGCCAAATGTCTGACGTAAATGCAGTGAAAACGAAGAAAAAAATGGGGGGGGGGGGGGGGTGTTAGCCGTGAATTCAAAATATTGTAACAAATTTCACAAAACATTGTGAAAAATGAAGAAAATGTTCAATATGAGCATTTTGACAGAAATATAAAGCAGCTTAAAACCTTTTATCATTTAGGGATATCTTTAAGATGCATCCTTTCAGCCAGAGAGAGATAGAGAAAACCACTGTTAAAACTTGAGTGTGTAGAATGGCTCAGAATTTAGTCAGCTGTGTAAACCTAGATAAATTACCAATATACAGTATATGGTGTAAGGGATAGAGAAACTCCAGAGATTTGTCCTTATTATTTAAGGAGACGACGACACAGATTTCTTTGAAGGCCTCCAGAAAATGAAATGCATTTTCTATCCGTCGTAATCTGTGCAACCTTGCAACCGTCAGGGGCAACATTTAGCATGAAGATACAAGAATGATTATAGTTTCATAAAATAAAGATAGAACGGGTTAAAAGCTGACTGAAAATGAGTATACATGTATCTTTAACCCTTTCGGCGCCATGGGCGAAAACAGGGACTTTTGCGGACGGCATAGATCAAGATCAGACTGCACAAAACGTGCAGTCTGATCTTGGATCTATACCGTCCGCTTGTTCCTTTAAGCATATAAGATAAAAATGTTTCTAAGTATGAGTGGATTGTATTTTCAACCGTCTGAAGAGGTCTAGTAAAAATAGTTGGCGCTGAAAGGGTTAAGTCAATATGATGTCTCCTTTATGATTAAACAAACAGTAGGTACGTGGAAGAAGTTCAGTTTAAGTACTGCTGTGCGTTTTACAAGTTACTTAACTGTTAGTACCCTGAAAAAAAATTGCAGAAAACGAACTTGAAAACAACCTTGGTAAACATGAATAGAAATCAAGTTGATTGACTGGGTGATGAAAAGGTTGATGGGTGGATGGATGGACGGCAGGACAGACAGACGGGCAGACTGACGGAGGGACAGGCTGGAGGACGACGGGCGGACGGGTGGATGGATGGATGGATGGATTGGTGTGTAAATGGATGGATAAATGGGTGGGTTGGTGGGTTGGCGAATGGGCGAATGAATGAATGAATGAATGAATGAATGAATGTGTGGATGGACTGGTATGTTAATGGATGGATGGACTGGTGGCTAGGTCGATGTATGGATGGGTTGATGAATGCATGCGAATACAAGTAAATTCAATGATTATATGTATGTTTGCCATATGGTTGTCCTAGGATATTCACTAAGACCTATTGATGTGGGTCGACGACACAAATTCTAATGAGCACACACAACACAGTTTTTTTTTTGGACAGAAATATTACCTTTTACTATTCTAGGATTTAATTAGATCTACCCATAGTTTTCTGAAACTGTAAGAACTGCAGCGGACAATTGTCTTTGATGGCGAAATTCGGAAGGCGTTTTATATCGGAAAGCCCTTTTTATCCTGTACCCATTGTGTACGATAGTAATAACAAAAATAAGAAAAATTATGTCTTTTCCAATCACGAACTTAACACTTAAGCTGCTGAATAAATGAAACACAAATTTTTACTCAACACTAAAAGCCTAAACATTGCGGTTTCAAAGTTGATTTCACCGGAAAGAAAATACCGTATGGGACAGTGTAGATCAAAGATCAGACTGCACGTTCTGTGCAGTCTGATCTTGATCTACACTGTCCGCAAAAGGTCAGTGGGTCGCGATTAGCAGCTTAAGGGTTAAACGATCCTTAGGAAGAAAGCTTTCTGAAAACATTGTGAGAAAACGAGAACGCTGGTTACAATGCTTTCTAAATCAAATTCCATCATTTGAGACAAAATGAGCGAGTCGTCTACAAATGCTTTCAATTTGGGTAGGTCTGAAATTTTGTCTCACGGTAAAGAGGAATTGATATTTACTCCCGCAATTACGTATATTTGAGCCATGCTCTGTGAAAAGGGGGCTTAATGCATCGGTTAAAAAGTATCGGTCCAGATTAGCCTGTGAGGTCCGAGCAGGCTGACCTGGGCCGAAACGTTTAGCTATTGGTCAATTTTAAGCAATGTCCAAGGACCAGCTTACCTCATGATGCAGTCGGCTGTTGTACAAAATGGACTTTATGGATCCACGATCACTCGCTTTGCAGTGTGATGAATTGCCTGGAAGCGTGCATCACCGAGATGCATTACGCCCCCTTTTGTCAGAGCATGGCAAATTTCCATTCGCGCATTCCGATATTTTTTTTTTTATCCGAATAGATAACAACATCCTTTTCGCATTACTGTTGTATTTATCCTTTTCTCTGCCCATGTCGTCTAAACGCGCTTTTGCGAACAATGTAGATCAAGATCAAAATAAACAACCCATGCATTCTGATCTTTGATCCACACTTTCCGATTCAATAACATTTTTCCGAGAAAAATATCTTTGAAATCTCAATACGTTGGTTTTCGCTGCCAGGTTTCAGATATCTCTATTTCATTTTATATAAGTTCTTACTCTTCAACACATAATCCCGAGTTTTTTAACGGCCCTGAGGAGATAGCCTTATGAAAACATTGTGGGAAGAGGAGAAAATGCTGGTAACCAGCATTTTCTCCTTTTCCCACAATGTTTTGAAAAATCCTTTTTCTCAAGGGAAGTTAAAACATGGGATTGCATGGCAAAAGGTTAAAATTAGACGTGTCTAGACTTAAATAAGAATAGATAAATACTGTTATTGCATTTGAGTTATGCTCTAGCAAAAGGGGGCTTACTGCATCTCCGTGATGCATTATGGACCTTCACTAAAATCCATTTTGTTGCATGAATCATGATGAATCACAAGCAACCCTGCGTTTGAGGAAGGTTGTGCCACTGGACGGGGATGGTTGTGCCACGAAACGAAGAATGTTGTCTCTTAATTGGTATGATTTAAATTTGAAAGTTTCAACACCTGTATTATTATTTTGGCCGCTATTGGGCCTTTAACCAAATTAAAAGCAGTTGCAGACTTTGTCATTAATGTAGCTTGAAGTTTGACTGTGATAGGGTTAAAAAAAACATTGTGGGAGAAAAAAAAAAGAAAAAAATCTGTTTACCAGCATTTTCTCCTTTTCAAACAATGTTTTCAGAAGCCTTCTACTTCAGGGTCGTTAAAATTCGAGATTGTGTGATAAAAGGGTTAAACTGCTAGAGAAGGTTATTGAGAAATTTCTAACCAGTGGCAAAAATATGAAAATGGAGTGATTCAAAAACTTCGTTTGGCCGGAAAATTCTGTCATTGTATCGGACAGTGTAGATCTAAGATCAGACTGCACGTTCTGGGCAGTCTGATCTTGATCTACACTGTCCGCTGAAGAATATTCACTTAGGCTGCCTAATATTGTTAACGCTATACCACACAATTTCAAGTTTAAACGACGCCAAGGAATTGGACTTTTGAAAACCGCGATTGTGGAAAAAGGAGGAAACGCTGATAACCAGCATTTTCTCCTTTTCCCACCCTGTTTTCTACTCTTTAAAATAACGAATTAATAATTTGTGCACCAATTAATTTGTCGTCTGCAAATGCTTTCAAGTTGGACCAGTCTAAAATTTTGTCGTTTGTCAAAGAGTTGAGCAAGTTCAACCCTTAGACTGCTAAGCGCGACTCACTGACCTTTTGCGGACAGTGTAGATCAAGATCAGACTGCACAGAAGGTGCAGTCTGATCTTGGATCTACACTGTCCGATAAGGAGCTCTTTCTTTCCCCAAAAATACCTATGAAACAGCCAATATTTGGGTTTTTACTATCTGCTTGAAAAGCTCCACGTAACTTATTTAGCCGGTTTAACCCTTTACCACACAATCCCGACTTTCAACGACCCTGGGAAAGAAGCCATTTGAAAACATTGTGGGAAAAGGAGAAAATGCTGGTAACCAGCATTTTCTCCTTTTCCCACAATGTTTTCTAACCATTCAGAAACAAACGCAATCATTTAAGCCACATCTAATTTGTCGTCTGCAAAGGCTCTCAATTTGGACCAGTGTAACATTTTGTCGTTTGGTAAAGAGTTAAGGGTTAACAGGACTCTCAACAGTAAACTAGATACAAGATGGCAGTCAGTGCAGAAATTCCTGCATTCCCGGTGAGTTTTGACCCAGAACGCCACACGACATTCTTTCCCTACCACTGGCTGCTTTTAGATTTGATCCTGAATCTACATCGTTCACTTCTTCTAAATGATACCTTTATGTTTTATGCTGACAAATTTATCCTTTTGACGAAAATGTCAACGATGCTTTGCCGCCATGTAGTCTGCGCGACTATCATGTATAATACATGTGAGCATTAATCTGGCAATACAAGAGTGCAGAAATTCGTGCATTTCCGGTGTGTTTTGACCCAGTTCGTCACACAACATTCTTTCCCTATCACTGGCTGCTGTCTGGCGTACAACGAGTCAAAAACAGTTATTTGGCAGTGAGAGAGTAAGTAATGCTTTGACAATGAACTTCAACCATCTCTGGAGAGAAATTTGGACTATCTGGGACTGAACATACGACCAGTGTATTGAAAGTCCTGTCACACTACAGACTGAGCTATGGTGGCCATGTCATTCATTAGAAAAAAACATTGGAGAAAAATCGCCCATGTGTGTGTGTGTGTGTGTGTGTGTGTGTGTGAAGAAAAGAAGAAAATAGCAGACAGCGTAGATCAAGATCACCCTGCACAGAACGTGCAGTCTGATCTTAATATACACCCTCCACAAAACGCCTACGGCATATGCCAAAATGTATATGAGCCATGATCGGGGAAAAGGGGGTTAAATGCATCTGTTGAAAAAAAAGTATCGACTCGTATCGGCCTGCGCAGTCCCCACAGGCTGACCTGGATCAAAACTTTTTTGCTATTTTTGCTCTAGGTAAATTTTCCGCATGTCCATGGACCATTCTACCTCATTATTCAGACTGTGGGACTAAACCGTTTTTTATGGATCCATAATTATATGATGACTAGCTTGGTATTATGCTTCGCGGAGATGAATTAACCCTTTCCCAAACGACAAATTTTGGACTGGTCCAAATTGAAAGAATCTGCAGACGACAATTTCAAATTTGATGAAAATGGCAGAAAGTTCTCGAATAGGGTAGAAAACACTGTGGGAAAAGGAGAAATTGCTCGGTACGAGCAATTTCTCCTTTTCCCACAGTGTTTTCAAAAGACTTGTACTGCAGACACGTGAAAACCAGGGCTTGTTTGGGAAAGGGTTAACTCTTTACCACACAATCCAGACTTAGTTTAGTTTAAACATATTTTATTCAACAGTATAAGATACAGGTTAACAGAATACAGTCATATGACAAATATACTGAAGAAAACTTAAAGGATAAGAACGGAAGCTTATGCTTATAAAGTTTTTCTCCAAATTTCGACTTTTAACGACCTTGAGGAAGAAACCTTTTGAAAACATTGTGGGAAAAGGAGAAAATGCTGGTAACCAGCATTTTCACCTTTTACCACAATACAATATCTACCCGATCCAATACAAGTATCTGGGATTGAACATACAACCTATGTATTGCAAGACCTGTCACAGTACAGACTGATTGATCTATGATGGCCATGTCAGTTTTTGGGTCACGTTGAATTTGTCGTCTGCAAATGCTTTCAATTTGGACTAGCCTAAAATTTTGTCGTTTGGTAAAGAGTTAAAAGTCCTTTTGCCAGTGTGTGACTTGCATGTATTATACCTCAGCAGAAGTCGTGCAGGCTCCATGGCGGCAAATTATCGTAAACATTTTCGTCAAAAAAAAAAAAGAAATCGTCTGAACAAAACAACGTCTCTTAAAGGAATCCTTCACACGGAGATACAAACAATGTAGATTCAGAAAAAACTAAATCTTTTCACTCTTGTGTAGTATAATCTTGATTAACACTTTACCACACAATCGTGACTTTTAACGACCCCGAGAAAGATGGATTTTGAAAACATTGTGGGGAAAAGGAGAAAATGCTGGTAAGCAGCATTTTCTCCTTTTCCCACAATGTTTTCTATCATAAAAATAAACTTAAGTGTTTCAGGTTGCATTTATTTTGTCGTCAGCAAATGCTTTCATTTTGGTTAATTCTAACATTTTTGTCTTTGGTGAAGTGTTAATGCGCACAGAGCTCCTTCGGTAGTTCATGCCAGTGAAAATGTTAACCTGATAATACAGTATACGTATTAATTAACCCTTTACCAGACGACAAAATTTTAGCTTTGTCCAAATTGAAGGCATTTGCAGACGTTAATTTCAATGTGGTTCAAATGGTGCAATTTTACTTTAATAGGGTAGAAAACATTGTGGGAAAAGGAGAAAATGCTGGTTACCAGCATTTTCTCCTTTTCCCACAATGTTTTCAAAAGGCTTCTTTCCCAGGGGCGTCAAAAGGCGGCATTGTGCGGTAAAGGGTTAACGTGTAAATATGACGATAAACGACCTGTTTACAAAGTGCGTTCACCTAGGAGAACCCTTTGGCAAGGCACTGCAGCCTCACAGCTAAGTACTCGTGAAACCCAAGATAGTCATGAATTAGCGAGCTGCAGCTATGATTTGACTTGAAAATAATGTTTTAATTGCCTAGTAAACCATTCTTAGAAGAAACAAACTAGCATACATTCAAACAAACCTTGTGCGTAAGATTCCCTTCTGTAACATCCTAGGTAGGAACAACAACTGATTAACTGATAAATAAACACACAGCCAAATGCCGACCTAGATAACGACCACGACCTACCCCCTCTCTTCCATCTTGCGTTCTCAGTTGTAAAATTATCGCTATTCATCCTTTGGAGTTGAAACGAGAGGGGGCGGAGGTCGCTTGTTCGAATCTTCGACTCGGCGAATTTCTTTCTGAGCGTTGATTAAAGAGAGAATTCATCCCTCCATCACCGCTGATCATCGATAGGTTCGCTTGTGAGCAGCATGGATAGGTGCACTGGCTGCTGCGATATAACTGAAGTAAACTTGAACACGGTGTTTGACCTTAAGCTGGTAAATAAACCAAAGATTTCCAGCCAAAAGTGACCCCAAGTTAGACCCGAAACCCCAGCTTAAACCCCTAGTTAAGGATTTAAAAAAAAAAAAGCTCGTCGGAGAAATCTCAATATATCGGGCAGTGTAGATCCAAGGTCAGACTGCAGTCTGATCATGATCTGTACTGTCCGCAAAAAGTCCGGGAGTCGAGCCTAGCAGCCTAAGGATTAAAACCATTGCGGCAGAAGGATTGATTGATCGATTGAACCGGTTGTTCTATGTCGCTTTCAACATCATTTCAGTCATATCACGGCGACAGCTCACATATTCAACCATTTCTTTGGTTCCATTGGCACTAGGCTAGGGCTTTGAAGTATCTTGCCCAACGACACTCCCACGAAAAACCCGGTGGATCAGGTGAAGCTCCAACCCGGGACCCCCATGTCACGAGTCCCACACTTTACCACTGAGCCACGCAGGACCCCGTGGCAAAAGGAAAAAATGGCTTAATCTGATCACTTTCTCGAAGATCGGCGACGTTTTCTAAAATTCTGTGTACCACGTATGTTTCGAAATGATGTTTTTCACTCGAAGAATGGGCCATAATGGAATTCTAAAAGTACATGCACCTGTTAACTGCATGGCATGTTACGTAACTACTGTTTTTCCCCGCCGTATTAACCCTTTCCCAAACAAGCCCTGGTTTTCACGTGTCTGCAGTACAAGTCTTTTGAAAACACTGTGGGAAAAGGAGAAATTGCTCGTAACGAGCAATTTCTCCTTTTCCCACTGTGTTTTCTACCCTTTTTGAGACCTCTCTGCCATTTTCATCAAATTTAGAATTGTCGTCTGCAAACTCTTTCAATTTGGACCAGTCCAAAATTTGTCGTTTGGGAAAGTATTATTCCGCTTAATATTTTCCACTGCTAAAACAACTGTTGACTCTTTACCACAGTCCCGAGTTTTAAGGACCCGGAAAAAGAAGGGTTTTGAAAACATTGTGGGAAAAGAAAAAAGCATTTTCTCTTTTCTCCTTTTCCCATAATGTTTTCTATCCATCAAAGATAGAAATCATCATTTCTGCCGCAATTAATTTGTCGTCTGCAAATGCTTTCAGTTTGGTCTAGGCAGAAATTTTGTCGTTTGGTAAAGGGTCGTTTTGATTTGACGGTGCAGATTTAGATCTGTTAGCATATAACCTGTTGTCTGATCATTGATCTATATCTTTCGATCACTACATGCCAAGTTCTTATCAAGTATATGCATGTATATTGATCGTTTTTATTAGTTCTTTACCAACCCACAAAATTTTAGACTTGTCCAAATTGAAAGCATTTGCAGACGACAACTTAAATGTGGCTCAGTTTTTTGGGGATTATATTCATATACAGCAAATAACAGGGTAAGAAAAGGAGAAATTGATAGGTATCGAAAGCCTCTTTCCCTGAAGTCGTAAAACACATAGGGACTTGTTTGGTAGAGTTTGGCAGAGTATTAACCCTTTACCACACAATGACGCCTTTTGACGCCCCTGGGAAAGAAGCCTTTTGAAAACATTGTGGGAAAAGTAGAAAATGCCGGTAACCAGCATTTTCTCCTTTTCCCACAATGTTTTCTACCCTATCAAAGAAAAATTGCACCATTTGAGCCACATTGAAATTGTTGTCTGCAAATGCTTTCAATTTGGACAAGGCTAAAATTTTGTCGTCTGGTAGAATATTAACTATGTACCAAACAATCTCTTGTTTTCACGGCCTTGATAAAACAGAAATATGATAATTTGATAGCAAATGAACAACAAAAAATGCCGGTAATTTTCTCACGGTTTACTACTTACGAGCCCAGCCCAGTGGCTTAGACGGTAAAGTACAGGACTTGAAATCTGGGGTTACCCTGGGGTCGCTGATTCGATCCCCTACTTGGCCAAATTTTATTTCCGATGATCGGTAATAGTAATTGTGACAGAATTCATTCCTCTCTCACCGTTTGATATTGTTTCGACGATGTTTATATGGGAAAGCAGCCAGTGGCATGGAAAGTATGGCGTACAGAGAACTGGTAAAAGGAACCCCAGGAAAGCACTGACAGGTGCACTGGTCACCTCGATATACATGCAACTGAAAATGTTGAGAAACTCAGGGAAAAAAAATTGCCGCCAGACAAAAAAGTGCATAATTTTTTTTCCCGTTTGATAATAAAGTAAGGAACAGCACATTTTCCCACATGACCCCATGTTTCAAGGACACTGAGGAAGGAGGCTTCTAAAAAAAACATCGTAGGTAACAGGCTCGTAGGAAGCATTTTCAGATGGGGGGGTAGATTTGTTTAAAAGCTTAAAAGAAAATGCAGATCGGTACAAACAGTGTACTTATTCAACAAGTACTGAATTTGATTTTGATTGCACAACATGTACATGCAAGATTTTGACAAAAGCAATGTATCAATTTCGCTTTTGACAAAATATTGGAGGGGGGAGGGAACTGAGCCCCCCCCCGCCCCTCCCCCGCTTCCTACGGGCCTGAGAAAAGGAGAAAATGCTTATAACCAGCATTATCAGCCCTTTTTTCCCCGACAACGTTTTATACCTTGTCAGACAAACACGAATCTCATCATTCTGCGCAAGATATTAGTTCTCTAAAACAGATGTCAATTTGAACCTATCTAAAATTTCGACTTTGGTTAAGAGGTAACCCTTTACAACACAATGCCGACTTTTAACGATCCTGGGGATGGCTTTAGGATACATTGCGGTAAAAGGAGAAAATGCAGGCAACTACCCTTCCGAAAACAAATTTTAATTTTTGAGTCACATCTTATTTGTCGTCTGAGCATTATTTCAATTTGGACACGTCTAAAATTCAGTTGTTTGATAAAGTGTTTGAAGGTGAACAAGAGACCACGAGCTGTGCACGATGAAGGTCTGTGGGTTGCCTATAAACAACTTTAATCCTTTACCACACAATCCCGACTTTTAACTACCCTAGACAGGAAAGCCTTTTGAAAACATTGTGGAAAAAGGAGAAAATGCTGGTAACCAGCATTTTCTCCTTCTCCCACAATGTTTTCTACCCCATCAAAGACAAATTCCATCATGTGAGCCACATTAAAATTGTTGTCTGCAAATGCTCTCAATTTGGATAAGTCTACTTTTTTGTCGTGTGGTAAAGAGTTAAGTCGTCTGCTTATGCTCCTTGGGCGAAATAGACAAGGTTAACTCTGTACCAAACGACAAAATTTTGGGCTTGGTCTAAATTGAAAGCATTTGCAGACGACAACGTATATGTGACACAAAAATTGATATTTGTTTGTGGATACTAGCATTTTCTCCTTTTTTTCCCACAATGTTTTTCAAAAGGCTTCTTTCTCAGGGTCGTTTAACTCAGGATCACGTGGTAAAGGGTTAAGAGAGAACGCGGGGTCGATTTTCGGTGGTAGGTTTAAAACCCTTTACCTGCACAATCCTTAGTTTTAACGACCCTGAAAGAGATGGCTTTTGAAAACATTTATCGGAAAAGGAGCAAATGCTGGTAGCCAGCATATTTTCCTTTTCCGACAATGTTTTCTACCATAACAAAGACAGAAATAGTCATTTGAGCTTCATTTGAATTGTCGTCTGCAAATGCTATGAATTCGGTCTAGTCCAAAGTTTTTGGTCGTTTGGTAGAGTTAACGTACGAATCAGTTACGTATTTTGCTCCATAGCCCAGTGGGAAGTAATCACAAGAATGTTCTAAATCTAAGAGTTACGCACTTCCCTATTGGCTAAACCAGAGGCTAAACCATCTACTCTAGTCAATCAGTAAATGCGTTACTTTCTAAATCCGAGATAAAAACCAATAATTCTATACAAGTAAAAAAAAGTTGTGCACTCCCTGTGTTTTTTACCTGGTTTGATTTTCTGACGTGAATAACATAAAATGGCCGTTTGGCTGCTGCATACACCAACAGACCAGTCTTTTGCCTATGAAATGAACTGAAATGAGGTATCCCTTGACCTCATGGTAAGAAGGATTTTTTTGCTTAGATATTGTTAAAAATTTTAAAAAAATGAGGCCAAATTATTAAATATTAGCAAATTTGTGCATAACATTTTGCATATCCGGAACTAGTTTCACTTGTACTAGTGATTTATTATGTATCTATTGCATTTTTTCTCTCTCTTTTCCATAATTACAATATGTTTCAAGTTTACTGGATATACAGTGTCACATTTCTCGATTTTATTTGTCTAATTTGTTAACCCTTAAGCTGCTAATCGCGACCCACTGACCTTTTGCGGACAATGTAGATCAAGATCAGACTGCACAGAACGTCCATTCCGATCTTTGATCTACACTGTCCGATACGGTATTTTCCTTCCGGTGAAATTAACTTTGAAACCGCAATTTTTGGGCTTTTAGTATTGAGTAGAAATTTGCGTTCAATTTATTCAGCAGCTTAAGTGTTAATACATTCCGTATATATTGGGATTCATTTCGGTGGGTGTTGATCAGGATCATGGCAAGTCATATGAGTACCTTTTGATCTTTGAACAACACCCACCAGTCCTGCTCGATAATTTTTTAAACGTCTGTTTGTATTATATTCAAGTACATTATTTAGTTTTAACATTCCTATATTTATCCATTTCTATATAAAACTAGTAGCAATAACAATGTATGTTACTGGATGTTTTGTAAACTGGGCCACTGGCCTATATTACCTCGATAAAATACATGTTATAAAAACGAGAAGCGTTTAAGTTTGGTCAAAACTTGGAAATTCATGTCGAAATAAAACCACGGGTTGAAAGTGACCTGCACAGAATGGGCACACAATCAAGCAATATTGCGTTCTTCCGCCTAGGGCTTGCAGAACAGCTTGCCTCTCACAAGAGGTTGAAACAATCCGATCAGTGGGCGCCATGAGGTCAATGGATACCTTTGTTCAGTTCATTTCAGAGGCAATAGACTTGTCTGTTGGTGTATGCAGCAGCCAGATTCTAATTTCCACACCATTTTATATCATTCACGCCTGAAAATCGAACTCGATAAAAAACACAGAGGGTGCAACACTACTTTTACTATGTGCATTTAGAATGGTCGGTGAATACGGGCCCAGGAATCGGGAGTTCAAGCCCCGGGGTACCTATCTCAAAACTGTGTACACACAAAATTTGCGTGTGCAATTTAGATAAGCAAGCATCAAGTCTGAAAACAAGTTTCACTAAACTGAATAACATTACGATTTGAGTAAATATTTGCATAACTTAATACCAGCTCATATCTTTGGGTCCCCCAGGTCCCCCCCTCCCCCCCCCCCAAAAAAAATGCGTAGATCTACGCAGTTTAGTGGAAGGTACCCCTAGTCCGGTCATAATGGTTTCTTACGATTTATGTGTCATTGCTACAGGATTCATTCCTCTTTCACCACTGGATATTGTGTCAGCTTTGTTTATTTCAGAAAGCCGCCAGTAGCTTTGGAAAAATGTTATGTATATGACAGGTAAAACAACAGAAACAAAAACTACAAGAGGACGATGACGACCCCAGATCGCCCATCTGGGTACCCAAGAGCTGGAGTTTTGCATGACAATGTCCCCTACCGGGTGAGTGCTTGAATCTTTTTTTTTTTCTACATCTAGTAACACGTACATTTACAAACTTATCATATCATTAAATAAGAAAACTTATAAAATCATAGGTGTCATAACTTTCTTCTTATAAACTTAAATCTGTATGGACAGACATGCACCATATAAAAGAAAATAAAAAGACAAGAGAAACTTGGAAAGGATCAATATGGCACTGGTGTAGTGAAGTCTTAAAAACATTGTGGTTATAGAAAACATTCTCAGTATTAGTAGCTTTTCAACTTGCTACAATATTTTTGAAAGCAATATGTGGTTAATATAACAAAACATTAACATAACAAACCCCTCCATTAACCTTTAACCTGCAAAATAAGTTAAATGAAACTTTTCAAGCCGATAGTAAAAATGCAAATATTGCTATTTCAAAGTAATTCTTTTGGGGGAAAAATATCTCCTTGTCAGACAGTGTAGATCTAAGATCAGGCTGCACATTCTGATCTTGATCTATACTGTCCGCAAAAGGTCCTTGAGTCCTGCTTAGCAGCCTAAGGGTTATGTTATTAAGTAAAGATCTATGTCCGTCTATTTCGTCATAAAAGATTGTTTTTAAATATGGAAAGCCCCTTATAACTTGTCATTCCACATTTAGCACCAGCAACTTTACATCCAAAGGTAATGGCATCTTTCAGGGACAGACCTCTGGAAAGACCGTGTATTGTTCCTGCATTAAATGTGTCCCCGGCCCCTAGTGTATCGATCAGCTTGTCAGGTGGAAATATAGGGGACGTTACAGTTTCCTGTTCCATAGACTTGGCAGCAGCCCCATCCTCTCCCCATGCACAAATTACCATAGCTCTGAAAAATGACTTTTATATTGGACAGTGTTCAGTAAAAAAAGGTGGTTTACCATAATGCATCTGCAAAAACTATCAACCTACGTCAATATGGGCAGTCCGCACAGGTTGACTAGGGTCAAAACTTCTGCATGTCAAAGGACCAGTTTACCTCATGACTTCAATTATAAGACTAAGTGGATTTTAAGCATCCTTAATTACGAGGGACACTTTTTAAGTTCGTAGAGTAGGGCGGTCTTTTTAAAACCGCTTGAAATATCAAAATTTTATTTATCTAAGACCTTCGAAATATGCCCCGTCTGCCTCCACACACATTTTACACCGATCTACCCATTTCCGGAACGCCGCCCGGTAGTCCTCTTTAGGTATATGTTGTAGACACTGGTAGACCGCACTGCCTATACCACAACGGGATTCAAAACGGTGCCCTGCCAGCATATCCTTTAGTCTTGGGAACAACCAAAAGTCACAGGGGGACAGGTCAGGGCTGTATGGGGGATGATCTAAGACATCGAGCCCAGATTCTTTCAGATATTCCTGTACCGTAGCGGATTTATGGGCCGGTGCGTTATCATGGAGTAATTTGATGCCGCGGACACCGGTGCGCGGTCTGCGTTTCTGATAGAAATCAACAAGTTGAGTAAGAACACTTTCTCTGTAAAACTTTCCAGTGACAGAACTACCTTTCGGGACTGGAATTTGAAGGACTGGACCTTTCGAATCAAAGAATATCGCATACAACATGCGATTTGATGTTTTGCAACGGCGCGCAATGACAGGTCTGTCGCCCTCAGATGAAACCCAAACCTTATTTTTAGCCTTAGAATCGGGTTGAAAATGATAGATCCAGGTTTCATCACCTGTAACTATCTCTTCCAAACGACGTGGGTCACATTTATCATATTTTTCTATAACTTGCGATGCAAGTCTAACCCGACTTTGTTTCTGCTCGTCAGTGAGCAAATGGGGCACCCAGCGCGCGCAGATCTTACGTAGCCCAAGTCGTTCACGTAAGATCTTCAAAACACTTGACGAATGAATGCCACTTAATTCTTCTATCTCTTGCACGGTATAACGTGCGTCTTCCTCAATTAACGTTTTCACAGTAGCAACGTTCTTTTCCGTCAAAACGGAAACCGGCCTACCCACCCGAGGGTCATTTTCAATTGACTCCCGACCATCATTAAAACGACGTACCCACTTGCAAACTGTAGCATATTTTAAAGCACCATTCCCATAAACTTTTTGCAAATCAGCATGAATTTATGTTGGCGGAAACCTGAGCTGTGCTCGAATCTTACAATATACCCTCTGTTCAGAGATTTTTCCATCCATATTGAACGCTATATTTTACTATAGTGTATAAAACCACGTGTTGAAAATACCCAGCGCAGCGCGCACGTGGACCTCGTGCGCCGCATACCGTGACACCGTTCGAGAGAGGAATGATTACGCAAGTTCTGTGTAAAAAATCGTGCAACTTCATAATCGCGTTAAAAAGTTATAGGCTTACTCTACGAACTTAAAAAGTGTCCCTCGTATATGATGACTTGCATGGCATACTGCAACACAGAGATGCATTAAACTCCCTTTTTCACAGAGCATGACTCATATATTCTTGTTCTTTGACAGGAGGGTCATTATGGCCCTACATTGCTCACCTATATACACATACATAAGAGAAAACTTGATATAATTGTAACCACTTTTAACTCTTTACCAAACGACAAAATTTTAGACTTGTCCAAATTGAAAGCATTTGCAGATGACAAATATATGTGACTGAAAAAAATTGAAATTCGTTTTGGGAGGGGTAGAAAACATTGTGGGAAAAGGAGAAAATGCTGGTTACCAGCATTTTCTCCATTTCCCACAATGTTTTCAAAAGGTTTCTTTCCTCGGGGTCGCTAAAAGTCGGAATTGTGTGGTAAAGGGTTAATATACATCCTTTATTTAACCATCTTCGCTGGCCTCTTTAAAAATCGAAACTCCCGCTGCGCCATTTCATTGGATGCGGTCAAAACCCATCGCGTCCAATTAAACCATCCGTAACAAGAAATCTTCCGCGAAACAGAAAACAATAATGGCGGAGCCCGTCAAAAACGAAAGTTGTCGTGTTTGTGACGAAAATTTGCCAAAAAAGAGTAGACGACCAATATTTATTGAGTTTTTTATAGGTCATGATCAATTATGTGAAATATTAGGACGGGTTCCACAGCCAAATGATTGCGAATCATTGTATGTCTGATTAATTTCAGAAAATTGTGATGAATCCGAAAGCGCAGCCATATTTGATGCATAGCCTAACAAATTTTATTACGAGCATTTTGATTGGTCAGAAATAACATCAGCAAAGGTTATGCAACACGTGATATTCGATAGGTGGCGCAGCGGGAGTTTCGACTTTTAAAGAGGGGAGCGGCCAAGGGTACGTAACGAAGAAAGTGGAGTTAGTATCCTTGGCTTACGAAGATGTTATTTAACATCCTTGCAATAAAATTGAAGGAGACCCTTTTAGATATTTTGCTGCAAATTAGTTTGTTTTGTTAAACACTGAAAAAATACTTCTTAGTATACATTTCTCTGCAAACATACTGAAACTGTATGGTTATTCTGTCATCTGCAAATGCTTCCATTTTGGAAGAGTTTAAAATTTTGTCGTCTGGAAAAGAGTTAACTCTTTACCAAATGAAAAATTGAAAGCGTCTGCAGACGACAGAATAAATCTAATTCAGAAATTGAAATTTGTTTTTGGAAGGCTTGAAAACATTGTGGGAAAAGGAGAAAATGCTGGTTACCAGCATTTTCTCCTTTTCCCTCAATGTTTTCAAAAGGCTTCTTTCTCAGGGTTGTTAAAAGTCGGGATTGGGTGGTAAAGAGTTGACTAAAATTTCCACACACTTACCGATTAACACATTTTTTCAAGAAACTATCAACCACTTCCTCTTTATTTTTGTACCCATAATCCTGCGCATATTCCTTACTCACAAATATAACATCAACTAAAGGAAAAAGGGTTTCTGAAAGTAAATGAATGATTAGTTTAACTCTTTACCAAACAACAAACTTTTGGACTGGCCTAAATTCAAAGCATTTGCAGACGACAAATTAAATGTTGCCAAAATGATAATTTTGTCTCCTACAGGATAGAAAATATTGTGGGAAAAGGAGAAAATGCTGCTTACCAGCATTTTCTCCTTTTCCCACAATGTTTTCAAAAGCCTTCTCTTTTAGGGTCATTAGAAGTCGGGATTGTGTAGTAAAGAGTTAACTCTTTACTGGAAAACAAAATTTCAGACAAGTCCAAATTGAAGGCATTTGCAGAGGACAAGGTAAATGCGACTCAAAAATCAAAATTTGTTTTTGGAAGGATACAAAACATTGTGAGAAAAGGAGAAAATGCTGGTTTCTCTTTTTCCTACAATGTTTTCTAAAGGCATTCTTCCGCAAAATTGTTCCCACTCTTGATTTTGTTGAAAAGGGTTAAACAAGTTGATTTTACACGGGTTGTTAACAAGTTCTTCAAAGCAGCAGTTTCTCCTTTTTCCGTAAAGTTTTCTCCTATTTCAAAGAGAGAAATCACCTCTTCAGCCACAATGAAATTGCTGTCTTTAAATGCTTTTAATTTTGACAAGTCTAAAACTTTGTTGTATGGTAAAGGGTTAAACATTTTAAGAGGAGAACATGTTCGAAATAAAAGTAAACACACATCAGATGTACAGACAGACAAATGAATGATGGCCAATGACCTATGATATAAGCTTGCTGGCAAGTAGAGCTAAAAGCAGAATCATGTGGTCAAAACCCTATACCACACAGTCACGACTTTTAACAACCCTGAAAAACAGCTTTTTGAAAACATTGTGGGAAAAAGAGAAAATGCTAGTAACCAGTATTTTCTCCTTTTCTCATGTTTTCTACCCTTCCCATAACAAATTTCAATTTTTCCGTCAAACTTATTTTTTTCAATAAGGGCAAGTCTAAAATCTCCAAGTGTCAACAGCCCCGATAAAGAAAGCTTTTGAGAACATGGTGGGCAAAGGAGAAAATGCCAGTAATTAGCATTTCCTCCTTTTCCAACAATGTTTTCTACCCTTACAAAAAGAAATCCAGTCATTTGAGTCACACTAGATTTGTTGTCTGCAAATGCTTAGTCCATTATTGTATAGTTTGGTAAAGGGTTAGAATTGGACCAGCCAAGAATTATGTCATTTGGTAAAAAGTTAAGTATCTTACCAAGTTCCTTTCTTGAAGGTTTTTCCAACTCAAGAGATACAGTGATTTGATCTGTCTCTGGCAGTCTTCTGTTGTATGAGGCAATTTTTTCCATCATTTTTCTGATTTCAGGTACTGTGGGTCGACCCTTCAAGAATACAATGACGTGGAAATCTTATACAGTATTTACCCTCTAGCAAACAATCCAGTTCTTAACTTTTTACCAAATGAGAAGTTCTTATACTCTTCCAAATTGAAAGCCTTTGCAGACGACATGTTAAAGGTGCTCAAATGATGGGATTTATATTGGAAGGCTAAAAGCTATCTTCCTAAGGGTCGTTAAAAGTCAGGATTGTGTGGTATGTATCATTTCGGCAGATATTTCTATAGCTCTGAGCAAGGAAAAAAGCTTTTAATTACATAATGGGACAAAGAAAAAGTGCTGGAAATTAGTATTTTCTCCTTTTTCAACAGTGTTTTATACCCTTTCAAATACAAAACATCATCAATTTAGCCATATCAAATTTCTTGATCTGCAAATGCTTTCAAAATTGACATGTGTACAATTTTTACATCTGATTATGAGTTGACAACAAAATTTTAGACATGTCCAATTTGACAGCAATTGCAGACAAGAAATTGAAATGTGGCTTAACCCTTTCCCAAACGACAAATTTTGGACTGGTCCAAATTGAAAGAGTTTGCAGATGACAATTTTAAATTTGATGAAAATGGCAGAAAGTTCTCAAAAAGGGTAGAAAACACTGTGGGAAAAGGAGAAATTGCTCGTTACGAGCAATTTCTCCTTTTCCCACAGTGTTTTCAAAAGACTTGTACTGCAGACACGTGAAAACCAGGGCTTGTGTGGGAAAGGGTTAAAGGACTGGATTGAGTTTTGAAGGGTAAGAAAACATTGTTGGCAAGGAGAAGAAGCTGATTGTCAACAATAGCTGCTTTCCCAAACCATGTTTTCAAAAGCTTTTTTTCCCCAGGATCTTTAAAACTTGTGATAGGGTGGTAAAGGATTAACCACTGACCAAACAACAAAAATTCAGTCTGGTCTAAACTGAAAGCATTTACAGAGAACACATTAACCCTTTACCACACAATCCCGAGCTTTAACCACCCTGAAGACAAAGCCTTTTGAAAACATTGTGGGAAAAGGAGAAAATGCTGATAACCAGCATTTTCTCCATTTCCCACAATGTTTTCTTCCCATCCCAGAACAAATTTCTATATCCAAGTGACATTTATTTTGTCGTCTACAAATCTTTGACTTTGGACTGGTCTAAAATTTTGTTGTTTGGTAAAAAGTTAAAGATAACCAAAAACACTGTTTCTGTTTGTAACCCTTTACCACACAATCACGACTTTTACCGAACCTGAGGAAGAAGCCTATTGAAAACATTGTGGGTAAAGGAGAAAATTCTGGCAACCAGCATTTTCTCCTTTTCCCACAATGTTTTCTACCCTATCAAAGAAAAGTTGCATCATTTGAGCCTCATTTAAATTGTTGACTGCAAATGCTTTTAATTTTGAAAAGTCTATAATTTTGTTGTTAGGTAAAGAGTTAAAGGTAACCGAAAACATTGTTTCCGTCTTTTAACCCTCTTCCAAACAACAAAATTCTAGACTGGTCTAAACTGAAAGCATTTGCAGACGACAAAATGAATGTTACCGAAAAATGGAAGTTTGTTATGGGAAGGCAAAAAACATTGTGGGAAAAGGAGAAAATACTGGTTACAAGCACTTTCTCGTTTTCCAACAATGTTTTCAAAAGGCTTCTTTCTCAGGGTCGTTAAAAGTCGGGATTGTGTGGTAAAGAGTTAAGTGGTTGAAAATATAGTTTTAAAAAGGAGAAATCCTTTTCACATAGTGTTTCCAAAAGGCATTTTTCTTCAGAATTGTTAAAACATGGTACATGGGTTGTTTGATTAGACATCTGTACTTACCTCAAAATGGATCCATCTGTAGTCAGACAGCTCGATGTTAGCATCAAACTCATCGAAGCTCAGCTCAGCTAGGTGGCTCATGAAAAGTAAATGCAAAAGAAAAATGAGTAATGCTCTGTGAAAAGGGGGCTAAGTGCATCTGCAAAAAGTATCGACTTAGGTCAATTAAACTATTACGTGGTACAGTGTTAAGGATATCAAAGCACAGAACTGTATTCCAGAAGTTATGTAATGAACAAGTAAAAACATGATACATACTTCAAGGCAGCCATGATTGTTCTGGAAGCGTTTTCCTGGTTGATAAGTACTATAGACACAGGGCTTCTATAAACACCGTGTTCGTGTATCACACAGTTTTCTATGTTGACATCAAAGCTCTGAAAATCCTTCTTCAGAAATCTGAAAGAAGCATTAAATTTTATTCTTTAACCCTTTCCCAAACAAGCCCTGGTTTTCATGTGTCTGCAGCACAAGTCTTTTGAAAACACTGTGGGAAAAGGAGAAATTGCTCGTAACGAGCAATTTCTCCTCTTCCCACAGTGTTTTCTACCCTTTTTGAGACCTTTCTGCCATTTTCATTAAATTTAAAATTGTCGTCTGCAAACTCTTTCAATTTGGACCAGTCCAAAATTTGTCGTTTGGGAAAGGGTAAATATATACCTGAAAATTTTCCAGCTCCAATACATGCTTCCCACGTGGATAAAATAACACACACGACAGAAAAAACCCCCATATCTTCACACCATGAAATAGAGTTCGAAATATGGTATGATGACATACCTCACACTTGGAATACGTGTGTCTTGATTATTGATTTGATTGGTCAAAATGTTACTGTGTGATATTAACCCACCATTCATAAAAACAAAGTTACTGGCTACTTTACCATTGTCATTTACCGTTATGGAATAAAATGTCAATAATTGCGAAATTTTGTCTTTGAAAGTGTTAGGTGTATAATAAAAGGAACAGTAACTTTTCTCGTTCTTGTATTTACTTCTCGCTGCATAAGAAAATTTCGACATCTTGCTCGACCTTTTGTCTCACCCAATATCAAAATTCCTCACACTGTTCGAAGTGAATACAAGCACCAGGAAAGTCACTTCAACATAATATTCTGTATAAATTTATCAAAATATCCCACATTTTCTTGACTGAAAAGTTTCTTTCTATTTGGCACTCTTAGAATTAATTATTATTACTTCAAAATATCTTTAATACAGGAAACAGTTTCTGGCTATAAACCATTTTAAGCTGCTGATCACTGTTTCAACCATGGTTATGTAGGAAAGCAGCCAGTTGCTTGGGAAGAATATTATGAGAAGTATTGGTAAAAGCAGCTTTGGGAAAGAATGGATGGCTGCACTGGTCACTGTGATATAAATGAAAAATGTTGAAAGCATTACACACCAAAAAAACAAACAAACATTATCCTTTTTATGATTGCTTTTCCTTATATCTGCTATACGTATAATTACCCATCACAATTAAAACTCTGTTCTATTTTAACCCTTTACCACACAGTCCCGACTTTTAACGACCCTAAAAAAAAAAAGACTTTTGAAAATATTGTGGGAAAAGGAGAAAATGCATTTTCTCCTTTTCCCACAATATTTTCTACCTGTCCCAAAACAAACTTCAATTTTTTAGTCACACTTATTTTGTGGTCTGTAAATGTTTTCAATTTTGACCACACTGTAATTTTATCATTGGGAGAAGGGTTAATGACACCTGGGAAGAAGACTTATGAAAACATTGAGGAAAAAGGAGAAAATGCTGATAACCAGCATTTTCTCCTTTTCCCACAATGTTCTCTGCCAGATTTCCAGCTTAGTGAAAATGACATCAATGACAGAGGTATGTTTGTAAGCAGAAACTGTGATATGATGGAAATACAAGTTAACTCTATACCAAACGACAAGACTTTACACCAGTTAAAATTGGAATCATTTGCAGACAACAAAATAAATGCAAATCAAAAACTGAAATGTTTTGGCAAGAGTAGAAAACATTAGGGGAAAAGGAGAAAATGCTGGTTATCAGCATTTTCTCCTTTTTCCACAGTGTTTTCAAAAGCTTTCTTTCTCAGGGTCGTTAAAAGTCGGGATTGTGTGGTATAGGGTTAACTCTTTTCCAAAAACTCCTGAGTTTTAACAACCCAGTTCAAATAAAACAGTTGAAAATGTTGTGTGTAAAGAAGAAAATGCTGGTAACCAACAGTTTTCTTCTTTCCCCACCATATCTTTTACTCTTGCAAAGACAAGTTACAGCATTTGAACAATATCTAATTTTGTCATCTGCAAATGCTTTCAGTTTGGATTAGTCTAAAAGTATGTCCTGTGGTAAAAAGTTAGATTAGTGAGAAATAGAATTTAAACCTTTACCATGCAATCTTGAGTTTTAACAACCCTGAAGAAGGAGCCATTTGAAAACATAATGGGAAAAGGAAGAACCTTTCCCTTAATGTTTTCTAACCTTTACAGAAAAGTTCTATCATTTCAGACAGATTCCATTAATGTTTGCAAATGCTTTCAATCTAGACCAGTCCAAAAATTTAGTCTTTAGGTAAAGAGTTAAATCTTTACAAGATGACAAAATTTTAGACTGGTCCAAAATCGAAGCATTTGCAGACAACACCTTATATGAGGCTCAAATGATTGTGTATGTTTCCCAATGGTTAGAAAACATCATGGGAAAAGGAGAAAATGCTGGTTACCAGCATTTTCTCCTTTTTTCCATGATGTTTTCAAAAGTCTAATTTCCCAAGTGTTAAAACTCTTCATTGTGTGGCACAGAGTTAACCCTTTACCAAACGACCAGACTTGTCCAAATTGAAAGCATTTGCAGATGACAAAATAAATGTGATTCAAAAAATGAAATTGGTTTTGGAAAGGTTAGAAAACATTGTGGGAAAAGGAGAAAATGCTGGTTACCAGCATTTTCTCCTTTCCCCACAATGTTTTCAAAAGACTTCTTCTTCAGGGTCGTTAAAACCTGTGATTGTGTGGTAAAGAGTTAAACAAAACAAAAAAAGTGGTATCCGACTTCAAGCATGACTTACTCATACTCCTGACTCTGAACAAATGTGCCCATGTACTCCACATTAGCTCCAAGCATTCCCAGAACAGAAGCTGTGTTAGCGGCATTGCCCCCTTTTTGCCAGTAGTAATCCAATGATCTGTGAAACAGCAAATAAAGTGAAGAGTACCCCCACTTTTTTCCAAATTAACCCTTTACCGCACAATGCCGCCTTTTAACGCCCCTGGGAAAGAAGCCTTTAGAAAACATTGTGAGAAAAGGAGAAAATGCTGGTAACCAGCATTTTCTCCTTTTCCCACAATGTTTTCTACCCTAACAAAGTAAAGTTGCATCATTTGAGCCACTCTGAAATTGTCGTCTGCAAATGCTTTCAATTTGGGCAAGGCTAAAATTTTGTCATCTGGTAAAGGGTTAACTCAAGGGAGATAACTTGAACAATCTTGTTGAAAAAACTTGCTTACAAGTTATTCTTTATAGATCTAGTTTTCAAATTTCACTGAAAGCTTTATTTTTTTTTCCTTATTTATTTAAAGATACCTCTATACTTGTTTTCAGCCAGTCTTTAACTAATTTCATTTTTGTTCTATCAAACTATAATCATTTTTGTATCTTCATGCCAAATGTTGCCCCTGATGGTAAAGTTGCATAGATTACGACCCATAGAAAATACATTTCATTTTCTTGGGGCCATTCTTGGTGACATTTCTGGTTTTAAAGTGACACTTTCCAGTATGTCCTTTTATTCCTTACTTCATTTAATGTCGGTAATTCATCTATGTTTACACAGCTGACTAAATTTAGAACCATTCTACAGTCTATCAAATTTTAACAGCGTCGTTTTTCTTTCTGGCTGTAAGGATGTATCATGACCTCTTTACCACACAAAGCTGAGTTTTAATAACCGTGAAACAGAGAGCTTTTGAAACATTACTGAAAGATGAAAAAATGATGGTAATCAGCATTTTCTCCTTTTCCCTTACTTAATGTTAACTGTTTTCTTTACAATCAAATACAGAAATCACCATTTACACTACATCTAACTTGTCCTCTGCAAATGCTGCAAATTTCTTCAAGACCAGAGTTTTGTTGTCTGGTACAGAATTAAAGATACCTCCTTACAACCAGAGAGAAAAAAAGCTGTAAAAAAATAATGGACTGTAGAATGGCCCAAAATTTAGTCAGCTGAGTAAACATTGATAAATTATTGGTATATATCATTATCATGGTGTAAGGGAAAAATACATATACAGTATCTAAAAATACACATATCTGAAATCTTTGATTTAAAACTGGAAAATTCACAACAGTGATTTCTCTGATGGCCCCAAAATTGAAATGCATTTTCTATAGGTCAAAATCTATGCAACATTGAAACCATCAGTTGCAACATTTGGCATGCAGATACATGAATGTTTATATATTGATTAACTCTTTACCACACAATCCCGACTTTTAACGACCCTCAAAAGGAAACCTTTTGAAAACATTGTGGAAAAAGGAGAAAATGCTGGTAACCAGCATTTTCTCCTTTTCCCACAATGTTTTCTATCTGTCCCATATCAAATTTCAATTTTTAAGTCACATTTAATTTGTAATCTGCAAATGCTTTCAATTTGGACTAGTCTAAAATCCTGTCGTTTGGTAAAGAGTTAAAAGATGGTTAAAAACAGGCTGAAAACAAGTTGAGTTGTACCTTTAAGCACTTTCCATTTTTCGTTTTGATGTTATCTTCTCAGTAGACTACAGAAAGCAGTGAAGACACAGGGTAGGTTGGGTGAAAGGTAAATAAGCTTAGGTTGTTTAATTAAAAGTATAATTTCATCCAAGTAAGACTTAAGCCTTTCCCAAATGACAAATTTTAGACCCTTCCAAACTGAAAGAGTTTGCAGACGACAATTTCAAATTTTATGAAAATGGCGGAAAGTTCTCGAAAAGGGTAGAAAACACATTACGAGCAATTTCTCCTTTTCCCACAGTGTTTTCAAAAGACTGTACTGCAGACACGTGAAAACCAGGGATTGTTTGGGAAAGGGTTAACTCTTTACCAAACGACAAAATTTTAGACTGGTCCAAATTCAAAGCATTTGCAGAAGACAAATGTGGCTAAAAGATTGAAATTTGTTTTGGAAAGGCTAAAAAACATTGTGGGAAAAGGAGAAAATGCTGGTTACCAGCATTTTCTTCTTTTCCCACAATATTTTTTCAAAAAGCCTCTTTCTCAGGGTCGTTAAAACTCGGGATTGTGTGGTAATGGGTTAATTAAAAGTATAATTTATCCTAGTAAGACTTTAAACCTTTTACCAAACGGGTAAAATTTTAAGACACATCCAAATTCAAAGCATTTGCAGACGTCAAACAAAATGGGGCACAAAATTTTAATGACAAGTGTATGTCTTTGAGATACATGTAGTTGAAAACATTGTGGGAAAAGAAGAAAATGTTGGTTACCAGCATTTTCTTCTTTTCCCACAATGTTTTCAAAAACCTTCCTCTTCAGCGTCATTAAAAACTCAGGATTGTGTGGTAAAGAGTTAAACCTTTTCCACAAGGTTAAAATTTTAGACTCATCCAAATTCAAAGCATTTGCAGACGACCAATTACAGGTTGCTAAAATGATGATTTCAATCTTTGAAAGGGGAGAAAACATTGTGGGAAAAGGAGAAAATGCTGGTTACCATTTTCTCCTTTTCCCACAATATTTTCTAAAGGCTTCTTCCCAAGGGTCATTAAAACATGGGATTGTGTAGTAAAGGGTAAAACTTTGAAGTGCTGAACCTGGATTTTCTTGCTTTTGCAGACAGTGAAGATCAAGATCAGACTGCACAGAACATGCAGTCTAAACTTAGCTCTACACTGTCCGCATTTTTGTGACAAATGTTGGCCAAAACAACTGTACAATATCTGCATGTCTGCTGTTATTCCTAGATGAGAGGGTCCATTCCACTCATTTAGCCCAATCTTTGCACAACATTTTGTCGGAAGGTTGTTTCATCAAAATCCATGTATATTTTAAAATATCAACTACTAAATTCCTAGATTTTTTTCATGTCAAGCTCTGTCCTGGAGGAAGATTTGAACCACAATTCGCCTGGGTTAGGGTAAGGGTCAGGGCTTGAAAAAGATTTTGGCGAACGTGTTTTCGATGAACTGTTGTGGATCCCAGCCGAACAAAGGGTAAATTTTTTCATTTGTTTTTTTTTAAAGTAGGGCTTTTTCTTTTTCACAATTTTCTCTTCTAAATTATCTCTTTACCAAATTAATGATAATTTTTGGACTTACTCTAAATCACAGCATTTGTATAGAGCAAATTAAATGTGGCTCTAATAGTGTGTGTTATGTCTTTCAAAGCATAGAAAACATTGTGGGAAAGATAAAAGAGCTGGTAACCAGCATTTTCCCCTTCTTCCACAAAGTATTCATAAGCCTGTTCCAAAAACTCATTGAAATGAAGGGCTGTTTGGTGAAGTGTAAAGATCTACCAAGTCTTGTTCTTGATAATAAAATTATAGTTATAGTTAAAGGGACTATACTGATTTTCAGTTTATAAATTCGTTTTCATTCCCTCCTTTATTCATCTATAGTACATGATAAAAGAGAAATACTGTGATAAAGGGAGAAATTGCTTGCTACAAAAAATGCATGTTTTAGCTCTTTACCACACAATCCCGACTTTCAATGACCCTGAGTAAGAAGCCTTTTGAAAACATTGTGGGAAAAGGAGAAAATGCTGGTAACCAGCATTTTCTCCTTTTCCCACAATGTTTTCTACCCGTTAAATCTCATATTCAATTATGAAAAAATCTACTGGTCCAGTAAAATTCAGGTTTGTATTGGCCCATCACTACTAACCCAATTTTTCCCCAAAGTTCCAAAACTTGCCCCCTTATTGGCCGTAACATACTGTTTCAGCCAATCAGATTGATGGTCATGGAAATTAGAATTAACCCTTTGGCTGCTATGTACAACTCACTAACCTTTTGCAGACAGCATGTATCAAGATCTGACTGCACAGAACGTGCAGTCTGATCTTGGATCCAGACTGTCCGATAAGGAGATATCCTTCCTTCAAAAATACCTTTGAAATAGGAAAATTCAGGTAATTACTATCAGCTTGAAAGTTACATTTCTTCATTATTTAGCAGGACAAGGGTTAAAATTGTAAGTTAATACTGCCCCTGCTCACCTTTGATCTGTATCCTCTTTTGGAAAACTTTTTAAAATACTGATAATGTCTACGCAACAAAGTCCGACGCACAGAACTCTTTTCTCTACTTGGTTCCCGGACATTTTGATGCTCTAGTCCTAAAAAAAACCAAATGTGATTAAAAATATCTTATGTACAATGGCATCCATTCCAATTTCCTAACAAGAGCACCACATGCGGGTGCCAATGCTCTGCTGTGAATGCTTGATTTTCAGTGGAAAAATTAAAAAAAGGGGCATAACAGTGAATCGGGTATGACGCACTGTTATGCAATAGATCTACACACGCTGATTGTGTATCGAGTACCCGACATGTGGTCAATATACGCGAGGCGACTTCCCGATTTTTTCAGGCGACTTCGATTTCGCTTTGCCCGGCGAAATGGGCGAAGTTTTTTTAAATCAGGAGACTTTTTCGCCCAAGTCGCCCACTCGGCCGAGGCCTGAACTCTGTCAAAAATACCTTGGTGGTTACCTGCCCTTGTTGCACAGGTTTCTCTTTTGATAATTAACAACTTGTCCAAGTATGAAGATATTTTGTAAAATGTCAAAGTTTTTGCACGACGATGCAGATGACAACATCAGGGCTACAGCAATACTTCAGCGCTTTCTTCGAAAACACCCGGGTCCGTATTCACCAACGATTCTTAAGAATATTCTTAGTCTTATTCTCCAAAATTTTCTACATTTGAAGGCTAAACCAAATGGTTTAGCCAATCAGGAGTTGTGTTACTTTCAAATCTAGAAAATTCTGGAGAACAAGACAAAGAACGTTCTTAAGAAGGGTTGGTGAATACGGACCCTGAGCTAATAAACTTTTGTTTAACTCAAGTTTTAATGACCTTCAGGAAGAAGGTTTTGAAAACATTCTGGGAAAAGGAGAAAATGCTGGTTTACCAGCAGTTTCTCCATCTCCCATGATGTTTTCTAACCTTCTTAGACAACTTTTCCCATTTTAGCCATATTTTAACTTTGTCACCTGCAAATGCTTTCCATCTGGACAAATCTAAAGTTTTGTTGTTAGGTAATAGGTTAACCTTTTATCATTTTAACAACCCTGAGGAAGAATGGTTTTGAAAACATTGTAAGAAAAGAAAAAAAAATCTGGTAACCAGCATTTTTTTTTAAATAAAATTTAAAAAAAAACATGTCCAAATTTAGAGTATTTGCAGACAACAAAGTAACCAAATGTGGTGGGATTCCTCTTTCAAATGGTAGAAAACATTGTGGGAAAAGGAAAAAATGCTGGTCACCAGCATTTTCTTCTTTTCCCCACAATGTTTTCACAGGTCTTCTAGTTCTTGGTGGTTAATACTCAGTTTCTAACACATGCATCATAAAAAAAAAATTATGTAAAATCAAGAATCGAATAAAAAATATCAAATAAGAAAAAGAACACAGTGTAACTGATGTAAATTAAGACATACGACAACTTACCTTACTAGCTTCTGAGCAGTGAAAATACACAAAAATTTTAGATGTCACATGATAGGGTAAACCCTTTACCACACAACCCAGAGTTTTTACAACAAGGCAAAAGGACACTTTTAAAAGCATTGTGGGGGAAAGGAGAAATGCTGGTAGCCAGCATTATATCCTTTTCCCACAATATTTTCCACCATTTTGAAGACAAATTCCACATTTAGAATGTTTATATGCAAAATTTCATGCTTTTAATTTGGACAAGTCTAAAATCTCCTTGTATAGTATGGGTGTGTGACATTTCGTCGAAAACCACGTTCGTCGAAAAAGATCCCTTGCCCTAACCCTTACCCAGATGAATTGTGGCTCATATCTTCCTTCCAGTCAGAGCTTTTCATGAAATAAATCTAGGAATTCAGCAACAGGTATTTTAAAGCATATATGGATTTTGACGAAACACACTTTCGATGAAATGTCATGCACCATATAGTATAGAGTTAACCTTTTACCTCACAGTCCCGACATTTACAACCCCAAGAAAGAATGCTATTGAAAACATTGTGGGAAAAGGAGAAAATGCTGATAACCAGCATTTTCTCCTATGCCCACAATGTTTTCTACTCTATGACTGACAAATTTTTGGTTTTAGTAACATTTATTTTGTTGTCTGCAAATGCTTTCAATTTGGATAGGCTAAAATTTGTTGTGCGGTAAAAGAGTTGAACCTTTAAGAAATGACCCTGCCTTTGTGGGGGCCATGGGAAAAAAATGGGGGGGGGGGGGGGGCGAAACCTGTTTGTGGGAAAGTGAGAAAATGTTGGAAACCCATATTTCCTTCTTTACCAACAGGGTTTTCTGTCCTTTCAAAGACAATTCTTAATTTGTTGTCTGCAAGTTCTATCAATACAGATGAGTCCAAAAATTAGATCTAATACAACATTCTTCAAGACTTGTTTCTTTCTTTACTAAACGACAATATTTTAGACCTGTCCAAATTGAAAGCATTTGCAGACGACATATTAAATGTGGCTCAAAATATAAAATGTGTCTTTCAAAGGGAAGAAAACATTGTGGGAAAAGAAGAAAATGCCGGTTACCAGAATTGTCTTCTTTTCCCACAATGTTTTCAAAAGGCCTCTTTTTCAGGGTCATTAAAAGTTGGGATTGTGTGGTAAAGAGTTAACCTTTTACCACACTATCCCGAGTTTAACAGACCCTGCTGATGAAGCCTTTTGAAAACATTATGGGAAAAGAAGAAAATGGTGGTGACCAGCATTTTCTCCTTTTCCACAGTGTTTTCTATCCTATCAAGTGCAGAAATCATCATTTTAGCAACAGTTAATTTGTCGTCTGCAAATGTTTTCAATTTGGTCCAGTCCAAACTTCTGTCGTTTGGTAAAGAGTTGATAAAATTTTATCTCAAATGCCAACTAATGACAGATCCTGTTTACCTAAGTGTGAAAGCAATTTCTTTGCTCTTTACAAAATAACAAAATTTTGGACTTTTCAAATTGAAAGTACTTGCAGATGACAAATTAAGGGTGGCCCAAATGATGAAATTTGTCCTAGATAGGCTAGAAAACATTGTGGGAAAAGGAGAAAATGCTGATTACCAGTATTTTCTCCTTTTCGCTTAATGTTTCAAAAGCCTTCTTTTTCAGGGTTGTTTAACCCTTTCCCAAACAAGCCCTGGTTTTCACGTGTCTGCAGTACAAGTCTTTTGAAAACACTGTGGGAAAAGGAGAAATTGCTCGTAACGAGCAATTTCTCCTTTTCCCACAGTGTTTTCTACCCTTTATGAGACCTTTCTGCCATTTTCATCAAATTTAAAATTGTTGTCTGCAAACTCTTTCAATTTAAACCAGTCCAAAATTTGTCGTTTGGGAAAGGGTTAAAGTTGGGATTGTAATGGGTTAACTAAAGATTTAAAGACCCTGAAGAAGAGGGCATTTGAAAACATTGTGGGAAAAGGAGAAAATGCTGGTAACCAGCATTTTCTCCTTTTCCCACAATGTTTTATTCCCTATCAAAGACAGAAATCATCATTTTAGCTACATTCAAGTTGTCGTCTGCAAATACTTTCAATTTGGCAGAGTACAAAGTTTGGTTGTTTGGTAAGGAGTTAATGGGATGTTTAACTCTTTACCAAACAACAAAAATGTAGACCTGTCCAAATTTAAAGCATTTGCAGACGACAGTTTAAATGTGGCCAAAATTATTGAAGTTCTCTTTGATGGAGTAGTATACATTGTGAGAAAAGGAGAAAATGCTGGTTACCAGCATTTTCTCCTTTACCCACAATGTTTTCAGAAGGCTTCTTTCTCAGGGTCGTTAAAAGTCGGGATTGTGTGTTAAAGGGTTAATCTGTTTATTTATTTACAAGTTTTGCACATACAGTGTACAAAATCTACTTAAATTTCATCATTTATATCAAAGCAATCATGTGAGAACTGCTAGACAGTTATTAAGACTCTTTACCGAATGACAGATTTTCAGAATTTTTGAAATTTAAAGCACTTGCAGACAACACAATCAACGTGACTCAAAAATTCAAAATTTTGTTGTTGAAAGGGTAGAGAAAATTGTGGGGGGGAAAAAAAAAGAACAAAATGCTGGCTACCAATATTTTCTTCTTTTTCCACACTGTTTTCAAAGTTTTCTTATTTGGTGTCTTTTAAACTCGGGATTGTTTGTTAAAAAGGTTTGTTGTTATAATGATGATGGAAAAAACCTAAAACGCTAACCAGTTAACTCTTTACCACACAATGCCAACTTTTAACAACCCTGAGAAAGAAGCCTTTTGAAAACATTGTGGGAAAAGGAGAAAGTGCTGGTAACCAGCATTTTCTCCTTTTCCCACACTGTTTTCTACCCTTCCCAAATCAAATTTCAATTTTTGAGCAACATTTCCTTTTGTTGTCTGCAAATCCTTTCAATTTGGACCAGTCTAAAATTTTGTCGTTTGGTATAGAGTTAAATAGTGAGAATGCTTCGTCTCTGAACAATTTTTCTCCTTGCCACATTTTCATAGGCAATGATGCATACACTGAACAAAAAAAGAAACTTTCGATAAGTTTGAATGTAGATACTTTTGTAATACTTCATTGCATTTGGCTGAAATCTTTGGGTCTATAAAAGTGTCTAACAAATCTTTTGATATCGGATTATTGAACAGAAAGTATCAATTTGATTGTTTAATTTCAATTAAAATAAAGAAGAGGTCAATTTCAAGTCAACAATCACAGAACAATCAATAGTGTGACAGACTACACTGTGTGACCACGGCATGTAATGTTGACTGCCTGACAGAGATGTCACATCGAAAGCATAAGCTTGTTTAACCCATTACCACACAATCCCGACTTTTAACGACCCTTAGAAAGAAGTCTCTTGAAAACAGTGTTGGAAAAGGAGAAAATGCTGGTAACCAGCATTTTCTCCTTTTCCAACAATGTTTTCTACTCTATCACAGATAGAAACTATTACTTCAGCTACACATTTATTTTGGCGTCTGCAAATACTTTCAATTTGGACCAGTTGAAATTTTGTAGTCTAGTAAAGGGTTATATCAGCCTGTGGAATGTTATTCCATTCTTTATACAGTGCTGCTCATTAGTCTTTGACGTCGTTTAGCGGGTTTAGACATCGATGGACGAGTCGATCAAGATTATCCCATAAATATTCAGCTTTTTGTTGAGATAATGAAATTATAAATAGCCCTATCTAATTGTAACCAATGTGATGTGCATTGCCGGGCTCCAATTTTCTCCCGATTTGTAACATTTTACTTTGTATAAACAAAAAAACATTCAGAAATGTGACAATATGGCACCAGTTGTTCAGATCGTCAAATAACATCATAAAAGCATTTCTGTAAAACATAATTGCTGTTGCACTTCTGTTTACTGTAATAACATAGTTTTTGTCTCTTCAGTGGGAGGTATTTTTTGACTCAATGACCTTTTCCATGGATGTTAAAACATGGGCAATTAGATAGTTTCGTGTCGGACTTGGTAAAACACCAAAACAGACCATAGAATTGATTAACCCTTTACCACACAATCCTGACTTTTAATGACCCTGAGGAAAAAGGCTTTTGAAAACATTGTGGGAAATGGAGAAAATGCTGGTAACCAGCATTTTCTCCTTTTCCTACAATGTTTTCTACCTTTCCCAAAACAAATTTCAACTTTTCAGCCATGTTGATTTTGTTGTCTGCAAAGGCTTTCACTTTGGACTAGTCTAAAATTTTGTCGTTTGGTAGAGTTAACCCTTTCCCAAACAAGCCCTGGTTTTCACGTGTCTGCAGTAAAAGTCTTTTGAAAACACTGTGGGAAAAGGAGAAATTGCTCATAACGAGCAATTTCTCCTTTTCCCACAGTGTTTTCTTCCCTTTTTGAGAATTTTCTGCCATTTTCATCAAATTCAAAATTGTCGTCTGCAAACTCTTTCAATTTGGACCAGTCTTTATCGTTTGGTAAAGAGTTAATGAGTCAACAGCTTCAAATTCACGTAGTAACTCAGTTATCTGCAGGTGGCATGAGCGATTCAGGAATGGGAGAATATTGCTTGAAGATCCTCCTGAAGGACAGCCGGTTAGTGTAACAGCGTCAATTTTGGACAGTGTGACCTTGACATTACATTTGCATGTCCAGAGCCCAGCAATGTACGTTTACACATATTTTGTAATTCTCTGTTGAAAATGTATTTGTACATGAATTTCTTTGAAATTTGGAGGACATGAATTTCTTTGAAATTTGGAGGATGTCTCCGGTATAGATAGTTTAATATGTATGCCAAATATGATCTTAATTGGTCATCTAGTTTTATTTTTACAACAAAATCCCACAAACTTATCAAACAGCCCTCGAACAATATGTTCAGCAAACCAAAACTGAAACTTTCATAAAGTTTGTGCCGAAATTTCAAGGTTAACCTTGAGATGTACATACAAATACACATGTAGTAATTTCTAAAACCATTACAGTTGCAAAATCAGTTAGTCAATTCCCAGACAAAGGCTGGCTTATTTTACGTTAAATTCGAGTTCACATTTGTTAATTATTTGGAACTGTATTCAAATAAGTACAAGAATGTCATATTGTCTCTCGTGAAAATAGACTCAATAATAGAATTGTGTTGTGTTTAATACTGTTTTCAATATTATTTCAGATATATCACAGCGGCCAGTGCACCTATCCATGCTTTCCTGGAGCTTATGTTACCAGTACTCCGACCAATATTCTTCCCAAGCCACAGGCTGCTGTCTCTCATAACCGTCGTCAAAACAATGATCAACAATGAGAGAGGAATGAATCCTGTTGCGCTGACTATCATCCATCCTTGGAAAGAAATAGGCTGAGCTGGGGATTCCAACTAGCAACCCACTGTTCTAAAGTCCTGTAGGCTACTGACTGCACTAGGAGCTTGTCTTATGATAACAGATTTACTTATCCCAATGCAACCAATTACCTTAACTCTTTACCAAACAATCCTGACTTTTAACGATCTTGAGAAAGATGCCTTTAGAAAACATTGTGAGAAAAGGAGAAAATGCTGGTGACCAGCATTTTCTCCTTTTCCCACAATGTTTTCTACCTTTCCAAGAACAAATTTCAATTAATGAGTCACATTTAATTTGTCGTCTGCAATTGCTTTCAATTTGGACCAGTCTAAAATGTTGTCGTTTGGTAAAGAGCACCTTTTTCCTGCAATTGACAGTCTAAGTTTCTCTATATTTGCAGGGAAAAGCACTATATAGTTTTTAGAGTAAGTCTTTTACAAAAGATTCCAATTCACAGAAAAAAAATCTAAAAAGGCTCCTTTACTTGATCTGATTCCGTAAGTATTACAGACCACTTTAAATCTTTACCACACAGTCCCGACTTTTAACGACCCTGACGAAGAAGCCTATTGAAAACATTGTGGGAAAAGGAGAAAATGCTGGTAACCAGCATTTTCTCCTTTTCCCTCAATGTTTTCTACCGTATCTAAGACAAATTCCATTATTAAGTCACGTTTAAATTGTCGTCTGCAAATGCTTGCAAGTTGGACAAGTCTAAAATTTTCTCATTTGGTAAAGAGTTAATATGAGCCATGGTCTGGCAAAAAGGGGCTTAATGCATCCCCATGATGCATAAAACCGTGCAAGTCATCACATGATCATGGATCCATTTTGTCTAACAACCGACCAAATTATGAGGTAGACTGGTCCTTTGACATACAGAAAATTGACCAATAACAGAAAGTTTCAGCCCAGGTTAGCCTGCCCAGACTGACATAGGATGACACTTTTCGCAGATGCATTAAGCCCCCATTTCACAGAGCATGACTCATATCATGATGGCTTTCACAGAGAAATTGCGAGCTTTAAATGAATAGTTTCTCATCTCTCAGAATGTTTCTGTTTTATTCATGATTTGAAACACAGTTAATGCTTAATGTCCATATTTCACAACGATGTCACGAAACATCAAGTTTCCTACCTTTAAATGGATTTGCTATATCTCAGCTTTATCTGTGAATATCACTACAAGGCAATGATAAGGTCACTGGAAATAGAACCAAGTCATTACAGGGTCCATGATAACCTTTACTATACAGCAGTGCTAATACACACGACAAACTTTTAGATATGTCTAAACTTAAAGCCTTCCCATACGACAAGTCAAATGTGACTCAAATGATCAACTCTTTTTGAAAAGATATTACTTGAATAAACTGACATGAAATAAATGACCTCTATTACCATATACTACATGCTTGAATTACTGTCCAAGCTTAGTTTCAGCTTTTGTTGTCTGAATGTGGGACTGTATGAATGATTTTCATCTTTTTATGTGGCTAATACATTTATTGTATCTCTCTGGATGCTTAAAATATCAGAAATAAACATGGGTTTGTTGGTTCAAATTTGTAATGCCAAGCCCCTGTAGCTCAGTCGGTAGTGTACAGGACTTGATAACAGGGGTCGCTGGTTTGATCCCCGGCTTGGCCAATTTCTTTCTGAGGATTGATGATAATCATCGCAACAGGATTCATTCCTCTCTCACCGCTGACCATTGTTTCAACGATGGCTAGGTGGGAAAGCAGCCAGTGGCTTGGAAAGAATACTGTGCAGAGTACTGGTAAAAGAAACTCCAGGAAAGCATGGATAGGTGCACTGGCCGCCGCGATATAACTGAAATAATGTTGAAAACGGCGTTAAACACCATACAATCAACAATCAATCGATCAAATTGGTGATACCTGGTGTATGACATTGATCTAAGATGCACTTCCTGTGCAGTCTGATCTTGTTCCATGCCATCAACAAAAGGTTGTTATTTTGACCATGGGACTGAAAAGCTCAAACCTGACATTTACCATTATTAGAATTTCTGTACTGTCCAATTTCCATGATGATAAAAATATTCACTCTTTAATTATTCTTTGCATAGAGGTCAATTTCAGGTCAATTTGTTCGAGTAATAGAAAGCATTGTGTGAAAAGGAGAAAATGCAGGATACCAGCATTTTCTTCTCATGCGACAATGTTTTCCCTCATGGTTGTTCAACTTCGGGATCGTTAAGTTAAGGGTTTCATGGGTCTCTGACCGAAAATGTGGCCTCTACAGTGCACACAAGGTTTTTCTAAGATTTGTCCCAGTGACCTACCTTTTGACCCAACCTTACCCCATTTCAAATTTGTCGGCAAAATTATCAAGACAACCATCTTATGAGAGTGGGGTGAATGTGTGGTCTCTAGGGTGCACACAAGGTTTTTCTAAGATCTGTCTCAGTGACCAAATTTTAAACCCGATGTGACCCAATTTCGAACATGTCTAAAATAAAATCATGAAAATCTGACAGTTTCATGAGTATCTGACCGAAAATGTGGCATCTAGAATGCAACCAAAATTTTCTCAGATTTGTCCCAGTGACATACTCTTTTACCCAGCCTTACCCAATTTCAAATCTGTCTACAACATAATTATATCTACACAATTATTTTGACCAAGTTTCATGAGTATCTGGCCCATGCGCGGATCCAGATATTTTTCTCAGGGGGGTCCCACCGAAAACGCACTCGTCTTATTATATGATACTTTGATTTCCGGATTTCAGTGGATGTTAGCCTTTTACAAGAAAAGTCAACGTTTCCAGTTCTAACCACGAAGAGGTCTCCACATTTAGAACCTTTTTTTTTTTCTTTTTTTTCTTTATTTATCTATGTATTTTTTTTTTTTGTTTTTTAATTTTCATTTATTTTTTTTTATTTTTACTATTTAAGTTAAACCTTTATTTCTTTCTTACATTTGTTGTAAAGAAATGTTGCTGCCGGTATACCTAATGCTGATCAAAGATCAACCGCCCTACCAGTAACCTGACAGTGTATTGTCAGCCACTCATATCTAAATCATAAAAGATACATGATTGGAACATTCCCCTTTTATGTTTCACCGCAAACATTTGGCAGATTGTCTTTGTATCAATGCTTTTTGCATGGTTCAAATGCATTTGCGCAAATGCGGACAATCTGCCCTCATTCATGGTACTTCGCATGTAGCTTTTAATGCCGCAAAGTCCAGAAAATGAGCGTATATGCAGAAGAGTTTTGATATCTAGAAAAACATCTCCGTCTGTAATTGCGTACGTATCTAGAAGACTGTTTGGCTTAATTCCTTTTTCAATAAGTTTCCCACAGGCTTTCTTCCATTCAAATAAATGAGCATGTAGATCATTCGAGGAAGAGATTTGCAAATCGGAATCCCAGAAGAGCAAATCAGAAGAAAGCTTCTTCATTTCTGATTCTGAGAGGCTCAACATTTTTTCGGGGATTAAACAGCCCAAAGTATATGCTACATGGTCGTCCTTCTGAAATCAGCTCCTGTGATAAATGATCTAAAAATGGAATAGCAACTGCCAGTTTGAAGTGTTCTGATGGGGTGGAGCTACTGATGTTTGTTCTCTTTGTCTACTGCAAGTCCTTGGGATCTTTTCTTCTATTTGAAGCTCCCCTGCAATCCGTTTGCTATGTGTATACCATGCTTCAAACTCCTGGTCTACGTTAATTCTCATATCTTTCACTCTGTCGACCCGATCAGTAACTAGATTATGTGCTTCATACATGTCCAAATCGCGTTTCTGCAGCTTTGTCGCAAGAGGCCTGGCTGTCTCCAGAATAGCTCTAATGCAAATGAATGTTACAAGAAACTGGAATGGCATCAAAGTAGCCAACAAACCTTGTGCAGTTACTTTAGTCTGAGCATCCCATGACCAGTCATCCTCTGAGTTTTCGTCAAGTGAGGGATCTAGAATAAACTGAAGGCATTCAACAATCACTGCATACATATTGTAGAATACATCATAACATGTATGCTGTTCTACCAATTGGGTTTTGCACAAACCTAAAAGCATTTTACACTTTGAATCTTTGCCGTGGTGTTCTAGCACACGCTCAAAATAGCGTTGTCGTTTGGGTGACAAATCGAAGAAAATGAACGTCAAATTTATTCCATCTATCATGTTTCTGACCAGAGGAAGTTTACATGCATGTGCTATGCTCAAGTTGAGGACATGGTTCTTGCAGTGGGTGTAAACAGCAAGTTTGTTTATAGACTTTATTCGCGCTTGACATCCCAATTTTTCTGATGACATTGCTGCAGCCGCGTCATATGCTTGACCCCTCATTTTATCTATTGTTTTCTGTTAAAATTTCAATGATTTTTCTTGAAATAGCTTCTCCAGTTGTATGCGCTAGGTGAACAAAGTAAAAAAACTCCTCCCGGATACATGGTTCAGTTTCGCTTTCATCTAAAAACCGTAAACATAAGGCTAGGACCTCCTGATTGGAAAACTTATCTGTCACTTCATCTGCTATGATCGAGTAGAATCCCCTGCCTTTTAGGTCTGCTAACATTTGTTTTCTGATGTACTGTCCAATAATTTCAATCAGTTGATTTTGGATTGTCTAGCTGGTGTATGTCGTGTTCTTAGGTGATTTTTCAACATGTTCTGTCAGCTCTATGTCATGACTTGCAAGTAACTTCAGAATGGCCAAGAAGTTTCCCCTGTTGGAAGATGTACTCGTGGAATCATCCCTCAATGGCAAATTCTGCTTTACACAGAGAATGATCGATTCTACGATCATTTTAAGCAGCCTAACGTTTTTATCATGCATGTCTTTGTTCTGCGTATTGATCTTATATTGTACGGTGCTTTCCAGGCTCTTGAGGCTTGCCTTCAGTGTCTGATATGAACTACATGCATTCTTATCGTAATCAGAATGTTCATGCTTTTCTAAAGAGCCATCTTTCCCAACAGCCTTTTTGAAATTTGTGAATGGTTTCGAAACAAAGGTGTCATAACATCTAATGTCTGATTGGGGGAACAACACACAGACTTTGCAAAGACCGCCCTTTAAAATGCTACTGTACGGCAGCCATTTATGCTTCTCTTACCAGCTTTTCTGAAAATACAGTTTCTTCTCCTTAGATTTGCAAGCAAACTGCTTTGTCTGGAATGGCAAATTCTGAAGAATTTCTGGATTGGGACTATTTTCTACAAGAGAAATCTTCTCCATTTCGGAGAGAGACGAAAGTGGGATAGTCCCATTCACAATATCCCCCAAATCATATTTCGATGACCTATGGAAATCTGTATCTGTTTGGTCGTCTGGGTCTTTGTCGCCAGGTTTATCTGCAGTTCCTGGGTCTGAATTTTTAGGTTGCTCAGCCTTGTCATCGGTGTGCTCATGACTTTGAGAATTGGTAGAGGCTGGTTTGTTGTCATCGGCAGATTCATATTTGAAATAATCAGAAATTACTTTCTGCTTCTTCAAAGGGGATTGCCCAGATGGTGCCTTTTCGGGCGAAGAGGGTTGCCCATGTGATGCCTTTTTGGGTGAAGAGGGATGCTCAGATGATGCCTTTTGGGGCGATTGTTTTGCGTCATCAATCAAATGACACGAAACAAAATGACTTTGGCGCCACATCTGTTTATTTGTATTTGAGGTATGCGTCCACATGATGTACATTGAAGGACCAGATTGGTCCTCAGAAAAGTCTAAAGGATGTATTGCCTGGTTGTGCACTTGTCTATTGATGATGATATTTTGTACTTGTGGAAATATTGTCACTTTTGGGCGATTAAAGGCATTTGCGGTGGCATATAGGTGCAACAGGGACGAGTACTGGCCCTTGTTTACTGATTTCATGATCTCATTCTTTAAAGATTTTGGGACATCATTTGGGACCCTAGCATCATCAGAGATCGAAGTTTCGAAAATATACTGGAAATCGGAAGGCTTAGTCGACATCTCTGTATATGTCTCACTGCTTGTGTATTTGATAAAGTTTGAAACTAACTCGTAAACGCACCATACTCGACACTCAATGTGATGATTTTCTGTGCCAAAAACAGAATTTGACACGGACCTAAAAAAGCAGTTGCCATCTCCAACAACTGTCACAGGAGCAATGCTTTGCTTGATTTCAGTATCTTTAGGAAACAAGCATTTGGAGATTGCGTCCTCAGAGGAAGAAACTCTGTCCCGTGTAACAACTGTCTCCGGTAAAGTGCTTTCATGCATTAATGTTCCCCTCATTAGTACTTGCAACTTAAATGCAATCCACCTGCTTTTCATGGCATTTGCAAATGCCTCTTGCACCGATTCCCACTTGGATGTTCTCGTCACATTTTCTGACTCCATATTGCTATTGCAACTCCAAGTGAAAGACGTTAAAAATTCTTGTAAGATCGCATAAACCAAGATCATACATGTATATCAAAATCCAAACTTAGAAATGATGCATTAGGGAATAAACTTAAGTTTGCTCTACCACCTGAATGCTAACATGAAGAAAAATTAAAATAATTATTTGTCAAAGAGATATTGACTCATGCTGTATTTACGAACGCATTCGTTTTAATTGACTTTTGCATACAAATGGCGGAAATCTCAATTGATTTTTCAATGATGTAATTTTGTAACGCTGTATTTTTTATACGATTTTAATGAAGACATGAGAAAAACTGGTCGGATCTTTGATTTGTGCTTTTGAATTATTACTGATGCAGATAATATATTTATTTTGTAAAAGCCCTGTGATCATTTTACAAGTGCATATATTGCTGCATATCTGCTATTATATTTACATGTACACAACCTCGCACTCTACTTTTTCATTGTTGCCTTAAGGACTATTAAGTATTAAACTAAATGCCAATTTTAATTCCAGACGACACCATTATGCCACACATTTAATCAGGATTATATTTAACATAAATGCTGTGCAATATCAAACCGGTCCCATTCATGAATCCGATAACCATATTTTTGCCAAAATTCCAGGGGGGCGGGGTCCGGATCCCCGGTCCCCCCCTCTGGATCCGCGCATGTGGCCTGAATATGAATCTAATCAACCTGTGCTATTAACCATTTGACATTCCCAGAAACCTGTTAACCCTTTACCAGCATTTTCTCCTTTTTCCGCGATGTTTTCTACCATAACTAATACAAATTTAATCATAGGAGCAACATCTAATTTGTCATCTGCAAATGCTTTCAATTTGGACAGGTCCAAAATATTGTTGTCTGGATATATCATTGAATTTTTTTTCATAAGTCACTTTTCTTCACTGATGACTTTCAAGTGATCACTTAACTAACTCTAGTGATGAATCATCTTAGCACTTTGGTGAGATTATAAAGGCTCCTTGTAACCACCAAAGAGCATGATCTCAAGGTGGGGAAAAATAAGGAAAAAGGTCTGTGAAAACAATGTGATGAAAGGAGAAAATGCTGGTGACTAGTTTTCTACCCTTTTTGATAAAAAGCATGTCAATAATTTTGTGCCACATTAATTTTGTCTTCTGCAAATGCTTTCAAACTGGTCAAAATAGCTGTTAGAAAGGCAGACAGTGTAAATAAAAAATCAGACTGCACTTTCTGATCTGAATCTACACTGGCTGCATAAGCAATTATATCCAGGCTCAGCACTTTCGTGCATTCGGCAAACCTCAGGTGATCTGGTGATCAAATCCCTCTGCTATATCACATAGCTTGATATGCACCTACATGGTACATTTCTTCACCGGAAATACACCGCTTTACCATTCTGAAATTGTAATATGCCACTTAGAAAAAGAAAACATGAGTCACAGCTTTCTATCAGAATTTTTCTTATCACATTTCCGTTGACAAACAGTTTGTACATTTATTTTCTAACTTGGTCTATCAATTCCGTAGGCATTTTTCAGTGACAAGTTGCTTACCACAGTAGCTACCGTTGCTGTTGCTAATTGATTTACATGGGTGCCGCCATGTTTAACCCTTTACCACACATGCCTGACTTTAAACGACCCTGGGAAAGAAGCCTTTTGAAAACATTGTGGGAAAAGGAGAAAATGCTGGTAACCAGCATTTTCTCCTTTTCCCACAATGTTTTCTACACTTTCCAAAACAAATTTCATTTTTTGAACCACATTTATTTTGACATCTGCAAATGCTTTCAATTTGGTCTGGTCTAGAATATTGTCTTTGGTAAAGAGTTAAGATGATGTGACTGGCAGTATTTCAAAATGGAAACCCCTTGATACACTCTTCACAACTTGGCCAATTCTGTAACTACATCTAACCTTGTCTGTATAAAGGGGTGCTATTTTGAACTGCCAATAACATGATCTCAAACATGGCGGCACCCTTGTAAATCAATTAGTAATGACATAAACAACCATGATAAAGTGATTTACATCATTCTGTCAATCTTTCGGTGAAAACTTTCAACGAAATTGATAAACCAGGTTGAAATTGAATGTACAAGTTGTTTGTCAATGGCAAATTATGCTTAGAAAGATTTCTTTAGAAAATTTTGACACATATTTTCTTTAATAAGAGGAGTCTCACAATTTTAAGAACAGTAAAACGGTGTATTTCCTTCGAAAAAAATGTACCGTGTAGGTGCATATCAAGCTATGTGATACAGCCCAGGGACTTGATCAACAGATTACCCAAGGTTTGCTGAATGCCCCTTGATACAGACGAGGTTAGATGTAGGTACGCAGCTGGCCAAGCTGTGACAAGTGTAGTTTTGTGGTCTGTGTAGAACTTAATTCTGTACCCAAAATTCCCAGTGTCTACGACCCTGAAGAAAAAGCCTTTTGAAAACACGGAGGGCAAAAGGAGAAAATGATGGTAAGCACAATATTTTCCTGAAAAAAATTGATCATATGGTAAAAATAGAAGTGCCTTTCACAACAGTAGTTGCCATTGCAGTCAATGTAGATCAAGATCAAACTGTGCAAGACATGCAGTCTGATCTTGGATTTACACTTGCTGCTTAGCTGAAACCTGAACAAGAGCAACGTTATGATTGCAGTTATTTGGGTCTAATCTCTAGACTGGAAGTGCCCATTGGGCTTATCTGGCACTCTAAGGATTAACCCTTTACCACATAAAGATGACTTTGAACGACCCTGAGAAAGAAGGCTTTTGGAAACATTGTGGAAAAAGGAGAAAATGCTGGGAACCAGCATTTTCTCCTTTTCCCACAATGTTTTCTATCCAATCACAAGCAAAACTTGTGTCTCCTTTGTCATCTGCAAATGCTTTCGATCTGGACCAGTCTAAAATTTTTTTCATATGGTAACAGGTTAAAAGGTAATGAAGTCAACTCATTATTGGCTGAAATAGAAATTTGAAGCAGACAGCTTTGAAAACACCCTTGTAAAATTAGATTTAACTCTTTACCAAACAACATAGTCATATACTTGTCCGAAATGAAAGCTTTTGCAGACAACAATTTAACCCTTTACCACACAATCCCGACTTTTAACGACCCTGGGAAAGAAGCCTTTTGAAAACATTGTGGGAAAAGGAGAAAATGCTGGTAACCAGCATTTTCTCCTTTTTCCACAATGTTTTCTACCCTATCCAATACATAAATTACTATTTCAGCTACATTTAATTTGTTGTCTGCATATGCTTTCAATTTGGTCCAGTCTAAAATTTTGTTGTTTGGTAAAGAGTTAAATGATGCTGATATGATGGAACTTGTCTTTGATGTGGTAGAAATCATTGTGGGAAAAGGAGAAAAATGCTAGCAGCATTTTCTCCTTTTCCCACAATGTTTTCAAAAGGCCTCTTTCTCTGGATCGTTAAAACTCGGGATTGTGTGGTAAAGGTTGCTATACCACAGAAAAAGTAATCTGAAGGAGTCATGCATGAAAATGAGCAATGCTACCAGCCCAACCCTATCAAATGGTGATTTTAACTTTTAGACCGTGACTATATAAATGAACCATGCTCTGCCAAAAGGGGGTTTAACCCTTTACCACACAATCCCGACTTTTAACGACCCTGAGAAAGAAGGCTTTTGAAAACATTGTGGGAAAAGGAGAAAATACTGGTAACCAGCATTTTCTCCTTTTCCCACAATATTTTCTATCCTATCCAATACATAAATCACCATTTAAAAAAAAAAAAGCTACACTTAATTTGTTGTCTGCAAGTGCTTTTAATGTGGTCCAGTCTAGAATTTTGTCGTTTAGTAAAGGGTTAATACATCTCCATGAAGCATCATGCCAGGCAAGTCATCACATAACTATGGATCTATAAAATCTACTTCGACTACCAACAAGCCAAATCCTGAGGTAGAAATTGGTCCTTTTACACACAGAAAATATACAAAAAGCAAAAGTTTTGACAAAGGCCTGCATGGAGTGCACAGGCTGACCTGGATCGATGCTTTTTGTAGATGCATTAAACCCCCTTTTTACAGAACATTGCTCATTTGTATGGTCATGGTCTATGAGTTTTAATCACCATTTAATTGGATTTGGCTGGTAGAATTTGATACAAAAAAAACTCACCAACCCTTATCCACATAGTCAAGGGAAAAGGTTGTAGAAAACATTGGTTAAAACCAGCATTTCTCCTTTTCCCTCAATGTTTTCTACTCTTTCAAAGAAAAGGTATGTCATTTTCCTCTTTATCACATAGAAAAGAATTAAGACCTGTCCATACTGAAAGCATTTTGCAGAGGATGGTTTAAAATGTGGATTAAATAATGCAATGTGCTAAAATGTGGATTAAATAATGCAATGTGCCTTTGAAAGCTTAGAAAACATTGTGGGAATACAAAAAATGTTGGAATGGGTGCTGGTTACCAGCTTTTTCTTCTTTTCCCAAAAGGCTGGTTTCCAGCACATACCTTTGGGTAAAGCAAGGATTGTATCCTTGTAAATACAATCCCCCAAAAATTGCTAAATCTACATAGTTTAGTGAAAAGTACCCCTAAACTGTGCAATTCTAATTCAAGGTACATTAGAGATCTACCTGTCTATACCTGCTTCTTTTCACCCTTTACCAAACAGAAAAAATTTACACTGGTTCAAATGGAGGCAAGGCATTACTGTAAGTCAAATTGTCTCCCTAGCCAGATAAAGACTAAAGGTAACTAAACAAGTTGGCTTCTTTAAAAAAGAAGCCAGGAGAGGTTGGCATCATTGTTTTCAAATAGTTTATTGGCTTTTGATTTCAATATATTTTGGTAGATGTAAACAAACAAGTTAGGAATTAAATGAATGAGAAAAAACATGTTTTTTTTTTCAATTTTGCTGGTGTAAAGGCACAAAACAGAACATGTTCCACACTAATATATAATATAATATTCTAGGAACAAGAGGCCTATAAGGGCTTAATACAGCTCCACTGGCATTTAAATACAGACTCGGGGTTTTTACAAAGAGTTGTGGAGGTATAATGAAGTTGAGAGTTGATTTGAGCAAAGCTATTCTTTTTCATGTTAGTTTCCAAAAATATATGCGGTAAGCTCTTGACAACCACAAAATGCATTTTTTAAATTTAAGGGTAAGGAATTTCTGCCCCAATAATCTGTCGGTTTGCAAAGGAATCCAGCTTTCATGACTATCTATAAACTGTGTGGGTTTTGTGAAGACTGAAAGTAAAAAGAAGGCTGTAAGCTGTTCACAAGCTAAAAAATGTTGTTGTTTTTGTAAATTCAAGAGCATGTGATTCATGACTCCATGACCCAATTTTGCTCAATTTTGAAAGGAACCAAGCTCTCATAAATATCTAACAACGCGAGTTTGGTAAAGATTTGAAGAAATTGTAGGCCATATGCTATTAACACGCTTAGAAGTGCATCTTTTTTTAAAATTCAAGGACACAAAACTCAAGATGATGATCCGATTTAGCTCATTTTCAAAAGGAACAAACCTCTAATGAATGTTTGTAATGTGTGCTCAGATAAGCCAAAATATTTTTGAAAAGGAGAAATTGTTCAATTAAGATTTAATACAATTTGTTAATTCCACTGAATAGGCAAGAATCTTACCTGATGACAATAAATAAAGGTGGCCTATACATAATACTAGTACCAGACATGTAAAAAATAAATGTAACAATTTTTAATCTTTTAACAAACAGCAATTTTTGGACTGTCCCAAACAGAAAAAGCATGCAGATGACAATTCAAACTTTGATAATTAATGTGGAAGATGGTGCTTTGATGTGATGGAAACCATTGTAACAAAAGAAGAAATTGCAGTTACTGGCAGCTTCTCCTCTTTCCACAATATTTTGAAAAGTTGTCTGCTGCAGATATGTAAAATGATGAGGTTGTTTGTCTACACGTTAAAAATTTAAGAAAGTAGATAAATGATCCATGCTCTGAGAAAAGGGGGCTTTATGCATCTGCAAAAAGTATCGACCCATGTCAGCCTGCGCAATCCACCCCAAACCAAAGGACCATGGACTCTTTGAGGTGTGCGGTACGTAGGGTGAAGAGGCACGAATTTTTGGCACCCATAAGTTAATTTTCGCGGGATTCTCGCAATCCCGCATCCTAGAAGCAACTCTGTGTGTTATGTTATTTCATCAGATCTATATCATTATAGATCCATAGAATTTTTGTATAAAACTGAGAAAAATGCTAGAGTCTAGTCAGTTTTGAAAAATAAAACTTGAAAACATACTGATCAACCTATTTATATTTATTTGTGGGGTACGAGTTCTCCAGAGAACTCGTGCTCTCGAGATTAGGGTACGAGTTCTCCAGGGTACGAGTTCTCCAGATCGTATCGAGTCACATGATCTTTTCCAGTGGTGTTCTTTCTCTTTTTTTAACGAAATTTTTCTTTTCGCTTAGATTTATTCGTTTATTGAAAAATTACAATTATTGGAGAGGTCATTTACAATCGATATAGTATAATAAGTCTTTTTGGAAATTTGTCGTATAAAAAACACGTCTATTGCCTATTTCAGTTTTTTGATTTCGGTTTATTTATAAAACCATGATGAAATAGACTGTGTATCAGAACAATTTCCCAAAAACAAATGGATTTAGACAGCGATGTCTGTGGCAGTCTGCCTTTTAAACTCACCACTGTTGGAGAGGTCTGATGACCTCTCCAATAATAGATTGTTCCTTTCACCTGTATTCCTTTTTTTATAACCAAACAACAAAATTTTAGACTGGTTAAAATTGAAAGCATCTGCAGACGACAAAATAAATGCTACTTTAAAATTGAAATTTGTTTTGGGAAGGGTAGAAAACATTGCGGGAAAAGGAGAAAATGCTAGTTACCAGTATTTTCTCCTTTTCCCACAATGTTTTCAAAAGGCTCCTTTCTCAGGGTCGTTAAACGTCAGGATTGTGTGGTAAAGGGTTAATTCTCTTGAAGATGTTGTGATGAATATGATTTATGATATAACTATGTCTAAGGTCCTCATGTAATTCAAAATCAAATTTTGTTCTCAATCATCAGAAGCTGTGTATATATCAATTTGTAACACAATCTAACTAGATTTTGTTGAAATGTTACCTTGAGAACATGGCTGATCAGTGCAAGAAAATCAAGGATAAAAACCAAGAAATCCCCTTATCACACCCTCGTTAACCCAGGTTTAAGTATTACCATTCATCACCCCTCGGATATTCAATTGCAAAACCGTCGTTTCTATGAATATTCATAAGGTTGCGATTTACACCCAATAGCCAATCGAATTTGTCGATAACATAACGATACTCTGTTGTAGTGGAGGATAATCACATTTCTTCTATTACTATGAATAAACTGGCTAAAACCCACATCATTAACAACGAATATGGCGGCGGCCGGTGGGCCTTCCTTCTGTGGCATTTGCCCTACAACAACCCAGGGCAGACATTATACATGTAATTCCCTGTATACACAGGCAAGTATTCAGAAATACAGCGTACTGTTGCAGTCCTTAGGGGTATGTAGCAGGGGTGACGTCATCCTCGATGACCAAGTTCCGATGTATTCCATACACTACATTTATTGATTTGATTGGTTGTAGACCAGGTAAAAATAGAAATGATGGCATATGGTTGATAAAAATAGATTAAATTTTCTCACTGAAAAACTGAGATTACCAATCAAAATGCTGCATGAATAATTCACGAGAACGTGAAAACATATGCGAGATAACCCAGGGGCGATGAATGTAGTATACGAGATACATCGGAGCTGGGTTAACGAGGATGCCTTATCAGGACCTATGTTGTAATGAAGAGGAATCAAGGGAAATAACTGAAGAATGGCCCTCATTGAAAGCAGTTGGAGACAACAAATTTGCTTGAATAATGGAATTTGTCTCTGAAACATAAGAAAACATTGTACAAAGAAGAGAAAATGCTGGTTACCAGCATTTTCTCCTTCAGAATCGCATCATGATCTGGTCACCCATTCAAGTACTAACCTAAGTGTGTGTCACTTAACTTTGTCAGAGAGCCGCATATCATGCCGTACTGCTGTGACAGTGACTTAACCATTTACTGTGCAGGGTTCCACCGAATAAACATGTGCACCTTGTTTACCAATCACATATCACCATCTATTAATTTGGTTTAATTATACCGAGTGTAACGGGAGATCACTCTTTCCTTACAGCATAGCTTCTTCCCAAATAAAATCAATAACTGACAACTGCGTTAGGGAGAATTCTCTTTAGTTCAGTGGTTAGCGTATTGGTCTTTTAAACCTCGATAAATGAGAAACTTTGCCGCAAGGGTTCAAATCCCAGCCGGAGTGGTTTATATACGAGCTATACATTTGTTGCAAATTGTTCGTAAGATTAGGGCTCTTCTGAGATTGGCCATTTAGCCATTTGTTGTCTATAAAATTGCCCGTTATTGGCCATTGAGCCATTTGTTGTCTAAATAATAGACTTACTGCCTAATAAGGCTTTCCCTCATCAAAATGATGACTTCTCTTATGAGGGGGTGTGTTATCACTCCTTCCTTACAGCATAGCTTCTTCCTGTATAAAATCAATTCTGACAACTGCGTTAGGGAGAATTCTCTTTCGCTCATTGATTAGTATATTGGTCTTTTAAATCTCGATAAATGAGGTACTTTGCCTCACGGGTTTGAATCCCAGCCGACTTGACTCTTGACAAGATAATTTTACTTTACTATGGAAAGTTAATACATATCATTAAAATTAATTACTTAAATAATCCTAAGTATGCATGTACTACTACAATGAGATTTTCCGATAAAACAAACATTATCAAGTGGGGCTTATATACCAAGCATATAACTTGACAAATTCTAGGCTGTTAGGCCTGGTTGCGTAACAAAGGTCTATTTAAGTCTGGAACAAGGCCAAACCCAGGTCCTGGGTAGACTAGGGTTTTAAGCCGGTTTGTATAAAACTAGTTTAGTGCTAGTCTACCTTGCCCAAGTCTATCCAGAATAGGGTTAACCTGAGGTAACTGTCCTCTAACAAGGAATAAATGATGGGTAGATTTTGCTGTTGTCTAGGGAACAACACACTTCTGCACGTGATTGTACACAATGAAGCCAATGTGCATGCACTGACATGAATGCGCATCTATCCAGTACCATCTGCTGCTGGTTGATTACTGTAACATGAAACACCTCAACATACTTTTCTGTATTTTCGACAGGATCATTATCATTTTTGTAGAATCAGAGAAAACAGAAAATGCAAAATAGGTTAACCAAGATCAGACTGCACACATATACAGATCAATCTCTTTGCACAATGTCTGACTAAGTACACTGCATGATAAGACAAAACAGTCATAGACTTCCATATGGAATATGAGCTTTACTCTTTCCTAGACAATAAAATCTTGATCTCATCAAAATTAAAAACATCTGCAAATGTCAAAATAAGTGTCGCTCAAATGGCGGATTTTGTCTCTGGAAGAGTTGAATAACATTGTTGGAGTAAAGGCTGGGCATTTTTCCACGATGTTTTCAAAATCGTTCTTCCCCAGGACCATGAAAAACAAAGGCTAACCTTGTAAACTATGAAAGAAGCATGTCTATTCAAAATAATCAACCATCAAAGCCTTTCATGACATTGCACTGCATCAGTAGATTTTGCATGAGGCCCAGATTAAGATCAGATTACATAGTACATGTAGTTGTTTACAAGTCCTGCACAAGCTGTCCTCAGTTTAATTGTATAAGATACAATTACATGAGAGCTGTTTACCTGCTTTAGAAATGAGCCATGCTCTGCAAAAAGGGGATTAGCGTATCTGCAAAAAGTATCGACCCATGTCAGCCTGCGCAGGCTGACAAGGTTGAAACTTTTTGCTAATGGTCCATTTTCTGCAGGCCGAAAGACCAATCTACCTCCAGACTCAGTCGGTTGTTAGACAAAATGGATTTTATGGATCCATAATTATGTGATGACTTGTTTGGTATAATGCATCGTGAAGATGCATTAAGCCCCATTTTTCCAGAGCATGGCTCAAATGTATTTTCTAGCCTAACCAAAATAGGGAGAGAGAAGAGTTCAGTCATTCTCTTTATTCAGAAAATTTCATTTTTTATCGAATCTATAGTAAAAAACCCTTATCCTGCTACATAACTTAACCCTTTCCCAAACGACAAATTTTGGACTGGTCCAAATTGAAAAAGATTGCAGATGACAATTTTAAATTTGATAAAAATGGCAGAAAGGTCTCAAAAAGGGTAGAAAACACTGTGGGAAAAGGAGATATTGCTCGTTATGAGCAATTTCTCCTTTTCCTACAGTGTTTTCAAAAGACTTGTACTGCAGACACATGAAAACCAGGGCTTGTTTAGGAAAGGGTTAAATAAAGCTTTCAAGCCAATAGTAAAAACCCGAATAATTTTATTTTCAAACTTATTATTTGGAGAAAAATATCTCCTAATTGGACAGTGTAGATCCACAAATAGACTGCATGTTCTGTGCAGTCTGATCTTGATCTGCACTGTCCGCCAACGATCAGTGAGTTGCGCGTAGCAGCTTAAGGGTTAAAGAGCGCAAGGTATGGACTGAGATTTGTAGGCTGATGGTTGTCTTATACTGTCAACGTGAACAGTAAGACAAAGGTTAAAATGCTCGAATTTGATAATAATTTTGGTCAATTTGTTTATCTTGTCTACCCACTCTTCATATACGTTAGAGGTCCAGATATGGATGATGTCTTCTTTGGATGAAGAACAATCTGGTCAAATAAACTTTATGCTTGTTATCCTAACCCCATAAGACTGAGACATCCGTCCATTGTCACAAAAAAGCTATTTGGACTATATACATGTAATCCTCTTTTTTTTTTGGGGGGGGGGGCATGTTGTTAGAAGTTTTTGGACAGAAAAAGAGAAATCTTTGTGGGAAAAGGAGAATTTCCTCGTTATGAGGAATGTCTCCATCAATTTCCCACAACATTTTCAAACATGTTTTTTATACATTTTTTTATATATCGGTCCAAAGCCTGTAACTGTTTATGAAATAAGTTAAAACGGGAAAAAGAAGTGTTTTGGGATCAAATTCTGATCAGCATAATTGATTGTTATGGTTTGATTTATTCATACTGTGTTACACTTTTCAATATCATCTCAGCCATATCATGGTAACAATTCTAATATTCATTTGAAATGTCCTGGGTTTCACCAGTACTAGGATAGGGCACTATTCAAAGTGTCTTCCCAAAGGACACACCCACAAAAACCCAGTACTACCAGTTAGGCTTGAGTCTAGGTCCTCCAGGGTCCGTATTCACCAACCATTCTTAAGAACGTTCTTTGTCTTGTTGTTCAGAATTTTCTACATTTGAAAGTAACACAACTCCTGATTGGCTAAACCATTTGGTTTAGCCAATCAGGAGTTGTGTACTTTCAAATATAGAAAATCTTGGAGAATAAAATTAAGAATATTCTTAAGAATGGTTGGTGAATACGGACCCAGGTTATGAGTCCTACACATTAGTGCTAAGCCACAGAGGACCCCTGATTGATCTTCACGAAAAAAAGAATTAAAGGGAAACACATTAACCCTTTACCACACCGCACAATTTTAGACCTGTCCAAATTGAAAGCATTTGCAGACGACATTTTTAATGTGGCTCAAATGATATGGTTTTTCTTTTTTAGGGTAGAAAACATTGTGGGAAAAGGAGAAAATGCTGGTCACCAGCATTTTCTCCTTTTTCCACAATGCTTTCAAAAGCCTTCTTCCTCAGGGTTGTTAAAAGTCGTCATTGTATGGTAAAGGGTTAATCCGACCAAATTGTACCAAAATTTTTTTCGTCAGATAAATCATCCCAAGCTAAATCTTCCACAATGCCCTGCACAGGCTATTTGCATTCTAGCATGTTGGACCCAAAATGGAATATTGCCTACCATCCTCTCTTTCTATAGTGAAATGAGTTACGGTTTTAATCTTAAAGGAAGTTAAAACCTGCCCCCTGGCAGGTATAGTTTTTGAGAATTACAGGGATTATTCAAACTTGTAGTTAAGCTGAACTATACTAAAGAAACCCCAAGGTTTAACTTTTAGTCTGGGTCTAAGTAAACTATGGATTATGCAATAGAATAGCAGGAAACTCAAGTTTTAACTCCAGGTTATCTTTAACCCTTTACCGCACAATGCCACTTTTTGACGCCCCTCGGAAAGAAGCCTGTTGAAAACATTGTGGGAAAAGGAGAAAATGCTGGTAACCAGCATTTCCTCCTTTTTCCACAATGTTTTCTACCCTATCAAAGAAAAATTGCACCATTTGAGCCACATTGAAATTGTCGTCTGCAAATACTTTCAATTTGGACAAGGCTAAAATTTTGCCGTCTGGTGAAGGGTTAAACCTGTATCATGCAACTTAACCCCTTACCACACAATCCTGACTATTAATGTCTCTGAGTAAGAAGGCTTTTGAAAACATTGTGAGAAAAGGAGAAAATGCAGGTAACCAGCATTTTTCTCCTTTTCCCACAAAGTTTTCCACCCTATCAAGGACAATTTCTCTATTCGAGCTACCTTAACCCGCTGCCACACATTCCCGACTTTTAAGAACCCTGAGAAAGAAAGCTTTTGAAAACAATGTGGGAAAAGGAGAAAATGCTGGTCACCAGCATTTTCTCCTTTTCCAACAATATTTTCTACCCTTCCCAAAACAAAATGCATCCATTTTGTCATCTGCAAAACCCTTCAATTTGGACTCGTCTATAATTTTGCCATTTGGTAAAGAGATAAATTGCTTGTCTGCAAATGCTTTCAATTTGAACAAGTCTAAACTTTTGTCATTTGGTAAAGAGTTAACCAGATAACAAATTGGCCACGTTGGGGAGTGGAACAAGCCTCCCCCTGGTTGATTGATTGAATGTATGGTGTTTAAAGCCATTTTCAACATTATTTTAGTTATATCGCCGTGGCCAGTGCACCTATCCAAGCTTTCCTGGAGTTTCTTTTACCAGTACTCCACATGATATTCATTCCAAGCCACTGGTCGCTTTCCCACATACCCATCGTCGAAACAATGGTCAGCAGTAGGAGAGGAATGAATCCTGTCACAATGACTATCATCAATCTCTGGAAAGAAATTGGCCGAGTCGGGGAACAAAACAACAACCTCCTGTTCTCAAGGACTCCCCCTGGTTTTAAGCTCTATAAATTACAAACTGAGCTACCTTGCTCTACTCAAACTTTTTGAGTATGTAAGGTGAAAAAATAGTTGTCTGGTGGTAAGGTTTAACCCTTTACCATACAATGTCAACTTTTAACGACCCTGAGAAAGAAGCCTTTTGAAAACATTGTGGGAGAGGGAGAAAATGCTGATAACCAGCATTTTCTCCTTTTCCCACCATGTTTTCTACCCATCTAGACACAATTTTCAGATTTTGAGTCACATTTATTCTGTCATCTGCAATGCTTTCAATTTGGACAAGTCTAATCATTTGTTGTTTTACCAAGGGTTAATTCAATGACAGAGACACTGTGGCTAACAACAGATAATGGAAAAACTCTACAGACATGGAGTAGACACATTGCTAGTAAGTGCAATCTTTGACTCCCTTCCTGTGACCTTGACCTTAGAGACTGGTATGCAAAACCAGTCCTCTAATCAAGGTGGTTACACGATTGTGTCAAAAATTCTAAAAATCTGACATAAGATTACAAAGATGGAGCTGATATGATCCTAATGCTCGTGACCTTTTAACCTATGCTGTGACCTTGACACTGCTGACTGGTCTGTAAAATCTCCATTTTGCACACTGTCTCATGAAGGTGAACACATGTGAAATATTTTCAAATCAAGACTTGGGTTTAAGAGATAATTTTGCATTGCATAAGAAAACATGACAAATGGACTGAAGTGCAAACAGGCAAACAATGCTAATGAAAACAAATGTCTGCCCTGAAATTATTCAGGGATTGGGGGTTGGGAAAGGGAGACATAATCAATATCACAGAAAACTGAACATTTTTTGTCAAGAAAACTTTATTATACAATATCAACAATGTGAAAGTGCAGTGCATGTGATAGTTAGAGGGGATGAATATATGTAATAACAACTATCTGTCATGGCAAAAATCAGTTATTTCCCTTTAACCCTTTACCAAACGACAAAATTTTAGACTTGTCCAAATTGAAAGCAATTGCAGACGACAAAATGAATGTGACTTGAAAATTGAAATTTGTTTTGGGAAGGGTAGAAAACATTTTGGGAAAAGGAGAAAATGCTGGTTACCAGCATTTTCTCCTTTTCCCACAATGTTTTCAAAAGGCTCCTTTCTCAGGGTCGTTAAAAGTCGGGATTGTGTGGTAAAGGGTTAAAAGAATAAAAGTTCACAGCATTATGTGTCTTGTGATAATTCAAAAATGAGAATCAGCCATTTTCCCTAATGGTTCAAAATAATATCAAGAAATCTAAAACAGGTACTCTTAAAGGATCGCTTATATCAAATTGAGGTGAGAATATTTCAACATGTGATACTAGAGAAGAAGATTTTGAAATATTGTCAATATTTTACAGTTTTGTTGCCATGGAAATCAAGGTTCTATATGAAATCAAGTTCTTTAAAAGATGACCATATCAGAATCATTTCCATAAATTTTGGTAAAAAATTTGTTCCAGTGAAGAAGATAGTTAAGCATTAAAGCACTTTTCACTAACATAGTTGCTTTTGCCGCCAGTACAGATCAACATCAGACTGCACAAAACGTACAGTCAAACCTTTGATCTACACTGTCTGCTTTGCTAAAACCCCACAGACAAAAGGAAGCCATGAAATTGCAATTATCTTGCTCTTATTCTAGAATGAAAATGTCCATTGTGTTTATTTGACACTCTAACTCTATATCACACAATCATGGGTTTTAACAACCCTGAAAAAAAAGTCTATTGAAAACATTGTGGGAAAAGGAGAAAATGCTGGTAACCAGCATTTTCTCCTTTTCCCACAATGTTTTCTAACCTTCCTAAAACAAATTTCAATTTTTGAGTCAAGTTTATTTTGTTGTCTGCAAATGCTTTCTATTTGGACAAGTCTAAAATTTTGTAGTTAGGTACAGGGTTAACCCTTCACCAGACAACAAAATTTTTAGCCTTGTCCAAATTGAAAGCATTTGCAGACGACAATGTCAGTGTGGCTCAAATGGTGCAATTTTTCTCTGGTAGGGTAGAAAACATTGTGGGAAAAGGAGAAAATGCTGGTTACCAGCATTTTCTCCTTTTCCCACAATGTTTTCAAAAGGCTTCTTTCCCACGGGCGTCAAAAGGCGGCATTGTGTGGTAAAGGGTTAAGGGTAAATATAAAGTTCAACGCATGCACAGGCTCACACATGACAGACACAGCACCTTGACAATAGGTTGCTGGCCTTTGACTAGTGCAGCTTGGAAAACATTCGGAAAAAGGGGCAGTTGCTTTTGACAGACAATAGCTCTTTTTCCAGCTATGCTTCCAAGAAAGCTCTGTCTCCTGTAGGAGAATAAAGTGTCATGTTTGCTTTTATGTAATGGATGACAGATCGCTGAGAGGGTCTGCCTGTAACATGTTACGTATTCTCAAAATTTATCACAGACTCACAGGATAAACCTTCACTGTCTCTCACAACATCATCAATTAACACCTCTGATCGAAAAGTTGGCATCACTTTGTATGGTGTAGGTGACAAAATGTAACCTCTAAATTCACCCTCAAGGTCACTCTTTTTACTGAGGTCAAAGGTCAACTGATAAAGAAGGTGACTAGTGAACAGGAACAAAACAATGTCAGCCAAGCTTTCCCCAGGGCAGCTTCTTAGACCATCACCAAAGGGGAAAAAATGGTCAGGAATGCATAAAGAACCCTCCTTCAGAAACCTGCAAAAGCATTGTTACAAATTAATTTTTGTCTACTATACCTGTACCACTTGTTGTAAATGAGCCAAGCTCTGGAAAAAGAGGGATTAATGCATCTCTGCAATGCAGTGTACCAAGTAAAACATCACATAATTAGGGATCCCTGAAATCCACTTTGTATTACAACCGACTGAATCATGAGGTAGACTGGTCCTTTGACATGCATAAATTTGACCAACAGCGAAAAGTTTTGGCCCAGGGCAGCCTGTGTAGTCCGCGCAGGCTGCCCTGGGTCGATATTTTTTGCAGATGCATTAAGCCTCTTTTTCAAAGAGCATGGCTCTTATACAACAAACAATCCTAAGTTTAGGCTTTGACAAACGTTGGAGGAAATGGAGAAAAGCTGATGACCAACATTTCTCCTTCTCCAACAAAGATATCTACTGTTAAGAAAAAATCCCATCAACAGAGCCATTGGTAAGTTTCTCATCTACAAAATTTACATAACACTTATTCTTTTCCTCTTTTTCCTTCTTTTCATTATGTGTTTATCCTATTACTGTTGTTATAATGCTCTCCAGTTTTGCAGAAAAACAATAAAATACATGTTATAATAATAACATAGCACTCTTGCCAATATTGTAATCCAAATCAGACTGCACTAAATGTGCAACCTGACTTGACTCCAATTGCCTCCTACAGGCAACCTTTTTCTCTCTTCCAGCAAACCCTTTTTCAAAGACTGTGTAAAATGGGAGTTACCCCTGCCTAGAATTCTTCTTTCGGCTCAACGTTTTCACAAGGTTTTATGCATTGAAATTAATCTATTCTGATTGTCCTTCCCAAAGAAGTATGTACTCAAGTCATCTACAGTTGCTGATGGAAGAAAAAATGGGAGGGAGGGAGGAAGGGACGGAAGGCCTGATTCTAGAAAAACATACCTTGCAGGATCAAATTTCATTGGTTGTTTCCAATACTTCTGATCATGGTGTAAGCCCCAAACATTAAATAACATCATTGTACCAAATGGTAATGTGTATCCTGAATGAAAAGAAACCAAAACTGATTAACCCGTATCCTGCTGAACAAGTGAAATACAAACCCAAATTTTGTTATTTTAAAGAGATCTTTTGGACAAAGATATCTCCTTATCGGACAGTACAGATATAACATCAGACTGCATGTTCTATGCAGTCTGATCTTGATCTACACTGTCTGCAAAAAGTCCTTGAGTTGCGCCTAGCAGCCTATAGTTTAAAATATTGGAGAACTATTAATCAGATGTGAGCCATGCTCTGGCAAAAGGGGGTTTAATGCATCTCTATAGTTTTGCTCCTTGTGTTAATTTTACTAGCATAATATTTTTTTTCCGTCAGAATGTGTGATTCAACTCCTCCATAGTGAAGGATGAAGGACACTGGTTTTACAGCTCATGTGGACCTCTGGTGTAATAAACGGATTCATTTTATATTGATTCAGAAACAAGTTGCGACAACTTATACTAATCTCTTTCAATTCTGCTTCCTGGAAACCACACCAGTATTCATGCCAAATATGTGAGTCAATGAACAGTGCAAAAGTTGACACCTGCTCCTGGGAATTAAATATGGGACCCTATGGCTGTGAAGCCTACACTCTAACTCATGACCACGACCACAACACATCTCTTGCATATTTGCAGGGTCAAAAAGTATTTATAATACTATAGGTATGCAGTCGAAGGGTATTCAACCAAAATTTATACAAAATTTCAGATTGCAATTTGAGACAGATTTTTAAGCTTGATTTACAGAACTATGACTGTGTGTCTGGTCATGTGCAATTTCACAACACAAAACTAAATTCTAAGCTATCTAAAATTACATGAGCCCTTGGTACATCCTTTTTCATTGCCAGCTAAACAATTTAATCTTTCTTCAAGATCTAAAAGGAGATTTCAAGTGAAACTGAAAATGACTCTGGTCATGATTTAGCATCAGATAGCTGCAGGGGTGTAGATCCAAGATCAGACTGCATTTTCTCTTACATATGACTCATGCTCTGTGAAAAGAAGGTTTAATGCATCTGCAAAAAGTATCAACTCAGGCCTGCCTGAGCACTCCGCGCAGGCTGACCTGGGTCAAAATATTTTGCAACTGGTGAGTTTTCTGCATTTCAAAGGACTGTTCTACCTCAGAATTTTGTCTTTTTTCAGACAAAATGACTTTATTACGCAGCTAACTCTTTTATATAATGCATCACAAAGATGCATTATGCTACCTTTTGCCAGAGCACTGCTCATATATGCATCTTCTGTTCCCTAAAAATGAGGCTGGCAGTGGTTCTATTTCTACGATGAGTTACACGGGCTCCTAGCTGGACTGTTTTAACCCTTTCCCAAACAACAAATTTTGGACTGGTCCAAATTGAAAGGGTTTGCAGATGACAATTTTGAATTTGATGAAAATGGCAGAAAGGTCTCAAAAAGGGTAGAAAACACTGTGGGAAAAGGAGAAATTGCTCATTACGAGCAATTTCTCCTTTTCCCACAGTGTTTTCAAAAGACTTGTACTGCAGACACGTGAAAACCAGACCTTGTTTGGGAAAGGGTTAAGCTGCTTGTCTCTTTTCAACCCAAATTTCAAATTAACCGATAAACAGGTACTGAAATAATCGCATGTCTGAACAAAACAGATTCTGTTATACTGTATAGCTCTACCTTGTTCTATGGCCCTTCTGACCACCCCTCATATTTAGTAAATTACCAGTACTTGCGCAGTGATATGAGTAAGTTCCAAAGACTGACCCTGCTCATTATGAGATTTGAACTACGAACCTTCGGTGTTAGAAGCTGATGCTTTACCACAACACCACCGTCTCTTACTGCCTCATTATCACTTACCCATAATTGTTGTTTCCTTGGTGACAGAATGTGGCAGTAAAAAGGGCATCACACTTGCCAATCGCTGTGTCTCCATAATAACAGCACATGTGTAAGGTAAGAAGGGCTGGTCACTAAGTTTGGGTAATCTCTCTTTACCTACAACGCTCATCAGTTCCTTGTGAACCTTTAACAAAAATGAAAACAAGGTTAGAGACCTAACATGCAACACTGTTTGATAAATTAACTCTTAAGCTGCTAAGTGCGACTCACTGACCTTTAGCGGACAATGCAGATCAAGATCAGACTACACATTCTGTGCAGTCTGATCTTGAATCTACACTGTCCGATAAGCAGATAATGATCAATGATCAATAAAAAAAAGTTTGAAATAACATTATTCAGGTTTTTACATTCGTCTTATTACCGGTAACTTTATTTAGTTTTCTTTAACTTATTTAGCATGATAAGGATTAAAGGAGCCTATTTAGTTCTATGCTGTAAATTAATTTTTTTTTTTATTACAGTGATAAAATATAACTAGATATGAGCAATGCTCTGGCAGAAAGGGGCTTAATACATCTCTGTGATGCCTTGTACCAATCAAGCCATCACATAATTATGGATCCATAATAGCCATTTTTTTTTTTAACACCGACTGAATCATGAGATAGACTGGTCCTTGGACATACAGAAAATAGACCAGTAGCGAAAAGTTTCAGCCCAAGTCAGCCTGCGCGAACTGCACAGGCTGACCTGGTTGATACTTTTCGCCGATGCACTAAGCCCCCCTTTTCACAGAGTATGGCTCATATATTTTTCTTTGCAATCATATACAGTCTGTACAGTTAAATTCAGTGAAAGGTGCAGTTTGGGCATTTGAATGGCAGAAATGTCTTTATGCTGTAGTTAACTCCATCTATTTTCATTACATCAGACATCCCAGTCTGATCCTAATCTACACTGTCTGTAAAAGCAACTTTAATTCTTTACCAAACGACAAAATTTTAGACTGCTTCAAATTGAAAGCATTTGTAGACAATAAATTAAACGTGGCTCAAAAAGTGAAACTTGCCTTTGCAAGGGTAGAAAACATTGTGAGGAAAAGGAGAAAATGCTGGTTATCAGCATTTTCTCTTTTTCCCACAATGTTTTCAAAAGGCTTCTTTTTCAGGGTCGTTAAAAGTCGGGATTGTGTGGTAAAGGGTTAATCTCTTTGCAAAGTTAACCCTTTACTACAGAAATCCCAATTTTAATGACCCTGAAGAAATAAGGCTTTTGGAAACATTGTGAGAAAAGGAGAAAATGCTGGTAACCAGCATTTTCTCCTTTTCTCACAATGTTTTCTACCCTATCAAAAACAGAAATCATCATTTGAGTTTACTTTTGCATAAAAAAATTTTGCCGTGTGGGAAAGGGTTAAAGAGACAGGGAAGATATACAGATGAGCCATGCTCTGGCAAAAGGGGCCTTAATGCACCTCTGTGATACATCATAACAAGCAAGCCATCACATAACTAGGGATCCATTTCTGACAGCCGACTGTATGATAAGGTAGACTGGTCCTTTGACATACAGAAAATTGACCAACAGCGAAGACTGCACAGGCTGACCTGGGTCGATACTGTCACAGATGGCTTAAGCCCCCTTTTCACAGAGCATGGCTCATAAACATGTACCTTTTCTTGAACATCTGGAAATGATGCAACATAAAGTATTAACCACTGTAGCGTGACAGCCACAGTTTTATACCCAGAGCCTGCCATTTCAATGAACATAGAATCAAGGTCATTTTGATCCAACAGTCCTGAATCTTCATTGTTCTCCAGCATTATCAACATCTGGTCAATGACATCTGAGGCTATGTGAGGATTGAAGCAGTCCTTGTGCCTGAAATTTGTCAAAAATAATTGCCTAAATACTGTCCTGGTATTACGATAATATCTGCTATCAAAGAAGTAGTGTTTGTTAAGATAATATTTCCCCGCAACAACAAAGAGGAGTTCAACAATATTTTTCAAAAAAAAAAAAGATTTTGTTTTAAATAACTACACTTAAATCTAAGTCAAACATGCATAACCTGCAGTTTTCTATCCCTTTTACTTTGAAAAGATGAGAGAGAGACTGTTTCTCTCGTAGCTTGTGGCAAACAGTTCCATGCATTTACAACTGAAGGTAGAAAATATTTCATGTAAAGGTTAGTTCTACTAACGATTTTTACCAAATTGTTTGAATTACCAAGATTGTAGGTTGTATTACTGCCAATATTGGTTGGTACAGGAGAGCAAAAGTAGTTTGGAACTAGAACAATGATCAGCGGTGAGAGAGGAATGAATAAAGGAGAAAAATGCTCTACCAAAAGGAGGCTTAATGCATATCAATGATGCTGTATACCAAGCAAGTCATCAACCATGAATCAATAAAATCTACTTTGTCAGAAACCATGTGGGTCTTGAGGTACACTGGTCTTTTCACATGCAGAAAACTGACTAACAGCAGTCTCAGGCTGTTTGAGGGCGTGTGTTCGAGCCCCATGGCTGGCCATCTAAAATTACTAATAGTCTTTCAGATGAGACGTTAAACCCAGGTCCTGTGTGATTGTGCTTTACACTGAGTATGTTGAAGAACCAGGCATAACTTAGGATGTGCTTCATCCTGTATCTTGCACTATCTCCCGTAGCATGGTTACCAGCATTTTCTCCTTTTTCCACAATGTCCTCAGGGTCATTAAATCTCAAGATTGTGTGTAAAAGGGTTAACCCTTTATCATACACCCATATATTTTAAAAAATTGAGGAAGAAACCTTTATAAGAGCAATTATGCCTTCTTCAGCATTGTTTCTAACCTTTCAATGACAAATCCCATCACTTAGTAATTCAAGTTTTTCATTTATAGTGACATGTGTTAACAATTATATGAGAGTTCAACAAATATGCTAATACCTAGCCCAATCTTCATCTTCATTCCATTACTCAATACTTTTAAGCGTGCTACAGAAACACACTTGTTGGGCAATCTTTAACATACATGCTGTGACATATCAAAATTTCTCTGATGTTTTGCGCTTATTAAATTGGTCCTTAACCCTTTACCACAGAATCCAGAGTTTTCACGACCCTGAGAAAGAGGCCTTTGGAAAACATTGTGATAAAAAAAAAAAAGGGAGAAAATTTTCTCCTTTTACCAAGATGTTTTCTGTCCTTCTACAGACAAATCTCACCATATCAGCAATATCTAATTTGTCATCTGCAAATGCTTTCAATTTGGACACATGTAAATTTTGTTGTCTGGTAAAGGGTTCACTTCACTGTATGTTAAGCTTACTGTCATATAATTATACAATTTGCCACTCTATGTCATGCTGCCAACACTAAGGGACCACAATGAAAATACGAGTTTATGTCTTTTTTGTGTTATCCCTGGTGCCTATTACATGATTTTAGCATTCATGTTTCTATCTTTTCACTCTTTGCCACACAATCTCGACTTTTAACGACCCTGTGAAAAAAGCCTTTTGAAAACATTGTGGGAAAAGGAGAAAATGCTGGTAACCAGTATTTTCTCCTTTTCCCACAATGTTTTCTAACCTTCAAAATATAAATTTCAATTTTTGAGTCATACTTATTTCATCGTCTGCAAAAGCTTTCAATTTGGACAAGTCTAAAATTTGTTATATGGTAAAGAGTAAAATGTTTCACATGTTTTATTGTTACCATGTTATGTACATTTTAACCTAATAAAACTTCTACTACTACCACTACTAATATTTATCTCTCAATGAACAATCCAGCAGCAGTTTTGATTGCATCCCTCTTTCTCAAGAGATGAATGTTTATCTCTTTACCAAAAGACAAAATTTTAGACTTTTCCAAATCAAAAGCATTTGCATATGACAAACTGAATGCCACCTAAGGCAAGAAATTTGTCTGTCAAGTAATTGATAAATGTCTGCTTCTTCATTATTTTCCTTTTTTTGTGTGTAATTCGACATTTCTTTTAGTTTCTTTTTTTCCACCACTTCTCTAATTTTTTGTACAACACGTTCATTCTCCAGGTATTGGCCCCAAAAAAAGCATTGGGATTTGGACCATGTTTTCAATAACACATTTTTGCATTCTATTTAAAATACATTTTTCAAAAGAATATGTATATGAAATACTTTCGTTAAGTTAGCATTTTATTTCAGCAGTGGGCGCCACATCTGCTAAAACATACCAACAGATAAGACATACTTGTTCGACATCCAGTTTACATTATTAGTACAAGAAACCGTAACTTTTAAAAGTGTCAAGTCAATTAATATATTGACGAATTAAATGCATCTCAAGCAATAGAAATCGCAGAAATGAAAACGGTGTTGTCTCCATTTTATGTTGTGCCCAATATGTTTTAGACAAATATATTTTCTTTTCAAGTGTTTATATCTTATGCGATAATAAAGCACTGTACAAACGATATTTCATTCAAGATTGTAAGGTAAGATAGTTAAACATGTAGTAGTATTAAATGCAAATCTCCAAAGGTGAAAATAGAGGCTAAAGTATCACTCTTTTTGCTTACATTTACGAGTATTATGAAATATACAAAGTAAACGTAATCTAGAGGTATTGTAAGCATGTTTTTCCTGCTTACCTACACCAATAATCGCACAAAATTCTTTTCAACCCTCTACTACTTTACCACTTACATCAACAAGAGGGCCATGATGGCCCTGTATTGCTCCACTGGCTTATAAATATAAACCATAAATACTAAACATTTCAATTCTGAGCCAAATGGTTTCAAAATGAAGACTTACAAAGTTTTCTCTGTAAAAGCCCATGTGAAAGTTGAGACCCTCAGGGCAAAGCCATTTTTGATCCCAGAGCTATAATTACTTGAACCCTGGTCGAGGTCCACAAGATAAAGCCACATGCCAAAATAATACAAGTCTATGCTGTATGGTTATAAATAAGGTGATTTTCAAGTTTTGTCCATATGAAGCCTCTGTAAAACATAAGACCCTTGATGCAAGGCTAATTTCAAAAAAAAAAAAAAATCAAAACAGGAAGATTTGTCACTATGTAAGCCCATGTAAAACTTGTGACCCCTGCGGCGGGGCCAATTTTGACCCCAGGGCTAAAATTTTGGCCTGCTTGGTAGAGGCCCACTAGATATAGCTAAATGCAAAATTTGGTAGCTCTAGGCCTTATGGCTAGGTACAGGAAGATTTTTAAAGTTTTCTCTATATAAGCCTATGTAAAACTTGTGACCCCTGGGGCAGAGCCAATTTTGACCCCAGGGCTATAATTTGAAGAAACTTGATAGAGGTCTACTACATACAGCTACATGCCAAATTTGGTAGCCCTATGCCTTATGGTTTCAGAAAGAAGATTTTTAAAGATTTCCAATATTTTTCAGTTTTGTTGCCATGGCAACCAGAGTTTTTGAAGGAATCAAATTCTTTCAAGAAATTCTAAAGAGGACCATGGCAGGATCATTTCTGTGAAGTTTCATGAAAATTGGATGGATACTTTCAGAGAAGAAGATGTTTGAAATAAAAGTTAACGCACGGACGGACGCACGGACGGACGCACGACAGACACCGGGCCATGACATAAACCTGCTTGCCTTCGGCCAGTGGAGCTAAAAATGAAAGGTGAAGGAAAATTACAAAAGGAAGAAGCGTACTGCAGATGTAACGTATCTGTCGCGATTGATTTTAAAAATTCTATTTTGTGCATTGATCAGTTATTAGATCAACAACAGGATAAATTAACAAAAGTACTTTTATTGAAACTTCAAAAGTCAAAACCCAGCCAGGTAAGCTCAGTGGGTAGCTTATCGGACACATGATCTGGACGTCACATGTTCGATACCCCGTCTGGGCGAACTTCTTTCCAGCAACTTTAATACGCATCCTACCCTTGATGGATGTGAGGCAGCAGTCTGATTTTAGATCCACAATGTGCTATATGGTGAGACTTTGTCGGCAAAAAGAACTGCTAAATCACTATATTTGGGTGGTGACATTGGCGGGAAAATTACATTTATCATTCATTAAGTTGATTAAGTTTTAATATTACGGCAAAGTAGGAGCATTTTTTATGCAACTTCTTTTAACAGTTTTGCATGAAATCTTTTATGCGAGAATTATGTTGTACAACATAAATATTAGCAAGTGACTTGGGTAAACAGTAACTATGTGAAACAGAGTAAGAAAAATGACGTCATCAACGTCTGTTAAAAAATTGACATTCTCCTTATTGGGTATCCTTTCAATTTTGTCGATATCTCCAATTTTTGATGAGTTAGTGATATTTTGTTTTCTGATTCTGAGAGAAAAATGAATGAAAATCTGAAAAAATGAAATTCAATTTTTTTTTTTTTCTTTTTTTTTTTTTTTTTTTTGTCATTAAGCCCCCTTTTTACAGAGCATGGCCCATATATATATATTACCTGTTTGTAATATGTCTCTGGTACTCATATTGTAACTTTGCTCTCTCCCATACTTCCAAATTCTTGTGTCGATGCCATGGACCAAGGAAAGGAATGTATGCATGCCAGTTTTCCATTGCAAGCTCATGACGCATCTCGTATGTTCTCCATATTTCGAGAAAGTTTTCATCCCCTGGCGTGTACAGTTTTCCATTCACCAATAAAAGCATTATGCGCAATATTGTAGATTCAAATACCTGGTTCAGACTGCATGGGTTTTGTTGTAAAGATAGAACATATGCTAGGTTTTCTGCCTCTGTAGCAATCATCATCTCCAGTGTGCTGTTCTCGCTGCATATTTTGTCGACGCTGGTCAGCAGGAACTGCTTTTTCATCTTGTACTTCATGGTGAGATCAGAGAAAGCCACACCTAGAAACATTTAGAGATCACTCAACTGATATCTATCTCATATACAATATGTCAGCTGCAGTGTCTGACAAAAGAAAAAAGTGAAAAGCCTTGATCATAATCAAACACTGATACCAGGGGCAAAACCAGAGCTTCAGAATCTTTACGCACTCCGAATCCAGACAGCCACTTCCAGTCTTAGACTGCTAAAGCAGGTCAAAGTGTGCTTGCACAGACACTCAGACAGTATCTTATCAAGATCAGATGGCACAGAACATGCAGTCTGATCTTGATCTACACTATCCGATACAGTGAGATTTTCCATTGAAAAAAAAAAAGGATAAAATAGTGATATTTGGCTTTTTGCTATCTGTTGGAAATTTTCAAATTCTTTTTTTAGCTGTTGTAGGCTTAATTATGAAGATGGGGTTGTTTTATAAAGAGATAAAAGAATATTTTGCCTTTTCCCATTTTTCTACATTACACACTTGCTTATTGTGCATTATGAATATTATGCCTTTAGATCCAACAAAGAAAGTACCTGCTGTTTAATTACAGTTTACTAATAATATTAGAAACACACCTCTATCACAATGATCTATCTACATGCTTATATTTCTTTCTCTTCAAATATCACAGAAGTATGCTAGATATGACTTACATTTTTTTCAACACCCTCAAGATTAAAAATAATATCATTTCAAGTTCATGCAGAAAATTCTCCGTCATAATACACGTATTGATATACTTATCTCAAACTATTTCATATCCAAATGTAAGTCTTCACAAATGGGAGCAGCCATAAATTACAGTATGCCATTGTAGGGCAAATCTTTAAATAAAACTCGAGACTTTATGCCTTTTAGAGAAAGTGAAGGTCAACATCAGTCTGCTAATCATTAACCTACACTGTCTGTTATACAGAAGGTAATTTTGCTAAAAACAGCTTTGAAAATGCAATTCTGACCTTGAAATACCCATGTCATATTATTTAATGCAGTAAAGAGTCACAAAAGGGGACAGAAAGTTCTTACACTTACCCCCATCTCTTTTTCCATCAAATAAAACTGGAGTTGAAAACAGTGAAGGTCTGCCGGCAAATTCTTCCGAATGTTTTACGAGCCCTTCTAAAATTCCTTCAAATGATGATATAACAACTGCTCTCTGTTTGCCCAAGTTCAAACTAAATATGTTTCCATATCTTTTACTTAGATGTGTTATTTTGACATGGGGTCTATGTTTATATATCATGAGATTACCGATAAGAGGGAACCCCCAAGGGCCTGGTGGAAAATTACCTATTCTGTTCTTCCAGAGATATAACATACTAAGAATAAAAACAATGCAGAGCAAGAACACTTTGTTGGGCTCGGTAACAGGAACCCAAGTGGAAAAACGTAATCCAGCTTCCATCACCAACCTGTAAATAGTTAAACTATTTACCACACAATCCCGACTTATTACAACCCTGAAGAAAAACCTTTTTGAAAACATTGTGGGAAAACAAGGAAATGCTGGAAACCAGCATTTTCTCCTTTTCCTACCACGTTTTCTACTCCTCAAAATACAAAGTTCAATTTAATTCTTAATCCATATTTATTTTGTTGTCTGCAAATCCTTTCAAATTGGACCTGTCTAAAATTTTGTTGTCTGGTAAAGAGTTAAATAATGTTTGAGTAAAGGTACTTAGGATAATCTCCTCTTCTAGACCAAAGTTTTGCTTGTCGAAGCAGGGATCATGTTTATACAGTAAACACCTTTTTTTTTTATTGTCTTCTAAACTAATTTTAAAACATTATGACAAAAGGCAGTAGTGCTCATAAAAAGGGTTTTGCAACAATTTCTCTTCCTGCAATATATTTTCCAGATAGCCAAAAATGTATTTCTTTAACCCTTTGCCAAATAACAAATTTTAGACTTTTCCACATTGAGAACATCTGCAGGGGACAAATCTAAAAGTGTTACAAATGAATTTATGTTCTTTGACAGGGTAGAAAATACTGTGGGAAAAGTCGAAAATGCTGGCTACCAGCATTTCCTCCTTTTCCCACAATGTTTTCAAAAGGCCTCTTGCCTCGGTCGTTACAACACAGGATTGTTTGGTAAAAGGCAAACCTTAAACTCTTTACCAAACAACAAAATTTTAGACAAGTCCAAATTGAAAGCATTTGCAGACGACAAAATGATTGTGACTGAAACAGTGAAATTTGTTCCAGAAAGGGTAGAAAACATTGTGGGAAAAAGAGAAAATGGTGGTTACCAGCATTTTCTCCTGTTCCCACAATGTTTTCAAAAGGCTTCTTTCTCTGGGTCCTTAAAAGTCGGGATTTATGTGGTAAAAAATTAACCCTTTTAACACAAATCCTGAGTTTTTAACAACCCTGATGAAACCCCCTGGTAACCGGCATTTTCTCCTTTTCTCACAATGTTTTCTAACCTTTCAGACACAACAAATTAAGTGTGGTTCAAATCATTTGAACCACACTTAATTTGTTGTCTGCAATTGCTTTCAGTTTGGAACAGTGTAAACTAATGTCGTGTGGTAAAAAGTTAAATCAACCACACTGTAATGTAAAAATTATGAACAACACTCATTACGTCGTTATGACAACCTTTTTAGCAGCACATCCTTTATCAATTTACTGTAGTTCTAAGCAAGCTAGAACTTTTAAACTCTCACAGTACTCTATCACTTGAAAGCGACCGCAAGCAAGCAACTATATAATTGTATGGATGATAAACAAAAAAATAAATAATTAAGTTCTGTTCCAATAAAAGGTGAAATGGCAGTAATTACCGATTCAACGCTAGTTCATGCTGTCAGAATAATGTATTGATTTTAACGACCCGGCTTCTGAAGCTGGTTTGTTTACGAAGATGCTCTCTACTGTGCTTCGCTGCAATGTAACTGGAGGGGGTGGAGCTAATCTGGTCAGTTTGGTACCTATCTATCTTTATATTTCTTCCTGTTATCTGAAAGCTAAGCCGGATACCGACAGGAATGATACTGCGGTACAGCACAGTAGACTATTTTTAAGACTACAACAACAACTAGACAGTAACGACTATAACAAGAACGATTAGAGTATCTAAAATAAAAGGGTTCAGTCAATGCAAAATGCCACGTTATGCTCAGCTTGTAATGGGTCCTGCCGGAAGTGGAAAGGTTTGCTTTTCTGATGCTATTATTGTGTATTTTATCCAGTCTTTCAACACTGACAAAATTGAAACGATTGTTGGTCCTTTTGGCCCCCAGTTGTTTCGACCATGGTAGTTTCGGCCAAAATTTAGTTAGGCTGGGTCTTTGACTTTTCCTCCTTTAGGCATGAATTACTAAAAGGTGGCTTCGGTCTTATATAGAACATGTGGATGACAAAATTGCTTATTAATCTCAAAATGGTGAACGGCGATCGACAGTGTCGCAATTATGTATCTTGCACACCAACATACTGAAGGTAAACGACTTGTAATCTATTTTCAATACACTAGACTTCACACCATTTACAAGTCATTTTACTACCAATGTTAACATCCATAATACCAACCAATAGTGAAAACATTATTTTACAAGAAAATCGTGTCACAATTTCAGATATTTCAAGTTGCTACGAAATATCTAGCTTGAAGCTGTCATAGTCTTGTAAATATCTCAAGTGTTCCAGTTAAAAGTGAAGCTACTGGTCTAGATGAAAAAAATGTTTATGTTGAACCCTGGATGTATGGATGGATGGGAGGGTGGGTTGGTTGAGCAGGTTGTTTCTTGACACGTAGCTATGCTCAATAATAAGATTACAGGAAATGTTAAGGGCAGACATGCCATTGGCTTGACTTTCAGCAGGGGTTGTACATTTCATATCGGATATTAAGGTCATTTTTTTTTTTTTTTAATGGTTTGAGTGTTTCATTTTGACAGAAGAGTTTATAAATGTTCCCAACAATCCTACCTAAACTTCAGATCCTGAGAGGGTCAGTGGTACAGTGTAGAACTTGTACCTTGAAGGCCCTGGTTTCAAGCCTCACTGGAAGGCAGGCGCGATGTTTTAAAAAATCAAATAGATCAGTGTTCAAATTTGCTACTGAAGAAAAAAGCATTTAAGGAATCTGCTGTTTTATGAAGAACGCTCCAAAAGTACGGTACTGTTGCAGAGTGTGCTATGCTTCCATAACCTAGAGCATTTGTCACATATGGGACACAGCTGGTTTAACCCTTTACTACATAAGAAAAATGTAGACTTGTCCAAATTGAAAGCATCTGCAGACTACAATTTAAACATGGCTCAAATGAGGAAATATGTCTTTGACAGGTTAGAAAACATTGTAGGAAAAGGAGAAAATGCTGGTTACCAGCATTTTCTGCTTTTCCTATAATGTTTTCAAAAGGGTTCTTCCTCAGGGTTGTTAAAACTTGGGATTGTGTGGTAAAGGGTTAATACTTTAACTCTTCACCAAAGAACAAAAATTTAGACTGGTCCGAATTGAAAGCATTTGCAGACGACAAAATAAATGTAATTGAAAAATTGAAAATTGTTTTGGGTAGGATAGAAAACATTGTGGGAAAAGGAGAAAATGCTGGTTACCAGCATTTTCTCCTTTTCCCACAAGGTTTTCAAAGGACTTCTTTCACAGGGTCGTTAAAAGTCGGGATTGTGTGGTAAAGGGTTAAACACTATTTTCAAATACGTTTCAAGTTGTTAGAACTAGTTCTTAGTGGATGTGAATTATCTTTTGGCGCAGATCTAGAATCTACTGCCACCTTCATACTTGACCAAAATTTCAGGCAGGCAGCGGTTACTCTGTCCGCCCCACTGTATCTGCCGATGAGGTGCACTGGGCACCACAATATAGATTCAGTTGAGATAATTTTGAAAAGAGCATTACACTTCATACAAACTGTTAATTCATTAGATGGTATTTTACACCGCTTTCAACCTTATTTCAGTTATATCATGGTGATAACTTGCATATTAAGCCATAGGCTGCAAATTATGACTTGGGGCTCATTTGCGGAAGATGTAGATTAAAATCAGAGACTGCACAAAATGTTCAGTAATGATCTTGGATCTACACTGCCGGATACAGTATTTGTTTTTTTTATTGTGGAATCAACTTTGAAATCGCACTATTTGAGTTTTTACAATTAGGTGGAAATTTTCATTTCATTTATTTAATAGCTCAAGGGCTCATTGTACATTCTGAATTTCACCAGGGCTAGCTTTGAACTGTTTTGCGCCAGGACACTTCCACAAAAAGTCCAGTGCTTCCAGTGAAGCTGGAACACGGGGCCTCAAGGCTTCTACACTGTACATAAAGCCACATAGGGCCTTTTCTCCACACAAACAAATAAACTCTGTATCTTATGTTCTTGACAAAAAGAAAGATTTATAACACTTTAACTTTGTTACTTCTATTCTCATTACACCCATTTTCTTACTGCTAAACTATGCAAGTGTTTTCTCTATACTCGGCTTCAAATAGTCTAATACAGAAGCATATCTGTTTTATTTTTGCAGTCCACTTACTGCAGTAATATGTTAAAACACTGTGAAGCATTACGGAGAACCGTCCATGTTGTCAACCTGGACCCTGCAGCTGAACAGTTTGATTATCCAGTTCTTGTTGGTAATACCTTTTTTAATTCTGATAGTTAATTCCTCAAATTTCAACCATTTACCAGACAGTTGAGGCAAAATTTCTTTCCAGTGATTCTTCTCCTCTCACCTCTGATGCATGTGAGAATGAGAAAGGTAGTCAGCGGCATTGAAAGAAAGTTATGTCAGCACTGGTGTGAAAAGGCCAGAAAACACATGCCCAGGTGCACTGACTGTCATGGTATGACATAAACAGTTAAACTCCAAAACAAACAAATGCTTTTGCCACAATGTTTTAAAAGGTTTCTTTCACAGGATTGTTAAAACTCGGGCAAGAGGGTTAAGTACTTTTTGTGCATCTGATCAATAAAACAGCTGTTTTGAGTTTAAAGATAAATGGTTTAATGACAAGAAAACTGGAGTTATAATGAAATAAATTGACCTTATAGATAGTTAACCCTTTCCCAAACGACAAATTTTGGACTGGTCCAAATTCAAAGAGTTTGCAAACAACAATTTTAGAGTTCTCAAAAAGGGTAGAAAACACTGTGGGAAAAGGAGAAATAGCTCGTCAGGGATCCTAATGATGCATAAAAACTCACAATACTTAGATTCTTGAAAAAGTTGTACAATCCATATTTTTTTCATTTTGCTTTGCTGTTATTCTAGTATTTATACCAGAATTCCAGATTAGAGGGAGTGATGGTATTCTAAGTCCATTATTTCTTTTCCAAATCCTATGTTGTGGGTACTCATTAGAATTGTCTTGATGAGATGATTCTAATGAGTACCCATAATATAGGGCTTAGTGGAGAATAAGTAATATTTCCCATTTTGAAATTAAAATCACTTGCTCTGTCTGGAGTTCTGTATACTCTTATTATTCATGAAATAGAATTTCAATCACAATGTAATTGTCAAGCCCAAGAAATCTTGGTCTGCACAGCATAATTGCAGTGTTCTGCCAAGGGATAGATTCTGGGACATTGTCCCCCATTGAATTAGAAAAAATGTCCCATCATAATGCACACAGATGGGACTTTGTCCTTTTTAAATACATTTGAGAAGCACATGTGGTCTATTCTTTTCAAATATATTTGGGTAATTTAAAATATATTCGAGAAGTAGTCTGTCCTTTTCAAATATATTTGAGAAGTAGTCTGTCCTTTACAAATACATGTGTATTTGAGGAGTAGTCTGTCCTTTTCAAATATATTTTAGAAGCAGTCTGTCCTTTTCAAATACATGTATATTTGAGAAGTAGTCTGTCCTTTTCAAATATACAGTATTTGAGAAGTACTCTGTCCTTTTCAAATATATTCGAGAAGTAGTCTTTCCTTTTCAAATATATTTGAAAAGTATTCTGTCCTTTTCAAATATATTTTGAGAAGTAGTCTGTCCTTTTCAAATTTATTCAAGAAGTATTCTTCAGTGCCTTTGTCTCACCAATTTTGAAAGTATCTCATGTTTATGCAGTTTATTAGACAAGCATCCTATCTCTGAATGATCCTTGGCAGAATACTTTAACTCTTTACAGCACAATGACGCCTTTTAACGACCCTGGGAATGAAGCCTTTTGAAAAATTGTGGGAAAAGGAGAAAATGCTGGTAACCAGCATTTTCTCCTTTTCCCACAATGTTTTCTACCCAATCAAAGAAAAATGCACCATCTGAGCCACATAGAAATTGTCGTCTGCAAATGCTTTCAATTTAGACAGGGCTAAAATTTTGTCGTCTGGTAAAGGGTTAACTCTTTACCAAACAACAAAATTTTAGAGCTATCCAGAGTGAAAGCATTTGCAGACAACAAATTAAATGTAACTCAGAACACTTTAACTCTTTACCAAACGACAAAATTTTAGACCTATCCCAGGGTTCGCGCTGCCGATCGCCATTGTCGCCAATTGCGACAAAAATAAAAAATTGGCGCAAGATTTTTTCATTTGGCGAAAATGCGTGGCGACAACTTTTTTTCAAGCTGGCCCCAAAAAGAAATTCTTTTGAAATTCATTGTCGTAAGCGTTTGCGAGCTAAGCGAGTTCGATGACATTGTTTATTCGAGTCGCCAGCACATCATGTGAATGTCACGCGTTATGACAACGCCTCCGATAAGAACCAAAGGAGATTTGACGTACGCTGATTGGTTGATAGGTTTGACTAACTGTCGATGGTGTTTACACGCTTGCTGCAATATTGATTGTTGTAAGTTTATGACACATTTTGCATCAATAGCGGTGTTTCTTAGCGATAAGGACAATTTCAACACTTTGACAAATTGGTCTATTATCACATCGATTAATGACCGTAGATTGTATAACTGTTAACTGAACACCGCATGGCATGAAAGTCCGAAAACGTAAGTAGTCGTTGTTTAATACGACAGATTAATGTGGTAATTAGATGCCGGCTTTTAATTAAAGGACGCTACTCAATAAGTCCAAAAAACAATCACGTGTCAATTATTTCCCGATTTTGTATAAATAGGTAACTTTTTAGCTCTTTCTTTCTTACCAGCCGATATAGCTCAGTAGGTAGAGCGTAGGACTTGTGAACACAATGTCCTACAGATTGTGGGTTCGTATCCCCGGCTGGCCAACTAAAAAATTACTAATAGTCTTTCGGATGAGACATTAAACCGAGGTCCCGTGTGACGGTGCTATACGCCGAGCACGTTAAAGAACCAGGCGAAGCTCTCAGTAGTTTCGACCTGTATCCTTGCACTATCCCCCGTAACAACTAACCGTCTTATGGGGGCGTCGCTCAGATGGGCAACCGGTAGCGACGATAAATAAACGGAAATAACCAACCAATCTTTCTTTCTGTGTAAAAATGGATCGCTATGTGACTATGTCTGTGAGAAAACGTAAAGCCGATGACTCAGATAATGAAAGTGAATCTAGCCAAGTCGGCACGCCTTCAAAAGTTGCAAAACGATTATTTAAGGACTATTGGCTTTCTGACCCTGAATTTTCTAGCTTTCTCAAATACGATGCTTGCAAAAAAGTCATGCTATGTAAAATGTGTCTACAAAGGTGACTGAAAAATTGAAATTTGTTCTGGGAAGGGTAGAAAACACTGTGGGAAAAGGAGAAAATGCTGGTTACCAGCATTTTCTCCTTTTCACACAGTGTTTTCAAAAGGCTTCTTTCTCAGGGGCGTCAAAAGTAAGGATTGTGTGGTAATGGGTTAAGAATAACATCATCCTAAGGAAAACCTTGTTCATATGACCCTGAGAAAGTGTTTCTTTTTCATAGATAATTTTCATTTTCTAACAAAGTTTTCTACCCCTTAACATACATTATACATTATGAATGGACTGCAACTCCTTACAATTCCGACCAGTCTAAAATTTTTGTCCAGCAAGCTGCATTATGATATTCATCTGGCCCCAACTCCTGAAAATTTGGCCCCAACTGTCCCCAGATTGGCCCCAACTTTTTTCATTTGGCGAAAGAGCTGGCGACAACTTTTTTAGACCCAGAGCGAACCCTGCTATCCAAATTGAAAGCATGTGCAGACGACAAATTTTGTTTAAAGCGAAACATGAAACCTGTCTTTCATAGGGTAGTAAAAATTGTGGGAAAAGGAGAAAATGCTGGTTACCAGCATTTCTCCTTTTCCCTCATTGTTTTCAAAAGGTGTCTTCCTCGAGGTAGTTAAAACATGGGATTGTTTGGTGAAAGATTAATTATGGTCAAAAGGTTACCGTTCAAATTCCATTTCAAACAAAATTCAGCCCAAGGTTTGATCATATGAGAATTACAAAAAAAACCAGGCAACAAACAAGGTTATTGTGTCATTACTGATTCAGTTCTATGTATATTTGGTATAGATGTCAGAGAGCTGATTCAAGTGGAGGATGCCATGGAAGATGATTCTCTTAGATTTGGCCCCAATGGTGGTCTGATATTCTGTATGGAGTAAGTGGGATTTTTATTTTATGTTTGCCAATGAAGTTAGTCCATTGCAATTAATTAGTTATTTTGCACTCATCTGAGCATGAAGTGCTCAGTGTGAGCTTGTTTAACTCTTTACTGCACAATGACGCCTTTTGACGCCCCTGGGAAAGAAGCCTTTTGAAAACATTGTGGGAAAAGGAGAAAATGCTGGTAACCAGCATTTTCTCCTTTTCCCACAATGTTTTCTACCCTATCAAAGAAAAGTTGCACCATTTGAGCCACAGTGAAATTGTCGTCTGTAAATGCTTTCAATTTGGACAAGACTAAAGTTTTGTCGTCTGGTAAAGGGTTGATTTAGTTGTGCCCGGTGTAGATAATATGTCATCCAGTTGTACCATGGGTGCTCTGTACAGGGCCATTGTAGGCTTCCAAAAGTGGTACATGTATGTTCCTGGAATACTTCTGGTGTTCCTCGAGTGCTAAAGACAGTAGTGAGTGGAAAGAGCATGAGAGGAAGTATCTTCTATGAGACCTCTCTCATGGAGGAGGGGGGCAAATTTTTCTACTGTAAGACGTCTCAAGAAGTGATTTTTCTAATGCATTTGAGACCATTATTATTTGTAAAAGCAAATGAAGGAAAAATGATAAAAGTGACACTGCTAGCCACATATTCAGCCAAAAGTGTGTTCCAGCCATAGCCATTAGACCACATGTGACTGCCTTGCTGTCAAGGTTAAATTTAATGCTCATGAAAATAAGTCTGCAATGTTTCTCTTGATTCCATCAGTGATGTGTTCAGTGGGTTAACCCTTTCCAAAACAAGCCCTGGTTTTCACGCGTCTGCAGTACAAGTCTTTTGAAAACACTGTGGGAAAAGGAGAAATTGCTCGTAAATGAGCAATTTCTCCTTTTCCCACAGTGTTTTCTACCCTTTTTGATAACTTTCTACCATTTTCATCAAATTTGAAATTGTCGTCTGCAAACTCTTTGAATTTGGACCAGTCCAAAATTTGTCGTTTGGGAAAGGGTTAACACAGATTAAAAAGTAGGTCACCAGGTGAATTCTCATAAATAGCATGCGTGGACTTTACAGGACATGTTTTCAGGCCACTGCCCATGAAAGCTGATAAGAATGTTTGGCTTGATTAAACTGACATAGGTTTGAACATAGGTCACCAGAGCCCAGAAAAATTGCTACTGGGTCCAGTTTTAGAAAACTTGGCACTCTGGGACTCATCTTTAGACCAGTTGTTTCGAGCAATTTCTTCTTTTTCCAGTGTTTTCAAATACATTCTTCCTCAGGTCATAAAACCAAAGGGTCATCTTGTAAATGGTTACCCCTTAACCACATAGTCTGAAGTTTTAGCAGCCCTGAGGAAAAACCCAAATAAAAACATTGTGGGAAAAGGAGAAAATGCTGGTAACCAGCATTTTCTCCTTTTCCCACAATATTTTCTAACTTTTCATAGACAATTTTCACCATTTGAGCCACATTTGTCGTCTACAAAAATTTTATGCTTTGGACTTGGATGATTATGCTTCTTGTTTGGTAAAGGGTCAACCATTTTCCAAACAGCGAATTTTAAGCTCTTTTAAATTTAAATCATCTGCAGATGACCAATTCAAAATTGGTTCGTAAGAGCTTAAGTTCCCTGATTTGGTAGAAAGCATTGTAGGAAAAGGAGAAAATGCTGATTACCAGCATTTTCTCCTTTTCCATCAATATTTTCAAAAGCCTTTTTTTCCAGGGTCATGAAAACCTGGGATTGTTTGATAAAGGGTTAATCGGAGTTTGACATTGTTTTACTACAGATATCTGGCACAAAACTTTGATTGGCTCCATGAACAGCTGGATGACATAGAGGATGATTACATACTGTTTGATTGTCCAGGTATGTTTGTACATTTATATAACCAAGTGCTGCACAAGCTTAGGTTTCACTTTTATAAACTATTTTGAATCACAAAAAGAATGTGCATGGAAGGAGAGTAAAATGGTCTTACAATAGTATGGAATACAGATTAATGGATTGCATGGTGTTTAAAGCCGTTTTCAACATTATATCAGTTATATCATGGCAGCCAGTGCACCTATCCATGCTTTCGTGGAGTTTCTTTTACCAGTATGCCTCGTAATATTCTTTCCAAGCTACTTGCTGCTTTCCCTCTTAACCATCATTGAAACAATGATCAGCCGTGAGAGAGAAATGAATCAGGTTGCAATGACTATCATCAATCCTCGAAAAGAAATTGGCCGAGCCAGGGATTGAACCAGCAAACCTTGTTCTCAAGTTCTCTATGCTACTGACTGCCCTACCCAGGCTCGGCTCTAATGTTATGGACAACATATTTGGAAAAGGAACAAATACTTGCAACGTTCTGGATTGTGGTGGACTGTCAGGTGCAAAGAAAGTTGCATTTCATTCTAGAGAGTTAAAGGAACTAAAGCTGCTCTCTACAAGGTATTTCTGCACTTTACAAATAATAAGTATTTCACTGATTTGGAAGACTTGCATTTTTTTCTTTCATTTTTATTTGTGCAAAAGCTACAAAAATGAAGAAAAGTTGATGAAGCAATTAGAACATTTTTAGTTCAGCTGTTTTTCGAAGAAAAACATTGAGTTATTGCCATAGCCCTGTCATTGTCATCTCTGCCTGCTTTGTCATCGTCATGCAAAAACTTCGACATTTTGCAATATCTCTGTTATTACTGAAGATATTTACTTGGACAATTTGGACAAGTTGTTAATTATTAACCCCTTACCAGATGACAAAATTTTAGCCTTGTCCAAATTGAAAGCATTTGCAGACGACAATTTCAGTGTGGCTCAAACGGTGCAATTTTTCTTTGATAGGGTAGAAAACATTATGGGAAAAGGAGAAAATGCTGGTTACCAGCATTTTCTCCTTTTCCCACAATGTTTTCAAAAGGTGGCATTGTGCGGTAAGGAGTTAAAAGGGGAACCCATACAACAAGGGCAGGTAACCATCAAAATATTTGACACAGTTATGGCCCTCTTTTTTTACTTAGAAGTTTCACTAAAAATCAAGCACCTGCAAATGAGTACCTGTATGCGGGGCTCTTCTTTTCACTGTATGTTTTTAGTTTCCTAAATTTGGGATCACTCTCCATAGTCGCTTATGGGAATTATGTTTACAGCTTATCAATTACAGTATTTCACTTAACTATACCCCCGCAAAATGAATGTTTTCGGGGGTATACTGGGATCAGCCTGTCTGTCCGTCCGTCCGTGTGTCAGTCTGTGTACAAAATACTAGCAATTTTGTGTCGCAAACTCCTCCTACAGTTTTCCTTCAATTGCATCGAAACTTTGCACATATATTGATCATATATTGAAGATTTGCATGACATAATTTTCAAGTGTCCACTCCCCCTGGTTGAGGAATTATCTCCCCTTGAACTTGACACTTTTTCTCTGTCAAAGCGCTGGCAGGGGTATTAAGTCACATTCAGTGACAGCTCTAGTTTACATGTGAGTTTACAACTTACTAAACACTTCTCATAAGTACATATATTCAAAAGCTGAAAATCTATGCATGTTATGGTAGGTTTTCCACTTTTGTAATGTGTTTGCTACACCATAACATCAGTAAGCTCTGTTCATAAAAATGAATTTTTGTGTTAAAGATATCCATAATCGTAGGTTTTCCACTTTTGTAATGTGTTTGCTACACCATAACATCAGTAAGCTCTGTTCATAAAAATGAGTTTTTGTGTTAAAGATATCCATAATCTCTGGTTATTAACTTACAGGTCAGATAGAGCTTTACACCCATGTTCCAGTTATGAAACAGCTTGTTGATGTTTTACAAGCTTGGAATTTTCGAGTGTGTGTTGTATACTTGCTAGAGTCACAGTTTCTGACCGAAGCATCTAAGTTTGTGTCAGGTTGTCTGTCGGCTTTGTCAACAATGGTCAACCTTGAAGCTCCCCATGTCAGTGTAATGACCAAACTTGATTTGCTTAGCAAGAAGGATAAGAAAAATTTAGACAGGTGAAATAATATTTTTATCCACGCTTTTTTCTGTGTTTTGAAAATGTAGGTTAAACATTAGAATGCTAAAGATCTAGATATGTGTCTGTATATCCCTTTATCATATACCTGAAAATTTTCCGGCACAAATAAATACCTGGGAAGCAGATAAAAAATCACATGTGACAGAAAAAAAAAATCTGTATCTACACCGTGTCAAATACATTTCCAAGTATTGTATGATGAACATATCTCACACCTGGAATACACATGCATTGATTTGCGATTCAACTTGTTAAGCTGTAATATTCATCTGCCATTCTAATTATTTAATTTTGTTTCCCAATTTCAAATAAAATGTCAATAATAGCAATAGTTTGTCGTTAAACAAGTAGGAATATAATTAAAGGAATATTATCTTGTGGTAACTTTCCTGGTGCTTGTATTTGCTTCGTGCTGCCTAAGAAAATTTTTACATGTCCCTTGACCTTCTGTCTCGCATGATACCGAATTTTCTCAAGCTGCTCAAATCAAATACAAGCACCTGGAAAGTTACTTTGACATAATACTCTGTATTTATTAAACTTCCACACAAATTTATTGGCCCTGACTAAGAAGGATTTTTAAACCTTGTGGGAAGAGAAGAAAATGCTGGGAACATGCATCTTCTTTATTTCCTACAATGGTTCAAGTCCGTTTCATAAACAAAACCTTGATTTAAGCCACATTTAATATCTTTTGTACAAATGCTTTCAATTCAGACAATTTCTAAACATCCTTTCATGCAGCTGATGTGTAACATGTCAATTCATTCGTCAACAGTTCCATAAAAAGTCACTTAGGCACCAATGAAATACTAAATTGGGATGTTTCAGTCAAATATCCCAAGGAGTACATACATGTAGATGACTTGTCACATAATGAGTTGTGGAGAGTCGTTGATTTGGGTTGTATGAAATCAATATCATTTGCTTTTCAGTACATATACTTTTCTATTTCTTTTTCAGCATAGCCAAATGTGCTGGCTTTTGACCTATCATTTGGTTTTATATTCAAATGAATTAATAGAAATTTGCAATTAGTCAAAAATACACACATGCTTATGTCTATCTTTTTTTAAAGCTATTTCTTGGTTAAAATTTTTGATTTTGTCCATTATTTATCAGATGTTGTGATTTTTTGTTAAATAGGTATTTATGCCCAGAAATGTCTACTCTATTGATGGAAGAATTTGAGGACACACAGTTCAACAAAAAATTCAAGAAACTGAATGGAGCTATTGCAGAAATGGTGTGTAATTCATTACTGGCTCATTATATAATGGATCAAACCTGCAACAGATGTCTGATAAACATTTGTGTTTACTCTTTACAACACAATCCCGACTTTTAACAACCCTGAAGAAAAAGCCTTTTGAAAACATCCATTTTCTCCATTTCCCATAATGTTTTCTAGCCTTCCCAAATCAAATTTCAATTTTTGGGCCACATGTGATTTGTCGTCTGCAAATGCTTTCAATTTGGACCAGTCTAAAATTTTGTCGTTTGGTAAAGGGTTAACCGTTAGAGCACCCAAATACCCCCAATGGACATTTTCATTTAGAAATAAGACCCAAATAATTGTAATTTGATGGTTGCTTTTGTCTTTTTGTGTTTTAGCTAAGCAGAAAGTGTAAATCAAAGATCAGACTGCACATTCTGTGCAGTCTGATCTTGATCTACACTGGCCACAAAAGAATCCATACTTGTGCCATAGTGCTTTGGGTTTGGACAGATCTGAAATTTTGCGTGGTGTGGTACAGGGTTGACGATCTCATGGGATTTGTAACCAGACAATTTTGGTTAGATTCCCATTTGTATTGTTGCTTTTGAGGCATGTTCTTGAGCAGGGCAATCTAGTACCCAAGTTTTGTAATGTTGAAACCCAGGTAAAACATGAATTAGTGAGTTGTTGTTATGCCATGAATGAAATACTGTTACTTACCAAAAAGACCAGTGCTTTTATGACATGGAGGAAAAAAACTTAAAAACATAGCAGAAAAAGGGGAAAATGCTGGTAAACAGTGTTTTCTTCTTTTGTGCACGATATTTTACCCTTTCAGAGACATACCACCATCCGAGTTATCTTTAATTACTTGTCTGAAAAAATGTTTTTATATATTTCCAAGTGTAAAATTTTGTTGTCTGATAAAGGGTTAAACACCTCCCTCATTTGACTGTTTGTACTTGAGCCATGCTCTGTGAAAAGGGGGTTTAATGCATCTGCAAAAGCATCAACTTAGATCAGCCTGTGCAGCCGGCACAGGCGGACCCATGTCAAAACATTTTGCTTTTGGTCAATTTTCCCCTTATAAAAGGACAAGAGTTCCACAGGATTCAGTTGGTTGTTAGACAAAATGGATTTTATGGATCCATAATTAAGGGATGAATTGCTTGGTACAATGGATCATGGAGATGCATTAAATCCCCGTTTGCCAGATCATGGATCATTTACATTACAGATTGATTCCTATAATCTGGTTGGTTTGAGTGTCTGTATTTACAAATTGATTTCTATAATCTGGTTGGTTTGTGTGTCTATATTTACAAATTGATTCCTGTAATCTCGTTGGTTTGACTGTCTATATTTACAAATTGATTTCTATAATCTGGTTGGTTTGACTGTCTGTATGTACAAAATGATTTCTATAATCTAGTTGGTTTGACTTCTCTATGTTTACAGATTGATTCCTATAGCCTGGTTGGTTTTCACCCTTTAGACCAGAATGATGAAGAGTCCATCAATGACATTCTGCTACAGATAGATACATGTTTACAGTATGGGGAGGATCAGGAACCTAGGGAACTAAGGGTACTCATTTTAACCCTTTACCACACAATTCAGACTCTTAACGACCCTGAAAACGAAGTCTTTTGAGAACGTTGTAGGAAAAGGAGAAAGTGCTGGTCACCAGTATTTTCTTCTTTTTCCACAATGTTTTCTACCCTTCTTAAAACAAATTTCAATTTTTGAGTCACATTTGATTTGTCGTCTGCAAATGTTTTCAGTTTGGACCTGTCTAAAATATTGCCGTTTGGTAAAGAGTTAACTCTACTAAATGCTATGATTTTGGATTGGTCCATACTTATGTATTTGTATACAGCAACTTAGATATGGCTCAGATTATAAGATTTGTCTCAGAAAGGGGAAAAAAACATAGTGGAAACAGAAGAAAACACTGGTTGCCAGAATTTTCAGATTTTCCCACAATGTTTTCAAGAGTCATCTTTCTAAGCATTGTTTGCTTGGCTGTTTTCGAAGAAAATGTTGACTGATTGCAGTAGCCCTGTGTTTGTCTGCGCCTTCGTCTTGCAAAACTTTGGCATTTTTTATCTCTGTCATTACAGAAGATATTTACTTCAAACATGGACAAGTTCTTAACTATCAAAAGGGGAACCCATACAACAAGAGCAGGCAACAATCAAAGCATTTTTGACACAGTTATACCCCTTTTTTGACTTAGAAATTCCACTGAAAATCAAGCACCTGAAGCCAAGCATTGGCACCCTCATGCTGTGCTCTTGTTTCAACATAGCCATGACTCTTATTAGTAAACAAATGAAACACAATCTACAAGAAATGCAGCCACAAAGATCTGATGATGGTACCTGTAACCTTTTAACACACAATCCTGAATTTTAATGTCCTGAAGACTCCTAAAATTGGCATCGGTGCAAGAAATGTAAACTAGCTATTTGTATGAATGTATTCCATTGACTGGTGTAAGGGACTTTAGTCAAATCTGGAAGAAATTCTAATTAAAAGTATCTTAGAAATTGCAATATGTGGGTCCTTTTTACCGTAAAGCTGACAAGCCCTTTATCACACAGTCCTAACCTTTAACAACCATTAGATAGAAAACTTTTAAAAACAGTGTAGGAAAAGGAGAAAATGCTGGTAACCAGCATTTTCTTCTTTTCCCACAATGTTTGCTGCGCCTTGAAAAACAATTTTTTGAGTCAAATGCATTTTGTCATTTGCAAATGGTTTCAATCTGGACAAGTCTTAGATTTTATTGTTTTGTAAGGAGTGAACTCCCATTTCTTGTATTTTGTAGCTAGGCAGTTACTGCTTGATATTTCAAATTTTCGCAGATCTTTTCTTGAAAACATGTCTATGGGAACTAAAGCTTGATGGTGATTTGAAGATAAAAAAATACACTTATTACTAGCATTATCTTCATGTCCCACCATCTTTAAAAGCTGTTCCCTTGGGGCCATACAAAGACAAGATCTTAACTCTTTACCAAACAACAAAATTTTAGGCACATCCAGATCGATGGCATTCGCAGAGGACAAATTAGATGTTGCTAAAATGATGATTTCTGTCTTTGATAGATTAGAAAACATGGTGGGAAAAGGAAAAACTGCTGGTTACCAGCATTTTCTCCTTTCCCACAATGTTTTCAAAAGGATTCTTTTTTACTTACAGGAAGTTGAAGAAGATCCAGACATGATAGACAGTGGTTTTGATGGTTGAGAACAGCTGATGGTTTCCGCTAGAGATAAGAATGAATATAAGAACAGGTATAAAAAAATTGAGCCATGTTCTGTGAAAAGGGGGCTTAATGCATCTGCGAAAAGTATTGACCCAGGTCAGCCTTTGCAATCCGCGCAGGCTGACCTGGCAGAAACTTTTCGCTATTGGTCAATTTTCTGTATACCAAAGGACCGGTCTACCTCATGATTTAGTCAGTTGTTAAAAAAAGTGGTTATCATGGACCTATAATTATGTGATGTCTTGATTGGTATCATGCATTTAGGAGACGCATTAAGCCCCCTTTTGCCAGAGCATGGCTCACTTATTTGTGGTAGCACTAGTATTCGAATATATTTTAATAGTCATTTATAGAATTCTAGTTTGGTGTCTGCAATTGGAATATCAGAATACTGGCACTGTTTTATCCACACATTGAACTAACAGTTTCAGATTAAAAATGCACATCAGACAGTTCCGCTGGCTAGTTTTCTAACGCTCACTAGAGGAAGGTCCTCTGTGAAGGGAATAGCTAAATAAAGAAAAGAACTTCCTTTTGCAAAAGGAAGATCAGTCTACAAAAGGAAGATTGTTTGCTATGATAGAATTTTTTAATTCATAAAAGAAAGGTTTCTTTGTAACTAATTTGATCGACTTCTCAATATTTGAATACATTAATTCAAAGTGAAACTGCAGTGAGAAAATGTTATTGTTGTGTCCTTTTGCATACTGAATGTAACCTTGTGGATTATCTTTCGAAAATAATGCAACAGTTCTTAGACCACAAATATGAGCCCTATTTTTCAAAGGGGAAAAATACAATCTCCAAAGATAACTTGATACATAAACTATTCATTTTGTTGTAGATACAACAACAACATAGACAGTTACCCAGCATGAATATAATTGACAGTTACCCAGCAAATCTGACAGTGTGAATTACGACTGATCAAGATGGGACTATGATAGTTTTGATTGAGGACAATGAATGGAAGTCAATTCTAACCTGTTATGTAATTAAAAGGATGTTAAAAATCATTTTACATGTACATGTGTAAACCAAACATCGACAAATACGCAGATGAGTGACCTAGCGCAGGATCATAATAAACACTTTTAAAGGATTTGCTTTTCCTTTGACCCTTTCCCAAACGACAAATTCTGGACTGGTCCAAATTGAAAGAGTTTGCAGACGACAATTTTAAATTTGATGAAAATGGCAGAAAGGTCTCAAAAAGGGTAGAAAACACTGTGGGAAAAGGAGAAATTGCTCGTTACGAGCAATTTCTCCTTTTCCCACAGTGTTTTCAAAAGACTTGTACTGCAGACACGTGAAAACCAGGGCTTGTTTGGGAAAGGGTTAATAGACAACTTGAAAAGCATATAAAAGTGAGAAAAGACTATTGGAATACGAACTTTGTATTGGAATATCAAGCTGCTTTTAAAATATTCAATGATTTTGTCCAGCTTCTAGTTTCTACAGGTCTGTGTTGAACTGGTCGATTTCAATAACAGAATTAGATATTCTTCACTAATTACAAAAGCCAGCTGAACAGGCAAATCTGTATGGCCTTCATTCAATTTTTAGCTCTACTGGCTGAAGGGCAGCAGAGTTTACGTCATGGCATGGTTTCTGTCTGTCTGTCCGTCCGTCCACCTGTCCGTCAGTCTTTTTCTTGTTAACTCAATAAAGTCTGCGTTTGTGGACCAATTTTAGTGAAACCTGCTTAATTTCTTTGTATTTTAATATAGCTTGAATCCTATCCATTTTCAGAAAAATCTGATTATTTGTACGGGAAAAGTTGCCATTTAAAGTTTACAATCTGCATTTCATGTTTACACTGTAAAGTCAACATTTGAGGTTGGATTTTTTTGAAACTTGCACAGTTTCTTTACATCATCAATAGCTTTAACCCTATAGATATTGAGAAAAATCTGACAATTTGTAAGGGAAAAGTAGCCATTCAAAGTTGAAAATAGACATTTCTTGGTTATGTGATAAGTTCTGCAATTTGTGGTCGGATTTTTGAGAAGAATGCACATTGTCTTCTTATCATCAGTAGTTTGAACCCTATTGATTTTGAGAAAAATTGGACAATTAAAAAGGGATAAGTAGCCCTTAAAAGTACAAAAAATTGCATTCCTTGTTTATGCGATTAAGTCTGTATTTATGGTTGAATACAGACCATATTCTGTATTCAAGAGTTTCTGTTTATCACCAATAGCCTGCACCCTATCGATTCGAAAAACATTGGACAAATAGTAAGGAAAAGTAGCCATTTAAAGTTGAAAATTTACATTTCTTATTTATACAATAAAGTCAGGATTTTTGGTCCAATTCTTTTGAAACTTGCACATATTATTTGTGTTATCAAGGGATTGAGCTCTATTGCAAAAAAAGAAAATCCAGCAATCTGTTTAGGAAAAGTAGCCATCTGATGACTTAGTCTTGTTTACTCAACAAAGTCCACATTATTGGTTCCATTTCTTTGACACTTGTAGGAAATTGTTTAATACAATGAGTACTAATACCCTATCAAATTTGGCTCGATGCGAAACAATTGGTTTTTAGAAATTGTACTTTGATTATTTCACTTTTTTTATCAAGTCCTACTTATTAAGCTATCTTAGTGGGTTCAAGCCTAATTGCAACAACAACCCCAACCCCATTTTGTGTGTTTGTCTTTTTCCCCTTTTGAATCATGAATTCATGATGTATGCTAGAAAATGAGCAGCATTTTTTTTTCCAGTAGGGCGATTCAAGACAAAAAAATTGCCTACAGGTGTTAGTGTGTATGTGTTGCCAACAGGTCGCTTACGATCAAGATAGCGCCTGTCAAAATGTACTGGGTAGTCTTTCCATATCTTTAAATCTTTACCAGATGACAGAATTTCAGATTGGTCAGAACTGAAAATATATGCAGATGACAAATTGAAGGTGGCCCAAATATTAAAATGTCCTTTATAGGGTAGAAAATAGTGTGGGAAAAGGAGAAAATACTGGTTACCAGCATTTTCTCCTTTTCCCATGATGTTTTCAAAAGGCTTATACCTTAGGGTCATTAAAACCCGGGATTGTGTGGTAAAAGGTCAAGTAGGATTGAACAATTAATCCTTGAATTAATGATGTGGACCTTTTTGATAGGAAAATGGTCAGAAATATTGCTGTTTCAAGGTTATTTTCATTAGAGCATATAACATAGTAGCAGACAGTGTAGATCTAAGATCAGACTGCATGTTCTGTGCAGTCTGATCTTGACCTACGCTGTCTGCAAAAGCCATTTTAGTCTTTTACAGCGCTGTAAGGGTAAATTATCTCTACTCATACATTGCAGATTGCCTATGGATAGGCAGATTCAAATTAGTGATTAACACCAAGTCAACATAGATTTTTACACATCTTTGTCACATTTATAATGACTCAAAGGCATGATGAAGGAAGCTAACCCTGACCTATAATAAAGGAAATGGACACTCCCTAATAAAGCTGAATGTCTCTGATTAGGTTTTTGTTTGTTTGTATTGGGAGTTTAACGCAGTTTTGACAGCTTAGGTCATATCAAAGCTGTCAGTGCACCTACGCATGTGTTTCCTGGCTTTCTCACACCAATACTGACACAACTTTCTTTCCAAGTCACTGACAAATTTTCTTACATGCATCAGAGGTCAGTCTGCGCAGGCTGACCTTGGCCAAAACTTTTCGCTATTGGTCAGTTTTCTGTATGCTGAGGGATTAGTGTACCTCATGAATCAGTCGGATGTTATACAAAATGGATTTTATAGATCCATAATTCTGTGGTAACTTGCTTGGTATCATGGATCACAGAGATGCATAAAGCCTCCTTTTGCCAGAGCATGACTCAAATATAAAAATCAGACTCTATGATCTAAGGAGGCTGATCTCAGGCCTGTATTCACCAATCATTCTTAAGAACGTTCTGAGTCTTATTCTCCATATTTTTCTAGATTTGAAAGTAACACAACTTCGGAACCAACTGATTTCAAATTAGAAAATCTTAGTAGAGAACAAGACTAAGAACATTCTTGACCCTTTACCGGACAAAAAAAATTTTAGCCTTGTCTCAATCGAAAGCATTTGCAGAAGACAATTTCAGTGTGGCTCAAATGGTGCAATTTTCCTTTGATAGTATAAACATTGTTGGAAAAGGAGAATATGCTGGTTACCAGCATTTTCTCCTTTTCCCGCAGTGTTTTCAAAAGCATTCTCTCTCCCAGGGTTGTTAAAAGGCGGCATTGTGCGGTAACCTTGAAGATTTTGCATATACTTTAGGAAAGTTTCTTTTTTGGGGGGCCCAGTATGTACAAAAATCTTAGGACGCGATTTTAAAACCACCTTAGCAGCAATTTTTCCAAACGATTTTCATCAGTCTTTAACCTGCAGTCAGGGTCAGGTCAGAAAATCAATGAAGTACTTCCGCTGGTTTAACCCTTAGGGGGCCGAATTAACCCATATGACATTTTCAGTGTAGGAACATCGAATTAAGTGAAATTTCAAGGTTGCTTTCATTCAAAAGTTTCAGCAAAGGAGACAGTTTTGACCAAAGATCATACTGCATATTTTGTGTGGTCTGATCTTGATCTACACTTGCCGCAAAAATAGCTGTAGTTGTAAAAGGTACTTTAAGGTTTCAGATTATATCGATGTCGTCAGAAGAAAAACCGTAAGCCATCGTAAAGTCCATAATCCGACAGAAAGACCTTCGTTATAAAAATGCGAAAGTGCATGTGCGCTGATTATCTCTTTACTCTCAACTTTCCTTCAACTTTATTTCTATTTAGTATTATTAGTATCTAACGCATTACACTGATTGTAAACAACTGTAATACACACTGAAAATAACGTTTGTATGTTATATGTATGTAGAAAATAGAAATAAAGTTTTGAAAAAAAAAATCGTTGGACCCGAGGCAGCTTGGACATTCGCGGCCGTCATTTGGTGTGGGTGTTTCTCTTTTAATTATAACATGTATTATCATTTTTTAAACGTGATACATTTTAATTCATATCATATCATTTAAAAGTATGGAAATAAGTATGAAATGACAATCTGATATTGTACAGTCGGTCCAAATGTTAGTTGCTGGCAGAGAAAATTCAAAATCAGGTTAAAATCAGGTTAAAAGTTGCCAGGTAGCTCCATCTTTTGTTTACTTTTTACATGATTTTGAAATTTTGCCAGCGACTAACAATTGCACTTACCACACAATAACAGATTGTCGTCCTCTCAATATTTTCCATACTTTGAATTGGTACCTATTGCATAAGTCAAGCAAAGGGAACCAAATTTCTCCCTTTTCTCTTACTTCTGAATCGGTCTCAATAAGTACCCCCATGTACATGACCTTTGCGCGCCCGTGAAAACAGAGAATCGACTTTTGACACTTTCGGAAGCAACCAGTTCCTGTTGCACAAGTAAGAAAAAGAAAACTGACTTTTGCCCTACCCTTACTTCTAAATACATAGACAAGAACTGTAACTTGGTTTTGACGACTACCCACTCATAGTAGCAGTTTTACTTGCTGTGCAGAAACAGCCATACGTGGCTCTTGCGCATAGCCAAAGACATCAAAGATACAGCATGATACCAAAATCTTTCCCACAAAAATATCTTGTACATCTTTGAAGTATTTTGAAATTGACCAATGGCATAAGAATAGATGATAATGATTAAAAAAAATAATAATTATTAAAAAAAATTATAAGAAAAAAATGGCACAGCTGGGGCTCGAACCTCTGGCCACCAGGACCAAAAATGGCTATTGGCACAGCGGTCTTACCCACTGTGCCATGTAGGCAACTGGAAATTACACTGGATATATATACCTATAATCATATCCCCCCGCCCTCCCATAATTACTTGAAGAAAAAAAAAAACAAAAGGGCGGCCTAGAAAAACAAAATGTCCGCCAAGCCATCGATGTAAACAATAAGGTAAGTTTAAAGTGATTATAGTTCTTCTATGAAGGCTGATATGTAATCATTAGCAAACTGAGATGCATTCTCCATCCATACACGCCAGAATTTACTGACATTGGGCTAGAATTTAAGAAAACAGGGTGACAGAAGAACTTGGTCGCATGTTTTCGAGCATACAACTAAGTCGACAACCCTTGATCCGATTTGTCTTTCTAGTTCAGGCCAGCTTTCACACTGCACATTGATATATTGAATATGCTAAGATGATCAATGGACAGTGTAAAAGCCCCAGAAAATATTGGCAAACGTGGATAAACCAGACGGACAACTCTTTCTGTAGCAACTGGTTCCTGTAGCATGAGTCGAACAAAAGGAACCATATTTTGGATTATTTCTCTTCATATGTAGACATGAAACGTAGTTACGATGACTACCAACACATATGTGCCAGTTACACACCCACGAGAACATGAAATATCGACTTATAATGCTTTCGGAAGCAACTGATACCTATTGCATAAGTCAAGCAAAGGGAACCAAATTTCTCCCTTTTCTCTTACTAGGGCTACCGGAACATTAAATCGGTTTCGATGACTACCTCCCCCACCACATACATGACCATTATGTGCCCGCGAAAACACACAATTAGCTTACGACACTTTTGGAAGCAACCACTACCTGTTGCATAAGTAAAACAATTGGAACCATTTTTTTCCCCTTTTCTTTATTTTTAACCCGAAACCTTAAATCGGTCTCAATATCTATCCCCACGTGCATGACCTTTACGCATCTGCGAAAACATATAATCCACTTACGACTCTTTCAGAAGCAACCTGTACGTGTTGCATAAGTCAAACAATGGGAACCAAATTTTTCCCATTTTCTCTTACTAGGGCCCCTTAAACATTAAATGGGTCTCAAGAACTATCCACACGTACATGACCTTTGCGCGCCCGCGAAAACATACAATCGACTTCCGATACTCTTGGAGGCAACCGATACCTGTTGCATAAGTCAAACAATGGGAACCAAATTTTTTGCCTTTTTCTCTTACTAGGGTCACCGAAACATTCAATAATTAATAATTACCCGCATGTACGTGACCTTTGCGCGCCCGTGAAAACATATTATCGACTTCCGAAACTTTTTGAAGCAACCGTTACCTGTTGCATAAGTCAAACAATGGGAACCAAATTTGTCTGTGTACATGTATACGCAACAAATAATTTAAAAATTCGTGATCAGGGAAAAGGGCTTTACAACTAGACAATGATGGAGAAACTATTTTGAAAGAAAAATGTTTCATTTGTAAACATGTAAACTTATCTAATTTGTGGAAGCTCAATTAAACTGTGTACACATGATGCTAAAGCGTTTACTGTGTACCCATTCTTTATATATTCTAAATTAGGCATTATTTGTATTTCTGCGTTTAAATTATTTTTAAATGACTTAAATGTTGTAATAAATTGATGATGAAGATGAGAAATTGAATAATTTTGTGAAAGACACCAGTATACGCGTGTAGATGCTTTTTAGGGATACCGCTTGTAACGTGGGAGCCTGTTATTGATCTTCGTATCAAACAAGTCTATCGGACGGTTACGGGAGATACAACCTGGTTACTCCGCCTGGAGCTTGTTCTCCACCTCCCAGTTTCGCATTTGTCATCCAAAACTAAATGGAACAAAGACGAAAAGTAATGACCTAAAATCTCAAAGACGAACTCCATTTTTCTATTCAACGATCGTAAGCCATTACCGGGTGAAATAATCATTCTGTATATCAAATTTTTCTAACATATATTTATCCATTATTTCTGATTTTGAAACTATTAAAGTGTGCATGAACAGACTGATGCACCAAAGTTAACACAAACCCAGATTTATGTTTTATCGAATGTGCCAAATTTCCCTATAGCTTTGGGTTCTTATCACAGTTGATTTTGGAGCCTGGTCATACTGTCATTCTTTCCAATTTGGAGTGGTTGAAATATGTCTTTACGGTCGCAAGCAATATCATGTCGATTCGGGACATCTTCATAGCTCAAGCCTGGCAACAGGGAAGTCGTATGCAATGGGATGAAAAAAAAAAAACCTATGGAAATAAATGAAAGTAGATAGAGAGCCTGAAAATTTTCACACATTCTTAATAATTTGAATTTGAAATTTGTACTTTTGTACTCATAAATGTCTCAGAATTAGGGATAGTGAATGAAAAAAAAAAAGGTGGAAAATGGGGTTAAAAGAAATGAGTAGTTGCTCAGATTTGACCCTTGGCCACCAATGACCAAAACTAAAAAGATATTGGGACCTTTTGTTTAGCTGTTGAATTCAAACCTGAAAATTAATCCCCTTATATATTTGTGTAGATGTAGTTCCCTCCCTTTCTTTCAAAACATTCCGACTGAAGTTAAAAGTAGTTCCATTTGAAAATTTGATATCAAGCACATTTGTTAACCTGTTTTATCAGAAAATATGAAGTGACGGGTTTAAAAGGCGTTTTTGATGTTTGTTTGATCATATCTTGAAAAACTGAGCGTGGCTGTGTAATTTAATTAGGGACTATTTTGTTTTTGTGACCTTATTACGCACATTGTCTACTACGACTCAGAAATTCGTTTTACTCTGATTTTCCAAGTGAACTTTGAAGGCTAAAATGTAATCCTTTGCAGATCTGCAGGCATCCAAAATGGATGTATGCCAAAATACATGGACATTGGGCGATTCTTTGGATAAAACGGGTGAGAGAAGGTCGGGTTCTGAACCGATCCCCATCCACCTGAATGACCCGTTTCGATATAAATTTCCCACATATTTTTCAGATCAACTTCCCTATCTCACATTGAAGTTTTGGATATGTTGAGACCACTAACTGACTATAAAAAAGTCATGAAGAATCACAGCCTAACTGAATAAACCAGCAAGAGAGAGAGAGAGAGAGAGAGAGAGAGAGACGGCTTTTCAGGAGGACCTGGTAGCAGTTGCATAAAACAAGCGAAACAAACTTTTAAGGGCCCTTTTCTCTACATAAAGTTGTTGGAAATACCAAAAGAAATACTTTGAGATTTTGCTAATGGTACCATTTGACAGGAAAGATGTGGGAGAAAGTAAATAAATCATTAATAAAAAATGAATGAGAAATGAAAATAAAACAGGGAGCAATTTTCCTCAGTGCAGTCAGGGGGATATTTGTTCAGTGTTGCTTCTTGAATAGCCTATCAAACAATGTGGCAGGGTAATGTAGAAAGACAAAAAGGGTCCATCACAATGTACTTTGTCAGGCATAGATCTACAGCTGCTAGGATCAAGCTGACAAAATGTCACAAATTTACGTACATCTCCTGAGCCCGCAATGAATGGCTGAACCGTCAGAATGCACGCAACAATTAGACCCAGAGTAGAATCTGAAATTGTTTTCGATGATGACATATTGATATATGGCACTCACGCCAATGCTAAAACGTGAACTTGGCAAAAGGCACAAATAATGCAGTTTTTTTTTTTTTCTTGATTTCTTTGTGGGATTAAAAACATACTAAAATACATCCTTTTCTAATGGAATTGTCTGCAAATTAGTAGGACAAAGTTGGTCTCACTATTAAAGTGTGCATGAACAGACTGATGTGCCAAAGTTAACGCAAACCCAGATTTATGTTTTTTATCAAATGTGCCAAATTTACCTATAGCTTTGGGTTCTTATCACAATTGATTTTAGAGCCTGGTACTACTATCATTTTTTTTCCAATTTGGAGTGGTTGAAACATGTCATCACGGTCACAAGCAATATCATGTCGATTCGGGACATCTTCATAGCTCAAGCCTGGCAACAGGAAGGTCGTATGCAATGGGATGAAAAAAAAAACCTATGGAAATAAATGAAAGTAGATAAATAGAGAGCCTGAAAATTTTCACACATTCTCAATAATTTGAATTTGAAATTTGTACTTATGAATGTCTCAGAATTAGTGATAGTAATTGAAAAAGAAAAAAAAAAGGGGGGGGGGGGGAAATAGGGTTAAAAAAAAAAAAAAAAAAGGAGTAGTTGTTCAGATTTGACCCTTGGCCACCAGTGACCAAACTAAAAAAAGATATTGGAACCTTTTGTCTAGCCCACTGAGCTAGCGAAGCAGTTGGATTCAACCCAGAAAATTAACCCCCTTATATATTTTGTAGATGTAGTTCCCTCCCTTTCTTTCAAAACAAGTCAAAAGTAGTTCCATTTGAAAATTTGATATCAAGCACATTTGTTAACCTGTTTTATCAGAAAATATGAAATAACAGGTTTAAAAGGCGTTTTTGATGTTTGTTTGATCATATCTTGAAAAACTGAGCGTGGCTGTGTAATTTGTTTAGGGACTATTTTGTTTTTGTGACCTTATTACGCACCATGGTCTGCTACGATTCAGAAATTCGTTTTACTCTGATTTTCCAAGTGAACTTTGAAGGCTAATATGTAATCCTTTGCAGGTCTGCAGGCATCCAAAATGGATGTATGCCAAAATACATGGACATTGGGCGATTCTTTGGATAAAACAGATGACAGAAGGTCGGGTTCTGAACCGACCCCCACCCACCTGAATGACCCGTTTCGATATAAATTTCCAACATATTTTTCAGATTTGCTTCCCAATCTCACATTGAAGCTTTGGATATGTTGAGACTACTAATTGTCTATGAAAAAGTCATGAAGAATCACAGCCTAACTGAATAAACCAGCAAGAGAGAGAGAGAGAGAGAGAGAGCGGTAGCAGTTGCATAAAACAAGAAAAACGAACTTTTAAGGGCCCTTTTCTCTACATACAGTTGTTGGAAATACCAAAAATAATCCTTTGAGATTTTGCTGATGGTACCATTTGACAGGAAAGATGTGGGAGAAAGTAAATAAATCATTAATAAAAAATGAATGAGAAATGAAAATAAAACAGGGAGCAATTTTCCTCAGTGCAGTCAGGAGGAAGTTTGTTCAGTGTTGCTTTTTGAATAGCCTAATAGGTTTACACGACTTATCAAACAATGTGGCAGGGTAATGTGGAAAGACAAAAAGGGTCCATCACAATGTACTTTGTCGGGCATAGATCTACAGCTGTTAGGCTCCAGCTGGCAAAATGTCACAAATTTACGTACATCTCCTGTGCCCGCGATGACATGGCTGAACCGTCAGAATGCACGCAACAACTAGATCCAGAGTAGAATCTGAAATCGGTTTCGATGATGACATAGTGATATATGGCACTCACGCCAATTCAAAAACATGAACTTGGCAAAAGGCACAAATAATGCTGTTTTTTTCCTTTTTTCTTTTTTTGATTTCTTTGTGGGAATAAAAACATACTAAAATACATCCTTTTCTAATGGAATTGTCTGCAAATTAGTAGGACAAAGTTGGTCTCACTATTAAAGTGTGCATGAACAGACTGATGTGCCAAAGTTAACGCAAACCCAGATTTATGTTTTATCGAATGTGCCAAATTTCCTTATAGGTTTGGGTTCTTATCACAATTGATTTTGGAGCCCGGTCATACTATCATTCTTTCCAATTTGGAGTGTTTGAAACATGTCATTACGGTCGCAAGCAATATCATGTCGATTCGGGGCATCTTCGTAGCTCAAGCCTGGTAACAGGGAAGTCTTATGCATTGGAATTGAAAAAAGTCACATGTGCTGAGGTCGGGAGAATGGGGTGGGTGGGGAAGCTGTACCAGCTTTTCCGTTTCCAGGAAATTCTGAACAATTGCAGACTTGTGAGCTCCTGCGGTTGTCATGAATAAGGCACAGACCTCTTAATCTGGTTCCAGGTCCCCGTTTTTCATAGTGTTTCTTCACTTTTGAAAGAACATTGTTCTTTTAATACTTGCCTGTAACCGTTCGGCCGTTTGGACCAGGAATTTGAGCAATTGGACCATCGGAATTAAAAAATATGGCATATAAAACTCTTCCCGCGCTTTTTGTTCTTTTTACTACGATCGTCCTAGCTTGGTCTTTGCGCAGCCACTGCTTATTAGTCTTTAGTAAACTAGTTTATTGCGGTGTCATATCGAAACAGACATTTAACATGAAATATCTGAGCCATGCTCTGTGAAAAGGGGACTTAATGCATTAGCAAAAGAGTATCGACCCAGATCAGCCTGCGTAGACCGCGCAAGCTTACAAGGCCCCAACTGTTTGCTTTCGGCCAATTTCCTGCATTTCAACGGACTATTTTACAAGCTTTTTTACCATGCATCACGGAGGTGCTTCAAGCTCCCTTTTGCCAGGGCATGGCTCATATTCTATCTAATTTTTCATGGGGCGCACAAAGATCATGTACGTGCTGGTGATTATTGAGACCGATTTAATGTTTCGGGGGGCTCTAGTAAGAGAAAAAGGGAAAAATTTGGTTCCTATATTTTGACTTATGCAACAGCTACCGGTTGCTTCCGAAAGTGTTGGAAGTCGATGATATGTTGTCACGGGCGTGTAAAGGTCATGTACATGCGGGTAGATATTGAGACCGATTTAATGTTTTGGTGGCCCTAGTAAGAGAAAAGGGAAAAAAATTTGGTTTCCACTGTTTGACTGATGCAACAGGTACCGGTTGCCTCCGAAAGTGTCGGAAGTCGATTCTATGTTTTCGCGGGCGCGCAAAGGTCATGTACGTGCACGTAGTTATTGAGAACGATTTAATGTTTCAGGGGCTCTAGTAAGAGAAAAAGGAAAAAATTTGGTTCCCATTGTTTGACTTATGCAACAGGTACAGTTTGCATCTGAAAAAGTCGTAAGTCAATTATATGTTTTCACGGGCGCGTAAGTAGTATAGGTAAGTAGCCTAGGGACTAGTCCCTAGGCTACTTACCCTGAGGGAAAATTTGTCCCCAGAGTGCTTCCCCGGGTAAGTGATCTGGGGACTATTCCGGTCAATTTGGAAAATTTTTGGTCGATTTGGGTAAAAAATGGCATTTTCTGGCATTTTTGCTTCCCCCCCTCCGTCCCTAGTCTGCTTACCCTGAGGGAAGATTTGTCCCCAGAGTGCTTCCCCGGGTAAGTGATCTGGGGACTAATCCGGTTATTTGGAAAATTTTCGGGTGACAATTTGAAAAGATAGATCTTTCATGGTAGATGGTTAGCCCTGAAAAGGGCTGTTTTGTTTGGAGACTGTGTTTTTTCTCTCTACTGACAGCTTTTCTTTGTTCTTCTTGGGATTTTCGGGATTTTGAAGTCATTGAAATTATCAATGTTTTTCCCGTATCTGCCCTGTCCTGCCAGTGTCGGTATGTTTTTCCCGTATTTGCCCTGGCCTGTCAGTGTCGGTGAAGATCTCTTTTGGTCAACATGTCGCTTATGGAGATGGCTAACGTCTTCCTCTGATTTTCGTTTTGTTGTTCTTCTCGGTTGATTTTGTTTTGGTTGTTTTTCTTTCTTCACAACAGTTACGATAGAGTCCACTAACTTGTGAAGATTTGTCTTATCGAAGTCGAACTCCACAGGAATCTTTACTGGAACTGCTGAAATGCTCTGTCTTTGATAGCGTAGTGTCTCAATGTTTTTCCATAACCGTTCGGTGTTTGTGTTTAAAGTTTTAATCTCCTCCAAATGTTTGTTGAATGTTTCCAGTTCTTTTAAGATCCGAGTCAACATAGAGTCTTGTTGCGAATTTAACTGTTTCGTCTCTTCGTAAATGTTATCCAATACAGTCGTCGGAATGATGTTTGCTGAATTCATAGCCGATGAGAGAATGTCTCCATTGTTTTCCACTGGTAGGAAAGCATCTAAGTTGAAATCGTTTAAGCCGAATTCCATATTGATTTTTAACTTCCGAAATGTTCGAGAGCTATGAGTCAAAATGATGAATGTATGGGAAAAAATCGGTGTTTTTATAGCTTGACAGGGGGATTGACCTACTTTGACTTGGAATTAACAGAATTAACGTTAACCAATCGTTAGTTTCGTTACATTTTTTGGATTTGATACTCTTAGACGTTGTAGATAGATCATATAGTACGTTATGTTCTATCTACATATTCTCGCCCACGTTCGCGCTTTTAATTCTGTTAATTCTGTATCAAAGTAGGTCAATCCCCCTATCATGCTATAAAAGAGACAGCATTTTTTATTCTTTTATTAACTCATTTCACGATGAAGTTTTCGAAATTTTGCTGTGGGTTGTTTGGTGGCAGGAAGAATAAGAAAGAAATGGAGGAGAAATGGGAGCAAGAGCTCATGGAAAAGAAAGAAGACGAAGTAGAAGAAAGAAAGAGAGTAAAGCATAAAGCTCTTCGGGAGTTCTTCGCCAGGAGAGGGTATGAGTTTTATACGCGTACCCCAATTGTTAAGATGGGTAATATTTATCCGGACCTGTCAGAGCTGATACCGCCAACAGAACATCGTGGCTGGCAAAATAAATTAATGAGAATGTATCCTTCATTGAAATGGTAAAGTATACGTTCTCTTTAATTTTAAAACAGCCCTTTTCAGGGCTACCCAATACCAAGAAAGAACTTTTTTCAAATTGTCAAACAAACAAAGTCAAGTCCTTTATGTTTATTTAAAACTTTTTATTTTATAACTTTTCATTACAATGAAACTTTGAACTGTAAAAAACAAAATGAATGAAAAAACTTTTTTCTTCGGAATGTCATAGAACTTTGAACTGTAAAAAAGACAGAATGAATGAAAAAACTTTTTTTCACTTAGGCTGTTTTTCTTTTTTTCTTCGGAATGTCAGATTCACATTTACTCTTACGTTTTTTTCCCCTTTCATTGTTTTTTAATACCATATCTGGACACATTTCATTCCCATGTTTTGTCGATTTGCAAAAGAAACAGTTGTTTTTTTTGGTTTGTCGTTTTTTCTTCTTTTCGTTATTTTGACGTTTTTCCTCGCTTTCGCTGTCACTTTCTTCTTTCAATGGTACAGTTTTTTTCTTTTTTGGTGGAAATGACTCGTCGTCACTGTCACTTTTTTCTATCAACAGTAAATCTTTTGGTTCTTTCTTCCCGTTTGAACAATTCGCCTCTGCAGAAAATTCGTTTTTTGTGCAATCTATGAGATTTTGTTTGTCCAGATTTTTCCGTAAAGTCTCTAATTTATCTGCTATCTTGCAGATCTCTGAATCCTTAATAGCCGTGTTGTCAGTCTGCATGTCTATGGTCTGAGTTTCAACGGATGATGTATCCTGTGGTGAACTTTTTTTCCATGTATTTTCACCGCTGAATGATTTGCAGAATGAATTTACTACCCCGACGTATTTCATATGTTGGAGCTTGACAACTGTTGGTGAAATTTTGATGTCATGGTTGAGTGGATCCACATAGACAAAAACATTTTCTCCAGTCTGCTTTTCTTTTTCTGGACATTCTCTGGCCCAATGCCCTGTTTTGTTGCACGTAAAACAAATATTTGTTCTCACGCCATTCATCCCATATCGTTTGTCGATCGTTGATTGATCCAAAACTCTGTAGCTGGTCATACGGTAAACATCTTTTTCTGCTAAATGTTGGTGGGATAGAAATGATCCCACGTAGACGCCGTTATGTTTAACTTGATATTGTGGCGGTATATTGCTGATCTCATAATCGTGGGTGTATGGGTTAACATACAACGCCATCCTCTTTCTAAGTGGTGATGTATTTTGCAGCTTGAACTCGCTCATTTTCTTTTATCGACTGCTCTGTCTGAGGTTGGTCAGAGAAATAATGAGATTTTCACAGTCGACGTCTCTATTTATACACTACTGCAAGGAAAGAGTCTATAAATTGTTAGATTTTTTCTTGCTTGCTTCATTTTGTCTTCTCAACCAGAGCTGAAACGATGGGTAAAAGAAAAAGAATAATAGTTTATTCAGACAGTGATAGTGACGACGAGTCATTTCCACCAAAAAAGAAAAAAACTGTACCGTTGAAAGAAGAAAGTGACAGTGACGACGAGTCATTTCCACCAAAAAAGAAAAAAACTGTACCATTGAAAGAAGAAAGTGACAGCGAAAGCGATGAAAAATCTTTGAAAGAAGAAAACAGCAGCTCTACTTTGGATATGAAAAGTCTGTATGACTTAATAGAAAGGGGAAAAAAGAAGTCAAGAAAATTTAGAACAGAATCACATGTATTATCAGTGAGTTTTAAGAAATTTGAAGAATTATCACCCCAGAGACTGCTTGGATTATTTGACAATGTTACCCATGAAATCATTCGAAAGTTAGATGCAAACCCGACAGATATGATTAGAATTACCATCGATCATCCTTCATTGGAGATGGGGATTCATATTCCCTTTTTAGCTACAGAACAGCTACAAGGTGAAACTATATTGAATGAAATTGAACGAGTTTTACAGTCAAATACAGATTTTGTCTTGAACGACGGATTCATGACATTTGACATTACACATACAATACCGCCATGTGGTAACGGAAAAAATCTTAGAACCACAGAACTATTGGATTCGAAAGTTTTTGCCAAGAAGAAACAATCGCTTATTCAAATTAACAACCATGATCAATTATGTTTTGCAAGAGCCGTTGTTGTGGGAATTTGCTACCATGAACGTGAAAACAACGAAGTGTGGAATAGGAGATGGGATTACATCAAAAGATCAAACAAAGCCCTTCAAAAGATTGAAGCCGAGAAATTGATGAATGAAGCTGGAGTTTCACCAACACAGTCTGTAGGAATTGATGAATTCAAAAAAATGCAATTGTTTTTGTATGAAAAAGACTATGTCATTAAAGTTCACGACCAGCATTCCAAAACGAGGAAAATATTTGAACATCCAGAAGTGAAAGACAATAGTAAGATCATACATTTATACTTTCATCAAAACCATTATGACTATATCAAATCCATCAAAGGTTTTTTTTGTTGTGCTTGTTATTGTGAGTTCTGTGATGTGGGTTATAACGCTCGGGAAAATCATGCTTGCTCAAAAATCTGCAAAGGTTGTTATCGTGCTGGAAAATGTCCATCAGAATCCAAAGAGTATGTCTGCTCCAAGTGTCATCGGCGATTTTTTAGTGCAGCATGCTTTGAAAATCACAGAAATGTTCAAGGTAAAGAAAAGAAATCCATTTGTGAATTAGTGAAACTCTGTTCAAAATGTGGTGTACAGTATCTTACCAGAAAGGGAAATCATATCTGTAAGGGAAAGAAAAAGTGTCATCTTTGCAAGAAGATAGTTGACTTTTCTCATCGCTGTTTTATTCAACCTTACCAAAGTAAGACGAATCATAACAGCGATGATGAGACGGGTTCTTCTCTAGTCAAAAAACCACAGTTCATTTTCTTTGATTTTGAATGCAAACAAGATACAGGGGTGCACATCCCAAATTATTGTATAGCACATAGAGCCTGTGATGATTGTATCGATAAACCACTTGATTTTCATTGTTCTACATGCAGTGAATTTGAAGAGGGTAGGGAAGTTATTTTTCAAGGAGAAGAAACTTTGAGTCAATTTTGCAAGTGGCTCTTTTCAAAACATCACAAAGGAGTCACAGCTATGGCTCATAATCTCAAAGGTTATGACGGTCAGTTCATTCTTAACTATATTGTTAAAGTTGGGTTAAAAGTTCCAAAATTGATCATGAATGGAAACAATATTATGAAGTTAGAATTGAACGGTGTGCGTCTGATCGATTCCTTCAATTTCATGAACTTTGGGCTGGCGAAATTTCCAGCCACATTTGGTCTTCAAGAAATGAAAAAAGGTTACTTTCCTCACTGGGCAAATACAGACGAATTCTGGAGTTATATTGGACCATACTTGGATATGTCTTATTACAAGCCCGACTCAATGTCTGAAGAGGGTAGGTCGAAATTCATAGTCTGGTATAATGATAAAGTTCAAAAGGGTGAGGAATTCAATTTTCAAAAAGAGATGGAATCGTACTGTAGGTCAGATGTCGATATCCTAAGACGGGGATGTGCTGAATTCAGAAAGCTGTTTATCGAACAGGGTGGTATCTGTCCATTTTTAGAGGCAATTACCATCGCCGATGCCTGTAACAAAGTCTGGCGAAGCAAATATTTGCCAGAAAATCAAATTGCTATCATTTCAAGTAAAGATTCGTCCAGACGTCGTTTTTCTATGAAAGCGATACGTTGGATTCAAAGTGTAGCTCGGGAAAAAGGTATTCATATTCGCCATGCAAAAAATGGTGGGGAAGTTCAAATCGGAAGATATACTGTAGATGGTTTTCACCGTCAATCAAACACTGTCTATGAGTTCCTTGGGGATTTGTATCATGGTTGTCCTGTATGTTATACAGATCGAAAACAGATCAACCCTATCAATGGGAGACCCATGGATGAATTGTACGATCATACTTTTAAACGTATAGGAGATATCATAGAAATGGGGTATAATGTCGTGACCATTTGGGAGCACGAATTCGATGCTAAGATGAAGAATAAAGAGTACAAAAAACTCATTGAAAAGTTATATCCACATTTGGATCCCATCGATCCGAGGGAGGGGTTGTCTGGGGGAAGATGTAATGCCATAAAAATTAGCTACGATGTTGATGAAAAAAGCAAGAAGGAAATCAAGTACATTGATATCTGTTCTCTGTACCCTTATGTTTGTAAACATAAATCCTATCCTGTGGGCCAACCAGAAATTTTGACTAGTGAGAATATTGATATGAACAATATTCGTCAGTATGAGGGCTTAATCAAATGCAAAGTTTTACCTCCAACTGATTTGTTTCACCCCGTTCTCCCAGTTCACTGTAACAATAAAATGATGTTTCCACTCTGTATGAAATGTGCAGAAGAAAGTTCAAACATTTGTATCCATGGTGAAGAAGAGAGGGCTTTGGTCGGAACTTGGGTTAGCTTTGAATTATTCAAAGCTCTTGACTGTGGCTATCGGCTAATGCAAGTGTATGAAATCTGGCATTTCAATTCTGTTTCGGACCAGTTCTTTAAAGGTTATGTGGATAATTTCTTGAAAATTAAGCAAGAAGCCAGTGGTTACCCAAATTGGTGTCAATCAGATTCGGAAAAAGATCAATTCGTTTGTGAATATGAGAAGGCAGAAGGGGTTCGTCTTGATCCAAGTTGTATTCAAAAAAACCCTGGGAGAAGATCGTTTGCTAAGATTATGTTGAACTGTCTTTGGGGAAAATTAGCCCAGCGTGAAAAATTGACTCAGACGGAATACATCAGTGATCCGTCTAAATATTTCGAATTAGTCACCAATCCCAATTTCATTGTAAAGCATGTAGAAATCTTTGACGAGGACTGTCCATTCATCTTGGTTAACTATGAATCAAAATTGGAACATATTGATACCCACGCTACAGCCAACGTGATAGTAGGGTCTTACGTAACAGCTTATGCAAGGTTGGAATTGTACGCCGTTCTTGAAAAGTTAAAAGATAGAGTTCTGTATTTCGATACAGATAGTTGCATGTACATTCATGATCCTGAATTGTGGAACCCGCCCATTATTAACAGTAGGTTAGGAAAATGGACTGATGAAGAGCCTGACTGTAAAATTACCCAATTCAGAGGGCTTGGGCCTAAAAATTATGCTTATAAGATGAAAACAAAAGATGGAGAAGAGATAAGTAAATGTAAAGTGAAGGGAATTACTTTGGATTACAATACCAAGCAGGTGGTGAATTTCGATACCTATTCAAAATGTGCTTTGGATCGTACGATAGAAATCAAAATTCAGTATGATTGTAAAATTAAAAGACATAGAGATAGAACAGTGACCAGCGAAGCGCAGACAAAAACGTTTCGCTCTGTCTATACCAAAAGAGTTATTGTAAACGATACTGACACTGTGCCCTATGGTTATAAAAGTCTGAGAAAATAAATTTCTATAGCGCATTGTCTTGTGGTAAACAGATCAAGTAAGACGTTTTTAAAAACAGTGAAAAATGGCAACTATGTTACCGTTACCCATTGAGCTACGTGAAAAAGTTTATGGAGAATTTGTTCGACAACACACGCTCGATGAAGGAACACAGTTTAAGCTTAAATTCAGATGTGTGCAATTTTGGATAGATAAATTGCATAAGGGAGTTGCAAAAGGAGAGACATCCTGTAAATTGTATAGCATGCACGACTTTATTACAATGCTGATAACTGAGTCAAACTTCGATACCCCTATCAAAGGGTATTTAACAGCTTGTTTGTGGAAAAGTGACTATTTCACTAAGCAGTTGCAAGCCACAAGTCGATGGCGATTCATTATCATAGGAAGACCAGAAGAAAGTTATCTGAATCTACTGAAAATGAAATCAGTCCTGTTTAACTTTTACTTACGGTATACAAAATCAAGAGATAATGTAGAAGGAGTGGATATCATGGAAGGGTATCTCCTATTTGGTAGAGATGTCACAGAAAAAATCGTACTTTCAACTCTTTCGTCAAAAGCAGTATTCAAAAACGTCTTCGAAATTAGAGGAACGTGTGAATATAGTGGTTTGGACAGTGTATATAGTTTGTCTTTGGGTAATGAACAATTGCACAAAACTGTTGTGGAACATGAAGACAAATGGAAAAATCGAGGTATCTGTGAATTTGCATTGTAAAAAATGTTTATTGTAAAAATTGTTATTCATTGTAAAAAAATGTTCAATACAAAATGTTTTTTAATGTTCAATAAAAAAATGTTCACCTCTGTTCAATAAAAATGCTTTTATTTTCATTGATATTGTCATTTTATCAATAGCCTTTAACGAGAAAACTAAAAAATATGGATGTACAATCCATATTATTTCAACACCCTTGTAATATTTTCATCACAGGTCCGAGTGGATGCGGAAAAACAGAATTCGTTCATAAATTAATTGACTATCGAGAAGACTTGTTCAACATCGTTCCTGAAAGAGTTGTTTGGTGTTACAAAGAATGGCAGCATGCTTACAATCTTATGCAAGAAAAGTTCAATTCACAGTTCAAATTGATAAAATTCGTGGAGGGAATTCCTGACGATGAAAACGAAATTGTCAGTGATGTATCTATTCCACATTTAATTGTCTTTGATGATATGTTGGGTGAAAAAGATGAGGAAAAAATTAAACTTTGGTTTACAAGAAAAGGACACCATCGTAATGCAAGTGTGATTTACATCACGCAAAATATGTTTCAGCAATCGAAATCGAGTCGAACCATTAGTCTTAATTCCAGATATATGATTTTATTTCGAAATGAACGAGATAAGAATCAGATTAAAACACTAGCTCACCAAATGCAAGCCCCACATTTGTTACCTGCTTATGAAGATGCTACATCGATGGATCATGGTTATTTAGTCATAGATTTTCATTCACAAACAAATAAAGAATTAAGACTACGAGCAGATATATTTCATCGTTGGCGTACACAAGGAGATGAAAGAGGCCCCATTATTTATTCTCCTGCTTAAAAACTTTATGCAAAATTCTTGCTTAAAAGGGAATCACATTTTGAACATAAATCATTTTTATGATTCACGCCCGTGAGTAAACATGGCATTACCAGCCACATCGAGTTCAGTTTTAGCTGCTTTGCGAAATTTAAGCCAACAAACCGATAGACATGAAAGAGAAGCTGTGTTAAAAGCAGGATTAAAAGAAATTTTAAAATGGTTTACGTTGGCTGCGCAAAACATCATTGAAAATAAAATCAAATTACCAAAACAAACCACAACGTACATGACAAAACATAGAACAGATATTGAACGGTTAGCAGATCCATCCATAGACGAGGAAAGTAAACGTAAAATCATTTTAAAACCTGGAGGGGGAGGATTTCTAGGTGGTGTTATTATCAGAAGCTTACTGAGATGGGATGGAGTAAAAACCATCAGAAAATTTGGAGTTGAAAGACAAACTCGAAAACGTGTTCCACGAAAACGTGCACCGCAAAAGAAAAAATCTCCAAAAAAGAAAAAATCTCCAAGAAAACGTGCTCCGCAAAAGAAAAAGTCTCAAAAGAAAAAATCTCCAAAGAAAAAATCTCAAAAGAAAAAATCTCCAATTACGATTGATGAAAGATTTGTTACTACCCGAAAACGAACCCCTGTAGCAAGTACCATTTCAGAACATCAACAATATCCAAAATCTAGAGAGGAAATACTTGGTGAAAGAATGAGGAATTACCAAAGAAAGTATTCAAGATTTATATTACCAGGCAAAAAAATAGCGTTTCAAAGAATTCCATCCGTCGCTTGGTCTCCAAATACATTGGCTAAACATAAAAAAGGATTAAGAAAATATAGACGGATGATAGAAGATATGCTACGATATAACCTCGGTACAGGAAGATATAAACTTGACGAAAAAAAGCAGATGCTTGACCTTGGGAAAGGAAGATCCGTTCCTGTGGATTCATCCATGGCTAGCGCTGACACATTGGTTGATGCTCTCTATTCACAGTTTTCTTAAAAAAGTAATTCTGACTGTAAAAGACAGTATGTTAAAAAGTTTTCTTTTGAAAAACAGTATGTTAAAAACAGTATGTTAAAAACATCAGGTATAAATGATAGCTGCATGGACATTGTATTATCATTTAATCCGATATCGAGTTAAAGTCAACATGAAAAGGAAAACGCCTCTGATAAAAAAACATGGTTCAATGGTTATGGCCATGATGCAGGCTACACCAAAAATACGTAAAAAACTTGTAAAAGATTCATCACCCGAAGTGATAAGATGTATATCGGAATGTTGTCATAACGTTTTAAAAGGCAATGTACATTTATCATCAGCTCAGAAGAAGAAATTGTATTCAAGCCGACAACATATCAGACGTTTAGCTTCGAAATCGGCTTCTGTAAAAAATAAAAAACAAATATTAAATCAAAAAGGTGGATTTCTTTCATTACTTGCACCTGCATTATTACCATTGTTAGGAAAAGCCGTTATCGGAGGAATAGGAGGGGCACTTAAAGCCTTATAGATAAAATCTTATAGATAGAAATCATGTCTGTTAAAAAAATGGTTATCGTGCCTTATCAGGTTTTAGAAAATATGAATCGTTGGAAAGACGAGCAATATCATAAACCTCGTTTACCACCCAATCCGCAAGTTGTGGATGCAGCACATCTTCGGCAGGATATGGGTCATATTTTACAAACCACTGATTTGTCAGAAACAGAAAAGGCTCAAAGGTATGGTGAAACTTTGTTTAAGTTACAAAATTCGCTTCAAAAAGCAAGGCCGACTTTGTTCAACTCACTTCCAACGGCAAAAAATGATGACAGTATACAGAAATCAGCATCTGTTACCTTGCATGATCAAATTTTGCAAAGCGTACCAAAAACCATGAAAAGAAAAGCTGAGTTACTTTTGAGTATGATAAAAGATAACAATAATTTAACTTGGGACGAACAAGGAGTCGTGTCATACAAAGGTGTACGCATTCATGGTTCCAATATCATCGATCTTATCAATGATACAATTCGTCAGAGAAAAGGTACTGAACCTAGAGGGTGGAAAACTTTTTCAAAGGCATTACACGAAAGCAATATACCGCGAGAAGTTATTGGTAACTCAAATAGATGGAGATGGATGCAAAAAGCTCAAGATAAATCGCTGACTAAATCACTGAGTAAATCAGTGAGTAAATCAGTGAGTGAAGATGAAGAATCCTACGGCGGATCCGATCACTTATTTCACACGCCAAAAAGCGTACAAAAAAGTGCAAGGAAATCGCTTACAAGAAGTGTTAAAAAATCTGCAAAAAGAATAAAAGAATCATCTCCATACATGAAACCTGAAGAAAGAGAAAGACTGAGGCAATTCTATACTAAAGAATTGTTAACTCCACCAAAATCTATAAAAAAGTCCCCTACCCGTAAAACGCTTCAGTCATGGGAATCCTGGTAAAGCCTAAACTTGGTTACAAACTTGATTACGTGTTAAGAAAATTGTTTTATGATCCCAAAAGTACTGTCGCATTTACTGGAATAAAGCAATTGTATCACGCTGCAAAATCTGTTTTGAAAGGAATAAGATACAAAGATGTTCAAGAGTGGTTACGGGGTGAATCCACCTATACCTTACATAAACCAATTCGTCGTCGTTTCAAAAGACGAAAAACTATTGTAAGTGGTATAGACTATCAATGGCAGGCTGATTTAGCTAACATGCAACATTTAGCAAGACAAAATGATAACAAGAAATATTTACTTTGTATAATTGACGTGTTTTCAAGATTTTCATGGGTTATCCCTATTCCAAATAAGATGGGAAAAACTTTGATTCGAGCATTTCAATCTATTGTTCAGAAATCAAATCGGAAACCTTTATCACTTCAAACAGATAAAGGTTCGGAATTCAAAAACAGACAGTTTCAGCAATACTTGAAAAAGAATCAGATTCATTTCTTTACCACCGAAAATCCAGAGACGAAAGCAAGTATTGTTGAAAGATTTCAACGCACTTTAAAAACGAGAATGTGGAAATACTTTACGTACAAGAAAACAAGACGTTACATTGACGTGTTGAATTCTTTAGTTAAGAATTACAATCATACTTTTCACAGAAGTATCAAAACATCTCCTGCAATGGTAACAAAATCAAATGAGGCAGAAATTTCGAAAAATCTGTATCCACGTTTATCGACAATTGCAATGACGAAAAAACCAAAATTCAAAATTGGAGATCGTGTTCGTATCAATAAAACGAAACGTACATTTGATAAAGGTTATTTACCAAATTGGACTCAAGAAATATTTGAAATCACTCATGTTAACAAGACATTTTCACCTATCACCTATAAAATAAAAGATTTAGAGGGTGAACAAATTTTGGGGACTTATTATGAATACGAACTTCAATTGATAAAAGATGATGAAATTTATGAAATTGATTCAGTTCTTGATAGACGTACAAGACGTGAGGGCAAAAAAATAATCAAAGAAATAAAAGTCAATTGGAAAGGTTATCCAAAAAAATTTCAAAGTTGGATACCAGAATCGCATTTGGTATCTTGATCGGAAAAAATAAAAAGACAATACAATTATGATAAATTCGCAGTCAAACATTGAGACTGGGACAGAAAGTGTCGATAGTGTTAGTACTAAAAATTACAACTGCTGTGGAAATCGTGTTCCAAAGAATCAGTTTACGTATATTTCACAGATATTAGTCATTTACGCAATTATTGCAACCTCGATAGTACATTTAAGTATTCAAAGTCAAGATCGTGAATTGTGGTTGATACTGTTAAGCAGTTCACTCGGGTATATTCTTCCATCTCCAGGGCTAAAATTCACAAAGTCTGGACAAAAAACAACTAGTGGGGGTGATCTCGTTGACAGTAAAAAATACTAAATCAAAAAAATTTAAAAATTTAAAAAATGAATTCGTTTTATCTTACTCTACCTAGCGATAGTTCCATAGAACTTTATCCAAACACACAGTGCTGTTTTAAAGTTCATCTACCAAAAACAATTCATATTGACAGGGAAAATTGGGAAGTTGCATTAGTTCATCTTATTACCCCCTCTCAGTTTTTAAACATAACTGAAGAAGAAGCGAAGTTCGAAATTATAACTGCAGATGTTAACTTATACAATGCAGCAGCAGCGGCAGATAGAAGAAGAGATAATATGAAGATAATTCCAATAAAACGAGACGCAAAAGGTGAAGCAGTAAAATGGTCAATTGGATTCAATTTTCCACCGGGTAGTTACACTTCACCAAAACATGTTATAGAGGTAATGGAAGAATTGGTTCAAAATAACCTAAGTGAAATCTTTCAGAAGCATTCAATCGGGGTGTCTATTAGCTATTCAACCTCAAGCAAACGTCCGAAATTGGCATTCACAAATATAACAAGAACCGGATTCAAATTTCATCCACAGCTGTTTTTAAAACTGGGAGGATCACCAGAATTCAAAAATGAGATAATTCATTCGAATAGAAATATTTTAGATGTATTTAAATACAGTCCTAATATTGATGCTGGGTACAATCATCTGTTTGTTTATTCAGATATTGCTGAATACACTATAGTGGGTGATACATTGGCTCCCATACTTCGTGTTCTTCCGTTCAAACCAAGCATATCAAGTGAAAATAATTATGAAACCCAACATATCAACCATGAAATTACATTACCGCATTACGTCCCCGTTTCGAAATCTGATTTCGATACTATTCACATTCAAATAACAGGGGATTCTGGTATACCGTTTCATTTTATTATTGGTAAGACAATCGTCAAGTTACATTTCAGACAGAAAAATAAAAATATTTGACAAATAAATATTTGACCAAAAAATATGCTACCAGTTTATCGCGGCGAAAAACATCAGTATGGGTACGGACTAGGTTCCCTATTTAGATCAGCACTTAAGACAGTGACTCCATTGCTTAAACCGTTGGTCAAATCTGGGTTGAATGCTGTAAAAAAAGAAGGACTCAGACAAGGATTAGGGGCGGCAAGAGATATCCTTTTACGTGGTGAAAACCCTAAAAAAGTTGTAATTTCAAGGGGAAAACAAGCTATTCATGATCTAGCACAACAGTTAATACCGGGGATAAATAAAAGAAAATCACAAAAGACACGTCATTCATCTTCTCGATCTCGCAAGGGGAAGATCATTAATAAAAGACAAAGAAATCATTACAGTAGATCAAGGACTCTCGATATATTTGATTGATATATATTATATATATTATATAAAAATGATGCAAAACGGATCTTGTGAATGCAGTAAATCAGAACTCAATGTTCTTTCTGTACCACCTACAATGACAACGATGCAAGAAAGTCAATGGGTTGAACATTTTCCAATAGCATCCTTGACAAGCAATTCGCCGATAGAATTCATCATACCACCTCAAACCGAACATTGGACAGATTTGTCACAATCGTATTTGTATATCAAATTCAAAATCGTTAAAGCTGACGGTACTAATTTAGAAGTCGGTTCAAATGTGGCACCTGTAAACAATTTCCTGCATAGTATGTTTAGCAGCGTTGATTTGTATCTAAATAATAAACTAATCAGCAGTAATTCAGATACCTATCCGTACAGAGCATATATCGAAAATCTTTTGTCCTATAATGCTGACAGCAAAACTACGCATTTGAAAGCTGGTGCACTTTGGATTGAAGACACCAGTGGGCAATTTGAAACACTCAACCATGATGCGGGAAATACTGGACTAGTAAACAGAATCGGTGTAATCGGACTAAGCAGAACTGCAGAGCTTTTCGGACGATTGCATCTTGATCTATTTCAGCAAGAAAAATATTTACCTAATGGAGTTGAAATCAGACTTAGATTAAACAGATCCTCACCAAACTTTTGCCTTACAGGAGGTACTGCTGCACCAGATGCAAAAATTGTAATGGAAACAGTCAGTCTTCATGTACGAAATATTGAATTGTTGCCTGTTGTTGCAAATGATCTAAATCATCTCATAGCTCAGCAAAACATGAAAATTCCTATCCGTAGGGTAGAAGTAAAGACGTTTACTATCGGTAATGGACTTCAGTCTAAAATTGAAGATCATTTGTTTCAAGGACAGCTTCCAAAACGTGTTTTCATTGCAATGGTAACAAATGCTGCTTATAATGGGGCTTATGCTAACAATCCATTTTTCTTTCAACACTTTAATCTGTCAAAAATAGATGTATCATGTAATGGACACAGTATTCATAACAGACCCTTTGAGCCTGACTTTGAAAATGGGTTGTATTTGAAATCATATTTGTCTATGTATCAGGCTGTCTCAGCCTTAGGACTCAATAAATCATTTGATATTGCTAAAGAAGACTATGTCGGTGGATACTGTTTGTGGGGGTACGATTTGACAGCTGATCAAGGCAGTGAAGAAGGACAACTTCATCCTATAAAAACTGGAAGTCTTCGCATTGAGCTTCAATTCGCGCAAGCCTTGGCAACAGTGATCAACGTTATTGTCTTTGCTGAATTTGACAATCAGATTGAAATCAACAGTTTGAGAGAAATCATCACAGATTATTAATCTTGAAAAAATCAACAGAAACTCTCTGATCGAAAAAAAGTTAGCTTTCACAAAAAACAGTCCTTATCAGGACTAATCAACTATTGAAAGATAGATCGAAAACAGTCCTTATCAGAACTAATTAACTTTTGAACGACATATCAGAAAAAACAGTCCTTTTCAGGACTAACTACAGGACTAAAGAACTAAAAAACAATGTCGGGAGTTAGATTTGCTATTTCACTGAGAAAAGAAGCAGAAAAAGTGAAATATTCCACCTCAGAGTGTCTTTCTACTCGGAAAAATGACATTCACAACAGCTTTGAAAAACATATGATTAAAGAACTACAAAATCTAATAGTCAGTGAAGTTCGCAACGAGTGTTACGGATGTCAAGTGGATCATCCCAGTCAAATACAGCATGAACTATGTTTATTCAAGGATAGACAAGAACATACAGATATGTTCATAGAACAAGCCATGAAGGAATTAAATCCATACAGAATCATGAAAAAATGGTATCCTGAGCTCGTAGAAATGAAACTCAATGAAACTGACTATGCGGAAGCCTACAGATTTTGGCGAAATATAAAACAAAACATTCTATCTGATATCACGGAGTCGTTCTTAAAATATTGGTGTGACAAAGTAAAACAAGCCTGGAAAAGTGATTAGAAAAAATGTATACTTCTGAAATTCAATACATATTGGATCATGGAACATGGATAAAAAATCTACAGGCAAAAGTCTGTGCAAAAGATCAGTTGCCTCGACAAAAACCCATTCATGTGAAAGCCTACATTGTGAACACAGAGAAATCAACCGGTTCAGGAGAACACTGGGTGGCCGTGATATTTGATAATAATGGCAATGTACTATACTTTGATCCCTACGGCCTACCGCCACTTGAGCCGGAAATTATTAACTTTTTAGACAATCATTCTTATTCGTGGAGATACAATCGACAAACCCTTCAGAGCCTACAGGGTAAAGTTTGCGGAATTTACTGTATCTTCGCATTGGATGCTGTTGCCAGAGGATATAATATACAGAAATATCTTCAACAGAAATTTCTCTCAACGGAACACCATCGCAACGATCGAAATGTATCATCGTGGTTTAATCAACACTATGGAAATCTATACAAGAAAATTTCAGAGACTTCTCCCCACAAACAGTGAAAAAACATTTTCAAAAATGATTTTTTATTGTTAACAGTTCATTGATATTATGTTCATTTTTTGTCTTTTTAAGTTTTATTGTAAATATGTTCATTGTTTCAGTTCATTGTTTCAGTTCATTGTTTCAGTTCTGTTCAATAAAAAAGTTCAAAAAAAGCAGTCGAGTTTTTCATTCTTTTTTCCCAAAAAGACTCCAATCTGCTTACATTTTTCCCCATGCTACGAGTCATAACTTTTTTACTATATTAGCATGAAAACGTAGTTTGGGAAAAAATGTATATGCTTTCCGCCAGGTCCGCGCTCTTATTTTTCAATCCTCCTGCTATCGTATAAAGAAAGGCTGATATTTCCCAATACATTCATCATTCAACTCTCAGCTCTCGACCAGTTCGGAAGTTAAAAATCAATATGGAGCAGAACAATATGGAGGAAATCAACCATCAACTGTGTGAGGCTCTCAAAGACTATCTAGATGTCGGACAGCAGATATTGCTACTAAACACTCAGCCCGTACAACTACACTGTATATCACAACCGTTCAAAGATCTCGGTGAAAGAATAGTTCAACTATTCTTAAAGACAACACCTGATATTATTTTAGTTGATGTCAAATTTGGGAGAAAGATAACTTTCAATAACGGAGTAATGACGATCACAAAAAGAGTTGGAGTATGCCCCATCTGTCAGGCGAATTTCGGTTGCTGTCATTAGAAGTTGAAAAAATCACAACCACTAAAAAAACAAAACAGTCCTTTTCAGGGCTAACCATGTACCAAGAAAAGAACTTTTTTCGAATTTGTCAATTCTTTCTCTCAGAAGAATTAAAACTCGGAAAAAGTCATAGTCAGAAAAAACACAAGATAGTCAAACTCTATTTTTCTATCCCGAACAAGAAATTGTAACAAAGCTATGCATTGGTCATCGTTAATTCGGAGTTAAAAACATGAGGCAAGTAGGTCAATCCATGCTGTGAACTATATAAGCGCGATGTTTTTTCTCACAAAAACATAAATACTTCAGCATGGTTCAGATTCTTCTCTGTCCTCACTGTGCGAGCAGATGCCAGATAGAGTGTGGAAAATGCTTTACACTCCTGGACTATCTTGGCCAGAAGCATAATTGTCCAGATCCAGACGAAGGATTTTTTGATGATGATGAGGGATCTACAGTTTGCTGTGAATTCTGCGGATGTGAAATCACCCCAGTAATTCAACCAGAAGAATTGTAGGTCTTGACAATTCATTAAATCTTTCTAAAAAGCCCTTTTCAGGGCTAGCCATTTACCATGAAAAGATCTTTCTTTCAAAATTGTCAACTAAAACTCAAAACACTAAAGAAAAATGTAACAAAATATGCATTGGTCATCATTTACCAAATGTAAACACTAAGAAACCCCATTTACTACTCAACTATCGTAGAGATAAGGCGATATTCACAATGTTTGGCTTGACAATTATCCTCGCATTCCTATATTGGTTAGAAGAAAGAAAACGTATCAGATGTATCAAACATGAAGTGGACCGTCTGATACAGATCCCATATCCAGCGGGAAATATGGATAGAGAAAAGAGAGGTTAAAAAGTGTATTTTACACAAAAAACAGCCCTTTTCAGGGCTAACCAATACCATGAAAAGATTTTTTCAAATTGTCAAACAAACAAAGTCAAGCCATAGTCAGAAAAAACACAAGATAATCAAACTCAAGTTTTTTCTGGCCCGAACAAGAAATTGTAACAAAGCTATGGATTGGTCAACGTTAATTCGGAGTCAAAAAACATGAAACGCTGAAGCGGGAAAATATAGGAGAAAATGACGTCATGAGACAACTCAATCCTCCTGAAAAGCTATAAAAGCCGACTCTATTTTATCATTTTCATTTCACGATGGAAGATCTTAGAAAGTCCGTGAAGAACCTGATGAGAGTGACAGAGACCCTCCATCTGAAATTAGAAAAGATGGATAGGCAGCTGGCGGAGATAGCTAGAGAGAGGAAGGAGTTTGTCATTCCGACAACAGAATGTTGGGATGATGATAACGAGCCGCCGTTCTCGTTGAACTTCGACTTGGATGAAAAGCAAATAAGAAGGATTAGAAGACGAGCGGCGAGCAGCTGTCCAGCCTGCAGGAAAGTTGGAGGTTGTGCATAAAAACACAGTCTCCAAACAAAACAGCCCTTTTCAGGGCTAACCATCTACCATGAAAGATCTATCTTTTCAAATTGTCACCCGAAAATTTTCCAAATAACCGGATTAGTCCCCAGATCACTTACCCGGGGAAGCACTCTGGGGACAAATCTTCCCTCAGGGTAAGCAGACTAGGGACGGAGGGGGGGGGAAGCAAAAATGCCAGAAAATGCCATTTTTTACCCAAATCGACCAAAAATTTTCCAAATTGACCGGAATAGTCCCCAGATCACTTACCCGGGGAAGCACTCTGGGGACAAATTTTCCCTCAGGGTAAGTAGCCTAGGGACTAGTCCCTAGGCTACTTACCTATACTACTCGCGTAAATGTCATGTAGGTGGGGGTAGATATTAAGACCGATTTAATTTTCGGTGGCCCTAGTAAGAGAAAAAGGGAAAAATTTGGTTTCTATTGTTTGACTTATGCAACAGGTAGCGGTTACTTCCGAAAGTGTCGGAAGTCGATTTTATGTTTTTGCGGTCACATAACGGTCATGTATGTGGTGGAGGGGAGGTAGTCATAAAAACCGATTTAATGTTTCAGTGGCCCTAGTAAGAGAAACGGGGAAAAAATAGTTCCCTTTGTCTGATTTATGCAATAGGTATCAGTTGCTTCCGAAAGTGTCGTAAGTCGATATTTCATGTTTTCACGGGTGCGTAACTGGCACATATGAGTTGATAGTCATCGTAACTACGTTTCTTGTCTACATATGAAGAGAAATAATACAAAATATAGTTCCCTTTGTTCGACTCATGCTACAAGAACCAGTTGCTACAGAAAGAGTTGTCTGTCTAGTTTATCCACTTGTGACAATATTTTCTGAGGCTTTTATACTGTCCATTGATCATCTTAGCATATTCAATGTATCATTGTGCAGTATGGAAGCTGGCCTGAACTAGAAAGACAAATCGGATCAAGGGTTGGCAACTTGGTAGTACGCTCGAAAACATCCGACTAAGTTCTTCTGTCACCCTGTTTTCTTCAATTCTCGCCCAGTGTTAGTAAATTCTGGCGTGTATGGGTGGAGAAGGATTACATATGTCTTCAAAGAAGACCTATAATCACTTTAAAACAGTATCTCCCTCATTGTTTACATCGATAGTTTGGCCGCCATTTTTTTTTGCAGCGATTTTGGTTTCTTTTTCCTTCAAGGAATTATGGGAAGGGAGGGGGGGATATGATTATATGTATATATATCCAGAGTAATTTTCAGTTGCCTCCATAGCACAGTGGGTAAGATCGCTGTGCCAAGAGCCATTTTTGGTCCTAGTGGCCAGATGTTCAAACCCCAGTTGTGCCAATTTTTTTTAAATATTTTATTTTTATTTATTTATTTATTTTATTTTTTTATTATTATCATTTAATCTTATGTCTAATTCTATGTTATTGGCCAATTTCAAAATACTTCAAAGATGTATAAGATATTTCATGGGAATGATTTTGGTATCATGCTATATCTTTTATGTCTTTGGCTACACGCAAGAGCCACATTTGGCTGTTACTGAACAGCGAGTTAAATTGCTACGTATGAATGGGTAGTCGTCATTGCCAAGTTACAGTTCTTGTCTATGTATTTAGAAGAGAGGATAGGGCAAAAGCCAGTTTTCTTTTTCTTACTTATGCAATAGCAACGGTTTGCTTCCAAAAGTGTCGAAAGTCGATTCTATGTTTTTGCAGGGCGCACAAAGGTCATGTACGTGCGGGTGGTTATTGAGACCGATTAAATGTTTCGGGGGTGCTCTAGTCAGAGAAAAAGGGAAACATTTGGTTCCCATGGTTTGACTTATGCAATAGGTACCGGTTGCCTCCGAAAGTGTCGGAAATCGATAATATGATGTCGCAGGTGCATAAAGGTCATGTACGTGGGGGTAGTTATTGAGACCTATTTAATGTATTGGGGGCCCTAGTAATAGAAAAGGGGAAAAAATTGGTTCCCATTGTTTGATTTATTTAACAGGTACCGGTTAGCTCCAAAAGTGTCGGAAGTCGATTCTATGTTTTCGCGCGCAAAGGTCATGTACGTGCAGATAGTTATTGAGACTGATTTAATGTTTCAGGGGCCCTAGTAAGAGAAAAAGGGAAAAATTTGGTTCCAATTGTTAGCTAATGCAACAGGTACAGTTTGCATCTGAAAGAGTCGTAAGTCGATTATATGTTTTCACAGGCGCGTAAAGGTCATGCACGTGGGGGAAGATATTGAGACCGATTTAATGTTTCGGTGGCCCTAGTAAAAGAAAAGGGAAAAATTTGGTTCCCTTTGTTTGACTTATGCAATAGGTATCAGTTGCTTCCGAAAGTGTCGTAAGTCGATATTTCATGTTTTAGCAGGTGCGTAACTGGCACATATGAGTTGGTAGTCATCGTAACTACGTGCATAAAGGTCATGCACGTGAGGTAAGATATTGAGACCGGTTTAATGATTCGGTGGCCCTAGTAAGACAAAAGAAAAAAAAAAAATTGGTTCACACTGTTTGACTTATGCAACAGGTACCGGTTGCCTCCGAAAGAGTCTGGAGTCGATTCTGTTTTTTCGCGGGCGCGCAAAGGTCATGTACGTGTGGGTAGTTATTGAGACCAATTTAATGTTTCAGGGGCCCATAGTAAGAGAAAAAGGGGGGAAAAAATGGGTTCCCAGTGTTTGACTTATGCAACAGGTACAGTTCGCACCTGAAAGAGTCGTAAGTCGATTATGTTTTCATGGGTGTGTAAAGGTCATGCATGTGGGGGTAGATATTGAGACCGATTAAATGTTTGGGTGGCCCTCGTAAGACAAAAGGGAAAAAATTTGGATCCCAATGTTTGTCTTATGCAACAGGTACCGGTTGCTTCCGAAAGTGTTGGAAGTTCATTCTGTTTTTAGCGAGCGCGGAAAGGTCATGTACGTGGGGCTAGTTATTGAGACCGATTTAATGTTTTGGGGTCCTTCGTAAGAGAAAAGGCAAAATAATATGGTTCCCATTGTTTGACTTATGCAACGGGTACCGAATGCCTTAGAAAGTGTCGGAAGTTGCTTTTATGTTTTCACAGGCGCGCAAAGGTCATGTATGTGCGGTAAGTTATTGAGACCAATTTAATGTTTCAGGAGCCCTAAGAGAAAAAGGGAAAAATTTCGTTCTCTGTTTGATTTATGCAACTGGTACAGTTATTGAGACCATTTTAATGTTTCAGGGGCCCTAGTAAGAGAAAAAGGGAAAAATTTGAATCCCATTGTTTGACTTAACCAAGAAAAAAGAATAGTGAAAAAATAGCATTATTTCCAATAAAATATGGGAGTTTTAACCCTAAGACTACTAAGCGTAATTTAATGAACTACTGCTGACAGTGTAGATCAAGATCGGACTGCACAGAGGATGCAGTCTTATCTTGGATCTACAGTGTCCAATAAGGAGAAATCCCACAAACAACACACGCACACACACACACAAACGCTAAATATAAAATTTTTATGTACTTTCTGAAAATGTTTTAAAAGGAATTCTGTCATAAAGATTTGGGGTAACTCTGCACCAGGTGACAAAATTTTAGCCTAATCCATATTGAAAGAATTTGCAGATCACTATTTAAATGCTACTCAAAGCATAATATTTCTTTCATGGGGTAACAAACATTGTGGGAAAAGGAGAAAATGCTGATTACCAGCATTTTCTCCTCTTCCCACAATGCTTTAACCCTTTCCCAAACGAGCCCTGGTTTTCACCTGTCTGCAGTACAAGTCTTTTGAAAACACTGTGGGTAAAGGAGAAATTGCTCGTCACGAGCAATTTCTCCTTTTCCCACAGTGTTTTCCACCCTTTTTGAGACCTTTCTGACATTTTCATCAAATTTAAAATTGTCGTCTGCAAACTCTTTCAGTTTGGACCAGTCCAAAATTTGTCGTTTCGGAAAGGGTTAACAGCTTTCTTTCTTAGCATCGTCAAAAGTTAGCATTGTGCGGTAAAGGGTTTGCCCTTTACCAAACGATCCTGGCTCTTAACCCATTCCCAACAAGCCCTGTTTTTCACCTGTCTGCAGTACAAGTCCTTTGAAAACACTGTGGGAAAAGGAGAAATTGCTCGTCACGAGCAATTTCTCCTTTTCCCACAGTGTTTTCTACCCTTTTTGAGACCTTTCTGACATTTTCATCAAATTTAAAATTGTCGTCTGCAAACTCTTTCAATTTGGACCAGTCCAAAATTTGTCGTTCGGGAAAGGGTTAAAGACCCTGAGGAATATATTAAACTCTTTACCACACAATCCCCAGTTTTTAACGACAAAAAAAGAGAAGGCTTTTGAAAGCATTGTGGAGGAAAGAGGAGAACATCATGGTAACCAGCATTTTCTCCTTTTCCCACGATGTTTTCTAACCTTTGAAAGACAAATTTCATCACGAAGGAAGGCTTTTCATGATATACAAAGTGAGAAATGCAGAAAATAGCAGACACACACGGAGCTTGTAATAGAAAGATAGTATTTTGAAATTACATTATCAAAATTCTTCCAGAGGATTGTTGAAAATTGTCACCAAAAATAACTGAAATGTATTCGCAGTCGAGTTACAGTTAAAGGGAAGCTACTCTGTTTACTTCAAGTACTTTTAATCAAGTCAGGCAAAGATTGGTTACCTCCCATCGTACAGCAATAAGTAACATGCACAGGGGAGAAGCGTGTCCCCAAGAGTCGCTGATTCGACCTCCAGCATTGCCAACTTCGTTCCAGGGATTGAAGATAGTCATGGCGACAGGATTTATTTCACTCTTACCACTGAACTTCGTGTCGACGTTGTTTATGTGGGGAAGCTGACAGTGCGAAGAACTGGTAAAAGAAACTGCAGTAAAGCATGCCAGATAGCAGCGCTAAGACATAAGACATGACTGGCCTTTTAAAGTGTTTTCATTTCCATAAGCAATATATTTTGTATTCTTGTCTCGTCTGTAAGCATCCGTCAGTTTTTAACTCTATACCACATAAGCCCGAGTTTTAATGATCCTTACAAGGAAGGTGTGGAAGACAAACATTTATGCACGTGTCTGGCCCGTGATTTTTTAGCTAACCTGAGCACAAAGTGGCTCTTCCAGAGAGTATGTCATTTTGCAGACGGAAAATTAAGAAAATATAGCTTAACGGTGGGATTTGTCGCTTGAACTATGGAAAATGTCGTGGACAGGTAAGAAAATGGTGGTTCCCAGCATATTCCCCCTTTCCCACACTGTTTTAACACGCGGCATTGATAAATAAAGGCTTGAACGAAAACTATCAATGGAATATATTTTATCATCTACTAAATTACTCTTGGTCCCATTAAACCTAACCGAACATAACAGTGCCATAAACTATAGGTAACATTGTGAGATTCTCACTTTGTCCAGTGTTCCTACTTTGCGCAGGAGCAATTCTAGAATGGTACTGGGCAAACTGAAAATTCCCGACTTGCATGGACCATTCTAGAATTGTCCCGATTCCCACTTTGCGCAGAACATATATATGCAAGGTTGAAACCCTGATAACTCAAAAAATTCATGCATCGATCTTAAGTTTCTAAAAATAGTTTAAAAGCTTATATTATGCAGCTTGTGACCCTATTAAAGATGGATATTAGATGCATAATTAAGTCTAAAACATAGCGGCCGGGTACATTTTCCCGTAATTCCGTGTATATCTGTCCAAAAAGTAGTGCAATATGAACGTTTATAGGAGAAAAACATCTGCACCATTTTCTTATTTCTATATGCCATTAAAAGGGTTATTAAGTGAAATTTGAATTTATATCAAGAAGATTTTCTTGTTTTACATTTGATCAATAGCTTAATTTTTAATGGGGGGGGGGGGCGGATTTTTTTTACTCGCTTCAAATTTCAAAATATTTCTTTCTAGAAATTGATAAAATTATTTAAAGCGCTTATAACTCCACAATGCCTGCACCAATTTCAATTTCCTTGGTATCACTTAAAAGCTTAACTTAAGGAGTTTACCATCATATCCTTTTTGTACATCAAAGAAAGAGGAAAGTTTTAAACATGGGACCGGACTTCTATCCCTTAAAAATTCTGAAACATTTTTGTAAAAGAATTGACAAATTTCAAACTCTTTCATCACATCCATAAACATAAGCTTTAATTTGACAACAATTTCACAAAATTCGCTACACAAATAAAAGATTTCGGCGTGGGGGGGGGGGCCGGGAATTATAGCCTTCTTTTTTTAGTAGGGTCGGAAACTACACATACCCGTCAAAAATGCATTATCTTCCGCTAGGCGGCATTTTTCAAATACATAACCTACCTGATATGGACATTCTGGGCAGAGAACCGGACTATTTTTCAAGGCGGCAATCAATGCAACGACTTCAAAATAGATTGTACGTTTAATCTCCAATCGTTAAACTCGGGATTGTGTGGTCAAGCGTTTTTAACACTTTACCACACAATCCCGAGTTTTAACGACCCTAACATAATTTGTTTTTGAAAACAGAGTAGGAAAAGGAGAAAATGCTGGTAACCAGCATTTTCTCCTTTTCCTTCTATGTTTTCTACCCCATCAAAAACAAATTCCATCATTTAAGCTACATCTAAATTGTCGTCTGCAGTTGCTTTCAAATTGGACCAGTCTAAAATGTTGTTGTTTGGTAAAGAGTTAAGGCGTTTGGTGCTCTATCAAGTAAAAACACTTTTATCAGTAAGAATAAAATGGATTATTAAGATATTTTTTGTGACAGGAGTTTTTTTCGGAGTATCTGAATGCGTTGCCTTTTGACCTACTTCTTGGTACTGATAGAGAATGAACATGTGGTAATTTGCGATTGGTCAAAAGTGTGCAAATGTTTATTCGGCGGGTCCATGCTGGTATACTTGCTCATACATTTATGAAACCACTGTTAACAAGCGTTGCTACTGCTAATCGATACCCTGGAGCCTTGATTCATACCATAGAAAAATAATGTAGGAGAGAATGAGTCTTTTCTTGTTCTATTTGGAAATTTAATATTTTCATAAGCTTTACCCAATAATCCAATAAGATACTTTTCAACAAAATGAAAAACACTGAAGAAAAAGAAAGAAAATTGCTCGTGAGGTTACTTTTCACATTTTTACCTCATATTAAACTACAAAAAAAAAAGTTTCAAAATTCATATTCCAGTATCTCTTACGTTGTCTATCTTTTTTAATGATATTTCTTATTTTACTCTTTACCAAACGACAAAATTCTAGACCAGTCAAAATTGAAAGCATTGGCAGACGACAAACTAAATGTTGCACAAATCATTTTTTTTTTTTTTTTTCTTTGAAAGGGTAGAAAACAGTTGTGGGGAAATGAAAAAATGCTGGTTACCAACATTTTCTTCTTTTCCCACAATGGTTTCAAAAGTGCTTTTCCTTGGGGTTGTTTAAACTCGGTTGATTGATTGATTGTATGGTGTTTAACGCCGTTTTCAATATTATTTCAGTTATATCGCGGCGGCCAGTGCACCTATCCATGCTTTCCTGAAGTTTCTTTTACCAGTACAATATTCTTTCCAAGCCACCGGCTGCTTTCCCACATAACCATCGTTGAAAAAATGGTCAGCGGTGAGAGAGGAATGAATCCTGTCGCAATGACTATCATCAATCCTCGGAAAGAAATTGGCCAAGCCGGGGATCGAACCAGCGACCTCCTCTTCTCAAGTCCGGTACGCTACCGACTGAGCTACGGGGCTTGGCGTTTAAACTAGGAATTGTGTGGTAAAGGATCAACACCTAGGTTGTTCTTACAGGTCGTTGGATTAGATATGTATCTCCTCTAACAGTCCTCGAGGAAGGGTGAATTTTGATTTCTATTGTAATATTATCCTGCATACGGTCATAAATCAGCCGAGTGATCTAGTAACCTAATTTAACCCTTATCCTGCCAAATAAGTGAAATGCAACATTCAAACCGATAGTAATTTTTTCTTTGCTATTTCAATGGTAATTTTTGAAAAAAGATATCTCCTTATCCGACAGTGTTGATCCAAGATCAGACTGCACGTTCTGTGCAGTCTGATCTTGGATCAACACCGTCCGCGAAAGGTCTGTGAGTCGCACTTAGCAGCCAAAGGGTTAGGTTAGATTTTAGCGAATCTTCCGACGGCGATCATGTTGACTTTGTTTAACCCTTTCCCACACAATCCCGAATTTTGACGAACCCTGAAAAGAAGACTTTTGAAAACATTGTGGGAAAAGGAGAAAATGTTGTAACCAGTATTTTCTCCTATTCCCACAATGTTTTCAATCCTTTCTATCTATTTTGTCGTCTACAAACGAGCCATTCTCTGGCAAAAGGGGGTTTAATGCATGTCCGTAATACACTATAACGACCAAGCCATCAGATGATTATGGATATATTTTAGCCACTTTTTTAAAACCGACTCAATCAATACCCAGACTTATCCTTGAACATACAGAAAAGTGACCGATAGCGAAAAGTTTCGGCCCAAGTCAGCCTGCGCAGACTGCCCAGGCTGACCTGGGTCCGTATTCACCAACCATTCTTAAGAATATTCTTGGTCTTGTTCTCCAAAATTTTCCAAATTTGAAAGTAACACACCTTCTGATTGGCTAAACCATTTGGTTTAGCCAATCAGAAGGTGTGTTACTTTCAAACTTGGAAAATCTTGAAGAATAAGTCTAAGAACGTTCTTAAAAATGGTTGGTGAATACGGACCCTGGTCGATACATTCGCAGATGCATTAAGCCCCCTTTGTACAGAACATGGCTAAAGTGGTTTAACGTTGGACCAGTCTAAGTTACTGTCTGTTGGTAAACGCCAAGCCCTCGTAGCTCAGTCGGTAGCGTACAGGACTTGAGAACAGGAGGTCGCTGGTTCGATCCCCGGCTTGGTCAATTTCTTTCCGAGGATTGATGATAATCATTGCGACAGGATTCATTCCTCTCTCACCGCTGACCATTGTTTCGACGACTGTCATGTAGGAAAGTAGCCAGTGGCTTGGAAAGAATATTGTGCGGAGTACTGGTGAAAAAGAACTCCAGGAAAGCATGGATAGGTGCACTTGCCGCCGCGATATAACTGAAATAATGTTGAAAACGGCGTTAAACATCATACAATCAATACAATATGTTGGTAAATAGTTATAAACACAATTTAAAATGTTTGTCCGTTGTAACAATATCCATTTGTGAATCGTGCAAATAATAATTTTAAATATTTTCTCTGTTTTTTTTTTTTACTGTAATCTTAGAAACTTTAGGCAGCGTTTGTCCAGAATCTGCCAACTTATCACGACAGAAGACCAGGGTCCGTATTCACCAACCGTTTTTAAGAATGTTCTCAGTCTTATTCACCAAGATTTTCCAAATTTGAAAGTAACACACCTTCTGATTGGCTAAACCAAATGGTTTAGCCAATCAGAAGGTGTGTTACTTTCAAATTTGGAAAATTCTGGAGAATAAGACAAAGAACGGTCTTAAGAATGATTGGTGAATACGGACCCAGGGCTTAACCCTTTGATCAGTGGCGAACAAGTTCAAGTGTTCTTGAGCTAGGCATGTGTTATTTTAAGTAACGGATGTAATGGCGAAGAATTCGAGACTTATGGGACGAACCTCAGAAGCGAAATAAAAGTTACCACAAAAAACTGCTTAATACATAAAAAGAAACAAAGAAACAAGAAGGTCTGGTCGAAAATATATTAGCCATACTCTGGCAAAAGGGGGTTTTATGCGTCTCCATTATGTGTTAGACCCTTGGCAAGTCATCACATAATTATGGATCCATAAAATCCATTTTGTCTTACAACTGGCTGGATCATGAGATAGAATGGTCCTTGGACTTGCAGAAAATGTTCAAGTAGCAAAAGGTATCGACTCATGTCAGCCTGCGCAGTCTGTGCTGGATGACATGGGTTGACATTTTTTGAAGATGCTTTAAACCCCGTTTTATCAGAGTATGGTTTATTTCAGTTACACATTGAAACAAACAACTATTCTCCGTGCCATTGATTTACTAATTACTTTACAGGGAAAACACGTGTTTACCAGCATAACATCTTTGTTTACCAAAATGACTCCTTTATTTCTGACCACAATTTCATGTTCTTTTTGACATATTTATATGACATTTATACCATAGAAACAAAAAGTTGTAACAGAATGACCATCAACACACTGCTGAGTCAAACTCAGACGGTCAGATAGTAAATGATAGACAACAACAAATATTTTCTAAACAAAGATAGACGGCATCAAAGGCACTGGAATAAAAATATCGAAACAACAAGTAGAACCAGAGATAAGCGAAACCTTGTATTTCATCTTGAGATTATTTTTTTTTTTACCTAAAACATATAAAAGAAATGGAATCCAAGTCAATATCGGGTGTGACCTCCATTGGTCGGTTTCATATAAATTATTATTTGTAAGGATTTCTATAAGGGCAAACTTTTGCCGATTGTTCTCCCCAGGACAGGGCATTCAACCCATATCTTGCTAAACATTTGGAATGAACTTTCAAGGCGTTGGTAAAAACCCAAATTTTGCTATTTCAAAATTATTTTTTTGATGAAAATTATCTCCTTATCGGACAATATAGATTAAGATCAGACTGCACGTTCTGTGCAGTCTGATCTTGATCTACACAGTCCGCAAAAGGTCAGTGAGTCGAGCTAAGCAGCCTATAGATTAACACAATGACCCGCATTGAAATAACCACTCTAGATCATATCACTTAATGATGAAATTATCATCAGGCCATCTTAATTACAGCGGTCACTGCTTTGACACGTAACATTATCTATCTTTATCTTGCTTGGGGCAACACGTCGTATGTTGCAAACAGTGCAGATATTTAACACACTGCATGTTTAGGCTGGTGGCCGAGAGGTTCTCCTTTCATGTACGAAGGTTCTTTGCTATGTCGAAGTATTACATTTTCTTTGATTGACCGGGGATAGTTTAATATTTGACAGTTATATTCGACCTTCAAGAGATATTCAAACATTTATGTACGCATGATATAATATTGGCACCTTTTCAAAAACAAAATCATTACATTTTCAAACAGCTCCATGGAACTGTCAAAGTGCCAAAATATAAAACAATGTCAACCAGCGATTTCATGAGCAATCTCACTCACTTATGATTGTGGACAGTGTAGATCAGGACCAGGGCCCGTATTCGCCAACCATTCTTATAAACATTCTTTGTCTTATTCTCCAAGATTTTCTAAACTTGAAAGTAACACAACTTCTGATTGGCTAAACCAAATGGTTTAGCTAACCAGAAGTTGTGTTACATTCAAGTTTAGAAAACTCTGGAGTATAATACTAAGAATGTTCTTAAGAATGGTTGGTGAATACGGGCACAGAACTTCCTGTCTGTACCCTGTCCGCCTTTTTGTAATATTTTCTCACAAAAGATAGAGCTGAAATTTGAAAATACTGGTCTTTATTTATCCATCTAAAGCATCCTTTTCACTAAGTTGAGACTCGATGGTCACTTCTTTCGTAGCTTTTATTCTGACCTACACTCTACGAGCATTTTAACATTTACCATACAATTCTGAGTTTCAACGATCCTGACGAAAAAAAAAACAGTTTTGAAAACGAGAGAAAAGAACAAAAATGCTGGTAACCAGCATATTTTCCTTTCCCCTGAATGTTTTTCACCCTTTCAGAATTCCATCATTTGAGTCAATTTAGTATATTGTTATCTGCAACAGCTTTCAATTTGGACCAGTCTAAAATTTTGTTGTTTTGTAAAGAGTTAAATGAACAATGATCAATTTCACCCGGAGTTATATTTCAGGTTTGCAAGGGGAAAACCGTACAGGCCTGGTAAGGAACTTGTCAGACTGCTGATGAAATTCATTTAGTCTGATCAAACGTAGTATGTATACTTCTGATTGAAAGGGTCGTTTAACACATAGGAAGCAAAAGATCGTGCATATTTTAGTTGTTTGCTACTTAAAGCTACTTAATAAAAACCTTAGCCGCTCGGCCTGATATTGACAGTGCAAAAAAGGCTCTACGCTTATCGCTCATGACATCAGTTTTTATCGGTGACAGAGCTATGTTAATATGCTTGTGCAATGTAATATGTTTTATTATGGCTTATATAAATCTTATGATAAAGGTGTTTCGTTTACCACTAAGATTTTAAAAGCTTCTAAAGACGTCGACCTTTTTAGTAAACTTTGTCAGATACAGGGACAGTTTTTGTAACCGTTTTGGAATCTGTCAGACTAACGGAAATATCGTAATTACAGCAGGGTAGAACTTGACAAAACTGACAAAAGCAGAGTAATGTCTACAAAACTGTAACAATAGCAGGGTGTGACAATAGCAGAGAAGTGCATGTAACAATCGCAGTACATGACATGTTGTACATGACAAAACTGTAACAAAAGCTTGGCAGTGCCTCGCAAAACCAACAAAAGCAGGGTAGTACATTACAAAACTGTAACAATAGCAGAGTATTGTCCTAAAAAAACTAAGAATAGCAAAAAACTGTAACAATAGCAATATGGTGCCTGTAAAACTATAACAATGGCAGGGTAGTATATAAAAAAAACTATAACAATAGCTGGTAATGCCTAACAAAGCCAAAAATAGCAGTGTAGTATATTACAAAACTGTAAAAATAGCTTGGTAGTGCCGTACAAAACTGTAACAATAGCAAGGTACTACCTGACAAAACTAACAAAAGTAGGGTAGAGTCTGAAAAACTAAAAATGGCAGGGTAATATCTACAAAACTGTAAAAATAGCAGTGTGGGGTCTGGCAAACCTGTAACAATGGATGGGTAGCGCCTGACAAAACAACGGTAGCAGGATAGTACCTGACAAAACTGTAAAAAGAGCAGAGTAGTGCCTGACAAAACTATAACAATAGCAGGGTAGGGGCCTGACAAAAGTGTAACAATAGCAGGGTAGGGGCCTGACAAAACTATAACAATAGCAGGGTAGGGGCCTGACAAAAGTGTAACAATAGTAGGGTAGTGCCTGACAAAACTAAAACATGAGTATGGTAGTAACCGACAGAGCTGTAAAGACAGCTGGGTCGTTCCTGACAAAACTGTAACGATAGCTTGGTAGTGCCTGATACAACCGTAACAATGGCTGAGTTGTGTCTGACAAAACTGTAACTATTGCAGGGTAGTGTATGACAAAACTAACAATAGCAGGATAGTGCCTGACAAAGCTGTAACGATTTTAGGGTAGTATCTGACAAAGCTGTAACGATAGCTGGCTAGTGCCTGACAAAATCGTAACTATTGCAGGATAGTATTTGAAAACTAACAATAGCAGGTTAGTGCTTCACAAAACTAACAAGAGTAGGGTAGTGCCTAAAAACATAAAACAGCATGGAAGTACCCGAGCAAACTGGAACAATAGCGGGGTAGTACTTGACAAAACTGTAACAATAGCATGGTACTGCCTGACAAAATTGTAACAATAGTAGGGTAGTGCTTGACAAAACTGCAACAATAGTATGGTAGTAACCGACAGAACTGTAACAATAGTAGGGTAATGCCTGACAAAACTGCAACAATAGTAGGTTAGTCCCTGACAAAACTGCAACAATAGTAGGGTAGTGCCTCACAAAACTGTAACAATAGTATGGTAGTGCCTGACAAAACTGCAACAATACTAGGGTAGTGCCTGACAAAACTGCAACAATAGTAGGCTAGTGCCTCACAAAACTGCAATAATAGTAGGGTAGTGCCTCACAAAACTGCAACAATAGTGGGGTAGTGTCTGACAAAACTGCAACAATAGTAGGGTAGTGCCTCACAAAACTGCAACAATAGTATGGTAATGCCTCACAAAACTGCAACAATAGTAGGGTAGTGCCTCACAAAACTGCAACAATAGTATGGTAGTGCCTGACAAAACTGCAACAATAGTATGGTAATGCCTGACAAAACTGCAACAATAGTAGGGTAGTGCCTGAGAAAACTGTAACAATAGTAGGGTAGTGCCTGACAAAACTGCAACAATAGTATGGTAGTGCCTGACAAAACTGCAACAATAGTATGGTAGTGCCTGACAAAACTGCAAAAATAGTAGGGTAGTGCCTGAGAAAACTGTAACAATAGTAGGGTAGTGCCTGACAAAACTGCAACAATAGTATGGTAGTGCCTGACAAAACTGTAACAATAGTAGGGTAGTGCCTGACAAAACTACAACAATAGTATGGTAGTGTCTCACAAAACTACAACAATAGTATGGTAGTGCCTCACAAAACTGCAACAATAGTAGGGTAGTGCCTCACAAAACTGTAACAATAGTATGGTAGTGCCTGACAAAACTGCAGCAATAGTATGGTACTGCCTGACAAAACTGCAACAATAGTAGGGTAGTGCTTGACAAAACTGCAACAATAGTATGGTAGTGCCTGACAAAACTGCAACAAAAGTAGGGTAGTGCCTGACAAAACTGCAACAATAGTATTGTAATGCCTGACAAAACTGCAACAATAGTAGGGCAGTGCCTCACAAAACTGCAACAATAGTAGGGTAATGCCTGACAAAACTGCAACAATAGTAGGGTAGTGCCTCACAAACACTGCAACAATAGTAGGGTAGTGCCTCACAAAACTGCAACAATAGTATGATTGTGCCTCACAAAACTGTAACAATAGTAGGATAATGCCTGACAAAACTGCAACAATAGTAGGGTAGTGCCTGACAAAACTGCAACAACAGTAGGGTAGTGCCTCACAAAACTGTAACAATAGTATGAAAATGCCTGACAAAACTGCAACAATGGTAGGGTAGTGCCTGACAAAACTGCAACAATAGTAGGGTAGTGCCTCACAAAACTGTAACAATTGTAGGGTAGTGCCTGACAAAACTGTAACAATAGTAGGGTAATGCCTCACAAAACTGCAACAATAGCATGGTACTGCCTGACAAAACTGTAACAATAGTAGGGTAGTGCCTCACAAAACTGTAAAAATAGTATGGTAGTGCCTCACAAAACTGTAACAATAGTAGGGTAGTGCCTCACAAAACTGCAACAATAGCATGGTACTGCCTGACAAAACTGTAACAATAGTAGGGTAGTGCCTCACAAAACTGCAGCAATAGTAGGGTAGTGCCTCACAAAACTGCAGCAATAGTATGGTAATGCCTGACAAAACTGCAACAATAGTATGGTAATGCCTGACAAAACTGCAACAATAGCATGAAACTGCCTGACAAAACTGTAACAATAGTAGGGTAGTGCCTCACAAAACTGTAACAATAGTATGGTAGTGCCTGACAAAACTGCAACAATAGTATGGTAATGCCTGACAAAACTGCAACAATAGCATGGTAATGCTTGACAAAACTGCAACAATAGTAGGGTAGTGCCTCACAAAACTGTAACAATAGCTGGGTAGTGCCTGAGAAAACTGCAACAATAGTATGGTACTGCCTGACAAAACTGCAACAATAGTATGGTAATGCCTGAGAAAACTGCAACAATAGTAGGGTAGTGCCTCATAAAACTGTAACAATAGTTGGGTAACGCCTGACAAAACTGCAACAATAGTAGGGTAGTGTCTGACAAACTTATAACAATATCCGGCCAGTGCCTTACAAAACCGTAACAATAGTATGGTAGTAACTGACAAAACTAACAATAGTAGAGTAGTGCCTGACAAAACTATAACAATAGTAGGGTAGTGCGAGACGAAACTGTAATAATTCATAAGGTTTTTTATATACTTGACTAAAAGCCGTTTCCTTAAAACTATTGACTAAGTAGTTTTTTGGTGGATTTTAAAACATCCTGAATGGTAATTGGCTTAACCTTTGACCATACAGGGTTTTATTTGTGTTTCTTGTGCTTTAATCTATATGTATATTCGCAGACATGTAATTGAGACGTTTTTGATAACGGTTAATTCTTTCATAGAAATTAGGGAAAAGGCGTGCGCATCGATCTTTGCCATGTCGTGATTTGTGACCTTCAGTATGATAAAACTTTAACCCTTACCGTCCGAATTTAATATTGTTGACGATTACACAAATTTATAGATTCCATAAAGACTATTGCGATGGGTGAGTGCAACACTATCCTAAGTGCCTATACAAAGAGTATAGGCACTTAGGATAGTGTTGCACTCACCCATCGATTGGTAGTAAGCTGGGTTTATACGACCGAAACTACAGATAAAGCAGCGGAGAGTGTAAAGTTTCAAGCCGATGGTAAAAACCAAAATGTTGGTATTTCAAAGTTATGGGGTTGAGGAAATATTTCCTTATCGGACAGTGTAGATCAAGATCAGACTGCACGTTCTGTGCAGTCTGATCTTGGTCTTCACTATCCGCTAAAGGTCCGTGAGTCGCGCTCAGCAGCCTAGGGGTTGACCTTATACTGTTATTGCGGTGACAAGTTGCTTTTGCAGTATGTCTCGTGGAATATTGAATATCGTGGATCCAAGATCAGACTGCTTGTCCTGTGCCGGTTGATCTTGCTCTTCACTGTCTTCAAAATTTTGACTAGCTTCTTGAAATGGTTAAAGTATTGAGGCGTTAAGTGTTTCCGCGTTCCGGCAAGGAGTGTTTACCCTGATAAAGCCTTTTTTTTTTTGAAGGACCAAAATATTTGTTTCGAGACGTTAAACCTTTACCAAACCACAAAATTATATAGATGTGTCGAAATTGAAAGCGGTTGTAGACGACAAACTAAATCTGGTCCGAATGATAGCAGTCGTCAGTGAAAGACCAGAAAACATTGTGGGGGAAAAAGAGAAAATGTTGGTTACAAGCATTTTCCCCACAATGTTTTCAAAAGCTCATTTCCTCAAGGCCGTTGAACTAGGGATTGTGTGCTATAGGCTTAACTCTTTACAGCAAAATCCCAAGTTTTAAAGACACCGAGGATATAGCCTTTGAAAACCTTGTGGGAAAAGGAGAAAATGCTGGTAACCAGCATTTTCTCCTTTTCCCACAAGGTTTTCTACTCTTTCATAGACAATTCCCACCATTTCAGCTACATTTGATTTGTTGTCTGCGAATGCTTTCAATTTGGACCAGTCTAAAATTTTGTCGTCTGGTAAAGAGTTAAACCCTTATCTAGACAAGCCCCTTAACCCTTTACCAGACGACACTATTCTAGACTTGTCAACGGTAAAAGTAACTTTTGACAACAATGTAACTAAAATGATGGGATTTGACTTTGTCAGGGTAGAAAACAATGTAGGAAATAGTTGAACAATGTTTGGTTCAGTTTAATTTTTGACCAATTACTCTTTCAAAAAAAAAACAGATGGCTTTGAAAGTTTGCTCAGAAAACATGGCTGATCAACGTGAATTTGGGCTAAATACATGAGTACATGTCAAAACATTGAAGCCCCCAAAAAAGAAATCAAGACAATCAAGAGTATTGTGCTGTTTTGTAATTAAAGGAACGGTCTAAAACCACCGAGATCTATCAGAGAGCTGAAAAAATAACGTTTTTTTTTTCAATTACTGAAGAAAACGTTCTGCCATCGCATGCGAGAATATATGTAACAAAGTAGCGTTGCCAAATGGTAAGTAAGCATGATGAATTTGCTATCTGGATGTTCCGGGTTTAATCTTAAAGGTCACTGCTGGTTTTATGTTTGAGTATCATAAGGCACTCCAGCAATCCTGCTTGATCCTGGTGATCCAGAAACACGTGAATACCTAAGCTATCAGTGAGACAATGGCTAAGAAATGATGAAAGTGGTGTAAAACACTGTCCATTCAACCAATCTTATATAAACTTGATTACTGCCTGACTGGACTTTAAGCCGAGACCAGTGGTGAGGTCGGTAGCGTACAGGACTTGAGACCAGGAGGGTCGGTGGTTCGAATCTCAAGCTCTGCCAATTTCTTTCCGAAGACTGATGATAGTCATTGCAATAGGAATCATTCCTCTCTCACCTGTGATCACTGTTTCGACGATAGTTATGTGGGAAAGCATCCAGAGTTATTGGGAGAATATTGTGCCAGGGAAGCATGGATGGGTGCACTTGGCGCCGTGATAAAACGGAAATTTTGTTGAAAACGACGTCGAACATCATACAAACAAACGACTACACGACTCAGTTTGTACATTCTGTTTTATGTCTATGCTAACCTGTTCTCCAGTAACCATTTACTAAGCAATTCAGTGTTTCTATGAGCCTGGCAGAGATGTCTTTCAATTTTCAGCTCGCTTGGACCATGGGCCACCGAAATTCCATTGGTTTATTACGAGATACCGAAAGTTTCATTATCAGACACCGTTACTATAAATAGCACATTGGCGACTGTCTCTATATCACATATAGTAAGACCTTGTGTCGCCATTGTGCTATTTACAGTTACGGTGTTAATGAAAATTTTAGTATTCCGTGACCTACAGGAGATTCATGAAAAAATGTTCGATAATCGGTCGAGGAAAATTTTTGTGATAGATAAAGGAGGCTTCAAAGGCCTGTACTTGGACGAAATCCAGAAAGAGCTATTGCATAGTTTCATTGAGCAGTACCAAAGCCATGCCCATGTTAATAATCTTAAGGTCAAGGTCACAGATTTGTAAATTTCAGGTTAAAGTTTTGATAGAGCTCCTATTTCCGGACGGAATAATTGCCACCTAACAGGTAAGTTTTCAGGTGAGCTGTGCTGTCTTGTGACAGCTCTTGTTCAGATAACCGACAGTATGGATGTGGAACGGTTGTGATTATATACTGTGCATCGTTATCTGTCGTTTAAAGATACATCCCTATAGCCAGAGAGAAAAAAATGCTGTTAAAACTTGAAAGTGTGTAGAATGGCTCAGAATGATTGTCAGCTGTGTAAACATAAATAAATTTCCAATATACAGTACATGGTGTAAGGAATAAAGAAACTCAAAGGATTTTTACTTATTTAAAACCGGAAACTATTACAGTGATCTCTTCGAACGCCTTCAGAAAAAAAGAAATACATTTGTGATCCCGCGTAACCTGTGCAGCCTTGCAGCCGCCAGGGACAACATTTGGCATGAAACAAAAGAATAATTGTAGTTTCATAAAACAAGGATGAAATGGGTTGAAAACTGCCTGAAAACGAGTATATGTTTGGATTTATCTTTAACTCTTTAACTCTGTACCAAACAATCCCGACTTAAACGAGTCCTCTGAAATAGAAACGCTTTTTCAAAACATTCTGAGAAAATGAGAAAATGCTGGTAACCGCATTTTCTCCTTTTCTTACAATGTTTTTCTACCCTATTAAAAAAAAAAAAATCATTTGAGCTACATCTAATATATCGTCTGCAAATGCTTTCAATTTGATTCAGTCAAAAATGTTGTCGTTTAGTGAAGAGTTAAGGACTAAACAAGAATGATGCACTATGGTTAAAGATAGAAGACCTTTGTCGCACTGTTCGCGAAGAAAGATTATTTGCGGAGAGTGTAAATCAAGATCAGCTTGCACATACGTGCAGTCTGATCTTGCTTTACACTCTCCGCTCTCTGCTCTATCCGTAGTTTCGGTCATCAATACCCACTCGATAAAAATAAACTTATTTAACTCTTTACCAACCGAGACAAAATTTTGGACTCAACCACATTGAAAGCATTTGCAGACGACAAAATATATGTTGTTAAATGATGTTGTCTGTCTCTGATCGGGTGGAAAACATTTTGGGAAAAGGAGAAAATGTTGGTTACCAGCATTTTCTCCTTTTCCCACAATGTTTTCAAAGGCCTTCTATTTCAGGGTCGTTAAAAGTCAGGACTGTGTGGAAATGGATCAATTACATTGTAGAATCTTCAATGATTTACTTCGGCACGATAAAGGTTAACCCTTACGCGGCTAAGCGCGATTCAAAGACCTTTGTGGACAGTGTGGATCAAGATCAGACTGCACAGAACGTACAGTCTGATCTTGGATCTACACTGTCCGATAAGGAGATATTTCTCCCTCAAAAATGACTTTGAAATGGCGAAATTATGGGTTTTACGATCGGCTTGAAAGTTTCATTTCACTTGTTTAGCAGGATAAGGGTTTTTAAAGGCACGAGTTGTCGAGTTTTGATAAAACTGCCTTTAACCCTTTACCCAACGAACCACTGTTTCACCGATCCTTCAGAAAAAGATGCCCGCTCGCTAGCTCAGATGTTAGCATATTTGACTCGTGACCTGGTGGTTGCAAGTTCGATACCCGGTTGAGGCAAACTTTCTTTCCAGCGATTTTCCGCCTCTCACCTCTGATTCATGTGAGATTCACGTGAGAAAAGTAGTTAGTGGCTTTGGAAAGAAAGTTGTGTCAGTACTGGTGTGAGAAAGCCAGGAAACGCATGGGTGCGTCACATACCGCCATGATATGACCTGAGCTCTTAAAATGGCGTTAAACTGCAATGCAAACAAACAAACAAATCAGAAAAAGGTGTCGGAAAACATCATGGGAAAAGTAGAAAATGCTTCTAGCCAGCGTTTCCTTCTTTTTCTACTATGTTTTCCAATCTTTCAAATCCATGTACAACGCTTTCGAGTCAAATTCAATAAGTTGTCTTCCAATATGGACGAGTTAACAGTTGTGTCGTTTGGTAAAGACTAAATAACCGATGGCCTCTCCCTGAATGTACCCATGGGGGATTAGGACAGAGAAAATAAACCGAAAGGACCTTGACATGAAAATGATATAGAGTCTGTTTCTAGAACATTTTTTTTTTTTTCGATTTCAGTAAATGTTAAAAGTTCTATTTTGATCCGTTTTTCAACGCTAAGATTAATTCTTCTCTAAAGTCATTAGATAAAGAGGAAATCCGTCAAGCAGTTTGGATCACGTGCAGGGTATTGTCATGTGATCGATACCACAGCCTTTCATTGGTCGATTGTCGACATTTAAAAGTCGTGTTATTGGTTACTGGTTGCTACTCTCATTTGCTTTGCCGAAGTGTCAAAATCGTAAAGGTTTGAAGGTTTTTGTGTTTTATAGGATAAAATTCAACTGAACAGGAGAATTTTAATCAGTTCAAAAAATAACATGTCGAGGTTTTTAGACTGTTTTTGTCAGAATTGTTCGCTATACGTCGAGCAATATATATCCGAGTATAGCAATCATCTTCCAGGGAGTCTGATCTTAATCTACACTGTCCACCAAAGCAGCTTATGTTACTAAATTGTTAGAAGGGTTAGGTTTTTGCGCGCATCACTTATTTCGACCACGAAAAAGTTACATAACATAATTTATCACGAATATTAATGGCTGTAAATGTTAAAATTGTTATTTCTAATATTTATGCACCTGGTTGAAAGCTGTGCGGTTATACACAGTGAAATTCTCTCTCTGATTTGTGAATGTTAACTGACAGATTTGGTGAAATATTTTTATATGGTTACAAACGGTGAATTTGATAAGATAAACAAAACACGGCATGTCTGGCCAACAGGATTCAATAGATATGGGTCAAAGCACGGTAATGGAATGTTTAAAGTGAGGCCAAAAGTTATTATAAATGCTTATTTAGATCAGGTGTACTGTAGGCGTATTCCAGGTTTGCCTGCAAGTCTGTGCAGTCTCATCTAAAGTATGGCCTTTTCTATGATAAAATTATTGCAACAAATATTTAGAATCAATGCGTTGTTCGTTTGAGCATTCCTGTTCATCGGGACAGATGTTAGTTCCCTGTATTTTGATGTTCTCTGTCTAAGATTCCGACAATATAAATGCTGGAAACGACCATACTACGTCAGTGAATATCGGAAGTGCAAACTGGGCTAGTGTCCACCAACAATTCTAAACGAGCAACGCTCTGGCAAAAGGGGGCTTAATGCATCTCCGTGATGCTTGTACCAATCAAGTCATCACATGATCATGGATCCATAACGTCAATTTTGTCTAACAATCGACTAAATCGTGCGGTAAAGTGGTCGTTGGACATGCAGAAAATTGACCAACAGTCAAAAGTTTCGGCCCAGAAGTCAGCCAGCGCGGTCAGGCTGACCTGGGTAGATACTTCTTGCAGATGCATCAAGCCCCTTTTCACAGAACACGCCTCACGTATTGGTTTAACCCTTAGGCTGCTATGCACGACTCAATGATCTATTGCGGACGGTGAAGATCAAGATAAGACTGAACAGAACGTGCAGTCTGATCTTTGATCTACAGTGTCCGATCAGGAGATATATTTCCCCCAGTTAGCAACTTTGAAATAGAAAAAAATAATGGTTTAATACTATCAACTTAAAAAGTTTCATTTCATTTACTTAGTATGTTAAGGGATGATACCGAGTTTCGAACTAGCCATGCGATTGGCCGAGGTGTCCTGATGGCTAGTTTTGAAAAAGAAAAGAACAAAAATAGAAATGAGCCACGCTCTTGCAAAAAGGGGTCTCAATGCATTTCTGTGATCCATGATGGCAATCAAGCCATCACATAGCGATGGATCCATAACAGCCACTTTTTTAAACAACCGACTCAATCATGAGGTAGACTGGTCCTTGAACATACAGAAAATTTACCTATAGCGAAAAGTATCGGCCCAGGTCAGCCTGCGCGGACTGCGCAGGCTGACCTGGGTCGATACTTTTCGTAGATGCATTAAGCCCCCTTTTCACAGAACATGACTCAAATGAATATTAGATGCTCTGGCAAAAGGGGTTTTAATGCATACCCGCGATGCATTAAACCACGCAAATCATTTCATAATTATAGATACATTAATTCTGTTTTGTCTAACAACTGCCAAGCCCCCGTAGCTCAGTCGGTAGCGTACAGGACTTGAGAACAGGGGGTCGCGGGTTCGATCCCCGGCTTGGCCAATTTCTTTCTGAGGATTGATGATAGTCATAGCGACAGGATTCATTCCTCTCTCACCGCTGACCATTGTTTCGACGATGGTTAGGTGGGAAAGCAGCCAGTGGCTTGGAAAGAATATTGTGCGGAGTACTGGTAAATGAAACTCCAGGAAAGCATGGATAGGAGCACTGGCCGCCGTGATATAACTGAAATAATGTTGAAAACGGCGTTAAACACCATACAATCAATCAATCAATTAATTGTCTAACAACTGACTGAATCTGGGGGTATGAATCGTCCCTTGAGATGTGGAAAAGTCACCAACGGGCAAAAGGTTTGGGCCCAGATCAGTCTGGGCAGACTGCGTAGGCTGACATGGGTCGAGACATTTTGCAGATGCATTAAGACCCCCCTTTCACAGAGCATGGCTCATATAGAATGATTGATAGATACAGCCTCTGATCACATATCTACTACACCTTTCGATGTTTTGTGAAATATTCTGGCCGAGGCTTGCTTATTAACCCTTTACCAGGCGACAAAATTTTAGTCTTGTCCAAATTGAAAGAATTTGCAGACGACAATTTCGATGTGGCTCAAATGGAGCAACTTTTCTTAGATAGGGTAGAAAACATTGTGGGAAAAGGAGAAAATGCTGGTTACCAGCATTTTCTCCTTTTCCCACAATGTTTTCAAAAGGCTTCTTTCCCAGGGGCGTCAAAAGGTGGCATTGTACGGTAAAGGGTTAACCATACGCTGCTGAGCGCGACTCATTGCTCTTTTGCAGACAGTGTAGGTCAAGATCAGACTGCACGTTCTGTGCAGTCTGATCTTGGATCTACACTGTCCTATACGGTGAGTTTTTGCCAAGCAACAACAGCTTCATAATCGCAATGTTTCGGTATTTATAATTGGCCAGAAATCTTCAGTCTACCTGTTTATTTAGCAGTTTAACCCTTACCCTGCTTAATCAGTGAAATGAAATTTTCAAACCGAAGGTAAACTGTTATTAGAAGTATTAGTCATTGTTTTTTTATAATCATTATGTTATCTTTTGATCAAGATTTGCACGCTCACTTGTGGCGGGTAGGTCTGGTTCGAAATCTAGACTCGCCCAAATTTCTTTCCGAGGATTGATGAAAGACATTGTAACGAGGTCTATTAACTAAAGTCAGATCGACTTTGTGATAGAAAGTAACGAACGGGATGCAATGAATGCTGTGCAAAAAACTCGTCAAAGAAACGTCTGAAAAGCATGGATAGGTGCACTGTTCGTCGCGATATATCTGAAATACATTAGGTGATAGAATCACCAAACTATCACACAATTATTTATTTTGATAACAAAACATCGTTTTTTTTTTCCTCCTCTACTCAGTACAGTAAATAATATATACAAACAATAGGGTCATTGCATCGAAATCGATCGACAGTTAGACAATTAAGCCCGAACGATTAACCTGGTCTTATTGGGACGTTTTTATTGCTTGTAAAACACCGCAGTGACATAAATCTTTCACTTGAAATAAGAACTTTGTGCGAAAACGGAACCAGGGAAATACAGAAGAAATGATGCGATTGTGTCTGATGGTTTTCCTGTTTCTGGTGGTCGAGAGAATCGGACGTGTTAACGGAAGTGCTGGTAAGTAAATTTTTCCATTCTCTGTTCTCTCTTGTTCCAGATCATTACATTCTCTGTTCATCTCTCTATCCGGCATGAACCTTTACCACACAATCCCGACTTTTAACGACCTTAAGAAAAGATTCCTGTAAAACATCGTAGGAAAAGGAGAAAATTCTGGTAACCAGCATTTTCTCCTTTTCCTACAATGTTTTCTTTCCTTCTTTAAACAAACTTCAGTGTTTGAGTCGGGTTTATTTGAGTCTACAAATGCTTTCAGTTTTGACAAGTCTAAATTTGGCGTTTGGTAAAGGGTTAATTTTTTCTGTAGTTGTAACTTAAAACCAGGAAGTCCGTGTTCGACCGCTTGGGAAGTGGATGTGGTTGCCACGTGCTTTTATCTCTTCGGAGCCGCTGTAGACCCCAAGCTTAGTTCTGGTAAAGTCCAACAAATATTCTAAAAAAAAAAAGTGAACGGTGGTCATGAGATGATTGAAATAAGAGTCAAAGCGAACATGACACAATTCAAATAAATCGTTCATGTTTGAGCCATGCTCTGTGAAACGGGGCTTAATGCATCTGCAAAAAGTATCGACTCAGGTCAGGCTGCGCATTCCGCGCAGGCTGACCTGGACCGAAACTTTTTGCTTTTGGTCAATTTTTTCATGTAAAAGGACCAGTGTATTTCATGATTCAGTTGGTTGTTAGAGAAAGTGGATTTTATGGATCCATAATTATAACATGGCTTGCATGGTATCATGGATCACGGAGTTGTATTAGGCCCCTTTTGTCAGAGCATGGCGTGTTTCTGTGTTTTGCTTTTTGTTCGATCATATTTGTTCATAGTTTCTGATCCCTTGGCGTTCTCTGTATCTCTTTTCCTTGTAACGTGCCGTCTTACGTACAAAAAAAAAAATGTGCTCAAGTCAGGGTGCGTTTAACCCTTAGCCAGGCGACAAAATTTTAAATTTTTCCAGTTTCAAGGCAGTTGCAGAAGACAAAGTATATGTGATTCAAATGCTTGAATTTGTGAGTGAAAGGACAGAAAACACTGTGGGAAAAGGAGAAAATGCTAGTCACCAGCATTTTCTCCTTTTCCCACAAGATTAGCTACTTCCAAGTATGCTCTTTATTTGCATGAAATTTCGAATTGTGAGATGTTTGTTGGCCGTTTAAACTTCAATAAACCCTTTACCACATAATCCTGTGTTCTAATGACCTTAATGTAGACAGCCTCCGAAAATATTTTGGAAAAAGGAGAAAATTCTGGTAACCAGAATTTTCTCCTTTTCCCTAAGTGTTTTCTGTTCTTTCAGGAACAAATCCTATTATATGAGCCATGTTCATCTTATTGTCTTTAAAAGTTTTCAATATGGATAGGTCTAAAAATTTTGTTGGTGGTAAGGGTTAAGAAAAAAAACGATTCATGGATTGGAGCGCAGACTGACGTGGGGCGAAACTTTTTGCTATCTTTAAATTTTCTGCATTTCAAAGGATCATTTTACCTCATGACCCAGTCGGTAGTTAGGCAAAATGTATTTTATGGATCCATGGTTATGTGATAACTTCCCTGACATATAATGTATCACGGGGATGCATTAAACCGCCTTTTGTAAGGGCGTGGCTCATATTAACTCTTTATTACACAACCCGACTTTAAACGACCCTGAGAGAGAATGCCAGCATTTTCTCCTTTTCCCACAATGTTTTCTACCCTTCCCAAAACAAATTTCAAATTTTGAGTCACATCCGATTTGTCATCTGCAAATGCTTTCAATTTGGACCAGCCGAAAATTTTGTCGTTTGGTAAAGAGTTAAACAAATAATAATGATAAAAAAAAAAGCTTAAAAGCATGAAATTTGGTATTTTATCATTTTTAACGCATAAATCTACTAATTTCAATAAAACTGGTAAAGTGACGGGATTGCCATTGCTACAAGCCACATCCAGTCATTACAATTTCCATATTACTTGCTGAATACTGATAGATGTCAAGTTTATCAAGTACAAAATCAAACACACGTGTTATATTTTGTGCTGGTTTTGACACGGTTATCTCTGCGGACATTTTCTGTACCCAAATGATTTATTGTATGGCATTTAACGCCGTTTTCAACATTATTTCAGTTATACCGCGGCGGCCAGTGCACCTATCCATGCTTTCCTAGAGTTTCCTTTACCAGTACTGCGCACCATATTCTTTCCAAGTCATTGGGTGCTTTGCCACATAACCCACCTTCAAAATAATGGTCATCGGTGAGAAAGGAATGAATCCTGTCGCAATGACTATTATCAATGCTCGGAAAGACAATGGGCGAGCCGGGGATTGAACTAGTGACCCTCTGTTCTCAAGTCCTGTACGCTACCAACTGAGCTACCGGGTCTCGGGTTTCTGTACACATACATACAACATGTGAGATTATTGGCATAAAAGAAGAAAGTGCTTGATGAACCCATAGGCTGCTAAGCGCGACTCACTGACCTTTTGTGGACAGTGTAGATCAAGATCAGACTGTACAGAACGTGCATTCTGATCTTAGATCTTCACTGTCCGATAAGGAGATGATTTCCTCGAAAAAACTGAGTTTGAAATATCATTATTCGGGTTTTTATCATCGATTTAAATCTTTCATTTAATTTACTTAGCAGGATAAGGGTTAAGACGGAAATGCTCATTAACGATCCGTTTCAAAACGAACGGCACTTGATGTTGATTTTCTATAATTTACAAAGATCCTTTTTATTTCCTTAAAGTTGTCCACGATAAACTTGCGTCGGGAGGAAAAACCAATATCCATTCGAAAGTACTTCACACAATCAACATGAGCCATGCTCTTGCAAAAGGGGTCTTATTGCATCTCCGGGTTGCATTTTCCCAAGCAAGACATCACATAATTAAGGATCCATAAAAATCCTTTTTGTTCAACAACCGACTGAATCATGAGGTACACTGGTCCCTTGACATGTAGAAAATTTACCAATGGCAAAAAGTTTCGACCCAGGTCAGCCTGCGCGGACTGCGCAGGCTGACCTGGGTCGATACTTTTTGCAGATGCAATAAGCTCCCTTTTCACCCAGCATGGCTCGTTTTATTATAAGATAACAATAAGATGTTACAGGAAATGTAACACAATTGAAGTACGTCCTCAGTATGCCTATTATGTATTACAGTATCATGATATTAATGATAATATTTACAAACATTTAGTGATATTTCACTTATGTTCGATGAACAAGGCTTGTTACTCCTTAATACTAGATACATGACATGTACTTTTCTTTCAGCGTCGCCATACACGCTGACTTTTGACCTACTTTTTTGTACTAGTCTCAAGTGAATATATAGTATTTTGCGATTGGTTAAAATTGTAGACATGTTTATTCTGCAGGCCTATTCGGGCCTTTTCGCCGGTCCATTTATGACACCTATACACTAGGTTTCCTACCATTAAAGATACATCATTACAGCCAGAGTTATAAAATCGCTAAATTTTGATAGACTTTAGAATGGTTTAGAATTTAGTAAGCTGTGTAAACATAGAAAAATTACCGATATATATAGTGTGAGGGATAAATACATACACCGGAAATCTTCGATTTAAAACCGGACATGTCACAACATTGGTTTCTTTGATGGCCTGCAGAAAAATGAAATGCATTTTCTATCGGTTGTAATCTATGCCACGTTCCAACCGTCAGGGGCAACATCTGGCATGAGGTTACAAGAATGATTATAGTTTGATGAAATAAAGATGAAATGGGTTAAAAACTGACTGAAAACTCGTACAGATGGATCAATGATGAGTTGCCCACAATGTTTATTCATACCTTAGAAGATCGATATGATGATATCAACCTTTTCTTGTCCTTATTGGTATTTTCATATGAGTCTTGCTCTGTGAATTATAATCTTTAAAATAAAAAAAAAAGTTAGAGGTTGATTCAATGAATGTCATAATTAAGCAGGAGAAGGCTTTATTAGCAGATTTGTTTAGCAAATCAGCTAATTGTGAACGGTCTGACCGGAACTAAATACATGCGCTCTACTCATTCTACTTTCAGTTTTAGCTAGTACTATTATTTTCCTCTTACTTTCGATAAATACAAAAGAAAAAATGTTGAATTACAGAATAATATTTCAAATACAGTTCAGTGTGCACTACTTTTTGGCGTTTTTTTATACACATAAAAGGCTAACCATAAAAGTGTAAAGATCAAATGAAATTTGCGAAAAGATACACATATTCCGACACAAGATACATGTACTCGTTCATCATTATGTAGCTGGGCACGATACACATCTATGCCAATGGCAAAAGTCTCTATCTACAGATAAGATCGTGTTGACTTTATAAGTGTGCATTGTTGAAATGATTACCGTACCAGCTGTGATAACCCTTATCCAAAAAATCTTTAATTTGAGCGACACCGAGAAAGAAGGCTTTTGAAAACATTGTGGGAAAAGGAAAGAATGCAGGTAATTAGCATTTTTTTTTTGTCGAGCCCGCTTGCGGAGAGCGTGACATTGTTACCAAACAACTCCAGCTCTGTGTTTGTGCATGCGTTCGTGCGCGCGTACACGTCCGGTTTTCTCCAAACCATAACTCCTTTATACATGTATATGGATAGACTTCAAAATATTTTGGTACAAATGTTCTCTTTCATGAGTAGAAGTGTCATTTGTACCATTTGTTTGGGTAGGTCTATGGTCAAGGTTACACTTGAAGGTCAAATGATAAAATTGTCATACATAGACATTGTCCGAGCCATTACTTTGATTTCAAAATAAATTCGCACAAGTGTTCTCCTTTACCAGTTGATAAGCCATTTGAAATATATTTTCATATAGCTCGAAGGTCAAGGTCACACGGAAAGGTCAAATGATAGAATTATCATAAATAGAGCATGTAACGCCTATATTCATGGATGGATTTCAAATCAAATTCGCATAATTGCTCTCCTTCAAGAGTAGATGTGCCCTTTGTTGAGGTAGGTCCAAGGTCAAGGTCACACTTTATGATCAAATGATAAAATTTTTGACAACTTTTCTTCTCAATGAGTAGTAAGCGTGTCTGAATTATTCACTTCAGCCAAGGTGATACTTGAAGGTCTAGAATTTAGCTTCTACTTGTTCGTAGATAGGGAATAGCCTACTCATACCCTCATGAGAATTTGAGACCAAAGAGATTTGAGATGAGGTAGATGTGCATTTTAGGAATGCGCTGGCTTTTGACTTCCTCCTAGGTACTGATAAAGAATGAATAGATTGTAATTTGCGACTGGTAAAAAATGCGCACATGTTTATTCGCCGGGCCCCTGCTGGCATATTTGCTCACACATTTATGAAACCACTATTACCAAGTGTTGCTACTGCTAATCGATTACCCGGGGCCTTGATTCATGCCACTACAAAATTATGAAGAAGAGAATGATTCTTTTCTTGTGCTATTTGGAAATTTAATATTTTCACAAGTGTTACCCAATAACCCAATAATACCTTTCAACAAAATGAAAAACAGTGAGGAAAAAAAGAGGCAATTGCTCGTGAGATAACTTTTCATTATTTTACTTCATATTAAGTTAAAACAGACGTTCAATATTCGTATTCGAGTATCTCTTACGCCGTCTATCTTTTTTAAAAGATATATCTTGTTCCACGTGTAGCGTATAAAGGTTCTTTACTATACATGACGATCTCGACATGTTGTCGCTGGGCAATCTTCTAGTCTCCTTTTCCCACCATGTTCCCCCACCTTGCTAAGACAAATCCAAGCATTTGAGTCACATTAAATTTGTCGTTTACAAATGCTTTAAGTTTGGAAAAATCTAAAAGTTTCATCGTGTGGTAAGGAGCTAACAGTTATATAAACAAATGTCATAAAACATTCAAACCGATAGCATCAACCCAAATTTTCCAATTTCAAAGGTATTTTTAAAGGAAAGATATCTCCTTATCGGACAGTGTAGGTCCAAGATCGGACTGCGCGTTCTGTGCAGTCCGATCTTGATCTACACTGTCCGTAAAAGGTCAGTGAGTACCGCTTAGCAATCTAGGGGTTAACAATCATTTCCGTGGTTTCAGTTCCCAGAAGAGGAAAGCTTTAGTAAACATGTTGAGAGAAGGACTTTTTTTTCCCTTTTCTTACAATGTTTTATACTCTTACATAGTCAAATCCGATCGTATAAGTCATATTTAATCTGTCGTCTGCAGATGCTGTAGATATGGACGGGTGGAAGCTTTTTTTTTTTTTCGTCTGGTAAGGATTTAGCCCTTAACCGCATAATGGCGCGTTTTAAAGACCCTAAAGAAGAAGGCTTGTGAAAAAAAATGTGGGAAAAGGAGAAAATGCTGGTTACCTGCACTGTCTCCTTTTCTCGCAGTGTTTTCTACCCTATCAAGGACAGAAAAAAATATTTGTGCCACGATGACTTTGTCGTCTGCCAATGCTTTCAGCTTGGACTTGTCGTTTGGTGAAAATTAAAGACAAACCAACAACTGTAAAAGGTAATTCAAATTCACCCTATACCTATACTATGAATGATTGATTGATTGTTTGATTGACTGATTGATTGATCGGTTGGTCGGTCAGTCGGCCGATCGGTCAAACGGTCGGTCAATCGATTGGTCGGTCGGTCTGTAAGTCTGTAAGAAAATTACCAGGTGGAGTATAATGTAATTAAGAATGACGTAATATAAAAACTGTCATGCGTAGACTGCAGTGAAATTGACATTGTGTCTTAATTTAGATCAAATTACCTGATAAAACACCCGATTTTGTTTGATTTAAAGTTGATATGCAAATACTGGCATCTGGTCAACCGACGTGCGGTCGTTACTTCTTTACCACTTCTTTCCCACTAACACATCAACATCCAGAGGTAACGTGTAGCAAGAATTTTCATGACCCATGCTCTTGCAAAAGGTGTTTTTATGCATTTCCGTGATGCACTGTACCAAGCAAGTCATCATAGAATCACGGATCCATAAAATCCATTGTAATTCTTATTCATGAGAGTTCTCTGAATTTGAAACTAAAACATGTTCTGGGTCCTTATTCACCAACCATTCTTAAGAACGTTCTTGGTCTTATTCTTCAAAATTTTCTACATTTGAAAGTAACAGAACTTCTGATTGGCTAAACCAAATGGTTTAGCCAATCAGAAGTTGTGTTACTTTCAAATGTAGAAAATCTTGAAGAATAAGACTAAGAATATTCTTAAGAATGGTTGGTGAATAAGGACCCTGATTGGCCAAACCAAACTACCTACTAGTCTGGGACGTGTTCACCATTCTCTATGTTGTTACTTTTCTATATTCGAAGACTAGATATCTGATTGGCTGAATCGTTCTCTCTTGACCAATCAGATAGCTAGAATTAAAAGTTAAAGCTGGATTTGAATATAGCATGGTTTGTGAATGCGGATGCCGATGATGGTTGCGGTATTCTTGACGAGGTGCGAAATAAAAAATAAACGTTTTAATTACCGAAAAAGAACGATAACATAAATGAAAAGCACATTTTTAACTACTTTTACGATCAAATCTCAGATTTATCCGTCGTGTTGTCGAATGAAAGTATTAGAAATTTACCGGTAAACGCTTCGGGAGTAAATAAAATACTAATGATCATGGACCCAGAAAGTCCAGTTTATCTAACAACTGACTGAATCATGAGGTAAAATGATCCATTGAACATGCAGAAAATGCCTGTGCGTGCTGTGCAGGCTGACCTGGGTCGGTTTTTTTTTTTTTTTTTTTTTGCAGATGCATTAATCCTCCTTTTGCCAGCGCATGGCTAATTTATTATGTTTTGCTCTGAATGAGTTGAAGAAAAAATTATGGCATTTAGAAAAACTTTTCGGGCATTTTCCAATAAAATTCATTTCGTTAGCAATTTAAATGGGTCAAACTCCAGCAAGGCTTTCAATGGCCCTGTGGCCGTAACCCTTATCCTGCTAAATAAGTGAAATGAAACTTTCAAGCCGATAGTAAAAAACCCAAATCATGCTATTTCAAAGGTATTTTGGAGTAAAAGATGTCTCCTTATCGGACAGAATAGATAGAAAATCAGACCGCACGTTCTGTGCAGTCTGATCTTGATCTACACTGCCCGCAAAAGGTCATTGAGTCGCGCTTAGCAGCATTCGGGTTAATGTAACAAATTGCCACAAACGTGTGTTTGTTGATCTTTAAATGTAAAGAAAAAAAAAAATTGTTTGCTTTTTTGTAATAATTTATCGAAATCCGGCTGTACACCTCTTATCAGTAAAATGAATCTAATTTTGAATGATCAATCTAAATCCGGTTGTATATATTTTTTCTCTTAATTTTTAGTGTAATAAATGTAATTTATGCAAAATTGACACATAATACAGTTTAAAATTCTATCAACTGACTTATTGATATTAAGACTAAAAGATGCAATATATTTTACATTTAGAAGTTTACGATACCGTTTTCTATAGGACACCTAGCCGTAGATACACAGTGAATGCTCTGAGTTTAAAAAGAATAAAAAAGTTTTATCAATTCTTATCTCCCAATGTATGAACTTTGTTCTTCGTTTTCAAGTGCCAAAAGTACGATTCCTCTGCGGACAGAGAGAGCTGTTGATCATGTTGTCTGATTAGAACAGGGGATGGTTGGAATTTAAAGATACATCTGCACTCATATTTAATCGGTTTTTAAACCATTTCATCTTTATTTTATCAAACCATGATCATTCTCGTATCTTCATGCCAAATGTTGCCCCTGACGGTTACAAGATTGCATAGATTAAGACGGGTAGAAATTGCATTCCATTTTCTGCAGGCTTTCACAGAAGGTGTCAGACCACTGGTTTTTGGCCACATTGAAAATAGAGCGAAATCGGCAATGTTTAGATTTCCACAGATCGCTTAATGGCAAAATTCTGGCTCGTTCTGTTTTTCTCCAAAGTGTGACCATAGGCCTACAAAAAATGAAAAAAAAAACCCAATATGTCAACCGATTGCGTTTTTCGCTAAATTCCAACCAGTACAGGCACCCTAAAATTTGCCCTCTGAGGAACACCTGTTCACGGCCATGACCCCAACTTTTTGTTCCTCCATTTATACAAAATAGTCCTGTCAAAATACCATACAAATGCATCTAAGTGGTCCCCCAATGCTCAGATTTGAATCAAATCTAAATTATATACCTCCAAGCCATCTAGGCTCCATGAAACAGTGCAACAGAGGTGCTACTGCAAAATTTCATATGGGACTACCTTTGATACTACGACCCGGAATCAGTCTCGCAGTGGTTCGACACCAGAAATCACTGTTGTGACGTTTCCGGTTTTAAATCGAAGATTTACAGTACATGTATTTATGCCTTACACTTTATAATATTGGTTATTTTTGACTAGCGAAGCTAGTCTATAGGCATCAAGACTGACCTAGATTCAAAACCCCACAGTTACCAAATACTGCCACACAGAAAATACTTCTTTCTGTTAGAAATCTTAATTCTGTTATACATGACAATTTAGTCATAAACCACTATATCTCTACCTCTCCGATTTGAATATGTCTTCTTACAAAGTAATAAACTGAACAAGATGTCATTTATAAGGTACAAGATCTTTGCTTTTATGTAAATTGAGTGACCTATGCAAAGCAGAGAATCACTTATTCCTACACAACTGTATTATGAATGAATCTATTAATAGATACACCTAGGTTAACTTGTAGCAAATCCCACTATATCAACTCCCACTGGACAGGGAACCCTTGTCATTCCTTCTTTCATTCATTATTTGGATTATTGTGTACAGTTGAACTAAAATGTTAAACTGTTATTCTATTAACCCTTTACCAAACAATCCCAAGTTTTAACGATACTGGGGAAGGGTCCCTTTGTAAAGATTGTGGGGAAAGGAGAAAATGCTGGTAACCATCATTTTCTCCTTTTCCTACATTGTTTTCTGCCCTTCTGGAATCATGTTTCATCAGTTCAGCCACATATAATTCATGGTCTGCAACAGCTTTAAATTTGGACGGATGTAAAATTTTTCGTTTTGTAAGGAGAGTTAAACAGTTAACTACATCTTGTGCTATAAGATATTGACTAATTGACTGCATGGTGTTTAACGCCGTTTTCAACATTATTTCAGTGATATTGCGGCGGCCAGAGCACCTGTCCATGCTTTCATCGAGTTTCTTTTACCAGCGACTCAATGACCTTTTGCAGACAGTGTGTGCAGTCTGATCTTGGATCTACATTGTCCGATAAGAGGATAGAGTTTCTCCGAACTGTAACTGTGAAATAGCAGTAGCAATATTCAGGTGTTTACCATCAGCTTGAAAGTTTCATTTAACATTTTTTAGCAGGTTAAGTGCTAAACTTAAACTGGATTATAGTTAACCAATTGCAAATATAGCCCCGCAGTTCAGTCGGTAGCATACAGTACTTGAGAACAGGAGGTCTCTAGTTTGATCCTCAACAAATTTCTTTCCGAGAATTGATGATAGTCATTGCGACAAGGTTCATTTCTCGCTTACATGCCGACGATGGTTATGTGGGAAAGGAGCCAGTGGCTTGGAAAGAATATTGTGCGGAGTACTGGTAAAAGAAACTCCAGGAAAGCATGGATATGTACAATGGCCACTGCTACATAAGTGAAATAATGTTGAAAACAGGGTTAGTAAACACCATACAATCAATCAATCAATCAAACAATCAAATTCGCTAGTCTGTCAGTACTTTCAGTACTTTGATTTTATGTTTATGCAGCTTACTGATTCTGAACCATTCTACAGTCGATCAAATTTTAATAGCGGTTTTTTTTGGTTTTTTTTTTTTTTTTTGCTGTAAGGATGTATCTTTAAGCTCCTACTGCACCGTCTGCACATGCCGTCCGATCGTGATCTACACAGTTCATAAAAGCCGTTCATGGTGGTGAAAGGATTATGGCGGTGTAAACTTTTATTCCAAGATATTTTTGAAACCTACAAAAAAAGAAAACCAGTAGTGCTCAAACATAGACCAGGGTCCGTATTCTCCAACCATTCTTAGTTTCATTCCTGGTCTTGTTCTCAAGAACTGTCTAAATTTGAAAGTAGTACAACTTCTGATTCGCTAAACCATTTGGTTTTAGCCAATCAGAGGTGGTGTTTCTTCAAACTCAGAAATAAGACATAGAATTAAACTAAGAAAGGTTGGTGAATACGGGCCCAAAGTTCTGTGGAAAAAAATGATAAAGCTGGTTTAACTTCTGAAATCCATTTAGACTTTATATATTCAGTATTTTAACAAAAAAATCAAAGAGCTATGCTCTGACAAAAGGGGTCTTAATGCATATCCGTAATTCATTTTACCATGCAAGACATCACATAATTAGGGATTCATAGAATCCACTTTGCCTAACAACCGGCTGAATCATGAGGTACACTGGCCCTTGACATGCAGAAACTTGACCAGAGGCAAAAAGTTTCGGCCCAGGTCAGCCTGCGCAGTCCGCGCAGGCTGAACTGGGTCGATACTTTTTGCAAATGCATTAAGCCCCCTTTTCACAGGCCTTGACTCAAACGTAAACTTTATTGGATCCAGTAAGTAAAATGGACGTTCGAGGCATAATCAGTCTGAAATCCCAAAATATTCCAGTTTCAGACTTTTAAGCTTTTAAAGGGGCATTAAACCGGATTTTGTTTCCCAAGATTTTTCTTTAAAAAAAAAAAAACTCTTATCAAAGACTGGCACTTTTCATTTGCGTGGAAAGATGGTTTTAAAATTAAGACATGCAGGAAGCCGTTAGTAACGGTACAGTCGTTATCGCATAACAAGGGATTAACTTGTACATTTTTATCACAATAATGTAAATAAAAAAGTTGACTTCATAGCTTTTTGAAGGTCTTGGGTTCGAGTCCCGCCATTGGTATTTTTTTTCCACTCAACCACGGCATTATGATTTTTTCCTTACAAAATATCACGGTTATCCCCCCCTTCATGGATCAAGCTGATATAATGCCCCTTTAAAGCAGGTTGATCCTGATATGCACTGTCCGCAAAAAAAAAACTTTTATAGCAGCAAAAGGGTGAATATCTTTTAGATAGAGGATTTTTTATTCGGTGAAAGATCGAAATTTATTTCATCGAGTGAATACCATCGGTATCATTTTACGAGTAGCGCAGCCACGGGTGAAAATATCATCATATCATTGTATGATGTTCACGAGATGAAATAAATTTCGATCTTTCACACACACACAAAAAATATTCTATTTATTTGATGCTGCTAACCCCTTTTTTTGTCGGGACTTGCGAAGAGCAGGGGAGTTCTCGGTATTTCCGTACCAGTGAATTTATCAATCGATAAATTCACTGGTCGAAACGGTGAAATTATCAAACCATAATCCACCATAATTTCCCGATAAACTACCGAAAAGCATGAAATAAAAGTATCACATAACATTTCAGTTATACAAAGAAATAGAGGTTATTTGTTTTTTTCGGTGAAAGATCGAAATTTATTTCATCGAGTGAACATCATCAGTAATATTTTTACGAGTGGCGCAGCCACGAGTGAAAATATTACCGATGATGTTCACGAGATGAAATAAATTTCGATCTTTCACCGAAAAAAAAACAACAAATATTCTATTTATTTCATGCTTCTAACGCCTTTTTTGTCGAGACTTCCATAAAAATCAGCACAAATCGGTATTCTCACTGGTCGTATCCGTGTAATATCGAAAAATATTTTCACCGCTATTTCTCGATATCCTACCGGAAAGCATGAAATAACGCTCGTTATGAAGTTTAATCCAGTTAACTCTTAAGCTGCTAATCGCGACCCACTGACCTTTTGCGGACAGTGTAGATCAAGATCAGACTGCACAGAACGTGCAGTCTGATCTTTGATCTACACTGTCCGATACGGTATTTTCTTTTCGGTGAAATCAACTTTGAAACCGCAATGTTTGGGCTCTTAGTATTGAGTAGAAAATGTGCGTTTCATTTATTCAGCAGCTTAAGTGTTAATGTTGACTCGCCCATAAGCACTTCATCTAAACTTACTTAAGTTGCTGAATTTAGAATAAATCGTTCTCAAGTTTTTGTCACCGTCTAATTTACGTGATCATAGTCTTAAAAGCAAATGAACCACGCTCTGGCAAAAGGGGGCTTAATGCATCTCCGTGATGAATGATACCTAGCAAGTCATCACTTAATCCTGGGTCCGTAAAATCCATTTTGTCTTACATCCGACTGAAAAAACGAAATAGAATGATCCTTGGAAATGCAGAGAATTGACCAAATGCAAAAATGTATCGGCCCAGGTCAGCCTGCGCGGAGTGCGCAGGCTGACCTGGGTCGATTCATTTTTTTTTTTTTTTTTTTTGAGATGCATTAAGCTCCCTTTTCACAGAGCATGGCTCTCATGTTTGACTTTTTCTTCTCATAAAACAAGCAAAAAAAAAAATCTCCGGGTATCAAAAGCGGATACAGAAATTATAGACCTATACAAATGCTCTACAAGCAGTTTCACATCATTAAGTCCGTTTTTGTAAATGACTTATAAAATATATTATTTCATATTTTTTTGCAAAATTAAAATTTTCTTTTTTCAATGTTTTTGTTGCATGAAGCTTTTTTGATGCATGAAACCGCTGTTAAATATACTTAACAATATTTCAAATTACATACGTTTGAGCCATGCTTTATGAATATGGGGCTTAATGCATTTGCAAAAGGTATCGACCTAGGTCAGCCTGCGCAGTCCGCGAAGGCTGACCTGGGTCGAAACTTTTTGCTTTTTGTAAATTTTCTGCACGCCAAAGAACCAGAGTACCTCATGATTGAGTCGGTTGTTAGACAAAGTGGATATTATGGATCCATAAATATGTGATGACTTGCTTGGCGTCATGGAGATGCATTAAACTCCCTTTTTGCCAGAGCATGACTCACATATGTGGCGCCGAAAGAGTTACGGTGCTTCATGCATTCAAGAACAAATCGATACCCGAACTGGCTGCCAGGGTTTGCATGAAAATATGATGAAATCAATCAAATAGTTGACGCTTTCGAAAACATTGTTTGGCAACGAAATAATCAGTTATTCCAAGTAACCCCGCCCCCTTCTTTTCCCATGACGTAATTCAATCCGATGAAAAGTGATATTTTCCTTTACCCAAGCACTTGCGCTTTGTACTTTTGCTCGATATAAAATAACCAGAACAGCAGTGGAGCAAGATAAAAACTTTTTAATTCTTATATTCCATTGTGACTGATCTTTATCCATATCCATGATATCGCATCCTCTGTTATCAGATCTTGCAGAATGATCTTGGATCTGCACCCACCGATGCAGCGCGAAAAGAACTTTGAAATTGCAATATCTGTCTTTACAGTAGTGACTGAAAATTTCCATTAATTTTAGACTAGCGAACTCTTGTCTATTGCCATCGAGAGTGACCCAGATTACAATTTAATAAGAAAACACAGATACTGCCCGACAGAAATTAACTCTTTCTGAAAGAAATTGTAATTCTATTTAATACGACGATTTTGACATGAACAACAAAATCTCTACCGTTTCAATTTTGACGATGTATACTTACAAAGTCATAGACTTAAAAAGATGTTAACGATAAGAGACAAGATGTTTGCTTACACTTGTATGTAAATCAAGTAAGTGACCTTGCAAATCAAGCTTCTCTTAAGACCTACTTATCTCAATGCAACCCTATTCATCCTCGTGTTTTTCGTAGGTATTGCTCTGAGTTCGTCCAACTTATACGAAAGCGAAAATGCATGGAACGTTCATCTAAAACTTAACTCTAGAAAGTACATGTATTGAAATGCCAAATCGTCAAACTGATATGTTCTTCATTGGCTGTTTTTAATTAAATATCAACAGAAAGATTTTTTCCATGGCATTTCCTATTGTGAAGAGTTCAAATTTAATAACATAATTGGACCAGATCGGACTTGATAACTAGACGGGACCATTTTCTTTCAATGTTGTATGGGCAACCAAGTTTTATCTTTACCAAGGCCGCTTATTCCACCTTCGCAAGTCTGTCAGTACTTTCAGTACTTTGATTTTTAGTAGTTAAAGGGTCACTGATATTGCAAAAATTGTGATTACATTCATGTACATGCAACGACTGCAATAATTACGGAATCCTGTTTCCGCCATCCATTTTTCGACCTACGAGGAACTCGAAAAGTAGAAATTAGGCACACTAACTTCCACTTTTCTAGCAAAAAAGTTACCTCGAAAAGTCGAAAAGTTGAAGTTTTTGACCTGACAATTGTCAAAAAACTTTCGACTTTTCGACCTCACGTTTGTCTAGAAAAGTAGAAATTAGTAAGTACTAACTTCAACTTTTCGCGTTAAACTGCTAGGTCGAAAAGTAGAAAAGTGGAAGTTTTTCACATGACAATTGTCAATAAAACTTCCACTTTTCGACCTAGAAAAGTCGAAAAGTCGAAAAGTTGAAAAGTCGAAAAGTCGAAATTAGCCGATTAAAACTTCCACTTTTCTAGTTAGGACTGATTATCACGGGATGTTTGTTCATCAGCACCGAATAATGTTGGAGCCGGTGAAGGGGTAAAAATAAACTGGTACCCGTTGTATCTCCCGTAGCCGTCCGATAGATACGGAATCCTGTTTCCGTCATCCACTTTTCGACCTACGAGGAACTTGAAAAAGTAGAAATTAGGCACACTAACTTCCACTTTTCTAACAAAAAAGTTACCTCGAAAAGTCGAAAAATTGAAGTTTTTGACCTGACAATTGTCAAAAAACTTTCGACTTTTCGACCTCACGTTTGTCTAGAAAAGTAGAAATTAGTAAGTACTAACTTCAACTTTTCGCGTTAAACTGCTAGGTCGAAAAGTAGAAAAGTGGAAGTTTTTCACATGACAATTGTCAATAAAACTTCCACTTTTCGACCTAGAAAAGTCGAAAAGTCGAAAAGCCGAAAAGTTGAAAAGTCGAAAAGTTGAAAAGTCGAAAAGTCGAAATTAGCCGAATAAAACTTCCACTTTTCTAGTTAGGACTAATTTTTCGTAGGATAAATTGGCCGCGGGACCGGTGACACAGGAATTTTTACCCTAAACTGGCAGCCTGTTATCGATCTTTATTTTATGGTCTATCGGACGGCTACGGGAGATACAACGGGTACCAGTTTATTTTTACCCCTACACCGGCTCCAACATTATTCGGTGCGTGCTGATAAAAAGCATCCCGTGATAATCAGTCCTAACTAGAAAAGTGGAAGTTTTAATCGGCTAATTTCGACTTTTCGACTTTTCGACTTTTTGACTTTTCTAGGTCGAAAAGTGGAAGTTTTATTGACAATTGTCATGTGAAAAACTTCCACTTTTCTACTTTCCGACCTAGCAGTTTAATGCGAAAAGTTAACGTTAGTACTTCCTAATTTCTACTTTTCTAGACAAACGTGAGGTCGAAAAGTCGAAAGTTTTTTGACAATTGTCAGGTCAAAAACTTCAACTTTTCGACTTTTCGAGGTAACTTTTTTGCTAGAAAAGTGGAAGTTAGTGTGCCTAATTTCTACTTTTCGAGTTCCTCTTAGGTCGAAAAGTGGATGGCGGAAACAGGATTCCGTAAATAATGGAGTGGACCTTTTATACGATGATTTATAAGAACAAATAAATTTTGGAAGCCCTTATATGTAATAGATATAAAAGGAACAAGGCCAAGTTTACCCTGTAATTAGGCTTAAGATCTAAATGTTGTTCAAGCAAACATTGTCAAGTGGTATCTGTTGTATTTTTCTAGAGCGATAAATTATTAAAGGTGACTTTAGACTCTCCAGGACAGTGTAGATAAATGTGATATTAGGTCCTTTAGAAACAATTATGCGAATAATACCAACCTTATGCGGACAGCAAATTTAATGCATTGATTCCTTTTACCGCCATGTTTTCGCAAGGTCTTTGTAGAAATCTTAGATCCAAGTTAAATTAAAACATTTGTTGACAGTGTAGGCCTTACTGACATTAGGTCCTTTGTGGACAATATAGATTCTGCTGGCATGGGGCATTTTGTGGACAAAGTAGATTCCAGTGATATTAGGGTCCGCATTCACCAACCATTCTTAAGAACACTCTTAGTCTTGTTCTCCAAGATTTTCTAAATTTGAAAGTAACACAACTTCTGATTGCTAAACCAAATGGTTAAGCCAATCAGAAGTCGTGTTACTTTCAAATATGGAAAATCCTGGAGAACAGGACTAAGAATTGTTGGTGAATACGGGCTCTGGTCCTTTGTGAAAAGTGTAGGCCTAAATGCAATTTGTTCTTAGTTGGACAATGTAGGCTCTAGTGACATAAGGTTCATTGTGAAAAATGTAGGCCCTAGTGAATCAGGTCCCTTGTTGACAGTGTAGGCCCTAGTGACGCCAGGTCCTTAGTTGACAGGGTAGGACCGACTGACATTAGGTCCTATATATTGATAACGCAGATCCGACTGAGTTAAGGTCCTTTTTAGACATTGTAGATCAAGTTGACATACGGTCCATTTTGAACAGCGTAGTTACAAGTGACGTAGAGTCTTGTTGTGGTTATCATGGATGCACGTGATATTAGGTCCTTTATCGACAGTAAAGATCGAAGTGACATTATATCATCCGTTAGTTACGTAGATCCACGTGACATGAGGTCCTATGCCTACAGCTAAGAACCAAATAATATAAAGACCTTTTCTGGGCAGCCTAGGCCTACGTGACGTTAGGACCTTTGTAGACAGCGAAATGTGACGTTAACACATTTGTGGGCAGCGTAGGCCCGTGTGGCGTTAGGACCTTTGTGGGCAGCGTAGGCTCGTGTGGCGTTAGGACTTTTGTAGACAGCGAAATGTGACGTTAACACATTTGTGGGCAGCGTAGGCCCGTGTGACGTTAGGACCTTTGTGGGCAGCGTTGGCTCGTGTGGCGTAAGGACTTTTGTAGACAGCGAAATGTGACGTTAACACATTTGTGGGCAGCGTAGGCCCGTGTGACGTTAGGACCTTTGTAGACAGCGAAATGTGACGTTAACACATTTGTGGGCAGCGTAGGCCCGTGTGGCGTTAGGACCTTTGTAGACAGCGAAATGTGACGTTAACACATTTGTGGGCAGCGTAGGCTCGTGTGACGTTAGGACCTTTGTGGGCAGCGTAGGCTTGTGTGGCGTTAGGACTTTTGTAGACAGCGAAGGCCGATGTGACATTAGGACCTTTGTGGGCAGCGTAGGCCGATGTGACATCAGGAACTTTGTGGGCAGCGAAGGCCGAAGTGACATCAGGACCTTTGTGGGCAGCGAAGGCCGAAGTGACATCAGGACCTTTGTGGGCAGCGAAGGCCGAAGTGACATCAGGACCTTTGTCGGCAGCGTAGGCCGATGTGACGTTAGGACCTTTTTGGGCAGCGAAGGCCGATGTGACATCAGGACCTTTGTGGGCAGCGAAGGCCGATGTGACATCAGGACCTTTGAGGGCAGCGAAGGCCGAAGTGACATCAGGACCTTTGTGGGCAGCGAAGGCCGATGTGACGTTAGGACCTTTGTGGGCAGCGAAGGCCGATGTGACGTTAGGACCTTTTTGGGCAGCGTAGGCCCGTGTGACGTTAGGACCTTTTTGGGCAGCGTAGGCCCGTGTGACGTTAGGACTTTTGAAGACAGCGAAGGCCGAAGTGACATCAGGACCTTTGTAGGCAGCGAAGGCCGAAGTGACATCAGGACCTTTGTGGGCAGCGAAGGCCGATGTGACGTTAGGACCTTTTTGGGCAGCGTAGGCCCGTGTGACGTTAGTTCCTTTGTAGACAGCGAAGGCCTTAGGATCCTCTGCTTTATTTCTATTTCCGTAAATATATCCAGTTCATTCAGATTAGTTCATTGTGGTATTATGTTCGGTCGGTTTTAATGTCCCACTTTGAAAAAAGTTATACGCTGTCCGTGCAGGCTACCATGTGTCGAAACCTGTAGCTACTGGTCAATTTTCAGCATGGCCAAGGACCATTCTATCTCTTGTTTCAGTCGGTCGTTAGACAAAATGATTTTTCTGTGGATCCATAATTATGTGGGATCCATAATTACTTGATACCATGTATCACCGAGATGCATTTAACCCCCTTTTCCAAAAGCATGACTCATATATAATTTATCACATATTTTAACACCAGCCCCTTCTGGTGGCGACAGTGATGTCATTTTGAAGTGTCAATTTCGCAAAATATGTTTAGTTACTGATATGGCTACTTGATGGTGTGTTTGATTAGGTTTCAAAATTATTGAAGTTAAGTTTTGATTGTCTTTTTATCATATATTCTAACTGGTACAGCCTGTTTGCTTTGGGTAAATAAAGGACGACGGGTGTATGTGAACAGAATTAATTTATATTTATAACAACGAGCATCATGAACAAAGATTCTCTTTACATGGGCGTTGATAAGCGTTTTTATTAAGAATAAATAAACAAATGAATAGCGCTCAGGCAAAAGGATCTTTAGTGCATTTCTGTGATGCATTATACCAAGCAAGTCATCACGTAATTCTTGATCCATACAATCCATTTTTTCTTTCAACCGACTGAATCATAAGGACATGCAAAATTTTAGACCTTGGGCACGCAGAAAATTTACCTATAGCAAAAAGTTTCGACCCAAACCCCAGGGTTGATGCTTTTTGCCGGTGCATTAAACACCTTTTTCACAGAGCATAGCACACATATACATAAAAAAAAAACGAAATTAGGAAACAATATGCACCTATATAGTCTTTCCTATTGAACCTATATATACCTTCATTGTATGATATGACTACCTTCTGATACAACTATATAGCAGACATCTTGGAAACGTCCTTGTAAAGCAGGAATATTTAACTCTTTCGGCGCCAAATAAATGAACTCGACTTCTTTCGGTGGCTGTAAATGCAATCCACAGAGACCCAGAAAGATTTTTATCGTAGGGGCTTGACTAATTAAGCGGACGGTACAGATCAAAGATCAGATTGCACGTTCTGTGCAGTCTGATCTTGATCTTTGCCGTCCGCAAAAGTCCCTGTTTTCGCCTATGGCTCTGAAAGGGTTAACGCTTAGGGTGCTAAGCGCGACTCAAATAATTTACATTATGTTACAAAACCTGATGTTTTACAAATCAAATAGTGACTTAAATATGGGCCGTGTTCTGGCAAAAGGTGTTTTAACGTGTCAACGTGATCCGTAATACCAATTAAGCCATCACCTAATTATGGATCCATAATAGCCACTTTATTTAACAACCAACTATATCTTTGGTAAAATGGTCCATGGACATACAGAAAATTGACCAATAGCGAAAAGTTTCGGCCAAGGTCAGCCTGCGCGGACTGCGCAGGCTGACCTTGGTCGAAACTTTTCGCAGATACATAAAGCACCCTTTTCACAAAGCATGCTTCATATATACTCGATTTAGTCAACATGTTCTATATTTTTTTTTCCAAACTAATCTCTGTTTTTTGTATCTTTTCAGGTAACGTTTGGACATACAGGGGCTCGTTAGGCAAGTTTTGTTTACAACTGAGTCATGCTCTGGCAAAACAGGATTTAATGCGTCTCCATGATGAATGTCACTCGTCACATAACTAGGAACCCATAGAAACCAGTTTGTCTAACACCTGACTGGACCATGATGCAAAATGGTCCTTGCACACGCAGAAAATTTACAAGTAGCAAAAGGTTTCGACCCAACGCAGCAAGCGCGGACGATGCAGGCTAACATGGACTGAAACTTTTTGCAAATGAATTCAACCCCTTTTTCACAGAGCATGGCTCAACCGTTTTTTTTTTTTTTTTTTCATTCCAGCTGAAAACGAGTATAGATTAAATTTAAGGTTCTCACATCCTGAGCTGACAAAACATTTTAGACTCAACTGAGCAAAATAATCGGACTTAACTCAGTTAACAGACTTAAGTCCATAATTATTTTTCTGAGTTGAGTCTGAAATGTTGTGTCAGCTCAGAATTTGAGAACGTTAATTAAGTTTGTTAATGTTAGTGAAATGCGTTTCAAATAACAAACTGAATTTAAATAAAAAAAATAAGTTCTTTAGCAAATTTGAGTAAAGTAAGAGTCTTTACGTGAAACCGGTCCCAGGGGCTTATTGCCTATATACTCGTACAAATGGACGCAACCAGTACACAGTTAGAATTTTTCGACATGATGTTGAAACATTTCCATTAAAATGTCTGATGTCTCTAGATGTGCACTGCCTGCTTCTAAGGATACAGTCAGCTTTTAACCCATTTTATCTTTATTTTATCAAACTTTAATTATTCATGCATCTTCACGCTAAATGTTGCCCCTGACGGTTGCAAGGTTGCATAGCTTATGTACCGATAGAAAATGCATTTCATTTTCATGGGGCCATCATAGAAATCACTGTTGTGACGTTTCCGGTTTTAATTCGAAGATTTCCAAAATATATGCATTTATCCCTTACACAGTGTATATTTAGGTAAGTTATCTATGTTTACACAGCCGACTAGATTATCTAAGTTTTTAACCATTCTACAGTCCATCAAATTTTTACAGCATTTTTCTGTCTCTCTGTCTCTCTCTTGCTGTAAGGATACATTTTTAAAAGACTAGGTAGGCGATTGTCTGGCTAGGATCTTAGTCGTGCGTCTGTGGTACCCGTAAATCGCTATCTTCGAGAGCGTATGCATGACACAATATCATGATATATAGATAATTACGGACACTTGACATTTTTGTAGCCTATCTTGTTATAAAACGAACCCTGTTTTAATTTTTATAGATCGTAATTTTCGAGAGCGTATGCACGATACAATGTCGTTATAGATTATTAAATGAACTTGAAGTTTTTAAAGCGTATCTGGTTGTAACACGAACACAGTTTTAGTTTTTCGTTTTAGTTTTTCTTACCCGCAAAACACTATTTCTTCACCAAACGTCGTTTTGTTTGCATTTATCGTTGAGACAATTCTTAATTAAGAATACCCACTACATTGGTTTTTGGTAAAGATTTAACTCCTTATCACATGGCAAAAATTTCAACATGCCAAGTTTGAGAGCATTCCCAGATAAAAAATTAAATGTGGCCTAATGGATGGTAAAAACCCTTGAAAGAGAAGAAAACATTGTGGGAAAGGGAAAAAATGCTGGTTACCAGCATTTTTTCCTTTTCCCACAAAGTTTTCGAAAAAGTCTTCTTCTTAGAATACAGTAAGGGTACAACGAGATAGTAAGTTGTCCTTTGGATACAAAAACGGTTACCTAATCTGCAAATCTAAACTAATCCTTGTACCTAGGATACTTTAACATTTTACATTATTATCTATCTGTCAGAAGGACAAAACTACATGTGTAACCTTGGTTTATATGGGGCAGAAAGACATTGAACTCGTAACGAAATGTAACGAGCGTCTAATCACCATAGCTTCACGTATTATGTCGTTGGGGACATAGTGCAGTGAGTGTAAATCTGTGACGTCATAAGTCACATGATCTAAAGATCTGCACTTACCACTTTCAATTTCACCTACATGTCTGTAAGATTAACAAACGTTTCTTCCGAAAGCGGTTACAGTTCCATTGCATTCCCAAATCAAAAAAGTCAGTCTTCAGTTACACTTGACGCCTAGTGAGTTAAAGCCCCATTAGCAACCCAAAAAGAAGAATGCAGGTGTTAAAATGCATTCAAATTTAAACCATGCTGATTAACTCTTTACCAAACGACACTATTTCGGACTGGTCCAAATTGAAAGCGTTTGCAAACGACAAATTAAATGTGGCTAAAATGACTGCATTTGTTTCTGTAAGGTCAGAAAACATTGTGGGAAAAGGAGAAAATGCTGGTCACCAGCATTTTCTCCTTTTCTCACAATGTTTTCAAAAGGCTTCTTTCTCAGGGTCGTTAAAAGTCGGGATTGTGTGGTAAAGGGTTAAAAGTATGGAAAATACTGTGAAGATGACAATCTGTTGTTGTGTGGTCGGTCTAAGTGTTAGTCGCTAGCAGAAAAAAGATTTCAAAATCAGGCAAACGGTAATCAAAAGATAGAGTGACATGGTAACTTTAACCTAGTTTTGAAATTAATTTCTCTGTCGGCGACTAACACATGGACCATTCCTACAATAACAGACTGTTATCTTCACAATAATTTCCATGCTTTTAAAATATATGATTTAAATTTAAATGCATTTTAACATCCGCTTTGTTTACTTTCGGCAGCTATTGTTACTTTACGTAATATATTGTTTTGTTTTGTTTGTTTGTGCTTTACACCACTTCGACTCTTTTTAAGTTATACTGTTGTCACTCGTCACAACTCGGCCGATTCCGTACCTACATCTAACCTCGTCCGTCTAAAGGAGGCTTCCATTTTGAACTACCAATCACATGATCTTAAACATGGCGGCGCCCCTGTAGATCGCTTAGCAACGACATGAACAACCACTGTGAAGTTATTCACTTCTATCGATCTTTCGATGAAAGCTCCTAACGGAATCGATAAACCACGCTAAAAATTGAATGTACAAACTGTTTGCCGACTGAAATACTCTTAGAAAGATAACGATAGAAAATTTACTCATGTATTCTTTCTAAAGAGAAGCCTTACAATTTCAATAACGGTAAAGTGGTGTGCTTCCGGAGATGTCCGAAATGTACCGTGATACAGCCGAGGGATTTGATCAACGGATCACCCGAGGTATGCCGAATGATACTGTTGTGACAGTTCACTCATTGATGTGTATTCATGGTTTCGCCAGTATATGGCTGGGGCCCTGCGGTACCTTGTCCAAAGACACTTTTTACAGTGCTCAGTTCCTGTTTCAGGTCCGGATCACTGGCATCTCGACTACCCCCACTGTGGTGGAATCAAGCAGTCCCCGATCAGTATAGACACCAGTCAAGTGGTGGTGGATACGGCGCGGCTTCAACCCTTCGTGTTTACAGGCTATGATGACTTGAGAGATATAAACGTGACTCTAGAGAATAATGGACATACAGGTGAGAATTTTTTACAATGCTTCACATTAATTTTTAGACTCATAAACAGTCAATATGTATGTATGGTGTTTAACATCGGTTTCAACATAGTTTCAGTTATATCGCGGCAGCTAGTGCACCTATCCATGCTTTCTTTGACTGACTTTCTTTAACCAATGCTTAGAACAATATTCTTCCTAAGCCACTTGGACCAAGTTAACCCTTTCCCAAACGACAAATTTTGGACTGGTCCAAATTGAATGAGTTTGCAGACGACAATTTCAAATTTGATGAAAATGGCAGAAAGTTCTCAAAAAGGGTAGAAAACACTGTGGGAAAAGGAGAAATTGTTCGTTACGAGCAATTTCTCCTTTTTCCACAGTGTTTTCTACCCTTTTTGAGACCTTTCTGTCATTTTCATCAAATTTAAAATTGTCGTCTGCAAACTCTTTCAATTTGGACCAGTCCAAAATTTGTCGTTTGGGAAAGGGTTAATACATTATACCAATCAAGTCATCACATAATTATGGATCCTTGATTCGAGCTTGTCTGACAATAGACTGGATCATGAGGTAAAATGGTCTTTCTACGTGCTGTAGAATTACAAATAGCAAAAAGTTTCGACCCATGTCAGCCTGCGCGGACTGCGCAAGCTGACATAGGTCGATACTTTTTGCAACTGCATTAAACCCCATTTTTGACAGAGCACGATTCACTCATGAATTAAATAATTAAATTACTTATTTTTCAAGAAGTAACAAGAATGGCGATCAAGACATCAGAGTTGTTATAATTCTAGCAAAAGCAAAGAAATGTTATTTCATAAACAAACAAGAAATACCTTTAAAAAAGATGGACGGCGTCAATTTGCCCGCAAATGGGCAGGGGCCCTTAAAAAAAAACATGTCTACATTTTTTACCAATCTTAAATTTCTGTTTATTAATTTGTTATCAGAACGAAAAAAGTAGGTCAAAAGCCAGCCCATTCAGCTACGCCGAAAAAAAAAACAATTTGTCTGCAAATTTACCATTGCATAATTGTCTTAAGGGTTAGATATGTAACGACTGTAATAAATCTGGGATACATACGGAATTTGTTATAGTGATTATTCACGACTTTACAAATATATGAAAAAACATTCAGAAAATAATTGCTGGGCTCTGTAACAGACTTACCCCCCAAAAGGACATTTTGAATATATTTCCATTTGTAAAACTATATTAAATTATGCCATCTATAAGCATTCGTTGTGCAACTTCTTTATAATCCATGTGGGTCAAAAATACGACCAAAATATTTTCCCGATCTCAAGGCTGTTTTACTAGGAACCAAAAAATGTTTTATACAATATCAGACAGTGCAGATCTATAATCAGACTGCACGTTCTGCCGATACTCAACGTTTTCTTTCGAGAGGGGTATAACAGATGATTTAAAAATATGACAAAACTGTGTGGTCTGTCCCCACTTTAAACTGCAGGAGCAGGCCGCAATATTTGATCTTGACCTACACTGTGCGCAAAGGAATTTAAATTTCTCCTAGAGTGTTAACTGAACTGAACGGATCGAGCGACAATGGCGAAAATCCCGGAGACGACGGAGAAGGCGAGGGCAAACAGTGCCAGGTAAAAACAGGCGTGTATATCTTTGGCTTCTTGTTCGTTTTCAGCAGCAAACACTATCAGTCCAATCAAAATGAAGACTCCTGGAACAATAAAATGTTAACCTTAACTTGCTAAAAAAGTAAAAGAAAACTTTCAAACCGATAGTAAAAACCCAAATGGTGCTATTTCAAAGTTATTTCTTTGGGGAAAAAATATCTCCTTATCGGACAGTGTAGATCCAAGATCAGACTGCACGTTTTGTACAGTCTGATCTGAATCTACACTGTCCGCAAAAGGTACTTGAGTCACACTTAGCAGCCTTAGGGTTAAAACGATTGGGGTTTTTTGTATCTACGTAGCAAATGTAAGTTGTGCTCATCAGATGATTTTAAATAGCAAAGACAGTAAACCATATAAAACATTTGGCCTTGATAAAGCTAGCTCATGAAACAAATATGCAGCGAAATACTTTGTAAGCAGATTATCAACTTCAGTGCATTGCTGCATTGCAAAGAAAGTGGAAAAGGTCAGAGATTGCTGCTTTTTCTTCCTTTCACCTATATAGATGATTTTAAAAGCGAGATGGTAAAAGCCGCTTACAGTAGCTGATGTAAAGAATTTACTAACAAATAAAGGGGAACAACTATAACTAGGAAACTGATGATTTGAATAATTGATACACGAATGCTTTGTACCCTATATAAATGATTTAAAGACGTTTGACAGGAAGAAAATAGAAATAAGAAAGATACCACTACGCTAAAACAGATTATACCCTAAACTAAAAAGTAATGATACACTGTACCAGAGATGAGAGTGCACAGCAATTTCGAGAAAAAAAAATCCCATAGAAATTGAATTTTGGAAAACATGGACGATAATAGATTTCCGGAAAAAAAGACCTGTCACACTAGAATGAGAGGGATATGTCATCAAAACGTTACAGGATTGGTGTGCGTTGTTCACGGAGGGCTTACAGGTAGAAAACTTGATAACTTTGGTCAACCTACTTCAGTACGCATGTGCGTCAATGAAAACTACCATAATCTACAATGGAATCATGCATCTGTAAAAAGTTTCGGGCCATGTTAACCTGCGCACCTGGTCTTATCCGCGCAGGCTGACATAGGTCAGAGCTTCTGCTATAAATGATTTTTTTTGCAAAGGACCACAGTATCTCATGATTCAGCTAGTTGTTAGCCAAAATAGACCAAAATATTAGGTAACGACTTGCTTGGTTTTAAAAAAAAATTGTCAAACCTGCAACAAAAGCGAAAACTGCGGCAAGAATGTAACAAAGTGACCGCTGCCTGCAGCAAAACATGGCACAGAATCCACAAACAAGCGCCACAATGATGCTGGTCAAACCGATCACCTGCATGGCGGCGTTTGCATCCCACCAATCGTCTGTGCTGACGTCAGCTGAAAAATTGGTGCGAAACTATTACTTCCTGCAGACGGCCTTTATCCGTATTGCAGACCTGTTTTTTAAAACATTTTGTCAAAGGGAGAAATAGCTTGAGACTAGCATTTCCCTCTGTATTCGTAATTTTTATGTGTAATGAAACAGGTTAACCCATACCCTGCTATTTAACTTAAATGAAACTTCCAAACCGATAGTAATCAAAGCGTTGAAAACACTGGTGTGGTATTTGTCAAAGAAGCCATTGTGTGGAATTAATGATTTGAAATATAAACAACAGAAATAGTTTCAAAATATTTTTAAAGTCAACCTACTATATAGTTATACAAAATCCAATAGAGAAGGCTGCAATCTTGTGGGACGAGCAAGTCCGGGCGAACAAGCCCTGGGACGAATAAGCCCAGGAACGAACTGGTTTTGGGACGAACAAACACAGTATGTGTGTATCATCACGCCGCAGGGGATCAAGTTATTTTCGGTAAAAAGGAAGTATTTTCACGATCGATGGCCTAATCCAATTTATTGTAATACGCCATTTTCAATTTCATATCTGAGTGCAATCGTAACACTTATTTGTCTCAGAAAAATTGATTTTAATTGGGTTTACTTCCTTCGGTTCTGCACAAACTAGGATACATGATTTTCAAAATGCCGTATTGAACTCATAGTGGCATTGTCTTCGACAAATGCCACAAAAACCGGAATAATGTTGTTACAACCTCATTGCTTGGAGAAAAATATCCCCTTATCGGACAGAGTAGATCCAAGATCAAACTGTATGTTCTGTGCAGTCTGATCTTGATCTACACTGTCCGCAAAAGGTCAGTGGGTCTAGCTTAGCAGCCTAAAGGTTAAGACATCTCAAATTTTAAGGGCTCATTTTGTTTTATAAATGCACCGTCCGGCGATTTGTCCCCTCTCACCTCTGATACATGTGAGAAAAGTAGTCAGTGACTCGGAAAGAAAGTTGTGTCATTACTTGGTCCGTATTCACCAACCATTCCTAAGAACATTCCTAGTCTTATTTACCAGAATTTTCAACATTTGAAAGTAACACAACCTCTGATTGGCTAAACAAAATGGATTAGCCAATTGGTTTAACCAATCATAATTTGTTACTTTCAAATTTAGAAAATTCTGGAGAATAAAGCTGAGAACGTTCTTACGAATAGTTGGTGAATACGGACCCTGGTGTGAGAACGTCAAGAAGCACTTGCGTAGGTGCACCGAGCGCCGTGATACGACCTAACCTGTTAAAACGGCGTTAAACTTTAATACAAACAAACAGACTTAAAATTTGTATTTTTTGTAATCTCTCTTCCATGAGTAAGGACGATACGGACTCAAATTTTGCGTGCCGTCGGTTTGTTTTACAATTCTGGATCAATGTAACTCACCCCAATCCGCAGACGAATTATATCGAGATATACAAATGTTCGATAACCCTTATCCTGCTTAATAACTGAAATGAAACTTTAAAGCCGACAGTAAAAATGTATTTCGGGGGAATAACATCTCCTTATCGGACAGTGTAGATCCAAGATCAGACTGCACGTTATGTGCAGTCTGATCTTGATCTACGCTGTCCGGACAAGGTCAGTGAGTCGCGCTCAGCAATTAAAGGGTTAATTTGCTTGTATCTAGGCTATGAATACATTCAATTTGCTTGCCTGTGATAGGATAATCTTGCAAATAGATTACTCTGCGAGGTTTACATACATAGCAATTTTGACATGCAAAAAAAAACTATTGTGGTTTTCAGTGGTTTGTTTAGCAGTGATGGATTGCAGTTAGAAAGTTCAGTGTTCAAGGATAAAGGTTACTGGAATAGACCAATTTTAGGGTTTCTGTATCCCTATAGACGATATCAGAGTATTACGTCTCTCTGTAGTCTGTTTTTGTTGAAAAGGTTGTAAAAAGGATATATGACTCGACTGTATAATTGGGACATGCTCTGGGAAAAGGGGGCTTTATGCATCTCCGTAATGCATTATACCAGGCAAGTCAGCATACAGTTGTGGGTCCATGAAATTTATTCTGTCTAAAACCATCTGTAGTGCTGAACAAGTCCCTGAGTAAAAGACGCTTATCCCATAACATGACATAAATGGACATTTTGTAGACAGATCGTCTGAGTGTTCCTGATAACATAATGCTTAAGGCGAGTCACTTTTCGAATTTATTAGTGTATTCCCTTCAATCAATCAATCAATCGATCAATCAATCAATCAATCGAGCAATCTTTTAAGCAATCAACCAATCGATCGATCAATCAATCAATTAATCAATCGATCAATCATTTAGGCAATCAATCAATCAATCAATCAATCAATCAATCAATCAATCGAGCAATCATTCAGGCAATCAAGCAAGCAATCCAGCAATTAATCCAGCAATCTATATACCTGAGTCGTAGGATCTGCAGACATGTTCATGGCCTGTTATGCTGACACAGATCTCAAACAGTCCTAAAAACGTGTCCTTTGTGGTGGTTTGGTCGATCTTTAGCCAGTTTGGGAGAGCAACTGCTAGCACTTGCAACAGAAATGCTACAAATATGGTTATAAGGGAGACAACGAGGTAAACGTTTATCTGTAATAGAAATATACAAGAAATGCTAAACATGCGGTAATAAGGAAGACGATGAGGAACACGTTTATCTGTAATATAAAGAGTGAACGAACTTCATTGATCTTGTCATATTTCAGCTAATTCCAGTATTATCACAATTTTTCGATTCTTACATAACCAGGAGGGTGTTATGTCGTAGCCTGCAATTTCTTAGTGTAGCCACATTTTTTTTCACAAAACAAGTGCATGGATAAACCCACAAAAATGTGCAAGCATTGACCCACAAAAAATGCATGTATCGACCCTAAACACATGTGCATGCAATAACCCTCAAAACATGTGCAGGCACTAATCTACAAAACATGTGCATGCGCTTACCCACAAAACATGTGCAGGCATTAACCCTCAAACATGTGCATGCATTGACCCACAAAACATACGCATGCATTGACCCTCAAAACATGAGCATGCATTGACCCATAAAACATGTGCATGCATTGACCCTCAAAACATGAGCATGCATTGACCCTCAAACATGTGCATGCATTGAGCCTCAAAACATGTGCATGCATTGAGCCTCAAAACATGTGCATGCATTGAGCCTCAAAACATGCGCATGCATTGACCGACAAAATATGCGCATGTATTGACCCACAAAATATGCGCATGCATTGACCCACAAAACATTCGCATGCATTGACCCTCAAAACATGTGCATGCATTGACCCTCAAAACATATCCATGCATTGACCCTCAAAACATGTGCATGCATTGACCCACAAAACATGTGCATGCATTGACCCCCAAAACATATCCATGCATTGACCCCCAAAACATGTGCATGCATTGACCCACAAAACATGTGCATGCATTGACCCTCAAAACATGTGCATGCATTGACCCACAAAACATGTGCATGCATTGACCCTCAAAACATGTGCATGCATTGACCCACAAAAAATGTGCATGCATTGACCCACAAAACATGTGCATGCATTGACCCACAAAACATGTGCATACGTTAACCCATAAAACCTGTCCGTGCATTAACCTTCAAAAAATGAGCATGCATTAACCGACAAAACATGTGCATGCATTAACCCTTAAAACATGCACGTGCATTAACCCATAAAACATGTGCATGCATTAATCCTCAAAACATGCACTAACCTATAAAACATGTGCATCTGTTAACCCTCAAAACATGTGCAGGCATTAGCTTACAAATCATGTGCATACGTTAACACTCAAAACATGTGCATACGTTAACCCTCAAAACGTGTGCATGCATTAACCCTAAAACGTGTGCATGCATTGACCCTAAAAACATATGCATGTGCTAACGGCCAAACGTGTGCATGCGTTAACCATCAAAATATGTGCATGCATTAGCCTACAACACATGTGCATGTGTAAACCTACAACACATGTGCATGTGTAAACCTACGACACATGTGCATATATTAACCCTTAAAACATGTGCATGTACTGACCCGTAAAACATGTGCATGCGTTAACCCTCAAAATTTGTGCGGGCATAGAATCTTTCCTAAACGACAAATTTTGGACACAAAAACTCAAAGCATCCACAGGAAAAGCCCAGATGTGGCTAAAAATGTTGGGATAGGTTTTTCAAAGGATCAAAAACATTGTAGGAAAAGAAGAAAATACTGATTACCAACATTTTTATCCTTTTCCCACAATGATTTTCAAAAGCCTTTTTCTTCAGGATCGTTTAAACACGGGATTGTTTGGTAAAGGGTCAACTGTTACTCCGTGGTAATTATCAATATTTAACCGAAAGGTTTCAAGATCATCTGTGTACACATTCACCAACCTTTCTCAAGAATATCCGTAGTCTTACTCTCAAGAATTTTCTAAATTTGAAAAAAACACAAGTTCTGATTGACTAAACCAAACGTTTTAGCCAATCAGAAGCTGTGTTACTGTCTAAATCTGAAAACAGACCAAGAATGATCTTAAGAATGGCTGATGAATACGAACTCTACACTAATGAGGTTGCGAAAGATGGTGAGTTAACCAGCTGTACCTGCACCGACATTTTGGCACGATCCTTTTTTACTGGCCGAACTGGCTGCTTGATGTGAACAATGCGGAGTTCAAATTTGCAAACAAATTGAATCCATACCGTTATAACTCTTTACCAAACAATCACGGGTTTTCACGACCCTGAAAAAGAAGCCTTTTGAAAACATTGTGGGAAAAGGAGAAAATGCTGGTAACCAGCATTTTCTCCTTTTCCCACAATGTTTTCTACCCTTCCCAAAACAAATTTCAATTTTTGAGTCACATTTATATCGTTGTCTGGACGAGTCTAAAATTTTGTTGTTTGGTAAAGAGTTAAAGCATAGATATATAATTTTAGGTCAGATGATGCGTTATAATAGTGCAGTCTGTCACTGTTCCAGTCTGAGTCACTGGCAGAAAAAAATGTATTGTTGCCAACTTTTGTTACAGTTTTACAATACATTTTTCTGCCCGCGATTGGCACATTGGCTGGCCGTAATGAAACATATTGTCGGAGTCATAACAATATCGATACTTTTAACTCTTTACCACACAATCCCGGGTTTTAACGACCTTCATGAAGAAGCCTTTTGAAAACATTGTGGAAAAAGGAGAATATGCTGGTAACCAGCATTTTCTCCTTTTCAAAACAAATTTCAATTTTCCAATCACATTTATTTTGTCGTCTGCCAATACTTTCAATTTGGACTAGTCTAAAATTTTGTCGTTTGGTAAAGACTTAACTATGATGGTTTGATTTGAATTTATTTGGATTTTAATTCAACTTACCCTGACTGTCAATAGTTCTTATACCTTTACCAAACAATCCCATCCCGAGTTTTAACGACCCCAAGAAAAGAAGCTTTTGACAACATTATGGGAGAATGAGAAAATGTTGGAACCCAGCATACTCTCCTTTTCCCACAATGTTTTCTATCTTATCACAGACAAATTTCCTCATTTTAGCCACATTTGATTTGTCTTCTGCAAATAGTAGGCTACCAATTCGGCCCAGTGTAAAATTTTGTCTTTTGGTAAAGGATTAATCTATTTAGTTAGCAGAAAACCTATACTTGTGAAATAGATAATATCTATCAACTCATTTTCTGTACAAGAACTTTCAAAAATCTCTATAATTCCACTGATTCCCTTTCAACATTGTTAAAAAAGAGTATGTTTTTCCGATCATTTTGTATATGAAACACCCACCTTACCACACACAAACATCTTTAAACACCAACAGACAATCTCTATATGAACCAATAATATCTGTAACAGTTTTCACACCTTTCCGCCGAATGAGTGAATATGTCTTTTTTTGTCCTCCGAGGGATTCAAAAATAGTTTCACTCCAATTCCGACTACTTTGGTCATATTATATAAACAAATAAACGCACGGTGAAGATCAAAGATCAGGCTTACGTGCTGCACAGTCTGATTTTTTTATCTATAACGCCCACAACAAGCTCATTATATTGCCTGCCCATGGTGGGTAAACGCTATTGAGTGGCGGTCGTAACTTTATGCATACATTTTACTTCCATAGAAACCAAGTAAACAAACAAGCCCTTTATGAATATTTACCGCCCAAGCCATTTTTTAGATATATCACTTCATATAAGATATGAAAAAAAAAATCAAATGAGCCATGCACTGTGAAAAGGGGATTCAATGCGACTGCAAAAAGTATCGACCCATGTCAGCCTGTGCAGTCTGCAGATAAAATGAATTTCAGCCGTGCTCTGTGAAAAGGGCGCTTAATGCATTTGCGAAAAGAATCGACCCATGTCAGCCTGCGCGGACTGCGCAGGCTGACATGGGTCGATACTTTTCGCTATCTTTTAATTTTTTTTGCTTGTCAAGGGATAATTCTACCTCATGATTCAGTCTGTAGTTTGACAAAATGGATTTTATGGATCCATAATTAGGTGATGTCTTGCTTGGTATAATGCATCCCGGAGATGCATTAAGCCTTTTTTTCACAGAGCACGGCTCATTTTATAGATCCACAATTCTTACTCGCATGATATGCTGCATCACGGAGATGCATTAAACCCCGTTTTCCCAAAGCGACGCTCATATCATTATGAATGTATAAGTATTGAAATGGGTGAATCGAAATGAGCCATACTCTGTGAAAAGGGGGGGGGGGGGTCAGTGCATCTGCGAAAAGTATCGATCCTGGTCAGCCTGCGCAGTCCGCGCAGGCTGCCCTGGACCAAAACTTTTCGCTATTGGCTATTTTCAGTATTGCCAAGGACCAGTCTACCTCATGATTCAGTCAGCTGTAGGACATAATGGATTTTATGCATTCACCATTATGTAATGACTTGCTTGGTATAATGCATTACGGAAAAGCACTAAGCCCCCTTTTGCCAGGGCATGGCTCATATATCATATGGGGTGTTTTACTGGAATGTTGAATGCATAAGAATTGGAGATATGAAGCCTAGTGCTAAATTTAGTAACGAAATTCTGATACTATTATTCCCTTGATCATGCAGTCGACCAATCAGAATCAATCAATCAATCAACCAGTCAGTCAGTCTGTCAGTCAGTCGAAATCAAACATTCAAAACCATCCATCAATCGAACTGCAACTCATACGATCATTTCGATCGGAAAAAGAGTCCGCGTCGGTCCACAATCGAAGTTGAAATTTCTATCGATCTCTGATCAGTCGATTGATTTCAAGCTGCGTCTTCGCTTTCCAGCTCAGTCTACCGTAAAAACGGTTACGCGATATACATAATTTACCGTCGACTTACACAGAAGTCTCCATTTCGTTACTTTTTATCCTGACAAATGTATATTTTTGGTTGTCAAAAACGATATAGAGGATATCTGGGTTTTTTTTGTTGTTGTTTTGTTTTTTCGGTGAAAGATCGAAATTTATTTCTTCGGGTGAACATCGCAGGTAATATTTTCAAGAGTGACGCAGCAACGAGGGAAAAATTTCTATTCATTTCATGGTTTTTACCCCCTTTTCTGTTGAGACTTGCGAAGTACAGGGGAGGTCTCGGTATTTCCGTACTGGTCAGTGAGTTTATCTGTCCATGAATTCGCTGGTCGATCCACCATTACTTCCTGATAAACTACCGAAAAGTGTGATATAAAGATTTCTTCAAGTTTACTGACGTCTCATCGGAAGACTAGAGTCATATCTTCTGAAACAGTGAGTGTAGACAGAGATCATACTGCACGGTCTGTGCAGTGTGATCTTGATCTATACCGCTCGCGAATTTTTTTTTTTTTTTTCTTCTTCTTCTATGGCGCGGAAAGGATGAAACAAAAACAGTGACCTGTCGCTGCGCTAAGGCAAAATTACTGTTTAACTCTTTACCATATAATCCCGAGTGTTAACGACCCTGAGAGATTAGAATTTTGAAACCATAATGTGAAAAGGAAAAAATGCTGGTAACCAGCATTTTCTCCTTTTCCCACTATGTTTTCTAACCTTTCAGAAACATATTCTATCATTTGAGCCACATTTAATTTGTCGTCTCACGTGGCTTTCAATTTGGACCAGTCTAAAGTATTGTCATGTGGTAAAGAGTTAAAGCGGCTCTATTCCACATTCTACCTACCCGGGTAGCTCAGTGGTTAGCGTATCTTACTCGTGACCTGGTGGTTGCGGGTTCGATACCCTGCGGAGGCAAACTTTCTTTCTGGCGATTTTTCGCTACCCACCTCTGATGCATGTGAGAAAATTAGTCAGAGATTTGGAAAGAAATTTGTGTCAGTTCTGGTGTGGGAAAGCCAAGAAACACATGCGTAGATGCATTGACTTCTGTGATATGACCTAAGCTGTTAAAACGGCGTTCAACCCCAATACAATACAATAAACCCATTCTAACCGAATACTACGAATTCGGTCATGAATTTTGCTTCTACATTTCAGTTCAGGTGGATTTAAACCAGAAATTAAGCAAAATTAGCGGAGGTGGTATGCGTGGGACATACATTGCCCAACAGTATCATTTTCACTGGGGAGCTGTGGATAGTCGAGGGTCCGAACACGATATAAATGGTGTTCATTACCCGATGGAGGTATGTATCTATTTACAATCAGATTATTAGACAAGCCAGCGCTAGTTTATTGCCATCGAGATTGACCCAGATTCGAGTGTAAACAAAAAAAAAAGACCTACAGTCGCCAAATACTACCCCATAGAAAATAATTCTTTCTGTCAGAAGTCATAATTCTGTTAATGATGACGATGTTGACATGAACTACAAAATCTCTTCCACTCCAAAGTGAACAATTTCTACTTACATAGTCATAGACTGGAAAAGATGTCATCGATAAGATAAATCAAAGCACTGATAGTCCTGAGAGTCGCCTGGTGTGTAATGTGTGTAAACTCATCTGCTTTGCATCATCCTTTTTTAAATTTCAAAACAAAAATCTATTAACAGTATTCAAGATACAAAATAATGTATTCGCAAAACGATTTGTATATGCAAACATAGGTTCTAAATTGTCAACCTAACATTACAAACAAAAATCAAACTTCACATGAAAAAGAAATATGTAGCGAGAACTGTACTTTATGTATTAGTAATAACTTTGAAAAGTCCAAAGTGACCTAGTCTTTTATCCTGGTGACTTCAATAAAGAAAAAGAAAAGATTATCAAAAGTTATCATCGAAATAAAATAAATGATTAAGTGCTATCGCTATTTGCAGTTCCTCCTTAGCTTAATGCCTCAAAAAAATCTGGCCTAAGGCTTCTGGGTGGCTGCTGGAGAAATCGTCCCCTGAAGAAACTGCCCCTAAATTGAATTTTGGAGAAATTGTCCCCATATTCAAAATTCTTTTATAGTGTTTTTAAAGATGCCTTAGAAAACTTTTTTTTTTTTTTAACTTTTTCTGCCCTGCTACTTAGGTTTTCTTAATTCAAGTGCTATAAACTGTCATTTTTAATACAGCACATTTCAGACGGACAGCTTGTCTTTCACACCTGAAACTGGTAACTTACACATGTAATTTTTTTATCTTTTTTTCTGTTGTTTGAATTTGACTTTAAACGAGATGTAAAATATAAAGGTTCATAAAATCTGTGAGTAGTCTTTTCTAAGATATCGTCCCCAAGCAGTAGAATCCATGGTGACTAAACCTATATCTTAATTCTAGCACATAAAGCGAAAACAAACATTCCGAATTATTTCAGTAGATTCTTAATAATTTCAGTAGAATGGTGCAAACATTTTCCCTGTAGATTTAGAACAAGTTATTTTTGTATGGCACATTTTGTCTTAAATTGTACCATGTATCGACTAATCTGAAGAGCTGTCCTTTCCCAACACAGGACGATGACTATGGTATAATTGCTGAAACAGTTTCTGATGTGATTTTTAAATGTTAATACTCTCTTTTTAAGCTTCTGTGAAATTTTCAGAAAAAGAACAGAACCGTTTGATTACTTTTGCAAGGAGATCATTAAGGGAACATCTGCATGGAGTTCAATTAAAATTTGGCTTGTAGTGTTTAGTGACATATTTTTTGATTAAAAAAATACCCATTTGCAACTCATCCATATCTAATTTAAGCAATGTAACAAAGTTTCATGAACATTTGACTGAAAATAAATGGGTTCTACAGCACTATCAAGGTTTTGTCTGATTCAACATAATGGCCACCTTTTTTGACCCCTAGATGACCTATGTTCAGTTTTGTCAAAAATATTCTGGAGACAAATATCCTGTCAAATTCATGAACATTGGACTGAAAGGAAGCCGCCGGAGCGCACACAAATATTTGACTACAAATGTGAATGTTACAGCACAGGTCAAAAAATATAGCCCAGTAACGTGACCATCGGCCTCTGAGTCCACACAACCTTTCTTTTATGTCTAGCCTAGTGAGCCACACTTTTACCAGCGGCAACCAATTTCCAACATGTGCAGTATCTAATCGGGATAAACATTTCCACTCAGTTCAATGCCCGTTGGACTGGAGACTCTACTATACAGTGAGACACTACAACACAGTGCCCATAACTTTCATCAGCGTAGCTGACTACGCCGGTCTACTTCATGGTTTTGACATACTGGAATGAATAAATACAATTTTGAGTTTAATAAAGAATGTTGATATATTTATTCTGCGCCCCCATCTTATACCTGTTTGAAATCACGAAACTTGCAGCCGCTAATTTTGAGAGTAATAAAAAATGTTGATATATTTATTCTGCGCCCCCCCCCCCCCCCCATCTCAGGCCTGTTTGAAATCAAGAAGCTTGTAGCCGCTTATTAATATCTTTTAACTTTTTAAAAGCGTTACCCTATATAACCAAATACATATGTCTACATGTATTTTCAGACACATCTATTTTAGCAATAACTAGTCACTACTCAACCCTTCTTGTCGCTTCCTGGCCCGGTGCATTTAAAAAAAATATTGAGAACGATCTCTTGCTAAGCACAAAACTACATACTCATCGGCCTGAGTTCTGCTCACGGGAGTTTTGAACTCAGACGATGCTTAGAACGTTTTCATCTGAGCTCAGTACGCACTAAAAATTCGTTCACGAACGTAAGCGACCCAACAGCTAAAAATAGCCTGTACTAGAAGATTCGGCCCATGGCCAACCACGTTTTTAGAGAAGACTCGGCCCAAAAATTCTGAAAGTTCGGTCCCGAAAATGAGAAGATTCCGCCTAAGTATTATTATGCTTGTCATGATTTATGGTACATACTATAGGTTCGGAAAATGGCACGTTCGGTATTAACTACATGTATATAGTAAATGATTTGGAGGTTTCCAGGAAACAGAAAGTCATGTAACTATAGAAGTTCAGTATACTTTTAGCACTTCATTATTATTATTTCTTAATGTCCCCAAGAACCCCCATAAAGGTGTGATAAACGCCATTCTGCTGTATCTCTTTCCATCATCTAAACTTTAATCAATTAACCCGCCATCCTTTTAGCCGAACTTCGTTGTCATTTACCAAAACCCCTGTCATCCCTTGATATAAATCTTAGTTGCAGTCATAGTTCGCTCAAATATTTTGGGGGGCATTTTAAATGGAATTTTCGGAAAGACTTGACTGAGCTGTGTTTCAGTATATCTGATGCTGCTATCGCTAGCATATTGATAATTAGCAGATGTGGCATGCTGACGCAGTGTCACAACTTTTTTTTTTTTCAAACAACCAAGTTTGGACAATGTCAAGATCATGTATGAACAAAAACATGCACATACGCTTAAAATACATCACAACTATAGTTTATATTTCAAACGAAATCGTTTTATAAGTAGTAAATCCAGATAAATAAATTCTACATATCATAATATATGAGTGGAAATAAGAAAAAACACCAGAATTATATAAGTAAAACAAACAGGACAATCTACATAAATGGGCAAAACTTTCCAAAATTCTCCTAATTTGCTCCACTCTTTGCATTGGGCCGAATCGTCTTGAACCCAAAAATTACATATTCTAATCGGATGCTGAACATTGACAAACAACATGGAGGCTTTGACAGCTGATGCTAGCTAGTGTCGATCCAGCTAGTTTGCCGGATCCTGCAAACAAAAATGAATTGAATTCTTACCCTGAACAGTGGACAAAAAGTGATTTTGGGGGAAAAAATTATCGTAGATATTAACAGCTTTAATAACGAAATCAACGCAAACACTAGCTTTGGTGGTATTTTCTTGAAATTAGTAGGCCCCAACCTTAAAATGTAATCATTACAGAAGTAGCCGCCAACCTTAAAACGTGGTGTTTACATGACAACTAATCATCTTCCTTTTAAAAATAGTGCTAACACCATTGACGAGCAAGAATCCGCCCCTTGAGAATGAGATTGAGCTCAAAACAAGTTTTATAAGCACGGGGCCTGGGCGTAATGTTGGACCGCCACAATCATTAATTAGTAGGATTTAGAACTGCGTCCACACCAGTTGAAAGCTGTCGATCTATATATTGCTTTGGTATAAACTAAATATTCGCGATTTACAACTACGTGACGTTACACCCTTTACAAACACTGCAACAAAGAAGATGTAATTTGTGTAGGTTGTTGAAATTGTAGATCTGTTTTTGGGTATTTGAATTATGGTGGACTGAAGAGTCAAGCCATCAGATTGCTGGTTGCAAGAACTGCGCAATTTCCACTTAAATTCCGAATTCACTCAAAATCAAAAGCCGATGAGGGACAACGCAAACAACAGCGATTGATTCATAAATATGTAAATTTATGAAGAATCTCTGGTACACATGACATCATATCACGTGATCACAATATCTGTCCCACAGCTATAGTTAAACGCCGACTCTATGTCACTTATACACACACACAAAATCTAAACAAACAACATTGAACGGTTATTATAAATTTTTGAACTATTGTATATGTTTATGCAGGAATGTAGATTACTGTTTTTAAGATTCTTTTCCCATTCATTTCAATCGAAAAAGACATTTCGTATATCCCTAACAAGTGATACAGTATCGCTGTTCAACTATACATTCCATCTTCAGAAGCACCTGCTGAGCGGTGATTACGTGCAGCCAAGAGCCGTACACATTACAATACGGCACTTGTAGAGCACAGTGTTTCGGTTCAGCCAAAATATACGAGTGCAAGGAAGTATTGCAAAGTCTAGAATAAAAAAAAATGTGTAGAAGTTTATAACTCTTCCACAGATGGAAGCTTGTCGTAGAAGAGACGATTTCAGTCGTAGAGTATTTCTTTTTTGGCGTATGGATCCGAAAACTGTTTCACGACAGCCACGTACATAGATATATGCAAATTATATTTGATGCTTGTGTAAACGATTGATTATCGTATATCCATGTGGACGAAATGATTGTTACGAAGATTCGAACTGTTGAATAGTTCAGTATATAAAGACATATTCATGATCACAAAATGCACCATTTCTGAGTTATAAATTTTCCAACCGAAAAACCTTGCTTGTTCACCGAATAATTACAGATCTAGGTTACGTCTCGCAAACCGGAAGTGGGACAGGAAGCAGTACAAGGCCGGAGGTATGCTTACGTCACCCCATGGATCAAGATGATAACAATGAGAGCCTGGTTGCTACGCAACCAGGCGACTCAAAAATGTTTTGTCGTATGAAAATTAAGTTAGCGACCTATACAAATCCGGCTCATCTTTACTTATCCCAATGCAACCCTTTTTATCTTCGTGTTCTTCGCAGGTGTTGTAGATCTCATCTAGCTACGAGTTCGTCTAACCGATAAAAAAGAGCCAACTTATTTGTCAATAGAAATGAATTTAATCATGATTTCGATCGAAAAAATGTGAGACGTACATTTTCAGCGGAATCTTATGATTCTCGGGACAGTAATGCCGTCTATTTCCGGTGAAGAAATGTAAGGTGTAGGTACATATCACTCACAGTAATACAGATAAGAGATTTCATCAACTGATCACCAGAAGTTTGCTGAATGCATAAAATGCATGCCCCCATGCAGTGAAAAGGGGGGGGGGGGCTCAATGCATCTGCAAAAAGTATCGACCAGTTTAACCTGCACAGTTCCCGCAGGTTGACCCGAGCTAAAACTCTGCGCTATCGGTCAATTTTCTGTATGTCAAAGGGCCATTCTACCTTATGATACAGTCGGTTGTTAGGACATAACGGATTTTATGGATCCCTAGTTATGTGATGACTTGCTTGGTATGATACATTACGGAGATGCATGAAACCCGCCCCCCCCCTTTTGCCAGAGCATGGCTCACATTTATAGTCACTTATGGCAGGATAAGGTTAAAGCTCCAACTAGGGAAGGAAGTTCAAAAACATGGATTACATAATGAAGGCTCGAGAAATAGCTTATATTGTGTAATTTCTCCATCCGCCGCAGCGTTCGCTAATATCGTGTCACCATCGGTTAATTCTATAAATACATGTATAAAACTAAGCTTTATCATATATCTTTGGGACAATACTCATTATCGCCAGTCCGATAGAGTCATTTCTTTTTTAGCACCCTTGTGCACCTACACGGTGCCCATAACGTAGCCAAATCGTTAACAAACCCATAACGGGAAAAGAAAATGATAAACGAAAGCCTTAATATACTTATTAGACACTGCATCGTAATACAATGTACCTCTTGTAGTACAGATGGCTGCGTTTGATTGCACTTCATATATGATGCCATTTATTTTTGTTTATATGTGGTCCCTGTAGTAAGTCCAAACGCGCCTTTAACTTGAAGAGTTCGACAAATGGAAATAAGAAGTGTAGAGTCACTGTTTTCTATCAATTTTCATAACACTGCGAAACACCTAGAGGAGTCAATTTGAAAGTTGACAATATACTGACCATTTATTGTGCTGGGAATTGTCTTTCTCGGTTAATAAAGATAGCGGACTCCCACTACGAGCTACGGTTTACACATAGTTATTTCCCTTAACTGAGTTGGAAATGGACTGGGTCACAAATTACAATAAAATCAGAAAGGAGCTATTATGAGTAGCTGTCGGCAAGAAACGAAACAACTCTGATGTTATTTCCGGCCTATCTTTGGAGCAAAGACAGTTGGATTTTGACAAACTTCTATAGCCTAGTATATCAGAAAACGTGTCCAACTTGCCATTTTGGAATAACCTGATTAGCCAAAGCTATGTTTGGCATCCTGTCGTTTTTTTGTTTTTTTTTTTTCAAAGCTAATATTCGAATTTCATTGATCAATCAGATTGGTTTATAGTAGTACTAGAATTTCCATCTCACGGAGGGAAGAGAACAAACTTTTATCACATACCTACCTTCAGTATAATACTGCCATTACGATTTTTCTTATCTTACACACGTTTGAGACAAGCAAATAGAACTGTATTTGGTCAACACTGTAATCATACGTCTCATATTTAACACATTGCTGTCCCAGATTTCTTTGCAAAATTAAATGTCAAAATTGGTAATTGTGACAAAGCTCCGAATTCTGTCATCTTTAAATTCTAAACAAAATCATTGTATGTAAGCTTCTTTGGAACTATTTTTCGTCAGTAATGTACCTGTCAAAGAAGCGAATAGGCTTCGTGTAAATTTCATTGCATATGGACGTTGTAGGCCTATCTTTTAACACATCATGAACGCGAGTTCTTTATTTATAATTATGTGATAAAAAGAATCAGACATTCGTTGGCTTTTGAGGTAAATTTTAATAAAACTTGTCTACAAAAAAACTGTTATTTAGCTCGCCAAAGGCTTAATAATAGTTTTTTCAAGACTTGATTAATGAAATTTTATCTCAAACGCCAACTCATGTCAGACCCTATGAGTCAGCTTCCAAAGTTTCGACCTTTATTACTGCCTTGATATCAATCCATTTGTTCCTTTCTATCTACCAGATTGAAGATATATGAACAAAACACGATAAAAGTAACGGCTATTTCCATTCGAGTTTATAAATATGTGAAAAATACTGACAATTGACCCTGAATGGTGGACAGTTTGAGATGGTGAACCTTGTCAAAAACCAGGAGCAAGTGATTTCGAGCCAAACTCATGCAATAGATTCATTAGATATCCTCCATTTTTACGGTCACGATGTTCTGTTTACAGATGCATATTGTACATTACAACGACATATATGCCAACATATCTGAAGCCATGGACAAGCCGGAGGGACTTGCTGTATTGGGTTTTTTCTTTGAGGTATGTCGGACTATATTTTCAATTATCATCATTTATAATCTTCCCATTCTGTGAAACTGTCAAGGTCACAATATACTGCTCTATCAGAGTGAAAAGTTTTTTTTTTACTCACTTTGCTTACCTAAAACTTACGATAACTAAATATTTGTTGACGTTTTTTAAGTAGGGGTCAAGGTAGGATTGTGAAACAATAACATACAAGTAATGCTCTGTAAAAAGGTAGTTTAATACATCAGCATAAAGTGTTGACCCAGGTCGCCCATGCAGGCTTATCTGGGAAAAAAATGATTGCTATTGGTTAACTTTCTGCGTGCCAAAGGACCACTCTACCACATGTTTCAGTCAATAGTTTGACAAAATGGACCCACATTATGCAGGGGCAACATTAAGCATGGAGATACAAGAATAATTATAGCTTCATAAAATAAAGATGAAATGGATTAAAAACTGACTGAAAACGAGTATAGATATATTTTTAGCCCTTTACCAAAAAGCCCTGTTTTGAACGACCCTGGCGAAGAAGCCCTTTGAAAACACTGTAGGAAAAGGAGATAATACTGGTAACCAGTATTTTCCCCATTTCCTACAGTGTTTTCTCCTCTGTCAAAGAACTTCAGTTCAACGGTACCAATTTCAAATTTGTCGTCTTCATATACAATGTACTTTTAATTTGAAAGAGTATAAGATTTGCCGTTTTGGATAGGGTTAAACAGCAGTCTGCATGCACCTATTACCTACAAAAAAATGTCATATAGTGGTTGACTTTTGGAAAACTGGCAAAATTCAATCGTAACTGAAATGAAGATTGTCAAACAAAAGTTCGTCTTTTTTCACCAAACAGATTATTGAACCAGTAGCATTTACCCTGTCTCGAGCTGTTGCTGTTGATGTTTTTTTTTACCCCCGCAAAACGAATGTTTTCGGGGGTATACTGGAATCAGCCTGTCTGTCCGTCCGTCCGTGTGTCCGTGTTTCCGTCTGTGTACAAAATACTAGCAATTTTGTGTCGCGAACTCCTCCTACAGTTTTCCTTCAATTGCATTGAAACTTTGCACATATATTGATCATATACTGAAGATTTGCAAGACGTAATTTTCAAGTGTCAACTCCCCCTGGTTGAGGAATTATCTCCTCTTGAACGTGACACTTTTTTTCTGTCAAAGCGCTGGCGGGGGTATTAAGTCACATTCAGTGACAGCTCTAGTTCATTTTATTTTATAGGTAAAGCGGTACAACTCTCACTTCGAAAATATTATTTTCAATTTTGACAGAATTCGCTACAAAAGTAAGTTTATGGGAAACTTTGTTCTTATTTTACTTTTTCCCTGTTAACCATTTACAAAACACCAAATATTAAGGGTGGTCAAAATTCAAAGCATTTTCAGATGAAAAATAAGTGTGACTTAAATGATTGGATTTTGTCTATGAAAGGGTAAAAAACATTGTTGGAAAAGGAGAAAATGCTGGTAACCAGCAGTTACCAGCATTTTCTCCTTTCCCCACAATGTTTTCAAAGAGCTCATTTCTCAGGGTCGTTAAAACAGGGGACTTTTTTAGTAACGGGTTAAAATACGGGGTCGGTTTGAAAATTATATTGATTAGGAGAAATAGTTGAGAGGATCGGCCCTTGTTATCTATCCTTTTGGTTTGTGATTATGTTTTGTTATTAATTTTGGTCATAACGTTTTAGACACATTTCTATTATTAGATTTTATTACATAATATAACTCCAACTCAAAATTTCTATAGGCTTTTGTTAATTTTCGAGCTAACGTGCCGTCGCATCTTTTTATCCACCAATTTTATCTATATACTTGGTAGCCTTTAGTTTCACTTTAGAATTACTGTTACAAAGATATTACAGTGTGTATATGTATGTATGTTAAACCTTAAGTTTTAACGACCCCGAGATGGAAGACATTTGAAAGCATTGTGGGCAAAGGAGAAAATGCTGGTTAACAGCATTTTCTCCTTTCTTCACTCTGTTTTCTAACCGTTCATAGACAAGTGCCATGATTTCTGCCACATTTATTATACGAATGCTTTCATTTCGGACTAGCCTAAAATTTTATCGTTTGGTAAATAGTTAAGGAGCTGTCTGTACAGAAAAATAAGACTTTTTTCCATATGAGTAAAGCAAACTATATACTGAATTAAATACGAACAAACCGAGGTCCGTATTCACCAACCATTCTTAAGACATTCTTAGTCTCATCATCCAAGATTTTCCAATTTGGCCGTAACACAACTTCTGATTGGCTAAGCCGTTTGGTTCAGCCTGTCAGGAGGTGTGATACTTTCAAATGTGGAAAAGCTCTTAAGAATGGTTGGTGAATACAAACCCCTTATCTGAAAAAAAAGAAACACAAAAATTTTGTCAAGGTTGCCTGACTTTATTTCCATTGAGTTTAGATCCAATATCAGAATGTACTTAACGTTCAGTTTTATGTTGGATCTCTTCTGTTCGTATGTTTCAATATGATCTGACAGGAAATCTTTAGTCTTAAACTGGCTAAACAGTACTCAGTGAAATTTTATTGACAGTGTAGATCAAGTTCTGCAAAGATTAACCATTAGGCTGCTAACTCACAGACCTTTTGTGGACAGTGTAGTTTAAGATCAGACTGCATAGAACGTGCAGTCTGATCTTGATCTACTCTGTCCGATAAAGAGATATTTCCCTAACCCCAATAACTTTGAAATACCAACATTTTGGTTTTTACCATCGACTTGAAAGTTTCATGTAAGTTATTAACCCTTTACCAGACGACAAAATTTTAGCCTTATCCAAACTGAAAGCATTTACAGACGACAATTTCAATGTGGCTCAAATGATGCAACTTTTCTTTGATAGGGTAGAAAACATTGTGGGAAAAGGAGAAAATGCTGGTTACCAGCATTTTCTCCTTTTCCCACAATGTTTTCAAAACTCTTCTCTCCCAGGGGCGTCAAAAGGCGGCATTGTGCGGTAAAGGGTTAAGCAGGATAAGGGTTAACTTCTTCTGAGAGAGAGGATGAGAGCTACATGTTTGTGTGTTATACTGATATATCTTTTGTTTTATCACTTCCCTCTACTCCCCATTTGAAAGATATCGGTTTGTATTTTATTATGTTACTACACAGCGTATATTGCTTAACATTTTCTGCGATAACAGTAGGAAATAGAAAACAAAATAGATACAATAAATAGTTGAAAATACAGAAATAGATAGTATTGAAATCACGTAGTTTAGATAATAGAACTGATTATTACTGCGGTATATCTCTAATTTGATAAACTTTTCATTAACAGTTTACATTATTGTTTGTTTATAGGAATACATGTTTAAAACCTCGAACCGTGATGAGATAATATAAACATTACCTAGTTGGGTTTATAAATTTTCTCGTCACAGTATAGCTCTCACTTGATAAACCTTGAATTATCAGTTTATATTATTTCTTCTGTTTGGGTAAACAGGTTTAAAATCACGTACCGTGACGAGATAATTTATATACCCAACTCGATAATGTTTATATTATCTCGTTACGGTTCGTGGTTTTAAACATGTATTCCTAAAAATAAACAATAATATAAATTGTTAATGAAAGGTTTATCGAGTAAGAGTTATACGTGATTTTTAATCTGTTAGCCCAAACATAAACAATATATAAACTAATAACGAAAAATTTATCAATTGAGAGCTACAGTTACGTACGAGTAAACGCCCAGTCCTGGAAAAAAATTCGGGCCCCTAATCATCAACCATTCTTAAGAAAATTCTTTGTCTTGTTCTCCAGAATTCTCTCAGTTTGAAAGTAACGCAATTTCTGATTGGCTAAATCATTTTGTTTAGCCCATTAGAAGTTGTATTACTTTCAAATTTAGAATGGTTGGTGAAATCGGCCCAGTTGTTTTTAAATCATTTTTGTTTTTAACCTCTTGCCTTCCTTTATGTAGAACCCACAAATATGCAGTCTGGATTCTCTACTTCTCTTTCGATTCCTTTTACATAACGAGATCTATAATGATGTTTGTCAACTAATTTAACTCGTCTAGGTGGGGGAATTAGGATGCGCCAAAATGGGGACTTTGTAGAGCGACCAGTTACAAACTAATCTGGCACTGAACAGCTTAACGCCCTCAAAATAGAGCATAGGCTTGTGAGAGGCCGTATTTACCTGACATTATACATATTATTCCAATTCTGAAACCTAAGACATACCATTTGGTTGGCTCAGGAGGTACCTCCTAAACCAATGAGATGGCTTCTCTTGGAATTTATACCTACTATTGAGGTAAGAACCGTTGATTAATGGGGCATAAGATGTACAACCGATTTTAATGGAGCCAGTGTCTAGAAATAGGTAGAGCACTTGATAAGCAGTTACTGCATAGTCGAAGACAGAAAATAGTTCTTCTGATGCAAGCCCAAATTTGTATAAATATGTGCTTAGCCTTTCACCCTGTAGTCGGTAATTCACCACTATACTGAGTTTAGCTTGAACTAATTATCTTTCGGGTTGACCTGAGACAAAACTAATTTTCACCTGTTTAGTTCGGATATATTCGTATTCGTCTATATATGAGCCATGATCTGTGAAAACGGGGCTTTGTGCATCTCCGAGGTGCATTACCAAGCAAGCCATCACATAATTATCAATCCATAATGACCACTTTTTTTAACAACCAACACAGTCATGAGGTAGAATGATCCTTTGACACGTAGAAAATTGGCCATTAGGGAAAAGTTTCGGCACAGGTCAGACTGACCTGGATCGACACTTTTGGAAGCTGCATTAAGCCGCCTTTTCACAGAGAACGACTCATATCTGTGTACAGCTGACTGTTATATCTGTACGCCTTACATTATAATTTGTAATTTTAAATGCTTGGGTAGAAAAGACGATCGCTCGTTAAAACAGGGATCCTGAGATGGAATCGGCATTAGATCATTTTATTTTTGGAGTCCGAAAATGAAAAGTCACAGACTACACACATACCTCAGGCCTACCCGAAAGATAAATATCAGTAGAATAATCTGATCTAATAATCCAAAATACTGTAGATAAGCTATGCTCTGGCAAAAAGTTGTTTTCCAAAAAGTACCGACCCAGGTCAGCCTGCGCAATACGCACAGTCTGACCTGGGTCAAAACCTTTTGCTACCAGTCACTTTTCAGGATGTCAAAGGTCCAGCCTACCGCAGGATTCAGCCGATTTTATACCTAAAATGGATGTTATTGATCCACAATTATGTATGCCCTGTTTGGTATCATGCATGAAGGGGGTGTATAAATTCACAATTTGACAAAGCGTGGCTCAAATATAGGACATTTTTAAAATCCGAGACAAGCTATCTGGTTAGCTAACACTCTCTGTCTCAGGCTTGCTTCTTTTGAAATATAACATCAACAATGAATATTTTGAAATTGCAGGAGAATGCACAACGACTGTTTTAAAAGAGAATTCTAGAGCAATAGGTCAGCGTTACTGTTGATAAACATTTACTTCAAGTTAGATTCTCAGAAGAAAGCACTTTGCTTTCTCTTGATCTATAGTGATTCATAAATAGGCTAGAATCAGTATAAACAAATTCGAATATTGTATTATAACTATATTCCTGATAAAATGCTACTTTTGTTTGTAGATAAGCTAACAGTGCTTTAGATTCACATGCACTTATGTCATTTAATACAGTAGTAGTTTAGAAATTTCTCCATCATTTACGACCAAGTTATATCCTTGTTGAATGTTAATCAACACCTAGCAATGTTTAATTATTTGTTAAACATTAAAGTAAACTGAGTAGTATTGTCTTTTGCCGATTTTCTTTTCTTTTCCACCAATTTTTCAAACGTGATCTGGTGTATGAAGAACAGAATACTTCTGAAGTTTGTTCTGTGCTATAGGTAGTAAGTTCACAGAAAGTATGCTCTGTAACATGTTATGTCTTTTGTAACTTGATTTCTAACAACTTTGCTTTCTGCTTTGCTTTATACGTGAAACATAATTCAGTTTAATTTTAGCATATTTTTTTTTAAAAAAATGATCAAATGTATTGGGTAAGGTTGGCCTATATGTACATTAAAGACAAAATATGAACCCTAGTGAGACAAAAATCGTGGTCATTAAGCGAAAGGTTCAACAAGAGAGCAAGTCATGCTCGTTCAGTTAATCCTTAATCCTTCCAGAAACTTAGCACTTTACATCATATTACTATTCATTAGGCCTACGCTAATAAATTATTCCTGTTTGCAATGGAAGATGCTGTGGGTCATAAAGTCAAAAATGCTTTGATATACATGATATTTTACTGATCTCAGTCAAACTAAAATTATATTCCTTTATATATATCTTAAAGCGTATGACATTCAAATAAAATACAAATAACATAATATAGATCAGAAAAATGGGGCTTGTTACTCTTGGCAAACTTAGAAAATCTAATTTGTATGCCTGCCACAGGTTTTTAAATGTCAGACAGAATACAAGTATTGTTGGTGTTTATTTAAAGTCGATACCTTAAGTTTTCATAGAGAAAGCTTAGTGCTATCAAATGTTCGCATTCTAACGCTGCGCAATAAAAGAATTGTAAAAAGTTATTGCTTTCAACACTGTCTTTAGTTAACAGCACTTTTGAAACACCCAAGACCTTGATTCTAAAAATAGAAACCTTTGCCTAATGGTATTAATTTCAAAGGAATATACATACGCGCAGAATCAGGGCCATTTAGAAAAAACATGTTCGTTACATCCACACAAATTCTGCTTAATCCAGTCATATTACAAAAGATAAATTTGTAAAATGACGGAAACTATTTAGCCAGTGATAACAATGTTAGACTAAATATTTAGCAAATGTTTTGCAATGTTTATGCTATGTAATGGAATCCGTTTGAAACCTTTCGTCACAGCGACATACGACGGTTTCAATCAGTTAAAAAGATCAAGGTTCTGTACTGCAAGTACTGACCAGTTTCATCGAGGATAAACCTGTAAGACAGCACTTTAAATGAGCAGTCGAAGGTTTGATCTTTATCTATACTGTATGCTTTCTTACATACGTTTGTCGAAGATGTACCCCTAGTGATCTCCATTCCTTGCTGGCAGTGTTTTCTCTTGTTAAGTTTCGAGAGTATCTTTTCCACATCGAAATGTTGATAACAACAAGTTTTGACTAATATATATATATATATATATATCATAAATCTCGTCAGTAATAAACTAGACTCTTGTTTTGGGTTTTTTCTTTTTTTTTTTTTTTTCTGTGTAATAATCAGTAGCTTCTTTTTCCAAAGCTGCTACTTATTTTGACCTCACGCATCACAAAGTAAAGGGATTTTTAAGTGCACAGCCACATGACTTCAGGTTCACCATTTGGCATTACAAGGCACTGATCGCGTTGTAAATCTAGATTAAACGCCCCTCCGACCAGCGGATTACTCGTCGAGGTGTTTTCATCGTGTTTAAAATTCGATTAGTCATTTCGTAACAAGATAACCATCAATGAGATCATAAATTCCTTATTTTGAAATATGATAAACATAGTTCAAATGTATAAGGGTATTTTTTCTGATTCCTATGGTGGCATATTTCTGCCGCGAGATACGAGATAGCTATCGTGATCATTTTAGAAAACTTTCACGATAATTCGAAGTTTCCTGGAAATTTTATCTAGATAGTGAAAAGTTTTCTGAAAAAAATATCACCATAAACTTTGTTATCTAGAAAATTTTATGTTGATTATTTCTCATTTGTGCACGAAGCTGACATCGAGGTAAAATTATCGCCATAGTTCTACCCGTTTCTCGATATCTATAAATAGAAAAATCACCATTTGGATGAACTCGGAAGTTTTTCACTGTACAGGAGACAAAGATGATCCGAAACCATATATACCGTGAATGTCAGTTGTGGGCACGAGCGTAAAAAAATCGTGATAACAGAAATATAGCGATATTTTTATCGTGAAACTTTTTGTTATCTAGATAATATTTCCAGGAAAGTTTGTTTTATCGCGATAGTTCTCTAAAATTATCATGATAGCTATCTCGTATCTCGTGGCAGAAATATACCACCATAGATTCCTTGTCCAAAAACTCTAAGAATGTGTTTTAGATACTGGCTTCTTACAAGAGGGCACCCACAGGTCAGTGTCGTGTTCAAAAACACAAACACGGACAAGTTCAGATATTGTTCTCGGTTTAATAGAAAATACTCTTAACTAGAAAATACTCTTCTTGTGCTCTCGGGTATTCGGTCATTTGGATTTTCATTATATCACGATAATGTTCCTGGTCTGTCATTAAAGAATAAGACAACTGTCTGAACCTTTCTGGAAGATCGGAACCTTTTCACAACTGCTATGTATGTATGTGTGTCTTTCAGAGCAAAATGCTTTTTGAGCCCGATATACTAGTAATACTTCAACTTTGATCTGAGAACATTTAGTTTTCAAGTCCTGCAAATAATTATCTCTTTGACATAGAGTGTACGATGTCTTATTCTTTAATTACAGATCAGGAACATTATCATGATATTCACTGAGAGTATATGTATTGTATATACGTTGTGCGTGTTATCAGATAAGTTATTCTGTGTCCATTTTAAACTTCGATATATGTAGTAAACATGTCAAAAGAGGTTCACAAATACTAGTAATCAATCTTGAACTGTCCACAAGATTATGTCATGTAGTCCTGAATGAAAATCTAATTGTAACCGAGTGCCTGAGAGCACATGTAGAGTATTTTTCAGTTTGCAAAATTTGCAATTGCTTTTTTTGCTTTTAATACAAATTAACCGAAAGATGATAACCTTTGTGAAATTCGTCGTGCGAGAATCTTGCATGCAAAGGGAAATAACAGTGGTAGCAAAAATGTAATACAGTACACGACTTTTGGCGATTGATTCAATTGTATCAATCATATAAATGTGACTCTCAAGTTTGCTTTAATCTTACAAGTGGATACAGGTTGATCTTGTGACAGTATGTTATTTTTCCTGGTAACAAATGCATAAGCTTGAGATAATTTCTCCTTTACTTTTTTTTTTTTTTTTTTTAAAGACACCCGCTGCAAAACGAATCAGCCGCTGGCAGGTTGTTTGTTGTAATTACTACATTTGATGGCATATTAAAGTCGAATTTTATATCAATTGGCCTATATCCATTTTTATAGATCGTGATACAGAAATCAAGCACATCCCATTGATGGAACTGATTCCATCAAGTTTGACGTCATACTACCGGTACCTTGGAAGCTTAACCACACCCCCTTGTTATGAGAGTGTTGTTTGGACGTTGTTCAACGAAACTATAGAAATCGCTGAAGAACAGGTATCACTAAAGGAAATTTATCGACTTTTTTTTATTTTACAATGAAGTACACTTTAGTAGTAGTTACTCATACAAAGTTTAACTGTATCGAGATACTCACATTTGTCTCCCTTTAAACAAAGCTTGAAATATGTAAATAAGCTCACCCTTCACTGAGTGTTGGATTATTTGGATCTAAAAATACTGTTGCGTTGAAAAAGATTTTTTTTTTTCGTTTTTCAAATGTCGGATGCTTTCCGCGAAGATGAAAATCTGTATTCTTGAGTTTTGCATCCGCTTTACTCCCGAGTGTATTTATTTATTATTATGTGCAAATTAATGTGTATTATCAAATTAGTATTACCTAAATATCACAGACTTCAGTTTACATTCAAACATGTATACATCTTTAGGTATACATGTATGTCAAGCCTGATTACGGAATTAATACACGATTATGTATGAATCACGCCCTGGCAAAAGGGGGGCTCAATGCATCTCTGCATTTTATGATACCTAGCAAGTCATCAAAGTATGATGGATCCATAAAATCAATTTTGTATAACAACCGGTCGAATTATAAGGTAGACTTGTCATTTGAAATTGTTTCGGCCCAGGTACGCCTGTGCGGACTGCGCAGGCTGACCTGGGTCGATACTTTTTGCAGATGCATTAAGCCCCCTTTTCACAGATCACGTCTGGTATATATTTCGCTGTCGTATAGATCACGTTCAGCTTGTATATACGTGCTGTCTGATCTTGGCCTGTACACCAAGCTCTGAATGAATAGCTTTAGTCGTGCAATTGCAAAGAAATAAAATTACGCTTCAAGAAATTTAAATTTGCTCAAAGGAAAGATATAAGATAATGTTAATAGAATAGTTTTTTTTTTTTTTAAGCTTGAACAATTCCGGAAAGCCATCTTTAATAATGACGAAAGCGATGGCGGTGTTTCTATGGATATTTCGGATGACTTCAGACCGCTTCAGTGTCTGTTTCATCGAAAAGTGTACGCAAGTCAAGCAGCTTTGAAGTTCAACCCTAACCCAGTCTATCAACCGGATATACATGCCCAGAATGTGAACGACGGGAGTCATGGAAACAGACTTAAACTTACTCTGTGTATCTTGTTCTTCTGTGTAATAACCAGTTTTGTATTCTAACCTGTGACATGTGTTCAAGCATTTTCGTTTAAGCTGACATTTCATTTTTCAATGCACGTAAAAAAGAGGAGTTTTCCTTTTAATTCCAACTTATATTTTCAAACTGAATTAGGACGAAAGTGAAAGCAGGGTTTCCTTTGAAAATCGGATAACTTTCGACTGGCTCTGTTAATATTCCGTTGGAAATTATATATAAGTCATGAAGTTTAAAAGAACAACTTTAAACCAGTCTGTTGACCGGAAACCAGAGCCAACCCAAACCCAACACACACTAGTAAGTTTTCGACGTGCGATTTGAAATCTCTTTGGCAAGAATATCACATTAATGATGATAATAATAATAAGAAGAAGAAGAAGAATTATACAGAAAATCATAATGATACTCTGTGGAGATATGAGAAAGATATGCAAGATCTGTTTTGTCTGGTCTTAATGTCTTGTTCTTATAATCACAAAAGTTGTCTGTGATACTTAGCGATTGAGTTCCTTTATTCCGTGTACAAGAAATCTCTGTCATGTGACTCCTATAACCATTGCATTTTCTATTTTTAAACAGAATTAACAGTTCACCGTTTATCCCTAGTCTCCTACAATCTCCGTGCAGAGTTGTCGTTCGTTACTCTCACCATACATCTCTGCAACTGGCTAAATGACAAGAATCTTGTCAAACCGAGGAAAACATGTTTTGTTACTGTTTAACTGTTTGATGTGTAACATGATGAAGTAGACAAAGGAAATATGATTCCGGATGCATTATAGGTGCATTCAAACTGATGAATTTACCTGTATACAATGAAACTATTTTTCAAGCTTCTTTACTGATCAGAATCTTACGCCAATTGTAAAAAAAAAAATGGCTGCGCCCATGAATGATGACAATTTCAACAAAATTAAAAAACAAGTTATCGTCTTTTAAAAGACATTTAAGCTTTTCAGAAAATCCCTCTTTTTCACATTTCCTACCACTAAGTCTGATTGGCCGTATGCTGTTTGAACGGCACACAAAACAACCGACTGGTCTTTCTTTCACCGGCGTTTGTGTCGCCATTTTGAGTTATGGTCATGTGACGAAAATATCACGTGATGACGGACTACTTTCTGAGCCAACTACAGAGGTGAATGGGAATGATCCGTAGTGTAAGAGAGTGAATCTCCTACCCACGAAAACTTACCAGTCTATCTTTGTGCTCTTAGAATTTGCAAATTGATGCTAGTAAATATAATCGATTACAACATAGGCTATTTTTAGAAATAGTGTAAACTACTGCAGGCTGACAATAGAGAAAATAGTTGACAAAGAAGAAAAATGTTTTTATATTCTCTGTGAACGTTGTAATAATCATTGTCATAACAACAACGATTGCTTGTTACAAGCAAAATCATTTTGCCACAATGTTTTCTGAAAGGATTCGATGTACAATCATGGGACATCTTTTTTTTCTGCAAAAATAGATTGTTGGTAATTCCTGCATCTTGTTTTTAATGACCGACATATGCCAAAGTTTTTTTTTTTTCCTACGAAGAGATTCTTTTTCATTTTCTCTCAGATGATAATATGATATAAATTTACGTGGAGTAAAAAAAAAATATATATATATATAATGAAAATCATATGTTGCAGAGCAAAATACGTAGATACAGTTCTTCAAAGGGGAAAACTCTGGTCAAAATTACGGAAAATAAGCTTCAATTTTAAATCTAAAAAAAAAACTCTTAAAGTAAAACTACTGCTCAAATAAAGGATTCTTCTTAAAAATGTGATGTTTGCCGATAGTAAAAAGGATAAACCGAAACAATTAAGGCACGAGACAGACCACAGTAGCAATTAGAAATGTTCAAATGTGTCAACAAAGACTTATTTTCTGATCATTTTTCTACAGTTATAAAAAGTCAGAGGGCATATTCTTCTTTTTTTTTTTTTTTTTTTTAAATTTGAACAGAAAAAGTACCTTCTAATATCTTGTAAAAGAAATGAAAAGAAGGCTATCAAGCGGGGCATTTTAAGAGATACTGTGCATTTTTTAGACTTATTACCTCCCTTTATAATACGTCTATTTTGGCGTTATTTGGCATCCCGATCATTCATAAATCTCTCACTTTTCTTCTGCATCTGTTATTTCCAGAATAAGCAGAGAAAACTGTGGCTTATGTCCTTAAATTTCGTTGATGTACTTTGTCTGTCAGTTGTACTATAGTTAATGGCTTAATGCTTTTGGCGCCATACATATGATTTAGCTGTCATTCGACGGCAGATGATATAATCTACTGAAAACCAGAAAGATTTTTTTCATATAGTTTTGACGAAACAAGCGGACGGTAAAGATCAAAGATCAGACTGCACGTTCTGTGTAGTCTGATCTCGATCTATATTGTCCGCAAAAGCCCCCTATTTTTCGCCTATTGCAAAATCTTGCTAATCGTAAATACAATGTATATACATGTAAAATATGAAATAAGCGTGAAAGAATAATCTCATTGCAAGATATGTTTTCTGTTTTCTGTTCTGTTTACAGGTGACGACAAAGCCAAAGAGTGTCACAAGATAAAACGCACAAGTTAATACCCTTTACCATACGACAGAATTTTACACCTGTCCAAATTGAAAGCATGTGCAGACGACAAATTAGATATGGCTCGTACTGTGAGATTTGTCAGTAAAAGGGCAGAAACTGCGGTGGGAATAGGAGAAAATGCTGGTTACCAGCCTATTCTCCTTTCCCACAATGTTTTCAGGGGGCCTCTTTTCAGGGTCATCAAAACTCGAGATTGTGTGGTAAACGGTTTTTAATACCCGACATCTTTAAAAAAGAGACTTTTTCTTACCTCTTGGGCAGAGGAAGATATAAATACTCGTGGTGCCGCATCATACCGAAATGTTTCCAAGTCGCAGTAGTCAAAAGTAGTCCCCATTGAAAATTGATATTAAACACTGCTGCTTCACCATAAGATAAAAAGAAAATATGTGTAAAAAGCAAATAAAAAACCTGCCTCGGGCAAAGATCGAACCCACAATATCCCGGTTCATAAGCAAACACTCTACCCCTTACAACAAAAACTAGCTAATACCCGGGCGAAACAAAAGACATGGCTTCGGATACCTCATTCATATTCGAGAGACATTGATCGAAGTGAACCGGTCTTGAGGCAATCAAATGCGGGCCAAGGTTATTTCTTCTGAGTCCTTGATTGCGCCCAAGATGTAGCGAGCCGACTATTGTACTGCATAGAACTTGGATCAAACACGACACCTTCCTGTCAATAAGCAAACACTCTACTGCGTTGCCACAAGAGCCAGCTCTATTGCCACGGCAGTTTAAGCACCAACTTATATTAGACCTGACTACACATATCGAAGGAATCCTACGTGACTCAGTAGTAAAGTATAGGACTCGCAACCGGGAGGTCCCTGGTGTTCCAACCTCTGGTGAAACCCAGAACATGCATGAATAAGCGAGTTGTCGACATGTTGTCCCTAAAACAATGTTGAAAGAGACACAAAATACAGTTCAATCAATCATCAATCAATCAATCAATCAATCAGTCAGTCAGTCAGTCAGTCAATCAATCAATCAATACACAGCTAGAATATGTTCTGATGAGTTAATGTTTTCAATGGAAACTGGATGCAATTTTATTGTGTCTGTGGAACTGTTCAGTGCCTGTGATCACATAGATGGCACACTCTAAAAACAGCAAACCCGTCTTCACTATGATTTTCCAATGTAAGTTCGTGCAAAGCAAAACAGAGTTTTCAAATGATGCGAGTCAGAAGGCAGCACTGGACAAATTTCATTGCAAGAAGTAGAAAAGCAAACGAGTTGTGCTCTGTGAAATGGGGGCTTAACCCTTTCCCAAACGACAAATTTTGGACTGGTCCAAATTGAAAGAGTTTGCAGACGACAATTTTGCATTTTATGAAAATGACAGAAAGGTCTCAAAAAGGGTAGAAAACACTGTGGGAAAAGGAGAAATTGCTCGTTACGAGCAATTTCTCCTTTTCCCACAGTGTTTTCAAAAGACTTGTACTGCAGACACGTGAAAACCAGGGCTTGTTTGGGAAAGGGTTAAATTAATGCATCTGCAAAAAGTATCCACCCAGTCACCCTACGCACTCCGCGCAGGTTGACCTTGGCCGAAACCTTTTGCTTTTGGTAATTTCTCTGCATATCAAAGGACCATCGTACCTCATGATTCAGTCGGATGTTATACAAAATGGATTGTATGAATCTATAATACTGTGGTGACTTGTCTGGTAAAATACTTAAGATGTACTGAGCCCCCTTTTCACAGAACAAGGCTCAAATGATTCTTTAGATAAAAGGCAGCAAAGGATCGCACATACTGATTTTAACACTTAAGCTGCTGAATAAATGAAACACAAATTTCTACTCAATACTAAACGCCCAAACATTGCGGTTTCAAAGTCGATTTCACGGGAAAGAAAATACCGTACCGGAGAGTGTAGATCAAAGATCAGACTGCACGTTCTGTGCAGTCTGATCTTGATCTACACTGTCCGCAAAAGGTCAGTGGGTCGCGATCAGCAGCTTAAGGGTTAACTTTATCTTTGACAGTTAATAGGTCAATTGTGTGACAACATCCGCCCTGAAAATATCTGCCAGTTTTCAGTCTGAGAATTCAAAAATAGATACCGACCAATGCTTTGAAATACACCAGAGTATAGCCGGGTACCATACATTTTTTTTGTATCTATATCGACACAATCTAGAGACAAATCTTATCTGACAGTTCTCGAATATGATACATCGTAACTGAACATTTCATCTGATTCACTCCACTCGTCACAACTCGGCCGATTCCGTACCTACATCTAACCTCGTCCGTATAAAGAAGGCTTCCATTTTGAATTACCAATCACATGATCTTAAACATGGCGGCGCCCCTGTAGATCGCTTAGCAACGACATGAACAACTACTGTGAAGTTATTCACTTCTATCGATCTGTCGATGAAAGCTCCTAACAGAATTGATAAACCACACTAAAAATTGAATGTACAAACTGTTTGCCTACTGAAATACTTTTAGAAAGATAACGATAGAAAATTTACTCATGTGCTCTTTCTAAAGAGGAGCCTTACAATTTCAATAACGGTAAAGCGGTGTGCTTCCGGAGATGTGCGAAATGTACCGTGTAGGTGCATATCAAGCTACGTGATACAGCCGAGGGATTTGATCACCGGATCACCCGAGGTATGCCGAATGGATTCACCCATGAGTCGCTCTTAGTGCACAGTGACCTTTCATATACACATCTCATGCCCAAGTGGCATGTCCGAGAAGCAAATAGCGTCTTCTTGCTCTCAACCTGATCGATGGAGAGACGTATGTGTACTTCCGCGCTTGTATTTCCGGTCCTCGTTCCGGTTGGCCAGGTGTTCAAAATATTGTTAGTGATTTACAAGATTGTTCAATCGCAAATATGCTAGCTGTTACGATATACTTCCTAACACATCTATTACGTATGTTGCAGTATAAGCAGAAAAAAGTACAAAGGGATCGCGAAAAGGAAACACATCGTAGCTTGCCGACTGCTTTTTTTTTTCTCTCTCTCTCTCTCCATTGCAACAAAACTCAAATAAACTGTTTAACCATCTAAAGAGAAAAAAATATATATTTTCTTCTTTTTTTTTTTTTCCTCACCTGAAACCAAATTAACAAAAGTCAGTATTTGTGCACAGAACCAACCGTCTGAACTTTAATTTTGATGTTTATCTGACTTAAACAAAAGATACGTTAGAACCAGAACTACATTTTACCGACCAAAAACATCCTTTTCACTTACTTGGTACCTAAAGGCGCAATGGCCATCATAAATGAACACACAGATAATACATCGTTTTCGCAAGCCATTTCTTTAAAGGTAGTTAACTACGCTTGTAAATCGTTATACGGGATTTATGCATGATTTTCACCGATTAACCAGCACAGCACAAAACACAACTTGCTTTCGAAGACAATGTAGATCACGATGTGTTATCTAATCTTTGTCTACACTGTCTAGTATATTTGAAAGACATTCTGCAAGTATGAGTAGTTTTACAAATACCGGTACCTGCCCACTGGATAGCAATTATGCAGATTTTAACCACATTTAACCCTTAGGCTGCTAGGCGAGACTCACTAACCTTTTGCGAACAGCGTAGATCAAGATCAGACTGCACAAAACGTGCAGTCTGATCTTTGGTCTACGCTGTCCGATAAAGATATATTTTTTTCCCAGAAAAAAAGTTTGAAAATCATTTATTTCGACTTTTACAATCAGCTTCGAAGTTTCGTTTTACTTATTCAGCAGGATAAGGGTAAACGCATTTTCGTATGAACCGTTAACGTATTAAAATTAAGGTACGTGTATTTCCTTCCTGGCTGTATCTGTTTCCCGGGCATTTCAACTAAGATCCCTGTAAGGTTGCCGACATTCAAGTTTATATTGCGACCGAGAGAGGTAATTTTGTATTGAATATTAAGAAAAAGATCTCGATCTCTCGATCTCTGTCTCTCTCTCTCGCTCTCTGTTATAGCCATAGATCTAACCAAGCCCTGCCTATTATACGCTTTCTTTGCGACCTTGCTGGTTCGCTTATCTAGATCCTAGATTTATGCGCGTTGCTACATCGAACTATTTTGCAATCCCTCTCTCTTAACTCTTTACCACAAAACAAAAATGTAGACTTGTCCAAATTGAAAGCATTTGCAGACAACAATTTAAACTTGCCTAAAATGATGGAATTTGTCTTTGATAGGGTAGAAAACAATGGGGGGGAAAGTAGAAAATTCTGGTTACCAGCATTTTCTTCTTTTCCCATAATGCTTTCAAAAGGCTTCTTCCTCAGGGTCATTAAAAACCAGGATTGTATGGTTAAGGGTTTAGCACTAGAGACACTTAACCCTCTACGGAGGTAGCCTATGGTACACGTGAAAAGATGAGCTGTCTTCGCAGAATCAATATACTATGAATATCCGTCTAACACGAGGCGTGATATACCCCTTCAAACAGATCTCTCTAACACTGTAACCCACTGTATCTTTTCTAAATCCAGCAATGAATAGGTGCGCTGTCTGCGATATACTGCTTCAAAAAGATGCTTTTACAACCGACTGTATCTTTTTTTAAACCCCCAAACCGTGTAACCCTTTACCAAGCGATCCCTCTATAACGGATTTTTTCAGCAGACGCAGAAGACGAGAGCAGACAGTGGACTACGGACTTTTGTGTAGAGTTGTCTCCAAAGATTTATCCACTTCCCAAAAGTTACGAGCATACAAGATACTTTTATACTATTTAATTATTCCACATACCCTTTCCATCGATTAAATTGCTTTGTATTTCAAATAAACCATGCTCTGGGAAAAGAGGGGCTTAATGCATCTGCAAAAAGTATCGATCCAGGTCAGCCTGCGCATTCTGCGCAGGCTGACCTGGGCCGAAACATTTTGCTATTGGTCCATATTCTGCAGCTCAAAGGACCAGTCTACGTCATAATTTAGCTGGTTGTTATACAAAAAGGATTTCATGGATCCATAATTATGTGATGACTTGCTTAGTATTATGTATCATGGAGATGTATTAAGATACCTTTTGCAAGAGCATGGTTCAATACTATCAAATCTATGTCTGCATAGCCCTCTTTGTGGTATTCCATACGCGTATGCGTTAATCAGAGAAAACTAGGACTTTTGCTCCAGCAAGTCAAACACTAGTAGTTGGATATGACTGGTATGCTCTGCGGAGGAGATTTACCACCCTGCCTGTTTGACCATACTACTCCCTTCTCTGAAAAAAAAAAAAATGTTTGCAAATAAAAGTAAAGGATAAAAGTCTTTAACGTAAAGTTGAACGAAATTTCTTAGAGTCAGTGATATAGATGTCTCAGACATATCGGCCTAGCAGAATTTCAACACGAAAAACAACTAACACTTCATTCTTTTAACACAGATTTTAGAATAACCGCTATGCTTTGAAATAAGTTCATGAAAACTTCATAAACCTCGAACATTTATACTTGAAGTTATTGCAGATTCCACCTGTTCTATTACTTTACCACATTGTGACAAAGAAAAGAAATATCTCATCGAAAGTTTTGTAATTTCTTGATCGCGAATATCAGTTATATCTGTAACAGTGCTGTTGATTTATCGATCGTTTCAGGCCTGACCAAACCATGGCCAAAGGTGCGGGAAAGGGGAAAGCCACGCCATCGATCCTTGAATGCTGCGCTGCGTGCGGGACAGCAAGTACGTGAAACACAACAAATTTACTCGACAATACAAAAACCAGTTCGACGGGGAAATTAATTCAGTTTGGCCTTTGCTCATCATTTTAAGTAGTAGATTCTCTTGGATCGTGGACTAGCCACTTCCACACTGTGCGTCAAATTAGTCGTAAACAAGTTGGCTTCTTTAAAAAGAAGCCAGGAGAAGTCAGCATCAATGTAGTTTATTGACTTTAAATTTCAATAAGTAAGGCATTGTATGATTGCCGCTGCAGAGAAACCTCTTTGGCATTAAATGAGAGACACGTGACCTTCCCGCGTTTTCAGGTCGCGTGATATTTTCCCACGGTGATCTTTCTCTTTTTCAACGAAATTCATTTTTCCCCTGCTTAGATTTATTTGTTTAATGAAAAAATACAACTATTGGAGGGGTCACTTTGTATGAAGATAATGACTGTAATTGAAACTATCCTATGAATACAAATAATGAATAATTGAAAATATCCTTTGAGGTCAAGCAAGAATTAGCTCCCTTAGTTGTAGTTTCCGGTTTTCGGGCAGATGAATGATGGAACAGAAAATAGAAGAAAAAAAAAACTATCAAAAATAATCTTGGCTTTTGTATCAACCGTCGAAACACATTGGCAATCAAATCAATACAAAAATCTTTTTTCGAAATCCATCACATTGGGGATTGTATATTACATACGATCCCTGGTCATCTAAAAACAAAACACGTCTATTTCCTCTTTCAGGTTTTTGCATGGATTTCAGTTTATTTATAAAACCATGACGAAACAGAATGTGTATTAGAACAATTTCGGAAAAAAGTGTATTTAGATTGCAATCTCTGAGGCAGTCTGCCTTTTAAACTCACCACTGATGACCTCTCCAATAATAAAGAAATTGTTCGAATGTAAGCTTAGAGTATCATTTCGTTATCAATCACTGCCTAGCACCTTTTAAAATAATCTTCCACTTGGCTGTTGCAATTCTCCAAATATTGCCCATTAAAAAATCAAAGGTCACAGGAATACAATGATCTAAGCAATGCAACACTGCTGTCAATTGATAGTTAAAAAACGACGGTATTTTATTTAAATTCTTGTGTTTATTTTTTTAATGATGTTTACAGCAAAATTGAAATTTTTAGGTCACCTCATGGCATCGTAACATTTCAACATTGCGCCCCCACACTCCCATCCCCTGCAAAAGATAGTTTTAGGATTATAACACCCCAACCTAACAAACAAAGAATTAAAATCAATTCTGAAATTAAATGACTTGTTTTGAGTTATTTTAGTGGCTTAGTTTACAAGGAAGCACCTCAAAAGTTCAGAGGTCAGCCATCTTAGACATACTGTGACCTGACGTCACAATAACGCTCGCACATCTCAGACTTGTGTACGAAAACTCGTTACGACTATATTACAAAGAAAACAAGCAAAGCTATGTGAAAAACTACAAATGACATGTTCCAATCATCAAGTTTTTATCATATCAAGTTAAAACTATGTCATTTTTGCTTCAGAAAAAATACTGCAATAACAAAACAGCAACAACAACAAATTGTTGATTATTTTGCTGCATATAAAACAATTGACTCTCTTCAAAACGTGAATATCGGCCAATTCCTGGCGGTTAGAAGTTAAGTTCAGGCTTGACTTCCTACTCAAGACTAGATTTTCATTGTGCTGAGATACAAACCCAGTTACAATGTGATTCAAAATCTCTCTCTTCTTTACTCTTCATTTAAGCACTAACAATGATTCTAGCCGTAACAGTACATATTTGTAGGTATAGACAAGTTTTACAAAGGTCGAAAGTTTGAAAATTACATTATGCAAAGCACACTACATTCATTTTACATATATTCAACAGATTAATTCTTTTTTCGTTGTGGGAAGGGAGGAAATGCTAACAGACAATGATAATACAGTGTGTAAATAAAAAACTTAAGCACTTTATTTGACTACGAAGTGTTTCTTAATTTGTTTTCGAAATTTATACAGTTTGAAAGGTTTATGATCGCCTTTTTTTTAAGAGCATTAGCAAATAGAACTTGTCCAAAGATGGCGATCTGCAGTATTTTCTGCTAAGATATTTCTAAGGAATTTGAGTGTACTAGGAGCAAACTAATAAAAAGTGATATTCATTTTTTACCTTTCTCATATTGCATGTCGTACAAAGACGTTCTTCACAAGGGATGTTAATATCGAGGTCATGGGATGATGTTCTAAATCTGGTAGCTCATATTTAGGCTCATACTGTAGGTCAAGATAAGGTTCTAGTTGTAATGTATTTTCAAATACTCTGTATGCTGTTAATCTTGAAGAATAGTTTAGATTAGCAGTTACTCACACTGTATGTATAACCATCTTCACAATCATTTAACAAAAATGAGTAGACCGTTATAACGAGTGCGTTTTCTGGTTGCCTAAGGATATTGGCTCAGTATCTCAACATATTAATCTTTCTATCGAAGCTAAGTGGCATTCTACCTGTTTCACCAAATATAGTTACTAGAGGTGTAGATTTTCTAACATTCAAGATTCTACGAATAGGGTTTGTATGCAGAGCTTCTGTATCTTTTGCATCATGACTACCCCATATGGTTTATGCAAAATTAAGAACGAATCAAAAAGAGCAGACTTTTGCTATAGGGGTAAGTGAATATTTGAAAATACCTTCTATCGATTGTACTGTAAAATAGACGCACGTCTTGCTATATCTTCCTGCGTGCGGAACCAACTTCCCTTTTTAGAAAACGTTAAACCTAAATACTTGAAGCATGTAACTTTTTCTATATTTGTCGGCAAATCGAAAATGTGAGGTGTGTGAAACGGCCCTTGTCAAAGATCATCGCTTTGGTTTGGGGTTTATTTAAGTTTCCAAAGTTTGCAATATGTTTCAATGTCATGTAACTGGAGAGTCGTTGCTGATATTGCAAAAACAACCTGGGTCCACATTCACCAACCATTTTTTAAGAACATTCTTAGTCTTTATATCCAGAATTTCAGTCTAAATTTGAAAATAACTTAACTTCTGGTTTGCCAAACCAAATGGTTTAGCCAATCAATGTTTTGTTACTTTCAAATTTAGGAAATTTTGGAGAATAAGACTAAGAATAATTTTTCAAGTTTTCAAGAGTCCTTTTTTTTTGGGGGGGGGGGGGGGGTCGTTAAAACTCGGGATTAAATGGTAAAGGTTAACCACTTTTTTCTATTCATTTTTCAGCTATGATATGTTTGATTGTTCTCATAGTGCTGACACTGTTTGCTCTCGGCATTGCTAAAATCGTAATTGGTGAGTCTACTTTAATTACCATCAAAAGTAAATACCCTTAAAAGACTTTAAAAAAACATCGTGGTAAAAAGGGGACACACGTTCTGATATGTTCGGGCATATGTCACTATGTGCAGGCAACTAAAATCATCTTCTGATCTCTATCATTCTTTTTTCAAATCCTTTTTTAAGATATTCTCCATATCATTATCATATTAATTACCTTGTTATATATTTCAAAGTATTGATCTACTTTTTTTTTCTAATTCATTCATATTTTCCCTTCTCTTATCGCAGCTCTTGTAAATACCAATCTTTCCCCCATCGCAAAGCACAACGGTTAGACTTGAGATGTCCTGGAATATTGCAAATTAACATCAATGTCTTTTTCAGTTCATGTACAATTTTAAGTTATTTAATAGATAAAGGATTTGTGTGTATTACACGACCACTCTAATTCTTTGGATGATAATGAAGCAAGGAGAATAAGGTTATGAGGTACAAAGGATATGGAGTACTACAGCTTGCCACTCGTGTGGAAGGGCTATTGTGTACAGATTTTCAAAATGACCTGGGTCTGTATTCATTCTTAAGAACTTTTCTAGTCTTATTCGCCAAGATTTCTTAAATTTGAAAATAACATGGCTTCTGAATGGCTAAACAAAGCGGTTTAGCCAATAAGAAGTTGTGTTACTTTAAAATTCAGAAAATTCTGGAGAATATGACTAAGAGCGTTCTTAAGAATGGTTGGTGAATACAGGCCCAGCTGGTGATCATATTTTAGCACAGACAATATCTTAAGAAATAAACTAAATCAACGAACCTTTCAATATCTTTTAATGTTTTAATTGCTTAATAATTCTTGCACAACTTTATTGCATAAAAATGAAAATAATTTATTTAAAGTAATGCTGCAATACTGAATTTGTATTGGAAACTTTCCATGTGTGTTTGTGTTGTTTTGTTTCCAGAAAAAAAGTCTTTGGACTTACCCGTTTAAAAGCATGTATTTAGTGCCAAAAGAAACCCTCTGCCTTCAGTGCATTAGCGCTTTGATTTCATAGTGATTTTCATACTGTTATTAACCGCTTATTTAAATTATCTAAACGCGATTGGTTTTCCTTTTCATTTTATTTTCCATTCCTAGTTGTGGGTGATTTGAGCGGCGAAATCTTGTTTTCATCAACATGTTTGTTTTCATTCGCCAGAAAATAACTTAAAACAGTTGAAAACTCTTCAACAAAGATGCTATTTCTGACAACAAATTAGGGTTTTTGATGCTAGGTTCAGAAAAAAATAAAACATTTGTACAAGTGAATTGTGGTTTAATCGTATCAATTCATATGTAAAGAACTATCATTGAGGAAAAAATTGAACATTTCATTACTATTCACGACAACGAGACTATATCAGACAAGCATCCCACATTACAAAGAGCAGTTTCTCCTTTTATAACACCGTTTTTCAGTCGTAGTCTATATGAAGAAGCAACATCTTATCTGGGGAAGTAATTATTTTACGGAAAAAAAGAATATAATCTTTATTCGCAGGCGCTGTATACATACATCAATGCAGTCTGCAGAGGCTGGTGCCCATTTATCTCATTGTGAGCGGTGTGACACCAATCCTGCTTGGAGGCTTCGGGAGACAGAGTGAGAGCGATTCTACCTCGCTAACGGCGGCGGATGTCTGTGGAATGATTGGCTTTCTCTTCAATGTGGCTTGGCTTATCTGTGGTAAGCAAACAAAAGGACTAACCCCATTTCTGTAGAGGCTATTCATAGAGAATAGATGGTTGGTGTCTTGGATGGGTTAAGTTTATTGGGCAAGGCGGAGGAATTTATTTGGGGAGCCGAAGGCGAACCGAATAAATTTCGGAGCCGAGTTGTGGCGAAGAATTCTATTACATCTTAGATAATAAGAAAAATCAATATAGGCGTCGAATTTTAAGCGATAATTATACTGTAAAATATTGGACCGGCACCTAAAACAAAGTAGTTCAGGCTGGTGACATGACCACCTAGCCTAATAAACCTCGATCACGTGACCAACTGACATAATAAACCTAGCCACGTGGTCAAGTGACCGTATATCACCAAGTTTATATGACCCCGTGTTATACGACGAGTTTTATATGAGGTGACGGGATAAATATCTTTCAATGTCTATCAAATACATAACCGACAAGCTTTAGAAGGCATGTAAAATGTTGCTTTAAGTTGTATAGATACATGCAAGGGGTTAGAGTTAGGATCTATCCCGAATGTTTTTAACCCTTAGGCGGCCAAGCGCGACTCAAGGACCTTTTGCCGACAGTGTAGATCAAGATCAGACTGCACAGAACGTGTAGTCCAATCTTTGATCTACACTTTCCGAAAAGAAGATATCTGCACCCCCAATACCTTTAAAATAGCAAAATCTTAGTTTTTACAATCGGCTTGAACGTTTCGTTAGCAGGAAAAGGGTTAAGACGCTTTCAACTCGGGGTATGTGACAAAAGTATGTATAGGCTTAGAATAACGAGTTATCATTTTCAACTAAAACGATCTGGGTACCAAATTGTCGATGATAGAGTAGTTTGATTGCAGTACCAATTGGGACCATGACCAAAACCATAGCGCAAAGCTATGATCTTTAAAAATGAGTCGCCAAGAGTTTGGTCCGTATTCACCAACCAATCTTAAGAACATTCTTAGTTTAATTCGCAAGAATTTCTTAAATTTGAAAGTAGCACAACTTTTGATCAGCTAAACTGTTGAAAGGAACTCTCATCTATCGGTGCTGACCGACATATTCAGAGCCGGTTCACATAATCGGGGCCTTTGATTATTTGTGTAACTTTGTGTTATTTCTTTTCAACTCTTTGCCAGTAGCGAATGGGAAAGTTCAAGACATTAATTCACAATTTTAGTACAGCAAGACTCTCTCTAATTTGCTTATTTAACCCTTTCCCAAACGACAAATTTTGGACTGGTCCAAATTGAAAGAGTTTACAAACGACAATTTCAAATTTGATGAAAATGGCAGAAAGGTCTCAAAAAGGGTAGAAAACACTGTGGGAAAAGGAGAAATTGCTCGTTACGAGCAATTTCTCCTTTAGCCACGGTGTTTTCAAAAGACTTGTACTGCAGACACGTGAAAACCAGGGCTTGTTTGGGAAAGGGTTAATTGCAATATCAACTTGAAATTAGGTCTTTCACGTATTATTTCGGCTACGGTCAACCCACGCCACAGATGATTCAGACAATACCGTACACATACTATAACTTTCCGTAGTGTAAAAACACCTTGAAAGACCAGTGCATTGCATGGCATTCTCCTTTTTTTCGAATTTCCAAGACATAAAAACACACAAATACAATAAACGACAAGCTTACAGGTTTCTTGAGTTGTTTTGGACCGATATTTTCGGAGCCGGAAGACCAACACAACTTTTTTTATCAGAGCCATTGGCTCCGAATATGAAGTTTCCTACCCGTGAACGTTATTTTGTTGACAAGTAAAGCGGAGAATACGGTAAAAATATTGTTTTGAGTCAGGTTGATCGATTCAATGGTGTTTTACGTCGCTTTTAACATTCCTTCAGTCACATCACGCCGACAGCTCACATATTAATGTATGTCCTGAATTTCACCAGTACTAAGCTAGTGCTCTGAAGCGTCTTGCCCTAACTCAAGAACTTTGATTCCAGGTCCATATTCACAAACCATTCTAAAGAACGTTCTTTGTCTTATTCTCCAAGATTTTCCAAGTTCGAAAGTAATATAATTTCTGATTGGTTAAACTATGTGGTTTAGCCAATCAGAAGGTGTGTTACTTTCAAATTTGGAAAAATCAGATGAAAAATAAGACCACGAATGTTCCTAAGAATGGTTGGTGAATACGGACCCAGGGGCTCGCAGTTTATGATTGAGAATGAGAAAGAAGGGGATATGTAGAATATTCATTGTTTAGGTATATGAACATATCTCTATTGTTTGAATGCAGGATCTCCGATACAAACGCGGATGTACATGTAACATATCCTCTAGACAAGTTATTGTCTCCTTGAAAGTTTTATCCCTTATCCTTCTAAATAAGTGTGAAATGGAATTTTCAAACCGATTGTAAAAAACCCAAATTTTCCTATTTCAAAGGTATTTTTGGTGGAAAAATATCACCTCATCGGACAGCGTAGATCCAAGATCAGACTGCACGTTCTGTGCAGTCTGATCTTGATCTACGCTGTCCGCAAAAGGTCAGTGGGTCGCACGTAGCAGTCTAAGGGTTAATAATTCTGCAACTTCTGTCTTTCTGCTGATTAAAGTTTTCAACGTTTAATTAATCTCAAACTGACTGACAGTATCATTTGAGGCATGCTTTTGCAAAAGGGGGTTAAATGCTTCGCCGTGATGCACTGCACCAAGCAAGTCTTCACATAATTAAAAATCCATAAAATCCCTTTAGTCAAACAACCGACTGAATCTGGGGGTAAACTAGTCTGGATTACCTGCCCCTACCACTACGTTATCGGGTCAGGCAAAGCGCAATAATGGCGGCCTCAATGGCGTCCTGAAGCCACTGGTCACAACTCGGCCGATTCCGTACCTACATCTAACCTCGTCCGTATAAAGGCGGATTCCATTTTGAATTACCAATCACATGATCTTAAACATGGCGGCGCTCCTGTAAATCGCTTAGCAACGACATGAACAACCACGATGGAGTTATTCACTTCTATCGATCTGTCGATGAAAGCCCCTAACGGAATCGATAAACCACACTTAAAATTGAATGTACAAGTTGTTTGCCGACTGAAATATTCTTAGAAAGATAACTATAGAAAATTGACTCATGTTTTCTTTTTTAAGAGGGGCCTTACAATTTCAATAACGGTAAAACGGTGTGCTTCCGGAAACGTGCGAAATGTACCGTGTAGGTGCATATCAAGCTACGTGATACAGCCGAGGGATATGATCACCGGATCATCCGAGGTATGCCGAATGGTCCTGAAGCGTAGCGCTTCATGCTTTCTTTCCTGTTTATCCCAATTTCATGTGATCCAGTTTGATCATTGATTAAAATGAAATCAATTTTGTACAAAATATACATTACCGAATCTAAAACGTGCTGTTGGGGTAGGGTTTAAATATAAATTTGACTATGAATCATTTTAAAAGTAGTACTCTTGAAGTACGGCGGGGTACCAGACTAGAGGTAAACTGGAGAATCAGTGATACTCTCAGTGCAAAAAGGTTAAAGCGAACACGCCATTGCGACAGTATGCATGTATCTCTTTTGATAAATACATATATATGCCTGTATCTGTATAACAGTCGAATTTTGCATGATGGTTGAACACATTTGCCATCCAATCCAACCCCTCATATTTTCACATGAGAAATATCTTAAAAAGATAGACGCCGTACAAGAGATACTGGAATATGAATATTGAAACTCTTTTTGGCTCAATATTCATGAAGTAAAATAATGAAAAGTAACATCACGAGTAGTTGCCTATTTCTCCTCACTGTTTTTCATCTTTTTTTTTTGAAAGTAGATTGGGTTAATTGGTAACGCTTATGAAAATAATTAATAATAATCATTCTCTACTATATTATTTTGCTATGGTATGAATCAAGGCCCCGGGTATCGATTATCAGTAGCAACGCATGTTAATAGTGGTTTGATAAGTGTGTGAGCAAATATGCCAGCAAAGGCCTCGCTGAATAAACGTGTGCACATTTTTTACCAATCGCAAATTACCGTCTTTTAATCCTTTATCTGTACCAAGAAAGAGGTCAAAAGCGAGCGCATTCAGCTACGCCAAATAAAGAAGGCGCATGCGCATTTATGTAATGGTTAAGTATTTGCACCTAACTGTGTGTTTGCCATTATTTCTGCCCTTTCGTATGCAAAGAACAGCTTGAAAGTACTAAGAAACGACACATTGCCGTCATGGATTAAGATCAGCAACTTTCCCTCATCTGTCAAAAGAAATTTGCCACATTGCTGAAATAATGCTGAAAACGGGTCAAATGATCCAAAACCCGTATTACTTCAAATCAAATTTATTTTAATTTCAGGTACGTTTTGGGTTTACCCTACCTTTGCTAAGACCCATGCAAGTCCTACGGCTGGTTACTGTAACGCAGTTCTGATCGACTTTGCCTTTGCCATGGTGACGCTTGACTGGATATTTGCCGGATTCTGGATCATCTTAATAATTTACATGCTCTATCGTACCTATTGTATGCCAACAACTGTGCAGCCTTCTAACGTATAGGTAAGTCATAGCTGCCGGTTGTTGATTGGGTCGTTAAATGAACGGTGTTTTGTGCTGTTTTCAACTTTACGAGTATTTCAGTCACATCACGTTCACTAGTTGGATAACGTTTACAAAATGCCTATCCGCATGATACATTGGAATTAATGCTTAGGACTTGAGTAGTAAATGTGCCAGAAAAGTTGGCTTCTTTGAAAAAGAAGCCAGGAGAGGTAAGCATCAATGTTTTCAAATAGTTTATTGGCTTTTAATTCCAATATATTATATTGGTACATGTAAACAAACAAGTAAGGCATTATGATTATGATTGCTGCTGCGTAGAAACCTCTTATGCGTTATATGACAGACACGTAACCTTCTTCCCGCGTTTTCAAGTCGCGTGATTTTTTTCCCGCGGTGTCCTCTTTTTTAACGAAATTCTTTCTTTTTTGCTTAACTTTATTTGTTTAATGAAAATTTACCGAACTATTGGAGAGATCATTTGCAATCAAATCAATATAACAAATCTTTTTTTGAAATCGTCATATAAAAACAAACCACATCTATTTCCTATTTCAGTTTTTTGATTTCGGTTTATTTATAAGACCATGACGAAACAGACTGGGTATCAGAACAATTTTGCCAAAAGGCTAGATTTAGACAGCAATTTATGAGGCAGTCTGCCTTTTTAACTCACCACTGTTGGAGAGGTCTGATCGTGACTCATAAGATGTTGGCAGGCCCTTTCATTAGAGCTGACAATGTGATGGGCAAACACTTCAATTGGCTTTTTTACATCATGCATTGACAAAGTCTTTCTCTCTCCTCCTTTATTCCGCTCTCGAATCGATTGAATTGCAAACTGTTCACTACTTTCTTTCAGCTAAGTGAGTGACAGTGTATGACAGTGTTTGTTTCCTCTTCTGCATGCTTTTGTTGTTAATAATTTAAGGGTGGCAACTTCATAAGCTCTTCTACTACTGCAACATTTTCAAAATAATGAGCCATGTTCTATGAAAACGGGGCTTAATGCATCTGCGAAAAGTATCGACCCAGGTCAGCCTGCGCAGTACGCGCAGGCTGACCTGGGCCGAAACTTTTCGTTATTGGTCATTTTTTGTATGTAAAAGGACCAGTATACCTCATGATTTAGACAGTTTTTTGACAAAATGGATTTTATGGATCCATATTAACATGAGGACTTGCATCATGGAGATGCACTAAGCCCCCTTTTCTCATACTTATGGGATAGGGAACCCCGTTATAGTCGTACTCATGGGAGAGAAAACGCTGTAGTAGTCGTACTTATTGCAGAGAATACGCCATTGCAGTCGTTTTTATGGGATAGAGAACTCCGTTATAGTCGTACTCATGGGAGAGAAAACGCTGTGGTAGTCGTTGTTATGGGAGACAAAACTATGACAACTACATAAACTTCATGGTACCCTGCATTAGTGCGAATGTTATAACGCATTAGTGCGAATGTTATAACCTCTCGTCTGAAAAAGTACGGCTGCTACATAAATTTGTTGTTAATTTTTTTTTAATATTGTCTACCTCAGCAAAAGAATTTGTACTATATGGTCTCCTTTTGCATTGTTACGACTTCAATATCGACCTCTCCTGCATAAGTGCGACTACTAAATAGCATTTCCTCTCCCAAACCAACGACTACGACAGCGTTTTCTCTCCCATAAGTACGACTAAAGCGGGGTTCTCTATCCCATGAGTGCGACTACAATGGAGAATTCTCTCCAATAAGTACGAGTACTATAGCGTTTTCTTTCCCAGAAATACAACTATTACAGCGTTTTCTCTCCCATAACTATATTATAGCGTTTTCTCTCTCATAAGCACGACTACATGATGGCATTTTCTCTCCCATAAGTACGACTAAAATGGCGATTTCTCCCCCATGAGTACGACTACTATAATAGTTTCTCTCCCATAAGTATTACTGTCATAGCGTTTTCTCTCCCATAAGTACGACTACTATAGCTATAGCTTTTTCTCTCCCATAAGTACAAATACTATGGCGTTTTCTCTCCCATAAATACGACAACTATAGCGCTTTCCCTCCCATAAGTACAACTACTGTGGCGTTTTCCTTCCATAAACACGACTACTGTAGCGTTTTCTCTCCCATAAGTACGACTACTATAGCGTTTTCTCTCCCATGAGTACAACTACTATAGCGTTTTCTCTCCCAGAAGTACGACTACTTTAGCGTTTTCTTCCCATAAGTACAACTTCTATGGCGTTTTCTCTCCCATAAGTACGACTACTATATTGCTTTCTCTTCCATAAGTACAACTACTATGGCGTTTTCCATTCCATAAACACTACGACTATGGCTTTTTCTCTCCCATAAGTAAGACTACTATAGCGTTTTCTCTCCCATGAGTACAATTTCTATGGCGTTTTTTTCTCTCGCATAAGTGCGACCACTTTAGCGTTTTCTGTCCCATAAGTACAACTACTGCATATGGCGTTTTCTTTCCAATATGTAAGAGTAATATAGTGTTTTCTTTTCCCATAATACGTCTACTATAGCGTGTCGTCTTCCATAAGAACAACAGCTTTAGCGTGTTCTCTCCCGTAAGTATGAATGCTATAGCGATATCTTTCCCCCCCCCCCCCCACAGTGTGAAAACTACATCGATTTCTATAGCATAAACATGACCACAACATCGACTTCTATATCATAAGAACAACTACTTTATCGTCTTCTGTAGCATAAGTAAGACAACGTGTCGATTTCTATAGCATAAGCACGGCCACTATATCGACTTTTATAGCACAAGCATACTTATATCGACTTCAATAGCATAAGCACGATTATATCAACATACATTGCATAAGCATGACCTCTATGGTCATTTATAGCATAGTTATGGCCACTATATCGACTTCTGTAGCATAAGCAAAACTACTACTTTGACTCCTATGGCAATAGCACCACATAGCATAAGTATGACTAGTATGTCGACCCCTGTAGCATTAACCCTTTCCCAAACGGCAAATTTTGGACTAGTCCAAATTGAAAGAGTTTGCAGATGACAATTTTAAATTTGATGAAAATTGCAGAAAGGTCTCAAAACGGGTAGAAAACACTGTGGGAAAAGGAGAAATTGCTCGTTACGAGCAATTTCTCCTTTTCCCACAGTGTTTTCAAAAGACTTGTACTGCAGACACGTGAAAAACAGGGCTTTTTTGGGAAAGGGTTAAGCACAACTTGTACATTGACTCCTACAGCATGAGCACGACCACTACATTGACTTCTACAGCATAAACATGACTACTATATCGACTCCTATACCTAGCACGACTAAGCGTACGCAAGACTTAGCGTACGCAAGACAACTATATTGACTTTTATAGCACAAGGATGACTTGTAACTTGACTCCTTTAGCTTGCACTCGACTAATGGATCGACTTCTACAGCATAAGCACGACCAGTATATCGACTTCTATAGCATATGGGCGACTACTTCATCGATTTATAAAAATAGAGGCACAACCACTATACCAACTTCTAAAGCATAAGCATGACTAGTTGACTACCAAATCGACTACACTACTTTAACATGAGCACAGCTACCATATTGTTTAACATGGCTACTGTTTGACCGGTTCCCTTCAAGTACGGCTGCTACATAGAGGGTATTTTTTTGTGACAAATCGAAATTTATTTCATCGAGTGAGCATTATCGGTAATATTTTCACGAGTGGCTGCGCCACTAGTGAAAATATTACCGATGATATTCACGCTATGAAATAATTTTCGATCTCTCACCGAAAAAAACAAATATTCTATTTATTTCATGCTCCTAACCCCTTTTTTGTTGGGACTTTTATCAAAATCCAGCACAGTTGTTTTCGGTAATTCCCCGTGGCGTACCCCCCCTCACATAACAACGCATTACAATATTACGTAAAGCGCGAGAAATATAGCGTAAATTACGTCATATTTCCCACTGCTTGAATGGCACGCGCTGTTTATCTAGGTAACTAGTGCGCGGGAACTACTGTTTCCACCTTCAATTGAAGAGTTAGAAAATATGAAATTGGTACTTTCACTGGTCGTAATCATGAAATATCAAGACATAATCCACTTTTATTTCTCGATAAACTACCGAAAAGCATGAAATAATTTTACTTCTCTTCCATGTGAAAATTTGCACAAACGCTGTAGCTAGGTATTAGTAACAACTGACCCTATTTAACAAATCAGTGAATAAAGAAAGAGCGTTGCTGTAGAAGTAAATCGTAGGCTAATCACCGCATGGTGATTTAAAAGCTATTTTGGCCATAATATCTCACGTGGAAATTTATTTGTAAATCAAAGGTAAGACTTCAAGTTTTGTGCAGTTTGACCTACACTGTCCTGTAAACAGTACGAGCAAGTGCACCCGATGTCGATGCCAACGCTCGGCTGCCGTTGCTTGATTTTCAGTGAAAATTATAGGTCGAAAAATACTTTGATGGTTACCCGCCCTTGTTGTATAGGTTCCTCTTTTGATAATTAACAAATATCTTCAGTAATAAGGGCGGTATTATTAACCCTTTACCACACAATCCCGACTTTCAACGACCCCCAAGAAAGAAGCCGCTTGAAAACATTGTTGGAAAAGGAGAAAATGCTGGTAACCAGCATTTTCTCCTTTTCCCACAATGTTTTCTGCCCTTCCAAAAACAAAGTCCAATTCTTGAGTCACATTTATTTTGTTGTCCGCAAATGTTTTAAATTTAGACCAGTCTAAAATTTTGTCATGTGGTAAAGAGTTAAATGTCAAAGTTTTTTGCACGACGACGCAGACGATAATGCCAGGGCAATGACAAAACTGCAACGTTTTCTTTAAAAAGAAATAGCTGAGCTATTGGACTAGAAACGGGCTACTTTTAAAAATGCGCACATTGTTTTTAATTTTGTCCTTTTCAGATTACTCAAACCACAAATGGAGGAATCGAAAATCACAGTGGCTTCAGCACAAATGACACGGCGGAACGATGCACTTTTAGCGAACAAATTGTGCTTTATACAGATTAACTATATTCATTTATTGCTTCCCTCTGAACAATGTATCAGGCGTTTTCCTCTTCTTTCCTTAATCCATTACGACCTCTAAATGATCTTTGTAGCCGTTGGCTTTGAAGGTTTGGTGGCAAAACGGAATATTAGCTTGCAACGAACACTTCTTTTTTTTTTTGCCATCATCCTTTCATATGTACACATGTACTCTCATGTTTAACCTGAATTCATGTTTATACTCCTTATTTTGCAAGACTTGTTTTGTAAACGTCCATACAGTCCCAAGATTTGGGAAAAGGACAAAATGCTGGTAACCAGATTCAATGGTCACAAGCATTTTCTCCTTTTCCAACAATGTTATCCTTACGAAAACAAATACCATCATTTGACCTTCATTTGACTTGTGTGATTGCTTTCAATTTTGACAAGTGTAAAATGTATAAATAAACGTCTATAAAATGTTACTTTTTACAGCCCTTCAGTGGACAGCTGTTGAAAACATGAATCAAAGGACTCAAAGTCCTGAAAAGCTGGACGATAAATGGGGTAGAATGAAGCAATTTCATGGAGGAATAAAAAGAAGTTTTTCACCATGTGTAATGATTATAATTTTTTAGTGACATCTGACCTTGATTTAGTGCTCCCGTATGAGTGTCACCAGCTGCCCGTAGCAAGTTAAGAATTAGAGGTTCCTAACCAGATTGGTACTTTCAAGCTGCAAACGTATCTTGTACAGGCCGATCTTGATCTACATGGTCAGCAAAAGTACTCCTCCCAAGCTAAGAATGAACAAATGACCTCCGGCAGATATCGTCTTTGGTCTTAAGACGGAAAAATGTTGAAAGCATTGAGACAAAAAGAAAACTTGTTTATAATGAGCAAATTTTCTTTTAGCCTAACTGTTTTCTTGACCCTCCAAGTGCTTTTCGCAACTATTGTTCCCTTTATAGACAGTGTGAATCAAGATCTGACTGGCCAAACATGCAGTCCGATCTTTGATCTGCACTGTCCGCTTTGCTGACACATTCTGGAGTAAAAACAATCTTGGGATTTCAATTATTTGGGTGCTATTTCCAGAATGTAAATGTCTATCAAGTTCATTTGGCTCTTATGATTGATTGATTGTATGGTGTTTAACGCCGTTTTCAACATTATTTCAGTTATATCACGGCAGCCAGAGTACCTATCCATGCTTCCCTGGAGCTTCCTTTACCAGCACTCTGCACAATATTCATTCCAAGCCACTGGCTGCTTTCCCACATAGCCATCGTTAAAACAATGGTCTGCAGTGAGAGAGGAGCGAAATCCTGTTGTAATGACTATCATCAATCCTCGGGAAAAAAAATTGGCCGAACCGGGGATCAAACCAGCATGGGTCTATTTGGCGCTTCAAGGGTTAGCTCATGTTCATGCTCATGAATTTTACGTTACAATAATGTTTTTCAAGCTGCCTGTGGTATTAACTCTTTATCAAACAACAAAAATTTCAGATCTGTCCAAATTGGAAGCATTTGCAGATGCGAAAAAAAAAAATGTGACCCAAAAATTGAAATTTGTTTTGGGAAGGGTAGAAAACATTGTTGGAAAAGGAGAAAATACTGGTTATCAGCATTTTCTCCTTTTCCCACAATGTTTTTAAAAGCTCCCTTTTTCAGGGTTGTTATGAGTCGGGATTAGGTAAAGGCTTAACTCTTTATAAAACGACACTTTTAAACTTGTCCAAATTCAAAACATTTGCAGATGACAAATGACATTTGCAGATGACAATATCGATAAAAAGGTGAAAATTCTCTTTGAAAATGTAGAAAACATTTTGGGAAAAAGGAGAAAATACTGGTTACCAGCATTTTCTCCTTTTCCCAAAATCTTTTCAATAGCCTTCTTCCTCAAGGTCGTTAAAAGTCGGGCTTGTATGGTAAAGGTTTACCGAGCAAAAACGAAAACTGACCATAACACATAGCAAATGAAAATAGAACAAAGTCCAAAATATATTATATCAATCTTTATTTATATAAGAAATATTCTCAATATCCTAAATAAATGACCCAGGCTAGACTCTTTCATACATAAAATAACTTGTCTTCGATTAATTACCACTTAGGCTGCTTGTGCCACTGAAGGTGCTTTCACGCACAGCACAGGTCAAGATCAAGCTGCACAGAAGAACATGCTGTCTGATTTAGGATCTACACTGTTCGCTTCTGAGAACGTTTTAGCAGAAAGATCTCAAAAATTGCATTATCATTGGATTTTACTTATGGCTCAAAACATTCAGTTTTTTCTAAGCAGTTTAAGGGTTAAGAAAGAAAAACAACCCAAAATATAAATCAACTGCCACTCATATACATAATGTGTTCTATACATGAAAAGCGTGTCAATAAGATTGTTTTCATGACATCTACATTCTATTATTACACAAGACATGCTGTAAAATGTCCTAAATTTTAATTGCAAAGCACTATCTTTATATATACACACAAGATCAGATTGTTTCTTTTTACAAGTCCTCTTTAGGTTATCTTATGACTTCATAAAATCAATTCCTTTCTGGATGTTACCTTCTAGCTCTTTTATAGCCGCTTTAATCAAGTCATTTTCATATTCAATAACATTTCCAATACCAAGGCCCTTCTCCACGCCATTTTTCTGAAAAGGAACACCAAAACAAAACGATAAAAAAAATTGTTTGTATTGGAGTTTACCACCATTTAACAACGTGGATCATATCATGGCAGTCAGTGCACCTATGCATGTATTTCCTGGTTTTCTCACACTAGTACTTATACAACTCTTTCCTAGCCACTTTCTACTTTTCTCACATAAATCAGAGATGCAAGGCTAAAAATTGCCAGAGAGAAAGTTTGCCTCAACTGTGTATCGAACCCGCAACCACCAGGTCACAAGTCAGATACACTAACTACTGAGCCATCCAGCTAGGAAAAACAAAAACTATGTAACGTAATCAACATTAAAAGCATACTATGTAACAGTTTCCCCAAATCATCAGAGCCAAATTGTCTTGTCATCTACAAATGCTCTCAATACGGAACAGTCGAAGATTTTGTTGCCTGGTAAAAAGAGTTAAAATGAAAACTTATCTGACTTCTGTATAACTCAATCAAGATGGCCTTTCTAAGAATTTGAGCCATGCTCTGTGAAAGGGAGGCTTAATGCATCTGCAAAAAGTATCGACCCATTTCAGCCTGCGCATTCCATGCAGGCAGACATTGGCTGAAACTTTTTGCTATTTTTCAATTTCTGCATCTCAAAGGCTTATTTTACCTCATGGTTCAGACGGCTGCTTGACAAAATGAATTTTATGGATCCATAGCTATGTATTGACCTGCTTGCTATAATGCACCATGGAGATGCATTAAGCCCCCTTTTGCCAGAGCATGGCTTATTTGTAAATTGAAAGTGGTTGATGAATAAGACCCCTAGACACTCTGTTACAAATCTTACACACAACCTCTTCTCCTCACCCTTTACCAAACAATCTTGTGTCCATGACCCAAGGGAATAGCGCTTTGAATAAATTATGGAAAAAGGAACAAGAGGACCACTGGCCCTAAAGTGCTCACCTGAGAAAAAAGATTTAGGATTCATAAAGTTAAAACAATCGTGGAGATGACATAAAACAGAAACAAAATGTATTCAGAGTGCATAATGGGAGTGACTTTTTTTCTATGTGAATAACATTTGTGCAAAGTTATTTTGAAATTAAGTACATGTAACAGGGAGAAAAGTTACAGTTAGGACATGAAACCATCACTGACAGATACAGATCGACAGACCAAACAAAAACTATGATTATATCCCCAAAATTTCTTTCTGGGGCATAAAATCATTCTGTCCAACTCCCATGAGGACTGGGATGAAAATGTGGCCTCCAGTGTATACACAATGTGTTTCTAAGATTTGTCACTGTGACCTACTTTATCAGATGTGACCAAGTTTCAAATCCCACTGAGATTTCAAGACAAACATTTGGATTAACCCTTTACCACACAATCCCGAGTTTAACGACCCTAACATAGAAGGCTTTTGAAAACATAGTGGGAAAAGGAGAAAATGCTGGTAACCAGCATTTTCTCCTTTTCCCACTATGTTTTCTACCACATCTAAACCAAATTCCATCATTTGAGCCACACTGAAATTGTCGTCTGCAAATGCTTTCAATTTGGACCAGTCTAAAATTTTGTCATCTGGTAAAGAGTTAAGTTACATTAGTATTGGACAAAAAATCTGGCCTTCTGTCTCAGTGACCTACTTTTTGCCCAAATGTTACCAGTAACAGATATCAATGAGACAATCTTACCAAGTTTCTTGAGTATCAGACTTAAAATGTTGCCTTAAAGGTATATACAAGGTTTTTCTATTTATCTTTACCAGTGACCCACTTTTTGCCTTTACATGACCCAATTTCAAACCTGCGAGCGATATCAAGGAGCATTCTGACTGGACTGAAAATGTGGTTTCTTGAGTGTACACAAGGTTTTACTATGATTTTCCCAGTGACCTACTTTTTGACTCATTGTGACCCAGTTTTATACTTGTACACGATAACATCAGGTTAAATATTCTAACTGTTATGAGTATTGGACAGAAAATGTGGCATCTAGAATGTACACAAGGTTTTTTTTGTTTGTTTGTTGTTGTTTTTCTTTATAAATTTGACCCAGTGCCCTCTTTCTGGACCCAAAGTGACCTAGTTTTAAACAACAAAGTTTCATGAATATCACGCTAAAAAAATATGTTCTCTAGAGCATACACTAGGTAAAAGTTGATGAAGAATAACAATCATACAAACAAAAACATTTTGCAGCCCAGGATGGACATGGCCTTGAAAAGACTGTGTGAAAAGAAAATACTGGTAACCACTATTTTCTCCTTTTCTTACGATTCTTACATAATAACAGACAATTTCTATTACTTGAGCCACATTTAATCCTTAGGCTGCTCAGCGTGACTCGCTGACCTTTTGCGGACAGTGTAGATCAAGATCAGACTGCACAGAACATGCAGTCTGATCTTGGGTCTACACAGTCTGGCAAGGAGATATTCTTTTCTTAAAAAAAAAAAAAATAAGTTTGAAACAGCATTATTCAGTGTTTCACTAGTGACTACTGGTTTGATAATTTCATTTTGGTTATTTAGCAGGATAAGGGTTAATTCAATTTCATCTAGCAAATGCCTTCCAATAGGACTGTGTTAACCCTTTACCACACCATCCCGACTTTTAACAACCCTGATAAAGAAGCATTTTGAAAACATTGTGGGGAAAGGAGAAAATGCTGGTAACCAGCATTTTCTCCTTTCCCCCGCTGATGTTTTCTAACCTTTCAAATTTAAATTTCTATTTTTGAGTAACATTTATTTTGTCATCTGCATATGCCTTCAATTTGGACAAGTCTAAATTTTGTCATTTGGAATAGGGATAAAGTCTGTCCCATGTATAGAGTTTTTTTACTTACACTTAAAAGGCATGGAACAGCAAAATATGAAGTAGGAGCTCCACTCTCTCCACCTTCTATCACTGCTCTATCAACATATGCACATTCCACTTTACCCTCTCCGCCGATTAGGGCCTCGACCAAGCTCTCACAAAATTTTGCCGCTGCATATGCCATTGATAAAGTTGCTGAACCCTGTTTTGAAAAGAAACTTAATTGAAAATAATCTAGAAATATTAATCTTTTCTGAATTGCATGTTTTAGCACTCTGAGAAGGAAGGCTTTCGACCCTTTACCACACAGTCCTGACCTATAACTACCCTGAAAAGGAAGGCCTTTATAGACATTGTGGGAAAAGGAGAAAATATTGGTAACCAGCATTTTCTCCATTTTCCCACAATGTTTTCTATATTTTCCAAATCAAATTTCAAGTTTTGAGTCACATCTATTTTGTTGTTTACAATTTGGACCAGTCTAGAAATTTTCAGTGTGGTACAGAGTTAAAGAAAAATATTGTCGGAGGGAAATAATGCGGATAACCAGCATTTATTTCTCAATTTTGCTTTCTAACATTTCAAAGACAATTCCACAATTTGGTCCACACTATCATTTGTTGCATGTAAATGATTTCAATATCAAAAAGTCTAAAAACAAGAGGGCCACTGCACTGCTCCACTGCCTTTACCAAACAACAAAATTTTAGACTTGCCCGAATTGAAAGCATTTGCAGACGACAAAATTAATGTGACTCAAAAATTGAAATTTGTTTTGGGAAGGGTAGAAAACATTGTGGGAAAATGAGAAAATGCTGGTTACCAGCATTTTCTCCTTTTCCCACAATGTTTTCAAAAGGCTTCTTTCTCAGGGTTGTGAAAACCCGGAATTGTGTGGTAAAGGGTTAAATAGATGTATCATGCACTTACTTGCAACTGACAGAGACATAGATCAAGAGAAGTCTCTCTGGCAATAACTTTCATAGAAAAAATAGCCTAGCCCCTTCCCCTTCAAAAAAAGCCATTTCTTTTTCAAATGCAAAGATAATGTCAAAGAATAAAAACAGGTCTTCCAAAAAAAAAAAAAAAAAAAGAGTGCTTTGACAAGATTTCCAGATCACAGAAGCAGAAAACATTTTTTCAATGGCAAAAATCATGGTTAAGTTCTGGAAAAAAAAAAAAAAAACTGAATGACAGAATCCTTACTTTAAACTACATACTAAACTCATCTGCACATAACTATAAACATCAAAATAAACATTTTCTTTGCAAAAATCTTGAAAACCCAACACCAATCATGCAACAGGGCAATTTGATAATCAAGGGAGGTAAATGGTAACACACTGTATATCTCATATAACAAGTTATTTCCATTAATCAGTACCCCCCCTACACACACACACACATATAAGTCTAAGTTATTTGTGACTTCATGAGGATTTTAAGTTTTCACCATTTCAGCCTTTGTAAAGTGTGTTAATCCTAGCCTGTAGTTTTAACAATCTTGCTATGGGTCCACTAGATGAAGCTACATGCAAAACTTGGTAAGCCTTGACCTAACAGTTAGCAGTCATACAATTCTTTCAGTTTTCATTTCATAAGCCCCTGTAAAACTTGTGACACCCCCACCCCAGTCTTAAAGTTAAACTTTTGAAAGGAGGAAAAATTGCACCCTTGTGTCTATTATTTGTATTTATACAAACTATTGTTTCTAATATTGAAATAGGGTACATGTTTTATTACTATATCTAAAAACAAGAGCACTGCATGCGGGTGCCAAAGTGTGGCTGTAGTAGCTTGACTTTCAGTGAAAATCGTGAGTCAAAAAAGGGGCATAACTGTGTCAAAAATATTTCGATGGTTATCTGCCCATGTTGTATGGGTTCCCCTTTTGATAGTTAACAACTTGTCTGAGTTTGGAGTAAATATCTTCAGTAATGACAGAGATATTACAAAATGTCAAAGTTTTTGCACAAAGATGCACACAATGACGATGCCAGGGCTATGACAATACCCTGTGATTTTCTTAAAAAAAAAAGCCGAGCTAATAACTACAGAGTGGTAAGAAACTCACAGCTCCAGCCTTGGCTTCTACAACCTCTGTACCTGCGTTCTGAATTCTGTATGTAAGCTTTTTCCTTACATCCTGTAGAAATAAAAAAATACAGTGAAATATTAATAATTTGAATAAATGGGCAGAAAAAAAAAAAATCATGGAAGTTACCCGAGCAGCATTGTCACCAACCAATCTAAACTGCATTCTTATTCTCCAGAATTTTCTAAATTTCACAGAAACACATTTTTTGATTAGTTAAATCATTTTGTCTAAGCAAAATTATCTAACAAAATCGTCTACCAATCAAAATGGTTTAGCCAATCAAAAAATTGTGTTACTTTCTGATTTTAGAATTAGACAAAGAATACAAATTAGAATGATTGGTGAATACTGGCCCAAATTTCCAGTTTAGCCAAGCTCTGTTCTTGCATTTAAGATGGTGACTGCAAGGGACTCATTCCACTCTCCCCTTGAACCTTGTTTTGACTGTGTGGGAAGGAAGCATGTAGCTTGAAAAGAGTACAGAAAGAAGCTATTGTGCATAGGAATAAATGAATAGGGGCACTGGTCACCATGATGTAACTAGCATTTTTTCCTATTCCCGAAAGTCTTCTCTTTTAACCCTTTACCAGACGACAAAACTTTAGCCTTGTCCAAATTGAAAGCATTTGCAGACGACAATTTCAATGTGGCTCAAATGGTGCAACTTTTCTTTGATAGGGTAGAAAACATTGTGGGAAAAGGAGAAAATGCTGGTTACCAGCATTTTCTCCTTTTCCCACATTGTTTTCAAAAGGCTTCTTTCCCTGGGGCATCAAAAGGCGGCATTGTGCAGTAAAGGGTTAAAGCTATTAACAATCAGGATTGTTTTGTGAAGGATTAATGCAAAGGTAATTGAAAACAGTTTAAGTTGCATTGGCAGACAGTGTTAATGATGATCAAACTGCACAGATATGTTGTCTGATCTTGAATCCTTGCTGTCAAAAACTGACAATAGATTCCCCGCCCTAAAGTTGCAAAACAAGAGAGTTCTTTCCTTTTTTTCAACCCTTTACCACACAATCCCGAGCTTTAAAGACCCTAAAGAAAAAAACTTGAAAATATTGTGGTAAAAGAGGAAAATGCTGGTAACCAGCATTTTCACCTTTTCCTACCATGTTTACTTACCTATCAAAATCAGAATCTATCATTTAGCTGAATTAAAATTGTTGTCAGCAACTGCTTTCAATTTGGCCTAGTCTGAAATTTTGTTGTCTGGTAAAGAGTTAAGCTGCTGTTACAACAGATTTAGATCAAGATCTCACTGCACAGAATCTACAGGCTGATCTTGGATCTACACTGTTAATTGCTTAGTTATGTATTCTGGCAAAAAGAACAGAAACATAGCAATATCATAGCCGTTTTTCCCCACCAAAAGGTCTGTATCATAAAAGTAACATTTATGGTCAAAAGTAAACAATGCAGATGTTAAAATGCATTTAAATTTTAATCATACCATTTAAAAGTATCAAAGATATTGTTAAGATGACAATCACTTATTGTATAGTCGGTCCATGTGCTAGTTGCTGACAAGTTAAAACCAGGGAAAAGTGTAAAGAAAAGATAGAGCAACCTGGCACCTTTTTACCTCCTTTAAAAAAAAGAATTGTTTACTTTTGGCCACTATTGGGCCTTCAATTCAGCCATATATGGGTTACAAAGTTACTGTTACTATGCAGTTTAGATGACAATAACCATACAATCACATATTTACAAAACAACAAAATTAAGACTGTTCCCTTTGTGCTCAAGTGAGCTAAGAATTAACGGATAACTCTTACCTGTGGGAAAGAAACAGTTGGGGTACCTTGTGAGATGAGGGGAATTATTGTCACACCGCTGTGGCCTCCGACAACAGGTATAACAACGGTGCGTGGGTTTAGATCCTGTGTGAGAAAGACAATAATCAGGTCAGACATAATGATGTATATTATTCATTAACCCTTTACCAGACGACAAAATTTCAGCCTTGTCCAAATTGAAAGCATTTGCAGACGACAATTTCAGTGTGGCTCTAATGGTGCAACTTTTGTTGATAGGGTTGAAAACATTGTGGGAAAAGGAGAAAATGCTGGTAACCAGCATTTTCTCCTTTTCCCACAATGTTTTCGAAAGGCTTCTTTCCCAGGGGCGTCAAAAGGCGGCATTGTGCGGTAAAGGGTTAAGTGTTTCATGTTTTTCGATAGTTTATCAGGGAATAATTGTAGATTATGAGGTTTGATAATTCATGGTTACGACTAGTGTAATTTATTGTAAATGCTTCCGTAACTCTTCAATTGAAGGTGGAAACTGTAGTTCCCGCGCACAAGTTACCTAGGTAAACAGAGTGTGCTATTCAACTATACCAACATATAATGTATTTTACACACATTTACCCTAGATTTCTTGTGCTTTACATAATATTATAATGCATTGTTATGTGGGAGGGGTACGCCACAGGTTATTAAGAAAACGACTGTACTGGATTTTCACAAAAGTCCCAACAAAAAAGACGTAAGAAGCATGAAATAAATAGATTTTTGTTCAATGAAAGATCAAAATCTCATTACATCTCGAGAACATCGTCAGTAGTATTTTCGCTCGGTGCTACACCACTCATGAAAATATTATCTATGATGTTCACTCGATGAAATAAATTTTGATCTTTCACCGAAAAAAAAAACCATATCCTCTCTATCTTATTTACTCTAAACCAGATGACGCAATCTGAGACTCACCTATATTGAAAGCATTTGCAGACTGAATATTAAATGTGGCTCAAAAAACTGGATATCTCTTGATATCAAGAAGAAAACAATGAAGGAAAAGAATATAATGCTGTTTACAAGCTTTACTTTTTTACCCACAATTTTTCCAATACCTTTCTTCCGTGTGGGGTTGTTAAAACACTGGCTTTAGTGAAAAAGAGTTTAATCTTTACCGATGACATTTTTCAGACTCGTCTATAATTAAAACATTTGCAAACTACAAATTAACTGTAGTTCAAATGACGAGTGTTGTCTTTGCACGAGTAGCTTCTTAGCAGCATTTTCTCGAATTTCTTCTTTTCCTGTAAAGTTTTGATAAGCCATCTTCTCCATACTTGTTAAAACAATTGTTTGACAGAGGGTTATATCAGGCTCCTTACAATGTCTAGAGTGAAACCTTACCTTAATGATCACCTGTACTATGCGAGTAACATGCACTAAGTACAAATATATTGAGTTCCAAGTAAAGACAGTTATGTTGGTTACCCAGCAGTTTCTCCTTTTCCAACAATGTTTTCAAAAGCCCTTTCTGTCAGGGTCATTAAAAGACAGAATTGTTTGATATAGCATTGACTCCTTGATTAACTCTTTACGAAACGCCAAAATTTCAGACCTGTCCAAATTGAAAGCATTTACAGGCGACAAAATAAAAGTGACTCCAAAATTAAAATTTGTTTTTGGGAAGGGTAGAAAACATTGTGGAAAAAGGAGAAAATGCTGGTTACCAGCATTTTCTCCTTTTCCCACAATGTTTTCAAAAGGGTTTTCTCAGGGTCATTAAAAGTCAGGATTGTGTGGTAAAGGGTTAATTGACTGAATGGTGTTTTAAGCTGCATTACACATTATTTCAGTCAAATCATGGTAACAGGTCACAGATTTAAGTATGTCCTTGGCTTCACTAGCATGCGGCAAGGGTTCTGAAGTGTATTGCCCAAGGACAATCCAGTCAAACACCAAGAGCTTGTAGTAAAGCTTGAATCCAGGGCCTCTAGCTTATGATTTCTTCACTTACCCCTTAACTAGGACCCTGGTTAATCCTTTACCAAATGACAAAATTTTGGTCCAAATTGAAAACATTTGCAGACTACGATTGATTGCATCTATCTGTGAAATTGAAAGGTTAGAAGAGAAAAAGCTTGTAAACAGCATTGCCACTTTTTTTCACAATTGATTGCATCTATCTGTGAAATTGAAAGGTTAGAATAGAAAACGCTTGTAAACAGCATTGCCACTTTTTTTCACAATCTTCGAAAAGCCCCTTTTATAAGGATGGTTGAAGCACAAAATTGTGTGGTATAGAGTTAAATCAATCAAAAGGTTAAAAAAAATTGCAAGATCATAATATACAAGCCATACTCTGGCAAAAGGAGGAAAGTTTCGGCCCAGGTCAGCCTGCATGGACTTTGCTGGATGACCTGGGTTAATAGGTTTCACAAATGCATTAAGCCCCCTTTTCACATAGCATGTCTCATATCTATGGACTTAGCAGTACATACTTTAGCTTCTGCAATGAAGGTTGAAGCTCTAACTGTATCTAGAGTGGTCACACCAAACAGCCTGTGTGGATCATAGCAGCCATGTTTTTTCAAGACTTCTGCTGCGATTGGCACTGTTGAGTTCACCTGCAGAAAAAGTAAATAATGTCTGTCATACTGGATGAAAAATTCAGTCAACTATTTATTAGACGATGACATTTAACCCTTTCCCAAACAAGCCCTGGTTTTCACGTGTCTGTAGTACAAGTCTTTTGAAAACACTGTGGGAAAAGGAGAAATTGCTCGTAACGAGCAATTTCTCCTTTTCCCAGTGTTTTCTACCCTTTTTGATTGTTTTCTGCCATTTTCATCAAATTTAAACTTGTTGTCTGCAAACTCTTTCAATTTGGACCAGTCCAAAATTTGTCGTTTGTCCAAATTGATTGTATGGTTTCAATGCCGTGTTCAACATTATTTCTGTTATATCATTGCAGCCGGTGCACCTATCCATGCATTCCTGAAGTTTCTAACTACACTAAAATATTCTTTCCAAGCCACTGGCTGCTTTCCCACATGACCCTCGTCGAAACACAGGTCAGTGGTTAGAGAGGAATGAACCCTGTCGCAGATGAGATGTTTTAGTATGACAAGTCCTTTTTTCAATGGTTTGGTATAAAGAGTACTGGTTTCCAACACAACAGATTTTATAAATCAGTACATGTAACAGTGATATGAGTTATAATTAGAACAAATATGTGATGATTAGTGTCACTCACTATTTGAAAATATTTTTTTTCTAGGCTAGTAGGGTTATTTTTTTGTTTTGCCATTAAAGAGAATTTTAGATATATGCTGAGTAAATGACAAAGTCCTGTAGTGTGTTCTGGATGACATTAACCAAATATAAAAGCTATAAAGATGCAATGAGAATATAACGTAATTTGTCCTCTGACCACTTTGTACTTTGTCTGAAATATGGATTGGTTAAACTACCCCTATTTCGAACAATTACCCAGTCCCAAAATTTTTTGAGCTACTGGGGTTTGACTGTATTTAACCCTTTCCCAAACAACAAATTTTGTACTGGTCCAAATTGAAAGAGTTTGCAGACGACAATTTCAAATTTGATGAAAATGGCAGAAAGTTATCAAAAAGGGTAGAAAACACTGTGGGAAAAGTAGAAATTGCTCGTTACGAGCGATTTCTCCTTTTCCCACAGTGTTTTCAAAAGTCTTGTACTGCAGACAAGTGAAAACCAGGGCTTGTTTGGGAAAGGGTTAAATTGGTTGGCGAAGTCAAAATATTGAACAGTTGATCGACTGCCATTTTACTCTGCTTTCAACATCATTTCAGTCATATCACAATAATAGTTCAGTTATTCACCTGTGTCCAGGGGGCTAGGTTGTAGCTCTTAACCCTTTCCCAAACAAGCCCTGGTTTTCACGTGTCTGCAGTACAAGTCTCTTGAAAACACTGTGGGAAAAGGAGAAATTGTTCGTAACAAGCAATTTCTCCTTTTCCCACAGTGTTTTCTACCCTTTTGGAGACCTTTCTGCCATTTTCATCAAATTTAAAATTGTTGTCTGCAAACTCTTTCAATTTGGACCAGTCCAAATTTTGTTGTTTGGGAAAGGGTTAAGTGACTTACCAGAGGGCACTTCAAAAAAAATACTGTTAGTTTCATGCTTTTTGCATGCTTTTTTATAGGTTATCAGGAAATAATGGTGGATTATGGTTTGATAATTTCACTGTTGTGACCAGTGAATTCACCGATTGATAAACTCATTGGTACGAAAATACCGAGAGCTCCCCTGTAGTTTGCAAGTCCTAACAAAAAAGGGTTTAGAAGCATGAAATAATGTGCCACTCGTGAAACTATTACCAATGATGTTCACTTGATGAAATAAATTTCAATCTTTCACCCCCAAAAAAAAAAAATCCTCTTGTGTGAGGATTGAACCCAGAGCCTTCAAATTACTTTGCCACTCAGCAATGCATGCCTTGCTGAAACTATTCTTACTCTTCGTGAAATGTAATTGTAACAACTTACTGGATTTGTTATGACACAGATCATAGCCTTGGGACACTCCTGGGCACACGCTGCAACCAAATCTCTGACAATACCAGCATTTGTGTTGAAAAGATCGTCTCTTGTCATCCCTATCAAAGTATACATCTGAGATACAGTGTAGGATACTCTAAAGAAAGCCATTTGACCCTTTACCATACAACCCCAAATATTAACGACCCTGACAAAGAAGCTTTTTGAAAATATTGTGGGAAAAGTGGAAAATGCTTGGACTTGCACTAAAACTTACCAAATTCTTTGGCTACGTTTGTGTAAGTTGTTTAGTAAAACGGTCCCATGGTTTCCAACTAAGGAAAGAATGTACACCAACCTAAAATTAGCCCCTATGCTGCTCCTAACTCTTTACTAAACAATAAAAATTTGGATTGTTCAAGTTAAGGACTTTGCAGACGACAGATTAACTGTGGCTAGAATTATGGGATTTGTGTCTGCAAGACTAGAAAACATTGAGGAAAAAGGAGAAAATGCTGGTTACCAGCATTTTCTCCCATGATCTTTTCTACCCTGCCAAAAAAAGTTCAGTTTTTGTGCTACATTTACATGCACTTGGTCATATGCAAATGCTTTCTATTTGTACATGTCTAAAATTCTGTTGTTTAGTAGACAGTACTCAATCATCTCTTTTATAATCTACTAGTTCATCAAACCTTATGCTGCTAAATAAAAGAAATTAAACTTTCAAGCCACCAGTAAAACCCAAATTTTCCTACTTCAAAGATATTTTTTGGACAGGGTAGATCCAAGATCAGAATGCAGATTCTGTGCAGTCTGATCTTGATCTACGCTGTCAGTAAAAGGTCAGTTAGTCATCCTTAGCAGTCTAAGGGTTAACATTCTATTTGAAATTTTTTATAGAGAAAACAATTAAAATTTCAAACCTGGTTTACGGGGAACACCAGCAGGGATCATAACCACATCCGCCCCCTTCAAGCTTTCACTCAACTCTTCAGGGCCAAGGAAGCCCTGTACATGAGCTTTGGATGAGATATGACTAAGATCAGCTGCAACACCTGGTGAATGAGCTACATCATACAATGCCAGTTTGGATACCCCAGGTGACATCTTGAGCAACAAGGACAATGGCTGTCCAATCCCACCTGAAGCCCCAAGAACGGCGACGTTAACATTTTTCTGAAACTGTAATAAAGCCATTTGCAGTTTTTTCCAATTTTGATGGTTGCCCAAGAACTTTCATTATCAATTCACATGGCATCAATGCAACACTGCTATTTTCAAAGTACCCTAGCCACACAGCAAGGACAGTTGTCAGACTTTCAAACAGAATTAAGGACAGAGTAAAATGCATTGCCAACCAAAGGACATTATCTTCTTGCTGTCTGGCTCTAGTTGAATAGTTGGTTGGACTTTTAGGTTTAGCCCTTTACCATACAGCAAAATTTTAGCGTGGTCCGTATTAAAATAATTTACAGATGGCAATTTTTTTCTTTCAAATGATAGAATTTGTATTACAATAGAGAGAATATATAGTGAAAAGCACTGGTTACCAACATTCTCTTCTTTTCCCACAATGTTTTCAGAAGCATTATTTATCAGGATCTATAAAATTCAGGTCTGTTTCGTATAGGGTTAACACCTTTACTCGAGCTTATATAGTTGGTTTGTTCCAATTAGACTCTTTGTATGTTTGTATGGAGTATAAATCCATTTTCAACATTATTTCAGTTATAAGGTGGTGGCCAGTGCATGAATCTATGCCTTCCAGTAGTTTCTTTGGGTATGCAATATATTTCTCAAGCTGTTTGCCACACATTCATCATTGAAAAAAATGACCATCTGCAAGACAGAAATGAATCCTGTCACAGTTACAGTCATTAATACTCGATGACAACTGCTGAACCTGGGATTCAAGGCTGCAAACCCCTGGTCTCAAGTCCTGCACAGACTACCCCAGGCCCTCTACACTAAACTACTGAAAGCTCGGCCAGCTCTATTCCGAATTGATTGCCATGGCGCAGAGTCTTAACCAGATGACAAAATTTTACAACAAAATGAAAAATGGTTTAATAATTAGATATGTCACCTGTAATAAAAGTACTAACCATGAGATTATTTACTAACCTTTATCCTGCTAAATATGTGACTTTCCAGCCAATACAAAAAAAAAACTCAAATTTAGCTAATTCAATGGTATTTTAGGGGAAAATATATCTCCTTATCGGTCAGTGTAGATCCAAGATCAGTCTGCACGTTCTTTGTAGTCTGATATTTATCTACACTGTCCGCAAAAGGTCCTTAGGTCGCGCTTAGCAGCCTAAGGGTTAACATTTGGAGAGAGTTCAGTTCTTCAAATTATCCCCCTTTGTATTGCCCTTCGACTAGTTTTTTCATCGATATAAGAATATTTGTTTCAACTAACGTAATATGAAATAAAGCAAAACCTTCAACCTTCGCGATTGTTTTCAGAGCTGTAAAATAAATTAGGGAACATGCTAGTACGTTGTCTGGCACTTCAGTACCGGCGGCATGGATGATAAACTGAGACATCTTCATTGGCTCTAAGAAGAGATAATACATTAAGGCCATTATTTTAATTCTAACCTGTTGCGTCGTGGAAAAAGTTCTTCGGGATATATTCGAAAGTGGGCGTGCAATTCTGGAAAACATTATGTCATATACACACGGTCAGAAAAATAATTTCACGAAGTGTTACCGGTGAGTATGACAGTCGGAAGTAAGAGTTCCACACGTTGAATGAAGGTCAGATCAATGCGCGCCTTGACGACTAGTATATATCTACTGTGTACTATGTTATATTTCGATTTTAACATTGACACCTGCAAAGCACTATAGAAAACGAATACTTATAAATACATAAATGGGTAACGAAAGGCTAAAAGGATGAGTGTTGATTCTTAGAGCGATTATTGGCGAAGTAAAAAGAGCACTTGGTTGTCATGCGCCTTGATACACTGTTTACATTTGTGCTATGACCACAGCATCAGCTTCAACATGGAAGGGTTAATTTTACTTGAACCAACTGACCTGTATAATATGCTGCAACAAGCTACTCAATTTACAAATCTGAGTGACCCGAACTACCTTTTACTCATAGGTATGTCTGTTTAAACTGGGCTAATAACGTGCCACCTGTTTGTTACCACACTACTGTAGATGACTGTACCCTGTGCCTCACTTTGTCACTACCGTAGCTACTTGTCTGTTTGTGCATAATTGTGGTCTTTAAGGAAATGCAAGATACCTTGTATCTTGTTTCTAATGCTGAACCTGTCAATTTACAAGTCATGTTGTCAAAGACAAACTAGATGGCAGTGTGGTAGTTAATTTAAGTACATGACAATGTGGAATTGTCCAAAGAAAATTACAGCAAAAGCATTTGAATCTTTGGAGTGCCTAAACAGAACCCACATAATTTCATATCTCTTGTTTGACATATATTCATATTTCTGCTGAAAATAATGCTGAAGATATCTTGCCAGTGCATGCTTCATTAAAAGGACACTTCGATTTAGATTGAGCTGTTTTTTTGGGGGGAGTACCATTTTTCTAACCCAAAAAGATACATAGTTCATATGATCCCATGGTAATATGCGGCAAGAGTATAAAAGTTCAGACTGTATAGTCAGATATTTCATTTTCATGAGTACCGTCTGCTTAACTATTTACCAGACAACAAGATTTTAAACTTAGCCAAAGTGACAGCATTTGCAAACAGCAAATAAATGGGGGCTCAAATGACAAAATTTGTCCCTGTTAGGATTGAAAACGTGTGGAAAAGGAGAAAATGCTGGTAATCAGCATTTTCTTCTGTTACCTCCATTTTTATTTTTTACCAGGGTCATTAAAATTCAATTTGGTACAGGGTTAGCTCTTACCATGCTTATATGGCTGGTAACCAGCATTTACTCCTTTTCTCAGTATGTTTGCAAAAGCCTTCTTCCTTAGGTCTATAAAAGTCTTGATTAAGTGGTTAAGGGTAACTATATTGCTTATATTGTTCTTTACACTGACAGGATCAGGCTTTTAGATTAACTGATTATTGGTGTTAAACGCCATTTTCAACATTATTTTAGTTATAGCAGCCAGTGCACCTGTCCATGCTTTCCTGGAGTTTCTTTTACCAGTACTATGTACAGTATTCGTTCCAAGCCACTTGTGGCTTTCCCACATAACCATTGTCGAAACTGGTCAGCAGTTAGAGAGGAATGAATCCCGTCACAATGACTATCAGCAATTCTCAGAGAAAAATAGGCCGAGCCAGGGATCAAACCAGCGACCCCCTATTTTGAAGTCCTGTACACTACCTACTGAGCTATTGGGGCTCGGCTGGGCTTTTAGAGATCCACCTGTTTCTTCTTATCCTTGATTTGTAAAGCCTAGGTTTCTACTGAAGAACAAAAGTAAGATTTATGTTTCGAATCACAGAATACTCCCCTGATTTTTAACCTCACACCTTTTTTTTTCAGATGCAAGAAATAAAAATGACTACAACGAAAGTCATGTAGTAACAGCCAAAAAGGCCCCAAAGGTACTGTCTCTGTTCACTTTGCTTTATAGCATCACTTCCTGATGCTTCTTTTATCTAATGGTTAACCTGAGTATTTGAAATTTTTTGTTTCTATACATTATTTCCAGATTTTGACAGAAACATTGGCAAGCATGCAGATTGTCTGTCTTTTATTATCACTAGACAATCTGAAGTTTTAATGACTGTGATAAAGACGCCTTTGAAAACATTGTAGGAAAAAGAGAAAATGATGGTAAACAGCACTTTCTCCTTTTCCAATGATGTATTCTACCCTGTCACAAACAAATTTCAGTTTTAGAGTCATACTTATGTTGTTTGCTGCAAATGCTTTTAATTTGGACAATTCCAAAATTTTGTTGTTTGGTAAAAAGTTAAAGGGACCTTTCAAAACTAATTTGCCTTTCAAGATCAGACTGCAAAAAAAAGAGTATAAACTTGCAGCCTTATCTTTGTTTGAACTGTCAGTCATGATGACACATTCTTGTAAAAAATGGCCTTGACAATGCACGATTCGCAAAACTCATGACTTAAAGGTATATCCTTACAGCCAGATAAAAAAAAATGTTGTTCATACTTAAAAGTGTATAGAATGGTTCAGAATGTAAACATTGACACATTACCCAGATATGTGGTGTAAGGGATAGAGAGACTCAAGGGATTTGTCTTTATTTAAAACCAAAAATGACAACAAAGATTTCTTTGAAGGTTGCCACAAAAAGAAATGCAATTTGTATCAGTCTTAACCTAGGCAACCTTGCAGCCGTCACAGGCAACACTTTGCATTAAGAATGATTATAGTTTCATGGAATAAAGATGATATGGGTTAAAAACTGGCTGAAAACGAGTATAGATGAATCTTTAGATTAAGTCCCTTTTGGTTTTATGGTGCTTTATGGTTTAAGTTCTGGGTTTTAAACTGCTTATGAACGAGTTTCAAACTGTAGAACTGTCCACAATTTAGAGGTGAATAAAGGTTAGGCCGCAAGGAAATAACCATAAACACTAACTTAACTAATGAAGTGATGTTTTCAGTGTTGACCCTTTTCTTTTTACATTTTTTGTCTATAAAGTCAGTCATAATTTATGTGAATGCCTTTAGACCATTGTGATCAGAGTATTTTTCTTTTTTTCAGAATAAAGAAGGGATGTTTTTTGTTCCATTTGATGCTGAACTTGAATGCAAACAAAATGTTGTAGTATATGACAGTAACACATCGAATCTAAATGAACAAGGTAACTGTCCCCTAAATGTTTTTCGTTGCCCTTTAACTCGTAGACTGCTAAGCACGACACAATGCTCTTTTGCAGACAGTGTAGATCAAGATCAGATGGTAAGACAGTCTGATCTTGGATCTACACTGTCTTACACAGTGATTTTTTTCCCATCAACAAGCATTTTGTAATCACAGTCTTCGGCATATTCTGTTGGCTTGAAATCTTCATTCCATTTATTTAGCAGTTTAACCCTTTCCCAAACAACAAATTTTGGCCCCTTTCAAATTGAAAGCACCTGCAGACGACAAATTTGAAAGTGGTACAAATGAACTTAAAGTTTTTTGACAGGGTAGAAAACATTGTCGAAAAAGGAGAAAATGCTGGTTACCAGCATTTTCTCCTTTTCCCACAATGTTTTTAAAAGGCCTCTTCCTCAGGGACGTGAAAACACCGGATTGTTTGGTAAAGGGTTAATTCTTTACCAGACAACAAAATTTTTAGACTGGTCTAAACTGAAAGCATTTGCTGACAACAAATGAGATGTCATACAAAGTCTGAAATTCGTCCTTAAAAATGTAAAAAAAAAAACTTTGTGGGTAAAAAAGAGAAAATACTGATTACCAATAGAGCTGGGACAAGTACTCTAGTATCCGGGTATCGGGTAGGGTAGGGTACCGCTGGTACCTGGGTACTAAATCATTACCCGGGTACCCGATAATTATATAGTGACTTAATAAGTAAAGCTATAATTTTGAAGTTCCAATGAAATAATTTGATCTTAATTTAAATACAAGCAAAAAACATGTTACCCACTCCCGTACATGAACCGGAAGTAGATAATCGAAATAGCTTGAATAAGGCTCTACCGCTTATATCCCCTGCAACGCATAACTCGTCAGTAATGGGTAAATATTGTTAGTTGTTTACACACACACACACACACATATATATATGCAAGTGCCAGGATGCATAAAGACAGACAACTATTGGTGTTTTTAATCGGAAGTAATAACATCGGGTACCCAAGTACCCGAGGGTAATACAGCCACGGGTACCCGGGTACAAAATTTCTACCCATCCCAGCTCTAATTACCAATCAGTCTGGTGATGATGTTCTCCTAACACCATGCATAATATTATATGTATACATTTCAAATGGATGAACTTGTAGATAACAAGATAACATTGTAGGATAAGGAAAGACTGCTGTGTAATAGCTGTTTCCTCCTTTCCCAGAGTGTTTTTAAAAGCTTTAGTTTTCAAGGTTTCTAAACACCGTTGAATTTGTGGTAAAAGGTTAACACTAATCATGGAGAAAGGCAAATGTTAGAATTACAGAAGGTTGACTGCCATTTGGAGTAAAAATTACATGTATTGTAGTACAAAATCAGTGTGTGCAAAGGAGCCATCGCTCATATCTAGGAATAGCTTCTGTAATGTTTTCGTAACCCTTTACCGCACAATCCTGAGTTTTAACGACCCTGAGAAAGAGGCCTTTTGAAACCAGCATTTTCTCCTTTTCCCACATTGTTTTTTATCCTTTCAAAGACAGATCCCTTCATTTGTGTTAAATGTCGTCTGCAAATGCTTCCAGTCTGAAAAAGTCTAAAATTTTGTCATTTGATAAATGGTTGAGCTGTATAGCACAAAATTCCAATAGATATCAAAGATTACATTTTTTTAATGGTAAACCACATCCCTTTTACTGCCATATGCAAAAACAGAGGCTTTTGTGGATGGCCTAGATTAAGATCAGGACAAAACATGCAGTCTTATCTTGGATCTGCCATCTGCTTGTTTAGACAAGTCTATATGATAAAAATGAGATATGCTCTGTAAAAATAGGGTTTGACCCTTTACCGCACAATGCCACGTTTTAATGCCCCTGGAGAAAAAAACCTTTTCAAAACATTGTGGGAAAAGGAGAAAATGCTGGTAACCAGCATTTTCTCCTTTTCCCACAATGTTTTCCACCTTATCAAAGAAAAATTGCACTATTTGAGCCACGCTGAAATTGTCGTCTGCAAATGCTTTCAATTTGGATAAGGGTAAAATTTTGTCATCTGGTATAGGGTTAATGCATCTCCAAAAAGTATCGACCCAGGTCAAGCCTGGGCAGTCAGCACAGGCTAACCTGAGTCAAAACTTGCTATTTGTCAATTTTCTGCATGTCAAAGGACCCTTCTACCTTATGATTTTGTCGGGTGTTAGACAAAATGGATTTTATAGATCCATAATCCTATAATGACTTGCTTGGTGTAAAGCATCACCATAATGCTCTTAACCTGCTTTTGCCAGAGCATGCCTCAAATATTTGTGAGTTTCTTTGTGAGTGGATTGCATTTTCAGCCTTTGGAAAGACGTTCTGGTCATATATTTGGGGCTGAAAAAAATATTCATGTATTTTGGCAGGTGATGCATTTCAGTGTGCAACTTTGTTATGGGATATGGGAAGTAGATCAAAGGTATTTATATTGAAAGGTAAGTGGGTGTCCTTTATTTACATACTGTTAACTCTTTACTAAACTACAAAATTCAAGACTTGTCAAGCTTGAAAGCGTTTGCAGTCGACAACATAAACATGACTCAAAAATGGAAATTTGTTACAGGGAGGGTAGAAACATTGTGGGAAAAGAAGAAAATTCTGGTTACCAACATTATCTCCTTTTCCTGTAAGGTTTTCAAAACCCCTCTCTTTCAGGGTTGTAAAAAGTGTGAGGTTGTGATGTATAGGGTTAATCCTAACTCTTTTATTGAGTGTGATTAATGCCAGTTGGAAGAACTTGTTTAACCCTTTCCCAAACAACAAATTTTGGACTGGTCCAAATTGAAAGAGTTTGCAGACAACAATTTTAAATTGGATGAAAATGGCAGAAAGGTCTCAAAAAGGGTAGAAAACACTGTGGGAAAAGGAGAAATTGCTTGTTACAAGCAATTTCTCCTTTTCCCACAGTGTTTTCAAAAGACTTGTACTGCAGACACGTGAAAACCAGGGCTTGTTTGGGAAAGGGTTAACTCTTTAACAAACAACAAAATTTTAGACTTATTCAAATTGAAGGCAGTTTTAGACAACAGTTTAAAAGAGGCCAAAATGACAAAATTTGCATTTGGAAGGGTAGAAAACATTATGGGAATAGAAGAAAATGATGGTTACCAGCATTTTCTCCTTTTTCCCTCACAATTTTTTAGAAGCATTCTTTCTCAAGGTCGTTAAAACTCACAGTTATGTGGTACAGGGTCAACTCTTTACCAAATGACAAAAATTTGGAGCCCAAATTGAAAGCATTTGTATAAATATTTAAATGAAATTATGAGATCTGGTTGTGAAAGAGTAGAAAACTTTGTTGGGAAAAGGAGGAAATGCTGGTTACCAGCATTTGTTCTTTTTTCCCACAATGTTTTAAAAAGTGTCTTACCTACGGGTCATTTAACCCTTTACCACACAATCCCGACTTTCAACGACCCTGTGAAAGAAGCCTTTTGAAAACATTGTGAGAAAAGGAGAAAATGCTGGTAACCAGCATTTTCTCCTTTTCCCACAATGTTTTCTACTCTTCCCAAAACAAATTTCAATCTTTCAATCACATTTATTTTGCTGTCTGCAAATGCTTTCAATTTAGACCAGTCCGTAAATTTTGTCGTTTGGTAAAGATTTAAACATGAGATTGTTTGGTTAAGGATTGAGTTTGCTCATACTTTTTACAATCCCTGTAGCTTTTGACACTGCCACTCCTGAAAACATCATTTTTGTTTGTTCTTTAGGTGAAATTGTATTTGAGCCATGTTCTGTGGAAAGGGGGCTTAATGCATTTGCAAAAAAGTATCAGCCTGCATGAAATGTGTAGACTGACCTGGACCGAAACTTTTTGCTATTGGTGAATTTTCTGCAAGCTAAAGGACCAGTTTACATCATGATTCAGTCTGTTGTTAGACAAAATGGATTTTATGGATCCATGATCATGTGATGACTTGCTTTGTATCATGTATCACGGAGATGCATTAACCCTTTACCATACAATCCCGAGTTTTAAGACCCTGTGGAAGAAGGCTTTTGAAAACATTGTGGGAAAAGGAGAAAATGCTGGTAACCAGCATTTTCTTCTTTTCCCAAAATGTTTTCCGCCCTCTCAGAGACAAATTTCAGCATTTGAACCACAATATATTTGTTGTCTGCAACTGCTTTGGATTTGGATGAGTCTAGAATTTTGTCATTTGGTCAACAAACAATAACTTTCCCCTATTCATAGTTTTTGTTTCCATTTTTCAGGTGGCTACGAGGAGTTCTCTGCTTTATATCCATTTCTGAGGACACAAAAAATCATTTTCATGCCAAAGGTAAATGAGATTAACCCTTTACCGCACAATGCTACCTTTCAACAACCCTAGGAAAGAAGCCTTTTGAAAACCTTGTGGGAAAAGGAGAAAATGCTGGTAACCAGCATTTCCTCCTTTTCCCACAGTGTTTTCTTCCCTATCAAAGAAAAATTGCTCCATTTGAGCTACACTGAAATTATTGTCTGCAAACGCTTTCAATTTAGACAAGGCTAAAAGTTTGTCGTCTGGTACAGGGTTAATGCTTCTCCAGAAAACACAATTCTAGACTTTCGGAAGTTTAACCTTTGTCCTTCTGAATAAATTGAATAAAACTTGCAATGTGATTGTAAAAGCTCGAATAATATTATTTCAAACTTATTATTTGGAGAAAAAGTATCTCCTTATTGGACTGTGTAATCCAAGATCAGTCTGCACGCTCTGTGCAGTCTGATCTTGATCTACATCGTCCATAAAAGGTCATTGAGTCGCGCCTAACAGCTTAAGTGTTAAAGCATTCACAAATTTTTAATTAACACTTTACCAAACGACACAATTGGTCCAAATTGAAAGCATTTGCAGAAGACAAATTAAAGGTTACCAGCATTTTCTCTTTTTCCCACAATATTTTCATAAGGCCTCTTTCTCAGAGTCGTTAAAAGTCAGGATTGTGTGGTACAGGGTTAAATGTGGCTCAAATGATGTGATACATCTTTGAAAGTATAGCAAATGCTATGGGAAATTTTACGCTGGTAACCAGCACTCTCTCCTTTTTCCACATTTTTTTTCAAAAGTCCTCTTCTCCAAGGTCATTAAAACTCAGGATTGTGTGGCAAAGGGTTGATTTTTTTTCTCATGAACTCTATATCCAAGTTAGCCCTTTACCAAGCTATCCTGTTTGAATGACACTCTTAGAGAAGTCTCTTGAAAACATCATGGGAAAAAGATGCTAGTAACCAGCATTTTCACCTTTTTCTATGATGCGTTCTACTTTTTCAGAAACAAATCGGGTTGTTTGAGTTGCACGTCATTTGCCGTCTGCAAATGCCTTCAGTTTGGGTTAGTCTTGAATTTTTTTGTATGGTAAATACATGGCTATCTTTAGACAGTAACAACTATGTACCAACTACAGAATTTAGGACCTATCCAAAATGAAAGCATTTGCAGACATCAAATTGAATGCAGCTCAAATGATATTCTCCGTCTTCCACAATGTTTTGAAAAGCCTTTTTTAGGGTGGTTAAAACTGGGGATTGTTTGGTAAAGCATTAACCCTTTCCCAATCAAGCCCTGGTTTTCACGTGTCTGCAGTACAAGTCTTTTGAAAACACAGTGGGAAAAGGAGAAATTGCTCGTAACGAGCAATTTCTCCTTTTCCCACAGTGTTTTCTACCCTTTCTGATAACTTTCTGCCATTTTCATCAAATTTGAAATTGTCGTCTGCAAACTCTTTCAATTTGGACCAGTCCAAAATTTGTCGTTTGGGAAAGGGTTAAGGTATTCCATCCATAATACAATCAGGATCCTTCAAGTGGTCATTAAGATTTAGTGCAGAAGCAAGCATTCAATGACCCAGCGCATATCAATGCCTTAGAATAAGATTATGAGCATTACTTATGACCTTATATGATGCATACATATTTTGGAATAGCATTTCAAGCTCTATCATTCTGTGCCAATTTCATTGAAATCAGATCAGGTTATGTTGACTAAAACAAGAGTTGAAAAGGGTTGTAAAAGAGAGCTATTGTATTGATACAATTTCTTTTTCGGGTTTTCTCAAAGCAGTTTATCTACAGCCTCGTAATTCGAAGGCATAGATATTCCATGGGTCATTGAATGCTCTCATTTGCACTGAAATCTTGATGACAATCTGAAGGATCATGATTGTAAATTAGTAATGAACATAATAAATTGTTACTTAACCCTTTATCACACAATCCCAACCTGTAATGACTCTGAGTCAGAAGCCTTTTGTAAGCATTGTGGGAAAAGGAAAAAATGCTGGTAACCAGCCCATCCCTATTCTCAGGTCCTGTATACTACCGATAGGGGCCACTTGGGCTCGGCAAGTAGAGGGTCTAAAAAGCATGTACAGCTAGATCAATTCGAAATGAGCAAGAGCATGGCATGCAGGTGCCAATACTTGGCTGCATTTGCTTTATTAATATATAGGGCATTTTTAATTCCAAGCAATAGCATTCCTCAAAGTGAAAAAGGGGCATAACTGTGTCACATATATTTTGAGGGTTGTCTGCCCTTTGGTATGTGTTCCACTTTTGATGGTTAACAACTAGACTAGGTTTGAAGTTAATATCTCTAGTAGTGACAAAGATATCAGAAAATATCTAAGTTTCTGTCATACAATGACCCACACAACAAATGGGCATAACAACAATGTTTTCTTTTGAAATTGGACAAGTTGATAGAGTAAATTTACTTAATAGGAGATGGATGCCATTAAGCCATATCCAACAGAGATCATCCCAGCTTTTCTCTATCTGGGTGATTGGAGGCAGGGCAATGCCCAGTATATACAAAAGGACTTGAAAATTGGTGCCCACATCAACTGCTGTGTCGAGTCAGAAACCATGTAGGTTTTTAGTCAAATTTTGCTATTACTGCTTTCTTTGATTTTCATTTTGCTTAATCTTGATGATTTTTAACCTTCTTTCAGAACATGAAAAAAGAGGGCCATGTTGGCCCTGAATCGCTGACCTGAGCCTCAGTACCTTTGAGAACATTGGGCTGAAAATATGACCTGTAGAGTGTTCATGAGGATCTTCTAAGATTTGTCCCAGTGACCTACTTTTTGGTCTGACATTTTCAGAGATATCATCAAGACAACTATTTTGATCAGCTTTCACTCGTATTAGGCTGGAAATGTGGCCTCAAAAGTCTTCACAAAGTTTTACTAAGATATGTACCTGTGACCTACTACTTTTTAACCCGACTTGAGCCAGGTTCAAACTCACCAGAGATTTTATCAAGATAAACATTTTGATTAACTTAAAGTATTGGACTAAAAATGTGGCCTCAACAGTGTACACAAGTTTTTTTTAAGATTTTTCCCAATGACCTACCCATTGACCTGATGTAACCCAGTTTCAAAGTAGTCAGAGATATCATGAAGACAAACATTCTGACCAGGTTTCATGAGAATTGGACTGAAAATGTGACCTTAAAAGTGTACATAAGGATTTTCTAGGATTTGTCCCAGTGACCCTTTTTTGAGATATTGTGAACTATTTTCATAGTTGTCCAAGATATCATTGAGACAAACATTTGACCAAGTTAAATGAGGAATTGACAGAATTTGTGGCCTCCAGAGTGTACACAAGGTTTTCGTAAAGTTTGTGCTAGTGACCTTTTTTTGACTGGACGCAGCAGCCTGTTTTCAAACTCGTCCAAGATATCATCAGAGGCAAACATTCTGACCAAGTTCCATGGCTATTGGGCTGAAATGTAGCCTCTAGAGTATACGAAAGGTAAAAGTTGACAACACACATTAGATGATGCACAACAGACACAGCCCGCTCACAAAAGCTCACCCTGAGCACTTTGTGCTCAGGTGAGCTTAAAAATGAAGAAAGCATGAGGCTTTAAGGAAACCTTTACAAGAACTGAACGGATGAATTTTATTTGCTTACAAAGATGGCTTTAAAACCAAGAAATTGACAGAACATATTTGTTTAACCCTTTACCATGTGAAAAAATACAGACTTGTCCAAATTGAAAGCATTTGCAGACAACAATTTCAGTATGGCTCAACTGATGAAACTTGCATTCAGTTGAGTAGAAAACACTGTGGAAAAAGGAGAAAATGCTGGTTACCAGCATTTTCTCCACTTCCCACAATGTTTTTAAAAGCTTTCTTTTCAGGGGCTGTTAAAACTCGGGATTGTATGTTGAAGGGTTAACCCTTTTACAAACTGTCCCCAGTTTCTATGACACAGAGGAAGAAGGCCTTAGGTAAAAAAGTTGCCCAGTGGCTCTATCTTTTTGTTTACGTTTTATCCAATTTTAAAATTCATTTTTCCACCAGGCACTTACACATGGACTGACCACACAATGATAGATTGTCATCTTCGCACTGTAATCAAAACATTTAACCCATTAGCACACAATCCTAAGCTTTAACGACCTGTAAGAGAAGGTTTTAGAAAACATTGTGGGAAAAGGAAAAAATGCTGGTAACCAGCATTTTCTCCTTTTCCCATAATGTTTTCTTCCCTATCAAAACAGATATCATCATTTGAGCTTCATTTAATTTGTCGTCTGCACATCTTTTCAAATTGGACTAGTGTAAAATTTGTCGTTTGGTAAAGAGTTAAATGGTATAATTTTAATTTAAATGCATTCTAACACCCATGTTGTTTACTTTTGGCTGCTACTAGGCCTTTAAGGGTTAACATTGTGCTGTTTCAGATTTGTGGAAGCAGGGCCAAATCTTCTACATATTCAGTGTAGTGATACAGAGGAGGCAGATCTATTCAGTAAATTTGAGATTGCTTGCAAGTTCATTGGTATGTAAAACCGTTCAAACATTTTACATCACAAAAAAATTCTAGACTTGTCTGGATTTAAAGCATTTGCAGATTACAAAATAAATGTGATTCAAAAATTGAAAGTTGCTTTTGGAAGGATAGAAAATATTGTGGGAAAAGGAGAAAATGCTTCTTCCTCATGGTTGCGAAAAGCATTTTCTAGTTTTCCCACAGTGTTTTCAAAAGCCTTCTTTCTAAGGGTTGTTAAAACTTGGGAGTGTGTAGTAAAGGGTTAACTTTTCATCTTTAACCCTTTGCCTCCTGCAGACAACCTTTTATGATTGGCAATGAAGCTCTTTTGCCCACTTTGCAGTAGAATGAGCAATAGTTCTTTACAAGTCACTTCTCCCTTTGCCCCCCAAGTTTTCACATAATATTTGCAAATCTATTGACTATTTCCTTATGCCATAATTTTAGACTGGTCCCAACTGAAAGCATCTGCAGATCACAAATTTGAATATGGCACAGTTGATACAATTTAATGATTGGTTATTAAAGTCCCTGATTCTACATGATCAACCCAAGATGATGCAGAGAGAACCTGAAAACATACTTTTCACTAATGTTTATTGTATGAAAATGTGTGGAAGCAATGGCAAAAACAGGAAATTGCTCAGCTTAAGCAGTTTCTTTTTTTTGCCACAGTGTTGTCACCTGTCACTGAGGTTTTTGAGAGGTAACAAGTCATCTGCAGTTGTCAGTGTTGTGATATACTGGGCCTGTATTCACCAACCATTCTTAAGAACGTTCTTTGTGTTTTTCTCCAGAATTTTCTACGTTTGATAGTAACACAACGCCTGATTGGCTAAACCATTTGGTTTAGCCAATCAGGAGTTGTGTTACTTTCAAATGTAGAAAATCTTGGAGAATAAGACTAAGAATATTCTAAAGAATGGTTGGTGGATATGGGCCCTGATCATTTCTGTTGAGATAATGTCAATGTTTCATGCTGGCTCCCCTGAGTCGGGATTATAAGGATAATCTCTTTACCACCCAGTCCTTAATTTTAACGACCCTGGGTGAATAGCCCTATGAAAACCTTGTGGGAAAAGGAGAAAGTGCTATTAAACAGCATTTTCTCCTTTTCCACAAGGTTTTCTATACTTCCATAGACAATTACCATCATTTCAGTTAAATTTAACTCTTTACCAAATGACAAAATTTTAGACTGGTCTAAACTGGAAGCAATTGCAGACGACAAATTAAATGTGGCTCAAAAATTGAAATTTGTTTTGGGAAAGGTAGAAAACATTGTGGGAAAAGGAGAAAATGCTGGTTACCAGCATTTTCTCCTTTTCCCACAATGTTTTCAAAAGACTCCTTTCTCAGGGTTGTTAAAAGTCGGGATAGTGTGGTAAAGAGTAAATAAGTTGTCTGCAAATGCTTTCAATTTGGACCAGTCTAAAATCTCATCATTTGGTAGAGTTATAACACTTTTTCCAGTGTTTTGTTCTGGGCTGATTGTAACTTTCTTGTAGGGAGTAAAATTTACGTTTTCTTTTATAACAGATGGTAAAAAGGGAACAAGTAATCAAGCAATTCTGATTTTTTCCAACCTTGGCATCAGCAGAAGTGCTGCTGTAGTTATAGCCTACATTATGTGGTCAAGATCATGCACATTAGAGGTAAGTTTCTCATATTTTGCCTTCGAAAAGTATTTACTGGGAATTGCTGCAGGTCTTAACCCTGTACCACATGATCCCTACTTCTAATGACCCTCTGGAAAAAGCCTTTTGAAAACATTGTGGGAAAAGGAGAAATTGCTAGTTACCAGCATTTTTTCCTTTTCCCACAATGTTGTCTAGCCTTTTCTGAACGAATTATAATTTTTGTGTCACATTTATTTTGTCATCTGCAAATACTTTGAATTTGGACAAGTCTAAAGTTTTGCCATTTGGTAATTAGTTAAACTCTTTACAAATGACAAAATTTTAGACTGTTCTAAATTGAAAGCATTTGCAGATGACAAACCAAATGCTGCACAAATTAGGAATTTTTTCTTTGAAAGGGTAGAAAACATTGTGGGAAAAGGAGAAAATGCTGGTTACCAGCATTTTCTCCTTTTCCCACCATGTTTTCAAAACCATTCTTCCTCAAGGAGGTTAAAAGTTGGGATTGTGTGGTAAAGGGTTAAGCCTTGCAAAGCCATTGACTAAAACAGGGTTTTTTGCAAACAGCTTAGATTTAGATGTGCTGAATGTGCAGTCTGATCTTGGATCTGTATTGTCAGCTTGTTTAGCCATTCCTGGAAGATAAAAATCTTTCTGAGATTCAGTGGACTGTTTTTTTCAGCAGTCTAAATAGGTCAAGTTAACATATCTGGCACTGAAAATGTTATTTCTCAAAAGTGGTTGTAGCTCACCTGAGCACTTGAGCTTATGTAGTCGGGCTATGCCTGACATGTGTTGTGCATTGTCCATTGTCAGGGCATCCACAATTACCTTGTGTGTAGTCTAGAAGCCTCATTTTCATCCTTATACTCATGAAAATTGGTCAGAATATTTGTCTTGATTATATTTTGGATAAGTGTATAAATAGGTCTCCTTGGGTCAAAGAATAGGTCTCTGGAACAAATTGTAGATACACTTTGTGTGCACTCTGTGCTTGTTTGACAAAAGTTCCATAGGATGAAAGCCCCATAGGATAAAAGACCCATAGACAAAAGTCCCATAGGACAAAAAGCACCTTAGGACAATAGTGCATGGGACAAAAGTCCAATGTTATTTAACTCTTTACCAAACAACCCTAACTTTTAACGACCCTGACGAAGAAGCCTTTTGAAAACATTATGGGAAAAGGAGAAAATGCTGGTAACCAGCATTTTCTCCTTTTCCCAGAATGTTTTCTACCCTATCTAAGACAAATTCCTTTATTTGAGTCACATTTATATTGTCGTCTGCAAATGCTTTCAATTTTGACAAGTCTAAAATTTTTTTCGTGTGGTAAAGAGTTAACAGATTAATACATTATGAGCAATGACATCATATCCTCCAAATTGCAAACTAAGTTTGGTTTTAGTGATCGACTTTCTATGTTCTAGCAACAGAGAGACTATTTGTGGTGCTGATATACCTGATTGCTGGTACTTTCTTGGTTTTTTCAAACAACCTGAGATGTGAATGATAATTATTTGAAATATATATGAACAGATTAGATGAGCAGTGAATTCTGATCTTTTTCCAAAAGAAAATGCATGATTGTCTGGTAACAAGTTGAACCTTATTTTCTATTCATTATTTCTGTTTTATGAGGATGTTTTCAGATATATTATTAGGTCAATCAGAGGCACAAGCGAGTGAATAAACATACATGTTCATGTACTTGTAAAATTTCCAACCAAATTCTATTATCTAGGCAATTTTTTTTTCTTGATGGTATTCTGTGATCCTTGGTAGGAGTGGTGTTTTAATAATCCTTAATATTTGATTAGTCAGTTAAAACTTCATTACTGTCTTTTTTCATAAACATACAGTAAAAAGTCAAAAAGTAGGGAGATACATGATACACATAATATTATGGGACTTCTGCTTTATGGGACTTTCATCCTATGGGGTGTTTGTCCATACCACACACTCTGGGGCCATATTTTCAGGCCATAATTTTATAAACCCAAGATCACTTTATATCATTTTACTCAGGTGAATGCTTTAGGGCTAATGACCATCTTTTTTCATATTTACAAAGCATCAATATAAGTACACATGTGTATCAATTTTATGTTATTGTTGATTCACTGCACAAAGTGTTATTACCCAAGAAATGCTTCCTGTCTAGACATGAGACCTAAATAATTGCGATATCAAAATTGCTTTTGTCCAAAATGTCTCAGCAAAGTTGACAGTATAGATCAAAGATCAGAATACACACTCTGTATATTCTGATTTTGATCTACTCTTGCTGCAAAGGACTGTACTTTAAGGGTTTAGAATGATTTGTGAATATGAACTCTCTTGTTTTCTATTTCAGGATGCATATAAGCATGTGTTGAAATGCAGCAGTAAAGTGCGACCTAACAGAGGATTTATTGAACAGCTCTCTAAATGGGAACAGCATTTGAACAATGGAAAAACTTTGACAGATATATCTGATCCTAGATTTTAACCCATTTCTGTACAGGCTCTATTGAGACTTTCCAAAAACTTAAAACCACACAAAGGGGCAACATTGGAAAAAAAAATGAAAATTTCCAGTTTGGAAACAATGTTGGAAAAAGAGTAGTTGTTTGTTTTAAGCAATTGTTCCTTTTCCCACAGTGATTTTTAAACCTTTCAACTACATAAGATGTATTTAACCCATTGCCAAATAAACCTATGTTTTAACAACCCCTTGGAAGAAAGTTTTTGAAAACATGAGAAAAGGAAAAACTGCTGTTAACCAGCATTTGGTCATTTTCTTACACTGTTTTCTACCCTATCTCATTGTTTAAGCAACATTTTTTGTCTGCAAATGCTTTCAAGTTTGGCAAGTCCTTTAATTCCTCTTTAAAGATGTGAGCCATGCTTTGTGAAAAGGGGGCTTAATGTATCTGCAAAGAGTATCGACCCAGGTCAGTCTGCGCAGTACGCGCACGCTGACCTGAGCCGAAACTTTTCGCTATTGATCAATTTTCTGTATGTCCAAGGACCAATAAAGTTTTGCAGGAAAATTACATTATGCAGCATGTTAAGTTTATTTATAAGGTAAACTTTGTCCTTACTGACCAGTCTTACCCTGATTGACAAAACAGTAAAACAAGTGTGCCAAATTTATTTCCATGTCAAGACTGAACACAGAAATTGGTCAAATTTTAATGATCATTGTTGTCTTATTCTTTACCATACAACAAAATCTTAAATTTGTACACATCAAAAACATAGACAGATGACACATAAAATGTGGCTGAAATATAGTAATTTGCCTTTGTGTTGGAATAGAAGGGTGGTAACATTGTGAGAAAAAGAGAAAATGCTGGCTACCAGTATTTTCTCTTTTACCCACCATGTCTTCAACAGGTGTTTTCCCTCAGGATCTATAAACACAAGATTATTTTGTAAAGAGTTGAAAAAAAAACCTAGCCTAATGATGAATACAAGGGCACTGGTAAAGTATTACTCAATTCACACAACTTTTGTCCAGTGTCCATCTTTTTTCTGTTTTTTTTTTTCATTTTCAACCATTTTTTGTTTCAGTAGTGTATACAAAAAATTTATCTAGATAAGATAGATTTTTTTTTTTTCATAAATGATTCAGAATAATACTGACGGAATTTTTCTTTACATTTACTTAACTTTATGTACTTGTTATTTCATTATTTGCATTAAAACTCATATGTTGAAATGTTATGGCTGTTTAGTTTATATTGTCAATTGTCATTTGTATATATTATTACTGCCAGGAAAAATGCTTTGAAAGTTTTTTGTAAAATATAGATAACCAGGTTGTAACTAAACTCATCTGAAAACATTGTTCTAAATGGAGCTAATGCTTATAATGTGCAATTTCTCCTTTTGCCCCATTGTTTTATAAAATTGTCTGTTGCAAGATAAAAAAAAAAAAGGTAGCTGGTAAAGTCCTTCACCTTTTACCAAACGACAAGAATGCAGACTTGTCAAAATTGAAAGCATTTGAAGACCACAATTTAAGTATGACTCACATAATAGAACTTGGCTTTGACAGGGTAGAAAACATTGTGGAAAATGAGAAAATGCCGGTTACCAGCATTTTCTCCTTTTCCAAGATTGTTTTCAAAAGCCTTCTCTTTAAGGGTTGTTAAAAGTCGGGAATATGTAATAAAGGGTTAACTCTTTACAAAACAACAAAATTTTAGACCTGTCCAAAGCATTTGAAGATGACAAAACAAACAGGACTAAAAATCTGAAATTTGTTTTTAGACGGGTAGAACACTGGAAAAACCTTCTTCCCAAGCGTCGTACATACTCAGATTGCTTGGTAAAGATTTAACCTTATTTCATTATTTAATATTTACCTGTCTCACCATTGGACATTATTTCCACCATGCTTATGCAGGAAAGCGGCCAGCGCTTAAAAAAGAGCATTAGGCAGAGTATTGATAAAAGAAAGTTCCAGGAAAGTGTGGTTAAATGTACTGGCTGCTGTGATATACCTTAACTCTTTACCAAACAACAAAATTTTAAACTTGATCGAATTGAAAGTATTTGCAGATGACAAATTACATGAAAATGTGGCTAAAAAGATGAGTTCTGTCTTTGATTTATTTTATTTCATTTAAGTAATCGTGGCTTGCGTTTCAGCGGTATTAAACGTTGTCAAAGGGAGGTAACTACAACAAATACTTGAAAGAGTTACAGTAGTTTGCTCCCCTGTTATAGTAGAGAAGTTTTAGACTCGTCCATGACTCAAAGCGTTTGCACACAATAAATTTTACTCAAATTATTGGATCTGTCTGTGAAAGGTTTGAAAACATTGTGGAAAAAGGAGAAAATGCTGGTTACCAGCATAACCGCTATTTCCAACAATATTTTTAAAGGTTTTCTTTGTTGGGGTCATTATTAATTGTATTGGAGTTAAAGGCCCTTTTAACAGCTTAACCCTTTACCTTACAATCCCAAGTTTGAATGACCCTGGGGAAATCAGACTTTTGAAAACATTGTGGGAAATGGAGAAAATGATGGTAACCAGCATTTTCTCCTTTTCCCACAATGTTTTCTGTCCTTCCCAAAACAATTTCAGTTTTGGATTCATATTTATTTTTTTGTCTGTAAATGCTTTCAATTAGGAACTGTCTAAAATACTATTATGTGGGAAAGGGTTAAGTCATGTCAGGGTGGTCAGTGGACCTAACTATTTGTTTCGTGGCTTTCTCACACCAGTACTGACACAACTTTCTTTCCAAGTCACTGACTTCTTTTCTTACATGCATCAGAGGTGAGAGGTGAAAAATCGCCAGAAGAAAGTTTGCCTCAACAGGGTATCAAACTTGCAACCACCTGGTCACAAGTCAGATACACTAACCACTGAGCTACCCAGCCAGGCTCAGGTTCATTTAGACATTGGACTGTTTGAAAAGGGTTCACAAAGTTCATGTCAATGAAATTTAAATTGCAGTTGGAAAAGGTAGCTTAATACACACATTGATGGGTCTAGGAAAACTTTCCCTTCAAAATTTACCCACCCTCTCTCCCCACACACACCTGCTTCCAGATTATTGGCCATTGAAGAAAACTGTCCCCTATACAGTTGTGCCCTACTAGAAAATCCTCATAGGAAATAGGTAAAATATACATGATTATACGTGTATGTACAGTATCGGCATATTAACCCTTTACCACACAATGCCGCCTTTTGATGCCCCTGAAGAAGAAGCCTTTTGAAAACATCGTGGGAAAAGAAGAAAATGCTGGTTACCAGCATTTTCTCCTTTTCCCACAATGTTTTCTGCCCTTTCAAAGAAAAATTGCACCATCTGAGCCACATTGAAATTGTTGTCTGCAAATGCTTTCAATTTGAACAAGGCTAAAATTTTGTCGTCTGGTAAAGGGTTAAGATCTAACACCATTTGAAGGCAATAAAGATTCTGTATTTTTTCTCTCTTTACAACATTATAGTAACAGAAACCTTGATGTTGGGCCTAATCCTGGAATGTATAGCATCTGTATACATCTACTTTCCTCAGTCCCATGGTAAAGTTTCCTGGAAGTTTTCCTAAGAAATTTTGAGTTATCATAGGATCAATATTTTGGGGACACTCTGCAACTTAAATGTACACTGTATAATGCCAACATGATAAAATGTACACTGTATAATGCCAACACAATAATTGTGGTATTTGTTTACCAATACATGTACTTGCTCATTTGAAACATAAGCACAGGTCATAAGTTGTGAATATAGTTGTTATTTTACATTGCCAAGTTGTAATAGCAGTGTATCTACTACCGTTATAGAGCAGTCAGGTCACAGGACTGTCGATGAATGGATTCAAGTTTGATTGATTGATCCAAGTGCATGGCAAAATTTATCGCATTTTGTGTATTCTCACAAGCATCACGAATGCGATAATTGAGGTATTTGTTTACCAGTGCTAGCTCACTGTAAACATAAACAGAGGTCAGAAGTTGTGAATAACATGTACATATTCTTATTTTACATTACCAGCAATGCATGTACTACCACGGTATGGAGGTCAGGCAGGTCATATGAATGTCGATGATGTAATTAAAATTTGATTAACTCTTTACCAAATGACAAAATTTCAGACTAGTCGAAATTGAAACCATTTGCAGACAACAAAATGATTGTGACTCAAAAATTGAAACTGTTTTGGGAAAGTTAGAAAGCATTGTGGGAAAAGGAGGAAATGCTGGTTACCAGCATTTTCTCACTTTCCCACAATGTTTTCAAAAGCTTTCTTTCTCAGGGTCGTTAAAAGTCAGGATTGTGTGGTAAAGAGTTAATTGATCCGAGTGGATGTCAAATTTATTCCGTTCATTTTATACAGGCCAACACCTCATGAATAAACATATATAAATATTTCAGAAATGTATTTATTGAACATGGGTATATTCACAGATCAAGACAGATCTAACAGTAGCACATATTTTAAATATGTAAATTACATGTGAAGCACATAGTGTACAATTTGAAAAGCTGCGTAGAATGGATATATATACATGTATATCTTAACACTTTACCAAAGATAAAATATCAGACTTGACCAAATAAAAAGTATTTGCAGAAGACAAAGAAAAAGAGACTCAAATAATGGGATGGGATATATCTCTACTAGGATAACCAGCATTTTCTCCTGTCACCAACAATGTTTTCAGAATCTTTCGTCATTAGGACTGTTTGGTGAAAGGTTTATTTGTTTGTACTGGACCTTAACGCCGTTTCAACAGCTTAGGCCATATCACATCAGTCAGTGCACCCATGCATGTGTGCACCCATGCATCTCTCTCACATCAGAACTGACACAACTTTCTTTTCAAGTCACTGACTGCTTTTCTCACTTGCATCATAGGTGAGAGGAGAAAATTGCCAGAAAGAAAGTTTGCCTTAACTGGGGTATCAAACTCCCAACCACCAGGTCACGAGTTGGATATGCTAACCACTGAGCTACCCAGCCAGGCTGGTAAAAGATTAATCCCTTTACCATATAATCCCGAGTTGTAACCATCTTGAGGAAGAGGCCTTTAGAAAACCATTGTGGAAAGAGGGACAAATGCTGGTAACCAGCATTTTCTCCTTTTTCCACATGTTTTCTACCCTTCCAAAGATTGAATTCATCATTTGGGCCACATTTGTCTTCTGCAAATGCTTTCAATTTGACAAGTCCAAAATTTTACCGTTTGTTAAAAAGTTAAGTAGTAATAATTTGACAAAGTATAAATAACACACACAGTTTGTAAATCAGGAAAAGCTACTTACAACTTAATTTAATTTGGACCTTAACTCTTTACCAAACGACAGCATTTTAGACCAGTCCAAATTGGAAGCATTTGCAGACAACAAAATAAATGCAAATCAAAAACTGAAATGTGTTTTGGCAAGAGTAGAAAACATTGTGGGAAAAGGAGAAAATGCTGGTTACCAGCATTTTCTCCTTTTTCCACAGTGTTTTCAAAAGCTTTCTTTCTCAGGGTCGTTAAAAGTCGGGATTGTGTGGAAAAGACTTGTCCATATTAAAAGTATGTCATACAGGCAACAAATTAACCCTTTACCACACAATCCCAAATTTAAACGACCCTAAAGATTGGGCCTTTTGAAAACATTGCAGTAAAAGGAGAAAATGCTGGTAACCAGCATTTTCTCCTTTTCCTACAATGTTTGCTACTCTATAAAAGACAATTTTAATCATTTTAGCCACATTTAATTTGTCGTCTGCACATCCTTTCAATTTGGACATGTCTAAAATTTTGTCATTTGGTAGAGAGTTAAAAGGATGCCATACAGGCAACAAATTAACCCTTTACAACACAACCCCGAGTTTTAACGACCTTAAGAAAGAGGTCATTTGAAAACGTTGCAGGTAAAGGAGAAAAATGGTGATAACCAGCATTTTCTCCTTTCCCCACAATATTTTCTATCCTATCAAAGACAGAATTCTTCATTTTAGCATCATTTGTCATCTGCAAATGATTAAAAGTCAGTCCAGTCTGAAGTCTTGTGAACTGGTAAAGGGTTAACAGTGTCTAAAATGATGAGGTTTTCTTTGATACAGAAGAAAATGTTGTGAAAAAGGGAAAATAATCTGCTTCTTTTCCTACAATATTTGCAACTGTCATTTTTTTCTTTGGTTCAAAGGGGTTGGAGAAGTACAAAAAAAAAGCATTCACTGGTGGAAATAGGTTATTTCATAATGTAATATCATTGAGGCATGACTAAAATATCTTTGTGGCATGACTTTAATATCACTATGGCATAACATTAGTATCATTGTGGCATGACTTTTACCCTTTACCATACATTGGCATATTGTAAGGGAGCTTCTGAGGGCAAAGGAGAAAATACTCCTTTTCCTACCATGTTTTCTACCATTTCAGAGGCGAATCAAATCATATGAGCAGCATTGTATTTGTCATCTACGACAGCTTTGAACTTGCAGGAGTCAAACATTTTGTCATTTGGTAAAAAGTCAGCCCTTTACCGAATGACAAGATTTAAGATCGGTCCAAATTGAAGGCATTATGTCGACAACAAATTAATGTCTATTGAAGATAAGATATTGTGGGAAAATGAGAAAATACTGGTTACCACATTTTCTTTTTTTCCCACGATGTTTTCAAAAGGCATCTTCCTCAGAGTTGTTTAAAGTCCAGGATTGTGTGGTATAGAGTTAATATAATTGAGATGTGACTTAGGCGTGAGAGAGGTGAAGAAAAAATGATAATATTCCCCACACCCCACCACTCCACCTCCATGTACAAACAGATTTAACCAATGCCCTCATAAGATGGAAACACTAATATCCTGCAACTCCTCTGTCTGAGAATCTACAATGTCATTCTTGTACATGTGAAAATCAAACATCTAACAAATTTTCTTAACATAGATTCCTATTTTACCGGGTTATTCTACAAAATAATAGAAAGTCTAGATCTAAGATCTGACAGTATGATCTTGATCCATGCACTCAGCAAATGCAACTTATCTCTTCTTCACACAACAAAAATGTAGACATGTCCAAATTGAAAGTATTTGCAGATGACAATTCAAATGTGGCACAAATGATGGAATCTGTCTTTGATAAGGTAGAAAGCATTGTGAGAAAAGGAGAAAAAGCTAGTTACCAGCATTTTCTCCTTTTCACACAAAGCTGTCTTTCTCAGGGTTGTTAAAACTTGGGGCTGTGTGGTAAAGGGTAAAAATAAGCTTATACCTATTAGATCAAAACTTTAATACCATATGCAGTCATCAAAAGTTAACTCTTTACCACATAATCCTGGGTTTTAACCAATCTGAGAAACTAGCCTTTTGAAAACCTTGTTGGAAAAGGAGAAAATGCTGGTAACCAGCATTTTCCCCTTTTCCCACAAGGATTTCTATACTTTCATAGAATTTTAGCTAAATTCAATGTGTCATCTGCAAACGCTTTCAATTTGGACCTGTCTAAAATTTTGTAGTTTGGTAAAGAGTTACATGAATCTGCAGGAGGAAATTTATGAAAAATACCTTACATCTTGCAGCAATCCTTGAGTATCACTCTATCCATAATGCTTTTGTGTCTTTCTTCTTTTTAGTTTACAATAAATTATGCATGTAATGTTAGTCCATCAAATACAAATAATAAGAAGGATTTTAAAATATCTACAGTAATGGTAATTGAAAAGAGAAATGCATGCTGACAGCAAAGCAAGACAATGCTGAAAAAATATATCCTAAAAAGATATAATATATAGTTTTCAATAAATGATATAACAATTTGACAGATAATATATTTCGAATAATCAATTGATTCTAGTACATGTATTTGCTAATGGTCTTCCCAATAATTGTCTCTGGCTTATAAACAATGAAATAATACTTAACTCCTTACCAAACAATCCTGAGTTTTAACAATCCCGAAAAAGACGCCCTTTGAAAATATTCTAGGAAAAAAAGAAAATGCTGGTAACCAGCATTTTTTCCTTTTCCCAAAATGTTTTCTACCCTGTTACAGACCAAGTCCATCGTTTGAGTCACATTTAAATTGTCGTTTACAGACGCTTTCAATTTTTAATAGTCTAAAATTTTGTGGTTGGGTAGAGTTAAATCTTTATCATTATAAAAGAATGCACTCTTAGTAGATTCAGGTCGTTGAAAATCCATCAAAACTTGAATATGCCTAAAAGAGATTCATCTGGTCATTATTAAGCATTCATGTGAATGAATTTTCTTCAGTAGGAACTACTTCAGCAGCAGTTCAGATTGCTGTCTAATCAATCCAAAGAGCTGCTGCAACAGGTTTTCCCAAGGAGATGACCATTCAAGCAAAATTTTGAATTAACCCATTCAAAACATACTGTGTTTTTACGATCCAGTGAGAAGAAGTCTTAAACTCTTTACCACACGACAAACATAATTTTGTCTAAATTGAAAGCATTTACAGATGACAGTTTCAACATTGCTCAAAGGAAAGAATTATCTTTAATAGGGAAGAAATCATTGTGGAAAAAGGAGAAAATTCTGGTTACCAGCACTTCCTCTTTTTCCCACAATGTTTTCAAAAGGCTTCTTCCTTGGGGTCATTAACACTCGGGATTGTTGAATAAACATAGTGGGAAAAGATCAGAATTCCAAAACAAAACAGATAAACAAATGTATCCTAGCAACAATTTTATAAACAGACTCTCATATATATTAGACTTCATAAACCCCATGAAAAAGTACCTGTATTTTGTAGGTCAAGCCGTTTTATACATAATTAACTCTTTACCAAACGACAAAATTTTGGACTAGGCCAAATGGAAAGCATTTGCAGACGACAAATTAAATGTTGCTAAAATGATGATTTCTGTTTAGGAAAAGTCGGGATTGTGTGGTAAAGAGTTAACCCTTTACCACACGGTCCCGACTTTTAACGACCCTGTAAAAGAAGCCTTTTGAAAACATTGTGGGAAAAGGAGAAAATGCTGGTTACCAGCATTTTCTCCTTTTCCCACAATGTTTTCTACCCTTCCCAAAACAAATTTCAATTTTCGAGTCACATTTATTTTGTTGTCTGCAAATGCTTTCAATTTGGACCAGTCTAAAACTTTGTCGTTTCGTAAAGAGTTTAGTAAATTTTCTGTTAGACGTTAATCTAAAAACAACTTTTTGATCTGTATGTTCATTTTGATCAAAGCTGTATCAAAGCCATTCCATAATGAAGAAAGTTGATAAATAGAACAATAAATAAAAGAAGACAGACGAAATATCAGAACATTGTGGCAAATAGGCAAATCACACACTATTTATTTTACAATATGTACAAATGATGAAAATAACCCTAAACTCTTACCATACGACAAAATTTTAGACTGGTCTAAATTGAAAGTATTTGCAGACGACAAAATAAATAAGAATGAAGAGTTAAAATTTGTTTTGGGAATGGCAGAAAACTGGTTAACAGCATTTTCTTCTTGTCCCACAATGTTTTCAAAAGTATTCTCTTTCAGGGTTGTTTAAACTCGGGATTGTGTGGAAAAGGGTTATGACTACTCCAAGATCGGCAGCATTTACAGACCACAAATTTAAATGTAGCTCAGATAATTTGAATTTAAAAGGGGAGAGAACATTGTGGGTATAGGAGGAGATGCTGGTTACCAGCATTTCCCAATTTGCCCAAAATTTTTCAAAAAAATTTTGCCTCATGACCAACCATCAAAACACGAGATTGTTGAGTAAAGGGTTAAAAATTCATACTTACAGATTCAAGACAAATGCTTTATAAGCTAGGTCACTTTCAATGCCGTAACTTGAATAACATGTTGCTAAATGAGACAGACAATATGAATTATTTATATAATGTAACTTAACCCTTTACCACAAAATCCTGACTTTTAACGACCCTGAGGAAGAAGCCTTTTGAAAACATTGTGGGAAAAGGAGAAAATGCTGGTAACCAGCATTTTCTCCTTTTCCCACAATGTTTTCTACTCTTCTGAAAACAAATTTCAACATTTAAGCCATATATATGTTGTCATCTGCAAATGCTTTCAATTTGGATCAGTCTAGAATTTTGTCGTTTGGTAAAGAGTTAATGCTGATCATGGACTATTCGCCTTTCTTCAAACATGATGCCCCTTAATTCTTCTTTACAGTTTCAATGTTGATCTTTGTACAAAGGCAAGGGTTGTATCTTTCTATCACATTTGGTTCAGTTTGATCATGTCACTGTACAGTTTAACAAATGAAAAAGTGCCTCAATTTGACTTCAGTTTGAAAATACAATGTATATGCAGACATCAAATTAAATATGGCTAAAATGATTTGTGTTTGAAATGGTAGAACACATTCTAGGAAAGGAAACAAGAGGGTCATGATGGCCCTGTATTGCTCCACTGTGTCACAAATTAAATGGGCCATACATGTGCTCGGCATTGACAGTCCCTAACTCTTTACCAAACGACACTATTTCGGACTGGTCCAAATTGAAAGCATTTGCAGACAACAAATTAAATGTGGCTAAAATGATTGCATTTGTTTCTGAAAGGTTAGAAAACATTGTGGGAAAAGGAGAAAATGCTGGTTACCAGCATTTTCTCCTTTTCCCACAATGTTTTCAAAAGGCCTCTTTCTCAGAGTCGTTAAAAGTCGGGATTGTGTGGTAAAGGGTTAAACCTTTACCGCACAACAAAAATGTAGACTTGTCCAAATTGAAAGCATTTCAAGACAACAATTTATGTGTGACTCAAATTGTGGAACCAGTCTTTGATAAGGAAGAAAACATTGTGGGAAAAAGAAAAAATGCTGGTCACCAGCATTTTCTCTTTCTCCCACAATGTTTTCAAAAGGCTTCTTCCTCAGGGTCGTTAAAACCCAGGATTGTGTGGTAAAGAGATAAACTGAAAGAAATCCCTACTGCAATAAAATCTCACAGAAATTTATAAGCCTAGCCCTCCAATAAGGTTATGCCTTTTTCACACCCCAAGATAATGTTAATGAACAAACGCTTGAACTGAGTATCATTGATATTAAATGTCAATAAACTCTGACAAAGAGTATTTTGACAAGACAATTTCCAACAATAGGGCTAGAATGGGCCTTCACTGCTCACTAGAGAATAATCTATGACCCCCCCCCTTTCCCCGTCCCAAGAGGGACCAATTTTTCAACCAAAGGCTATTATTTGAACAATCTTGGTTGAGGTCCCCAATATCATGCTACATACAAAACATTAACATTCTAGGTCAGTAAATTGGTTTGTAACAGGGAGATTTTCAAACTTTCATCTATAAAAGCTGGTATGAAAGTTGTGACTCCCAAGGAAGAACCATTTTTGATCCAGTGGCTATGATTAGTTGACTTTTGGTGGAGGTCCTCTAGTTAATACAGGTCTAGGCTGAGGGGTTACTTAAAAAGAAGATTTTCGAAGTTTTTACAACATATTAACACATGATGAGGAGGGAAAAGCCAATTTTGATCCATGGGTCGAATTTTTAACAAAATTGGTAGTGATCCACTTGATGAAGCCACATGGCAAATTTGTAAGCTCTAGGGATTATGGTAAGGAACAAAAAGATCCTTAAAGTTTTCACTATAGTAGCATTATACTAAATTTATTACCCCTAGGGTGTGGCCAATTTTGACCCCAGGGCTAAAATTTGAACAGTTTGGTAGAGACCTACTAGATGATAACACATACAAAATATTCCAGCTCTAGCTTTCATGGTTTTGGACTGAAGATTTTTAAGATTTTCAATATATAAGCCATTGCAAAACTTATGCCCCGCGAGGGTGGGACAAATTTTGATACCATAGATATGATGTGAACAGAAGTACACCAGATAAGCTTCATGCAAAATTTGGTAGACCTGGGCCTTTTGCTTAGGAATGATTTTTTTCTTTTTTTTTTAAGTTTTCACCATATAAGCTCATGTCAAACTAGTGACCCACAGGGTGGGGCAAGTTTTGACCCCAAAGGTTATAATTTGAACAATCTTGGTACAGATCCACCACAGAAGCTTCATGCAAAATGCTGCATCCATAGGGCTTATGCTTTGGAACAAGGTGATATTTGAAGTTTTCACTATATAAGCCTATGTTAAACATGTGATGCCAAGGATGGGGCCAATTTTTACCCCAGAGCTATATTTTAACGAACATGTCAGAGGTTCAATACATGAAGCTATCTGCAAAATTTGGTTGCCCCAGATGTTATGGTTTTGAACAAGAACATTTCAACAGTTTTTCTCTGTTTTTCAGTATTGTTGCCATGGCAACCAGAGTTTTGATGCAAATAAAATTCTTTGCAGCAATTCTGAAGAGGGCTATGTCAGGATCATTTCTGTGACGTTTGGTGAAAATTGGATGGGCACTTTCAGAGAAAAAGATATTAGAAATAAAAGTTAACACGTGGACTGAAACACAGAAAGATGGACAGATGCACGGCAGACAAAGGTAAGCCATGACATTAGCTCACTTAGCCTTTAGCCAAAAATGCTTTTACAAATATTGCAAGAAAAGGAGAAAATGCTGGAAACAAGCATTTTCTCCAATATGTTTCCTCGCCTTTCCAGGACAAATCCTACAAAATCAGCACCATTTAAACCTTTACCACACCATCCCGGGTTTTAACCTCCCTGGGAGAGAAGGCTTTTGAAAACATTGTGGGAAAAGGAGAAAATGCTGGTAACCAGCATTTTCTCCTTTTCCCACAATGTTTATTACCCGATCAAAGACAAAAATCATCATTTGAGCTACTATTATTTTGTCATCTGAAAATGCTTTCAATTTGATTTTGTCTGAAATTTTCTCATTTGGTAAAGACTTAATTTGCTGTTTGCATAATGCTTTGGATGTGGACAAGTCCACAAACTTTCCAGTCTGCTGAAGGCTCAAATCTGAAGACAAAGGTGAGCTGAGAACAAGAAACCATGAAAAAGAAACAATTGCACTGACTCATATCATGGCAAGTGATCACGTTTTGCACAGTGAAAATCATTCCATGGGTTCAAATTCTGAACAACTGGTAAGGCTTTTCAAACAGGCCTTTTCCACGATTGTCATACAGGACATAAAAACTGGCAATGAAAATATTATGTTTTACATAAAACAATGACAAATAATACTGCATGGGATTTGATATAATGCAACCTACTTCTAAGCCAAAATCTGTTGCTCAGTTTCACTCTTTACCAAACAACAAAATTTTGAACTGGTCTAATTCCAAAGCATTAGCAGACAACAAATTAGATGTTTGCCAATGATTTGAAGAAAAAAATTGATCATACCATGTTCAGGTTATTTTGCAATTGTTTTCAACTTTCTAAAGTGTTGCTAGGTAAAGAGTTTACCTTTTACAAGACAACGAAATTTTAGCCTTGTTGAAATTGAAAGCATTTGCAGACGACAATTTCATTGTGGCTCAGGTGGTGCAATTTTTCTTTGTTTGGGTAGAAAACATTGTGGGAAAAGGAGAAAATGCTGGTTACCAGCATTTTCTCCTTTTCAAACAATGTTTTCAAAAGGCTTCTTACCCAGGGACATTAAAAGGCGGCATTGTGCGGTAAAGAGTTAAACCAATATTTGAAAGCCCAATACTTCTGATAGCATGACATATTTTCATAATAAAGCACAGTACATCAACAATAACAGAAGGGTTTCTGTTACAAATGCACAGATCAATAATATGCACTAAGAGCTGGCATCCATCAAGGTCTCCATGGAAAATCAATCTTTGTATTTCAAAAATAATTTCAATCTCGTTGGATAATAGATGTGATCTATCTGCGTGGTCGTCAATTTTTGCCGCAATGCCATCCTACACAAATGCTGAAGACTGACTACACCTTTCCCATTCGTCTCGAAGAATGAAAGTGTTCCTCTGCGATTCCTGTAAATAAAATAATAGTGCAACACATCTGTTGTCTAGAGAAATCTGTCGTTCTGAAGGAATATATAGATATTGCTTGTAATAACTAGAAAGCTCTTGATTAAGAAAATCACTACATAGTTTGAGCATAATAGGCTTAAATATATTACAAATTTCTCTGATTTAAACTGGTTCATGAAAAATCAAAATGATAAAGCAATATATTAATCCTTATCCTTTCAAGCCTATAGTAAAAACTCAAATGTTGCAGTTTCAAGGTGAGTTTTTCGGGAAAGTATCTCCTTATCGGACAGTGTAGATCCAAGATCAGACTGCACGTTCTGTGCAGTCTGATCTTGATCCACACTGTCTGCAAAAGGTCAGTGAGTTGCGTTTAGCAGCTAAAGGGTTAATTTTTCTTGACATATAGAAAATAAAAGTAGTATAAAAAATTTAGGGAACCAAAACTAAAAAGACTTTCCTATGGGACTGTTTTAACTGAGGTAGCTCTTTAAAGGTAGAGAAAAAACATGATTTATTACAGCTTCAACAACCAGCATTATTTAACATCATCTATTTGATTAAACAAGAGGGGCTATGATGCGGCTGAAATTGCTTGACCGGTATTTCAACAATGCTGACCCCAAAATCTAATATCAAAAGTCAGGTAGAAGGTCAAAAATAATACTACAATTCAAATATCAAAACTATGGGTCATTCCATTTAGAAAACAATTTTCAACAGTTTTTCGCCAATAAATCTATGTAAAAATTTTAACCACAAGGCAAGGAAACTTTGGATCCCTGAACTATAATTGAATAGGCTTGGCAGAGGTTCAGTAGCTGATACTATCCACTGCTCATGGTTGTAGACAAGAAGACCTTTGATATTTTTGGTGGCGTAACTCTGTATCATCCACCCTAGACAGAGCCAACTTTGACCATACGAATAATGACTTCAAACAACATACAAAATATCAATGCTAAACACATTGTGCTTCAACACGAGGAAAGTTACTACACACTATGGTTCCAGAAATAGAAGTTTCTCAGTTATCCGTGGAAAACATAGGACCCCTGGGGTGCCACTTTTTGACCACAGGGACATACATGTACTTCAAATATTTCTATGATGAATATCTGAATGATGCGTACTAAATAACACATCACATCTGTTTTTTTCAATTCCAGGAAAAAGATCTTTAAAATTTCTCTATATTACTCAATGGAAAACACATTGGTCCACATTCAATCCAATGGACATTAATTATTCAAATGATTTCATTAAAAGACCACTACATAACGTTATGTAGAAAATATATAAATAAATTATCTTCAAAGTTTTCCATTTTTATTTCTGATCAACAAAGTAGCCATAATTTTTTCCATCAACAAAAAAGACAAAGAGAATTTAAGTCATTTTTCTTTTTGTAACAATCTTTGCAGTTTACATTGTTTCAATGCTAGCTGATTTTCATTTCTGTAGAAGATTTTTAACTCATAGAGTTTTGAAAACATTGTGGGAAAAGGAGAAAATGCTGGTAGCCAGCATTTTCTCCTTTTCCCACAATGTTTTCTACCCTATCAAAGACAACTTCTACAATTTGAGCAACATTTAAATTGTCGTCTGCAAATGCTTTCAATTTGGATAAGTCTACATTCTTACCGTGTGGTAAAGAGTTAATACCTGCAGCTCTATTTTTTGCAGCCTAACTATACAAACAGTTTCATACAATAGACCAAACAGCTTCTGAGCAGTTATTATTTGTTCCTGCTACCAAGAGACAAGAGCCATTTCATTGACTCTGAAAGATCAAACAAGGATTGCATGTGCTAAGTGTGATGAAAATTGTCCTTGTGGAATAGGAAAAGATGTTTTAATAAACTGTTGATGACTGATGATGACCACCAGACAAATGAGTCATTTAAAGCTACCAACAATTGCCTCATGCTTAGGTGAGCCAAAAAGGAGCAAAACAATGATAAACTTTCCTGGCAAGTACAAAATGTAATGAGAACATAGATTTTTGTATCCCTATCACTATTCTGTTTTTCTAAAAACCTCAGTAATTAAATAGAGCTATATCTGTCGATACTGTTTTGTTAAATATTTTCAGGATATTCATTTTATGAAATACAGGCTTGCTATAAGTAGATTCATTCTACATTAGTTAATAACATGTGTACCTCACAGAACTGGAAAACAAGAGGGCCATTGGCCCTAAAGTGCTCACCTGAGTAAAGTCATCTACAACTGATAAAGCTGAAGAGATCCTGGTTTTAATGATGTAAAATGCATGACTGTAAGTGAACTACTTTTTTGAACCAATATGACTATATTCCATACTTGTCCAAGATATCATTAAAGCAAACATTCTGACCAAGTTTCATGAGTATCAGACTGAAAATGTGGCCTCTATGGTGCACACAAGGTTTTTCTAAGATTTGGTCCAGTGACCTTTTTGACCAGATGGGATCATCAAGGCAAACTTTCTGACCAAGTTTCATGAGAATCAGGCTAAAAATGTGGCCTCCAGTGTGCACACAAGGTTTATCTCATATTTGACCATGTGACCTACTTTTTCCCCCCGACATGACCCAATTTCAAACTTGTCTGAGATATCAACAAGATAAACATTCTGACCAATCTTTATCAGTATAAGGCTGAAAATGTAGCCTCTATGGAGCATGCAGGGATTTCCTTACATTTGGCCCAGTGACCTACTTTTTTAGCCATCCCAATTTCAAACCTGTCTGAGATATCATTAAGACAGACAATCTGACCTAGCTTCATGAGCATCCAACTACAAATGTGGCCTCTAGAGTGCACACAAGATTTTTCTAAGATTTAGCCCAGTGTCCTACCATTTGAACACACATGACCCAGAAACGAAATTGTCCCAGATATCATCAAGACAAACATTCCAACTAACTTTCATGAGTTCCAGGCTAAAAATGTGGCCTCTAGAGTGCACACAAGGTTTTTCTAAGATTTAGCCCAGTGTCCTACCATTTGACCACACATGACCCAATAACGAAATTGTCCCAGATATCATCAAGACAAACATTCTACCCATTTTTCATATGTTTCAAGCTGAAAATGTTGCCTCTAGAGTGCACACAAAGTTTTTCTAAGATTTGGCCCAGTGACCTACTTTTTGACCTGACATGATCCATATTCGAACTTGCCCAAGATATAATCAAGATAAATATTCTGACCAAGATTCAAGAGTATCAGGCTGAAAATATGGCATTTAAAGTGCACACAAGGTTTTTCTAAGATTTGGCCCAGTGACCTACTTTTTGACCTGACATGACCCAATTTCGAACTTGCCCAAGATATGATCAAGATAAATATTCTGACCAAGATTCAAGAGTATCAGGTTGAAAATATGTCCTCTAAAGTGCACACAAGGTTTTTTTAAGATATGGCCAAGTGACCTACATTTTGACCCGATATAACCCACTTTCAAACTTATATGAGATATTATCAAGACAAACATTCTGACCAAGTTTCATGACTGTATGACTGAGTGCACACAAGGTACGTATAATGGGTTATTTTCACTGCTGTAAAAGTTTACGGATTTGGAAAAAAAAACATGCGATTTAAATTTTTACGATTTTATTTTTTACCAATTACACACATGCGTAAAAAATTAGCTCATTAAAATTTTCAGCACATGAATACATACATGTGAATACAAAAGATCAGACCAAACATAGTCTAGTCTGATCTCGATCTACACAGGCCGCCAATGAAGTGTTGAACAGTGCTTGAAGGATTTAATCTTTCAAGGCTTTTTGATGTTATACAAGCAGTTTCTCTTTTTTTTTTCGTAACTTTATCAAAAGTCACCTTCGGAAGAAGCGTGACAGTTCGTTTCTGTGACAGTGAGGGAAATGGTTTAAAACATAACTGTGTTGTCCCTCTATAAACAATAAATCTATTACAGAATTAATAAATACTAAACCTCATTGTTTCTTTTCTTTATTCATACAGTTAATCCACTGATGTAAACTAATGCATTAGTTATCGTATGTATTTTATTTTATTTGACTGCCCAGATGTTCTAGAAACAACCATTACTAAACCCAAAAAGGCACTATCAACTATTGTAAAGCAGGCATGATATTGGCTTATTAAGTGGTCATTTTGTGTCGCCTGGCAGTCAGCATATAACCGGATGTACATTTCTTGGAGCAGAACAGTTGTAAATATGTACAACAAACACTTGCATTACAACCCTATCGCTTCGAATGATTGCATGTTACATCAAACCCGTTATCCAAATTTTATTGCAAACAATTGTGTACCCGCGACAGGCATGAAATATTGTTGACAGATGGCTATAAATGGATCTAAATTTGTCGGATTTCGGACACAAGTTTGGTCAACATGGTAAATCCTTTTATTTCGGTCACCCCCTCTTTTGTTTAATGATAATTTCCTAAAGATGCGGACACTAAAAAAATGTTCTTTTCTCTCCAAATATGTTGGTGATTTACAGTGATCACTGAAGCGTGTGTATAGTGGCATCTATAGGTGTATGTAAACGCCTTTCCATACTAATAACCCTTTATTTCTGTATCGGTCGAAGTTTTACGCGGTAATTATTTATGTGTCAAATTTTTACAAATCTGTTTTAGTCGTAAAAATTAGTAAAAATTGGCAGCACGTAAAAAAAACCCGTTATACGGTAATTGTTGATGTTGATGCCTGAACGACGGACGACGCACAATGGACGACACATGACGGACACCGGACACAGCACGATCACAAAATCTCACATTGAGCACTTTGTGCTCAGGTGAGCTAACAAAAGCATCAAATGTTGTACCAATCCTCCGCTGCTTGTGTTTTTGCAGAGACAATTCTAATTCGAAAAGGGTCATTACTGTCACGTTGCACCGGGAGTTCCCATCCCTCCTGGTATACCTTACTGTTTTGATTACTGTCACATTGCACCGGGAGTTCCCATCCCTCCTGGTATACCTTACTGTTTTGATTGTAAACAACCAGCCAAAGTTTCAAGTACAAGTAAATATCTTCATTAATAATTGTGATATGATAAAATGTCCAAGTTTTAGCCAAGCACATCCATCTATGGCAGGACTACAACAATACAACAGCATTATCTTTGAAAACAGCCAAGCTAAAGAACCCAGTAATATATGGACTGACACTGAACTTACAACAAGGCTCTTACTTAAACTGAAACTATTCTTGTTGATAACTATCTTTGATTAAGCCACATTTCAAAACATTGTAACCAAGAAACTCTTAAAATTACGCAATTTCTCCATTTGCAACAATGTTGTCCTTATTGACGCTACAATGTAGTTTGGAACTCAGGTTAGATATTCTTTTCTTTCAAACTGAACATTAAGTCGATCATAAAAATCTAGATATCAGGAAAAAAGATGAAATAAGTGCTTGAATTTTCTGGCAAAACCCATTATTGTGCAAGTTGTGAAAGGCATGTTAACTCTTCACTACTAATTCTGGAAATTCCACTATTTTTAGGGTTCTAAAAACAGATTTCCACTACCATTGAAAATGACTTTCATCACAGTTTAAAAACACGGTAGCAAACAGTAAAGATCCAAGATCACATTCTGTGCAATTTGATCTTGATCTACGCCGTCCACAAAAAGCTACTCATTAGTAGTGAAAGAGTTATGAGTTAATCTGGCAGAAATGTCTCACAAGGTATATGAAAAAGTCAATCTCAAAGCAGATAAAATCTATAATTGTTTGATCTATGGTGTGCATAAAATCATTTAAACCTCTCTCAGCATGGTAATAGTGAAGCAGTCAAATGCCTAGCTGAACAAGGTAATTTCTTCCTAATAGAATCAATTGACTTTGAAATAAAATCCTCTTCAATTACTTATTTCCTCTGGTACTTACAGCAAGCCTCTATTACATTTTGCTAAAAAAGCATATTAATTTATTATCAATGGCAACAACTATTGTACAGTACCAACCTCGACCTGCATTGAACAGGTCACAAGGTCATGTCAAGGTCATGACCTTTCAACAATGAGACAGGAGAGGCTATAACTAGCTCCCTGCTTGTTGAGTTGACTTCATCTTGTTATGGTCTACACCAGGGTGACAAGGATAAAATCAGGAGAAATAATTCTGCAGAAAATATAAGTTAGCAAGTGATCTGGACCCAATGGTCACGCAAAAGTATAGTTAAACAAAATTTATGTTCATTATAAAAATTCTAGTTCTGTGTTCCTATTTTCTATGTAACAGATGAAAGATATGATCATGACAAATGCTTTTCTATCTTTCTCTATTTCAAAACTGCTTCTTTTAAACTCATGCTTTCTCTCTTTCTTCCATACCATTTTTTCTTTCTATCACTCTCTTTGAAATATAGCATAATAAATTAACCCTTAAAGCTCCTTTCACGACTATAGTTGCCTTTGCAGCCAGTGCAGATCAAGATCAGGCTGCACAAAACGTGCAGCCTGATCTTTGATCTACACTGTCCCCTTTGCTGAGACACTAGACATCAAATGTGAGCACAAAATTGTAATTATCTTGGTGTTATTCTAGACTGAAAATATCTGTTGGGTTTATTGGGCGCTTTAAGGGTTAAGAATCATCCATATTGAAAGCATTTGCAGCCATTCTGGCTCAGATGATTGGTTTGTCTTTGAAAGAGCAGAATCTGTTGTAGGAAAGGGAGCAAATGCTGGTTATCAGCATTTTCTCCAGTCCCATTGTTTCAAAGGCCACACAACTGTTCAGCCCTATAAGAGTAAAATATACCGAAAGCTCTAGTACATAATAAATTCAATTTTCAGACACACCATAATTATAATTGCGTTATGGTCTGTGAAACAGGGGCTTTATGCATCTTCGAAAAGTATCGACCCAGCCTGCGTAGTTAGTACAGGCTGACCTGGGCTGAAATTTTTCGCTACTGGTAAGAATCACAGAGATGCATTAAGTCCCCTTTTGCCAGAGCAATGCTCAATTTTTTTCCTTAATGGCCTGTCTCCTGTGATGAAATATGAGCAGTCTAGAACTTGTGACATGTCATCCTAATCTCCACATGAAATAATTCAGGGGCATGGTTGGCTGAACAACTGAGGGGAGGAATGTTTTAGCCAGGGGACTTTGGGATTGTCTTTGGTCCCTACAGGGCTTAAGGGGCTATGGCCCTTCTGAGAGACCAAGGGGCAATGGCCCTTGAAAACACTGATTTGACAGGGACACCAAAATTTTAAGGGGACACCTGAGGTTCAACATTTTGGAGAGCAAGGCGTTCCCAATTTCAGTAGACAATGGCTCGCCATTAATTCTTTACCAGAAGATATACTTTTAGACTTGTCCAGTTTGAATATATTTCCAGATGAAAAACTAAATGACAAAATTAGTCTTTGAAAGAGGAGAAAATATTATGGGAAAACACGAAAATTCCACTGGCCTCACTTTCCAACAATGTTTTCCAACACCGTCTTTGTTAGTGTTGTTAAACCTCCGGATTGTGTGGTAAAGGGATAAATATAATTTCTAGCCCTGATGGTTAACTTTACATCTATACGCCCTGATGGTTAACTTTACATCTATACTGGTTGCTATTTTCACTGACCAAAGCAGGCAAAAGTGCAAAATCTCAATTTTTTCCTTACTGACTTACAAGTATTCATAACGTTTATAAAGCCACTGAAGAGTTCCCTTTACCACATGACAAAATTTTAAACTAAATTGAAAATACATGTATTTGCAGATGACAGTTTTCATGAGCTTTGACTTTGATATGGTAGGAAACATTGTGGGAAAAGGAGAAAATACTGGTTTCCAACATTTTCTCCTTTTCCCAAAATGTTTTCAAACTGATTCTTTCGCATTAAAAGTCCACATTATATGGTAAAGAGTTTAAGTGAATAATTAACCGAGTTTGTCAGAGACAAAACATTAACCGAGTTCTGGAGAGACATACTCTTTTCCCAGTTTCCATGAGACAAGACATGACCATTTGTCATCCTTAAGGACTCTATGTGCTTTTTGATCCTTATATCACAACTGCTGTAAGAGTTATGTTACTTTAAAGTTTACCAAATGACAGAATTTTAGTCTCATCTGAATCGAAAATATTTAAAGACAACAACTTAAAAGATGGCTCAAATGATGGAATTATCTTTGAAAGAATAGGAAACTTTGTGGAAAATTGAGGAGATGCTGAGTACCACCATTTTCTCCTTATCTCACAATGTTTCTAAAAGCATTATTCTTTATGGTAGTTTAACCCTTTACCACACAATGCTGATTTTTAACAACCCTTGAGAACAAACCTTTTGAAAAAAATTGTGGGAAAAGAAGAAAAAGCTGGTAAGCAGCATTTTCTCCTTTTCCCACAAAGTTTTCTACCCTGTCAGAGAACAAGAAGGCCATGATGGCCCTGTATCGCTCCACTGGACCCGTGGGGCAGGGCCAATTTTGACCTCGGGCTGTAATATGAAGAGTTCTTGTAAAGGTTTATTAGATAAAGCTACATGCCAAACTTAGTAGCCCTGGGCCATATGGTTAAGGACTAGAAGACTTATAGTTTCCACCATTGAAGCCTGTGTAGAACTTGTGGCTCCAGAGGTGGGGCCAATTTTGACCCTAGGGCTATAAGTTGACGAGTTTCTGTAGAAGTCCATTAGATGAAGCTACATGCCAAATTTGGTAGCCCTATGCCAACTTTGACCCTAGGGCTATAAGTTGACGAGTTTCTGTAGAAGTCCATTAGATAAAGCTACATGCCAAATTTGGTAGCCCTATGCCAACTTTGACCCTAGGGCTATAAGTTGATGAGTTTTTGTAGAAGTCCATTAGATAAAGCTACATGCCAAATTTAGAAGCCCTAGGCCATATGGTTTAGGACTAGAAGACTTAAAGTTTCCCATAGAAGCTTATGTAAAACTTGTGGCCCCAGAGGTGGGGCCAATTTTGACCCTAGGGCTATAAGTTGATGAGTTTTTTTAGAAGACCATTAGATGAAGCTACATGCTAAATTTGGTAGTGCTAGGCGATATGGTTTAGGACAAGAATATATTTAAAGTTTTCACTATATAAACCTCAGTAAAACTTGTGAACCTTTGGGCAGGGCCAAAATTGACCCTTGGGCTATAATTTAATGAGTTTTTGTAGAGGTCTATTAGATGAAGCTACATGCCAAATTTGGTAGCCCCAGGCTATATGGTTTAGGACAAGATAACATCTAAAGTTTTCACCATATAAACATATGTAAAACTTTTGACCCCTGGGGCAGGGCCAGTTTTGTAGAGGTCTATTAGATGAAGCTACATGCCAAATTTGGTAGCCCTAGGTCATATGGTTTAGGACAAGAAGATATATAAATCTATGTTAATCTTGTGGCCCGCTGGGCGGGGCCGTTTTTGACCACAAGGCTATAGTCTGAAGAGTTTTTCTGACAAGAAGATTTTTAAAGATTTTCAATATTTTTCAGTTTTGTTGCCATGGCAACCAGAGTTTCAATAGGAATCAAATTCTTTGGAGAGTTTCTGATGAGGGCCATGGGAGGATCATTTCTGTGAAGTTTCATTAAAATCCGATGAGCAGTTTCAGAGAAGAACATGTTTGAAATAAAAGTTCACGGATGCACGGACGGACAGACGCACGACGGACACAGAGCCATGATGTAAGCCCCCTGGCCTTTGCCCAGTGGAGCTAAAAATTACACCATTTGAGCCACATTGAAATTGTCATCTGCAAATGCTTTCAACTTGGACAAGGCTAAAATTTTGTCATCTGAAATGTTTGGTAAAGTGTTATTCCCCCTTCCAAACTTTGAGAAAATTTCTGTACGGAATAGGTTAACACTTCAAATAGGTTACATGTGCATTATGTTAGGCACTGGAGGAACAAATTTACATGTTTTGCTGTGAATCTGAGTTTCTTGTTAACCTTTTTCCAAATAATCCCAAGTTTAAATGACCCTTGGCAAATAGGCTTTTGAAAACATTGTGGAAAAAGGAGAAAATGCTGATAACCATCATTTTCTCCATTTCCCGAAATGTTATCCCCCCCTGTAAAGACCAATTCCATCATTGTAGCCACACTTAATTTGTCATCTGCAAATGCTTTGAATTTAGAAATGTCTAAACTTTGGTTGTTTGGTAAAGAGTGGAACACTGATAAATACTATCAAATTTATATTTTTCTTTAGAAGCCTAAAATAACTGGATAGTTACATTTACTGAAAAAGGAGTTTTAAAAATTTTTTTTTCAAAACACTTACCACTTCATTTTATCATTTGCTTCAGTTAAAATGGATTTCACAATGCTTTGCAAGTTTAAGCTTCTTAGAATAGGTAGTACTAACCCTTTACCACACAATCCCGACTTTAACGACCCTGAGACAGAGGCCTTTTGAAAACATTGAGGGAAAAGGAGAAAATGCTGGTAACAAGCATTTTCTCCTTTTCCCACAATGTTTTCTAACCTATCAATGACAAATTTTATCATTTGGGCCACCTTTAATTTGTTGTCTGCAAATGCTTTCAATTTGGACCAGTTAAAAATTTTGTCGTTTGGTAAAGAGTTAAGCAAAAGCCGTAACAGTAGACAGGTCAAGCAAACACAATAAATTATTAGTAAAATATTTTGAGAAGTAGGCATAGATTTTTAACCTTGATTAATAAAAAAATCAATCTCTCTACTCCTCTCATTAAAAACACACACACGCATACATTCAAAATCCTATCATATTCATTTCACATATTTTTATGTGTAAAACAATTACTTATTACTGTCACAGATTACCTTACTTAAAACATTATGAGAAATTATTACTACTTTCAAAGACTATAATAGTTAAATCCAATCTAAGTCACAAGACATATTAACACAAACTCACCCAGTGCTTGCGACGACTCCATTCGGACTATAAGCACAACAAAGCGGACTGTCAACAGAATTCACACATTCAGGGTTCGTTGTATCACTGATATCCCAAAACCGGACAAAACTGTAAAAATCATACTAATGTATTAACTTTTTACAACAAAACGCCCCTTGTTCTCAGTGTAATATACCCATTATGATTTTTCTTATCACATGCAGGTTTGATATCAGAATTGTATGATGTCTTTTTGTATATATTTCAGAAAAGTGAAAGGCATTTTTATGGAAATTAAGTACTGCATGTGCACTGATGGTATTGCATCTTCTAATCTATTCTTTGTGAAATATTGTCATGTGATAAAAGAATCTGATATTTGTTGGCCTCTGAGGCAGGATTTTATTCTTAAACTTGTCTCAAAAATGTTATCAAGCTTCAGGGAGGCTCAGTTAACCCTTTACTGCACAATGCCGCCTTTTGACGCCCCTGGGAAAAAAACCTTTTGAAAACATTGTGGGAAAAGGAGAAAATGCTGGTAACCAGCATTTTCTCCTTTTCCCACGATGTTTTCTACCCTATCAAATAAAAATTGCACCATTTGAGCCACATTGTCTTCTGCAACATTTGAGCCACATTGTCGTCTGCAAATGCTTTCAATTTGGACAAGGCCAAAATTTTGTCGTCTGGTAAAGGGTTAATAACATTTTTCTAGACTCGTTTAACTCTTTACCACACGACAACATTTTAGATTGGTCCAGATTGAAAGCTTTTGCAGACAACAAAATACATGAGAATGAAAAAATAAACTTGTTTTGGGAAGGGTAGAAAACATTGTGGGAAAAGGAGAAAATGCTGGTTACCAGCATTTTCTCCTTTTTCCACAAGGTTTTCAAAAGGCTTCTTTCTCAGCATCGTTAAAACTCGGGATTGTGTGGTAAAGAGTTAATAAAATTTTATCTCAAATGCCGATTTTTGTCAGATCCTATCTTTACCAAAAGGCAAAATTTTCGACTCAACCAAATTGAAAGTATTTGCATACAATAAATCAAATCAGGCTCAAATGAAGATTTCTGTCTTTGGAATGTTAGAAAACATTCCTGGAAAAGGAGAAAATGCTGGTTACCACAAGGATTGTGTGGTAAAGGGTTAATGACCCTAAACACTGTTGTCAGAAAACAAAGGGAAAAAGAGAAAATGCTGGTTACCAGCATTACAATCCTTACTTTTAACAACCCTAAAGAAGAAGGTTTTTGAAAACATTGTGGGGAAAGAAGAAAATGCTGGTAACCAGCATTTTCTCCTTTTCTCACAATGTTTTCTGTCCTATCAAGGAAAAATTTTACTATTTGAGCAAGAATGAATTTGTCATCTGCAAATCATGTCAGTTTGGACCAATCCAACATTTTTTACCAAACGACAAAATGTCAGACTGGTCCAAATTAAATGCATTTGCACATGACAAATTAAAGATGGCTAAAATGGCATAATTTGTCCATGATTGAGCAGAAAACATTGTGGGAAAAAGAGAAAATGCTGGTAACCAGCATTTTCTTCTTTTTCCACAATGTTTTCTAAAAGCTTCTTTTCCCAGAGTCATTAAAAGTGTGGTAAAGGGTTAACTGCATCCATAGTACTATTCTAGATTTAGAAAGAAAACAATTTCATGAAGCCAATCAAAAATTGCTTTACTTTGAAATTTAGAGATTTTATGAGCATAAGACACAAAATAATGTTAACCCTTTGGCTGCCAAGTGCAACTCAATGACCTTTTGCGGATAGTGTAGATCAAGATCAAACTGCACAGAACGTGCAGTCTGATCTTGGATCCACACTGTTCGATAAAGAGATATTTCTCCCCCAAAAAATAACTTTGAAATAGCAAAATTTCAGCTTTTACCATCAACTTTAAGGTTTCATTTAAATTATTAAGCAGGATAAGGATTAAGAAAGGTTGCTGAACATGGGCCCAGATAGCTAGCCTTGGAGTACAAAACTAACTCCTTTAAGAACCCTGAAAGAAAAGGCTTTTGAAAACATTGTGGGAAAATGGGAAAATGAGAAAATGGTTTAGCCAATCAGGAGTTGTGTTACTTTCAAATTTACAAAATTCTGGTTGATTGAACATTCAACATTATTTCAGTCATATCACAGCGACAGCTCACATGTTCCTGTATTTCCAGGGACTCACCAGTACTAGGCTATGGCCCTGAAATGTCTTGCCCAAAGACATGCCCACGAAAAATCCAGTGGGAGATAATTCCGGAAAATAAGACTAAGAACATGAGTATGGACCTAGGACTTCAAACCCGGACTCAATAAGCAGCAAAGGACATGCTTATGTTCAATCACAAAAGGACTAATTATCATCAGCCACCATGCCCAGATGTAGGCCATCTTTTGAGAATGAGACATCTCTGGAAAAATGCTCATTAGCACTTCCAGCATAGATAAAGTAAAAGAATTTCTGATTGGCTATCCCAAATGGTTAAGCCAATAATGAGTTGTGTTACTTTCAAATTTAGAAAATTCTGGAAAATAAGAATGTGAAGATGGACCAAGGACTTCAAACCTGATCTCAATAAGGAGCCAACGACACATTTATATTGGATTACAAAACGACTTACTTATCATCAGCCACAGTGACAAGATGTAGGCCATCTTTTGAGAAGGAGACATCTCTGACAAAATGCTCATTGGCACCTCCTGCATAGATAAAACTGGGCACTGGAAACAGGTGCCTGCAATTATAAATCAATAATTGAACATGTACTAATTAGCATAGACCAGTTAACCCTTTACCACACAATCCCAAGATTTAATGACCCTGGAGTAGGTTTTTTGAAAGCACTGTGGGAAAGGGAGAAAATACTGGTAACATGCATTTTCTCCATTTCTCACAATGATTTTTACCCTTTCAGAGACAAATTCTACAATTTCAACCACATTTGGTCAGCTTCCAAAAATATTATGGAAAAAGGATCAATTACTTTTTGCAAGCAATTAACTCCTTTTCCCAGAATGTTTTCCATATAAATGAAAGAGCATCATGTATTTTCCTCCGATTTGAATTTAAGTCCATTTTGTAGGTTTCGGGTACATCTAAAAATAGCAAATGTGGTAAACGGTCCAAAATACCTATCACAACAAAAGTTGCTTTTGCGGTCTGTGTAGATGAAAATCAAAATGAATGATATGTACAGTCTGATCTTGGATCTTGAATGTCCACTACACAAAGCCATCCAGTAAATATCACTTTTGAAACTGCTATTATTCTGGAATTTTCTCCTGACATATAACTAAGATGGTTAACTTTTGACCAGAGAACAAAATCTTAAGACTTTTCCCACATTTTTTTCAACAAGTGTTATTCCTCCAGGTCAGGAAAATATTAGATTATTGGAAAGGGTTGATTCAAAGAATTTGCAAGAACAGACTCCCAAGAGCCTTGGTAAAAGAATGGGAGGGCCATGATAACCCCGAGTCCCTAAACTGAGCATTTTTGATCCAACATGACCCCTCTCAAATCTCTTCTGAGATATCAAGACAAACATTTCTAACAAGCTTTCATGAGAATTGGACCGAAAATGTGGCTTCTCAAGTGTACACAAGCTTTTTCTAGGATTTGTCACAGTGACTTACTTTTTGACACAACATGACCCGTTTTCAAAATCACTGTAGATATCATCAAGATGAACCTTCTGATCAACCTCCATGAGTGTTAGACTAAAATGTGGCCTCAGCAGTGCACACAAGGTTTTTGTAAGATTTGTCTCAGTACCCTACTTTTTAACCTGTTGTGACCCAATTTCAAACCTGTCAGAGATATCATCAAGATAAACATTCTGACAAATTCCTATGAGTATTGGACTGACAATGTGGCCTCTGAGAGTAAGCACTTGCTTTTTCTAGGATTTGTCCATGACCTTTTTTTTTTTTTACTAGACATGACCTATTCTCAAATACATCCTTCATATCATCAAGACAAACACTCTGGCCAACTTTCATGACTATTTGACTGAAATGTAGTCTAAGATTTTTCTAAGACTTCACCAGTGACCTGACATGACCCATTTTCAAACTAGTCAGAAATATCATGATAAACATTCCGACAAACATTCATGAATATTTGACTAAAAAATTGATATGCATAGTGGGTATAGGTTTTTCATAGATTTTACTTTGTGACCTACTCTTTGACCTCATGTTATCCTTTGTCATACTCATATAAAATACTATCATGACAAATAATCTGACTAACTTTCATGAGAATCAGACAGAAAATGTTGCCTCTAGACTGTGTGTATACATGCTTTTTTAAGACTTGACCTGGTGACCTACTTTTTACCAGAAGTTACCTATTTTCAAACTTGTCAGAGCCATTATCAAGACAAACATTCCGACCAACTTTCAAGAGTATGGAACTGAAAATAAGGCCTATAGAGTGTGCACAAGGTTTCTCAAAGATCTAACCTTGAAACCTAATTTTTGACCTGACATGACCCATTTTCAAACTTGTTCTAGATACCACCAAATATTCTAAAAAAGATTCATGATAATTGGACTACAAATGTGCCTCTAGAGCATAGTGACATGGTTTTTTAGAGGTTAAATCTGGTGACCTAGTTCTTGACCTGATGTGACCCATTTTCAAAATCATCTGATATATTATTAAGACAAACATTCTGATCAAGTTTCATATGTAATAGACTGAAAATGGAGCCTTTAGAGTGTATGCAAGGTAAAAGTTGACAATGCATGACAGTCAACGAATGACATGCGACAGAACACAAAGTATGATCACAAAATGTCACCTGGAGCACTTCCTGCTCAGATAAGTTAAGAAAAAAAAGGCCTCAGCATCAAGACTGATGCTCACTGCACAAAAATTTTCATATAAAGAGGACAATATCTATTTCATAGTATGTCCCAAAGGAAGATAGCTTTTCTCACTTTCACACATTGGTATCTACGTTTCCAAAGCTAAATTCCATCATTTGATACACATTTACTATGCTATCTACAAAGTCTATCAATTTGAGGAAGTCTAAAATTTTGTTGTCTGGTAAAGAGTTCACTCTTTATAAAACAACATTTTATACTTTACAAATTGAGAACATTTGCAGACGACAAAATAAATGCGACTCAAAACCAGAAAATTTTTGGAAGGGTAGAAAATGTTGGAGAAGGAAAAAATGCTGTTTACCAGCATTTTTTCTCCTTTTTCTAGAATGTTTTCAACAGTCTTCTTCATTGTGGCCTTTAAAACTGGGGATTGTTTGGTAAAGGGTTAACTCTTTACCACAAAATACTGACCTTAAACAATGCTGGAAGAGAAGGCTTTTGAAAACAGCTTGGTAACCAGCATTTTCTCCATTATCCACAATGTTTTCTACCCTTCCCAGAGCAAATTCTATTTTAAGTCACATTTATTTTGTGATATGCAAATACTTTCAATTTGGACAAGTCTAAGATTTTGCGATTTGGTAAAGGGTTAAACAGAGTCATATATGGACAAGAATGAGTGTATCTCACACCAAAAGGTCAACCATTCACCCATTGACCTTCCCATTGACCCAGTCCACACCTTGAAACAGCCAAGGTTTGATGTTACAACAGATTAATTTCAAAAACCATTGTGGCCAAGATGAAAAAATTGCATTCTCTGCTACAATGTTTTCCTAATTATTCATATAATAAACCTTGATTCATACTTATGATCCTAATTTTAGAGAGATGTTTACAGTCTTCTGGTGCAAATTTGTTTCAGGTTATGAATGTAGATGGTAGACAGAGAAAGGACAAGATGACATTGTTATTGTTCAACCCTTTACAGCACATTCCCTAGGTTTAACCCTTTCCCAAACAAGCCCTGGTTTTCACATGTCTGCAGTACAAGTCTTTTGAAAACACTGTGGGAAAAGGAGAACTTGCTCGTAACAAGCAATTTCTCCTTTTCCCACAGTGTTTTCTACCCTTTTTGATAACTTTCTGCCATTTTCATCAAATTTAAAATTGTCGTCTGCAAACTCTTTCATTTTGGATGAGTCCAAAATTTGTCGTTTGGGAAAGGGTTAACCTTTCAACTCTTTACTAGACGACAAATTTTTGGACTGGTCCAAATTCAATGAATTAAATAAATGATAATGATGCTAAAATGATGACTTCTGCCTTTAACAGCTAGGGCAGAAAACATTGATGGTTACCAGCATTTTCTCCTTTTCTCCTTTTCCCACAATGTTTTCAAAAGTCTTCTCTTCCTGGGTTGTTTAATAAACTCAGGATTCTGTGGTAAAGAATTAAGGTTATGATCCAAATGTAGATGATTTCCAATTTGCAAAAATATGCATCTGTTTAACTCTTTACCACACAATCCCGAGTTTTAACGACCCTGAAGGAGAAAGCTTTTGAAAACACTGTGGGAAAAAGAGAAAATGCTGGTAAACAGCATTTTCTCCTTTTCCCACAATGTTTTCTACCCTTCTTTATACAAATTTCATTTTTTAAGTAACATTTATTTTGTCGTCTACAATTGCTTTCAATTTTGACCAGTCTAAAATTTTGCCGTTTGGTAACGAGTTAAGTGTAAAATATATCTAAATAAAAAGTTGAAAATAGCTTAATTAAAATAACTAAGAATATATTTTTTTTCTTTAGTGGGTGGGGCGGTGGGATGAATCTGTTGTTTAAAACCATATTTTGTTTTCCTGTTTGTATATGTAATGCAACATTAATTAGTGTTTCATCACCTTAATTTATTTATTAACTCTTTACAAAACGACAAAATTTTAGACTTGTCCAAATTGAAAGCATTAGCAGACAACAAAATAAATTTGACTCAAAAACTAAAATTTCTTTTTGGTTGGATAGAAAACATTGTGGGAAAAGGATAAAATACTGGTTACCAGCATTTTCTCCTTTTCCCACGATGTTTTCAAAAGCTTTGTTTCTCAGGGTCGTTAAAGGTCCGGATTGTGTGGTAAAGAGTTAACTGCAACATTTATCAATGACATGATTTGAGCCAAAATGTCCTACTCTGTCCCTTTTCAGGGCCAAAACATCCAGGGCCAAAATTTTTCTACATTCCATCAATTTTCTCCTTTACCCACAATTTTGTTTTCAAAAGCCTTCTCTAAGTGGTTAACCTTTTACAACATAATCCCACATTTAAAAACCGTGAAGAAAAAAGGCTTTTGAAAACATTATGGAAAGCCAGAAAATGTTGGTAACCAGCATTTTCTCCTTTTCCTACAATGTTTTCTATGCTATAAAAGACAGAAATCATCTGCAAATGCTTTCAATTTGGACAGGTCTAGAATGTCGTTGTTTGGTACATGTAAAGAGTTAAACTTGGGACTGTGTGATGAAAGATTGATAGGATAGTCAGAGTTCCCGATCATGCAAAATCGTGTGTGAAACACGTATAAATGAAATAAAACACGTACAAAATTACAAACCTATACGTGAAATCACGCACAAAAAATACAGAAGATCACACAAAAAAAGTAGGAAACACCTGCATAGAACAGTTCACGCAAGTGCGATTTGCAGAAAATATAAATCATCGGAAACATTTTGGATTTCCAGCTTTCTATTTATAGAATATTTACATGATCGGCGTACTCGGTATTTATTATCGCGATCAATAATATTGCAGACCAGGGACTCGTTTGTTTCCAAATAAATCCTTACTTCAGCTCTCCTTTGTTTAACGCAGTCGATAAAAAAGCGTTTTGTCGATGTCAACGTCTTTCGTCTGAAAACCTGTATTTGGAATATCTCAGAAATATAGGCCTACTTTAGACGCTTTCGGAATTCAGAATTCGGGTTCCCGTAGGCGAGCAAGGTACACTAGTTGTAGAACCATTCAAAATGTAGAAAAAAGAATTCAATTCATGCAGAAAGACTTATCCATAAATGAACGGACATGAAAGATTGATCGGTCCATAAAACGCGGAAACCCATGACACAACAAAATGCTCCATTTTACATTGTCCGATCACAGTCACTTTCTACTGTCTTTTCAGCTTTTAATAGGTGAAAGCTGTAAATTTCCACAAATATCTTGATATAACGAACTTTTTTGGTGCAAATCATCTGTATCGATTGCTTTGAGAATCATTACTGTCATAATCTCAAAATCAAATATGAAATCTAGACCCCCCCCCCACAACTCAAGGGGTAAGTGTGTACTCCTGAAATAAAAAGCTAGTGGGAACACTGCATATTGAATACAGCAGTCTTCAGTCAGACTTCTACAACGTTTAATGTAGATAAGGCATGTGAAAAGATGAGCATAAAGACTACTAGTTAACACTTTGACAAACAATTATTTAAGTGTCAGTTACGTTTAAAAATGTATATTTACATAGTAGATCTATATGATTGTTCTGCATCTGATCGAAAATGAGGCATTAAGTAAACAATTTAGAGTTGTGGGCATATTAATTTTTCTCTTTTAATTTGTACCCCCATTTTTTTTCTTATACCCCCATTTTTCAATTGTAGGGGGTACAAAACCCCCAAATAAAATTTTCAGTGGGAACACTGATAGTCCAAAGGTTGACATAATTGACTTTGACCGAATTTCAGGTATAAAGCATACTCCGTGACCCAGTGTTAAACCCCTAACTCTCATAAGGACGTTTTGTTTGCATCAGGCAACTCCTGACCATCTACCAATATTGTATCTAGATACCAAGAGGAAAAAAAAGCGTTTCTAAACTATTGTAGAAAAAAGCAAAAAATGCTGGGTTTTGCCATTTTCTTCTTTTTTTTTCCCAAAATGTTTTCTAGCAGTGAAAAGCCAAGTCTCATTATGTGTCATGTTTAACCCTTTAACCAAACAATCCCGTAGTTTAAAAATCCTGAGGTCTTTTGGGAGGCTTTTGAAAACATTGTTGGAAAAGGAGAAAATTCTCCTTTTCAAACAATGTTTGCTATTTTTTAAGACACAAAATTAATCTCGTTATTTGAGCCATATTTGATTTGTCACCTGCAAAGTCTTTCAATTTGGACAAGGATAAGATTTTGTCGTCAGGTAAGGAGTTAATTTGTAGTCTGAAAAAGCTATCAATTTAGACAAGTCTAAAATAACCTTTCATATGGCATTTGATGAAATTACTAAAGAGTAATCTGGGGCAATAACACCATTTTTTAATGTGTTTTTTTTTTATTTTCTTAACCTATTACTGTGCAGACAAATCAGCCACACTGAAGAAAACATTGTAGCAAAAGGGGAAAATGCTGGTAACCAGCATTTTCTCCTTTGCCTACAATATTTTCTTACTAGCTTAGACAATTATTGGGTATCCTGTGTGGCTCAGTGGTAAAGTGTAGGACTCATGACCTGGAGACCCCAGGTTCAAACCTCACCGGATACATTGGGCTTTTTGTGGGAGTGTCCTTGTCCAAGACACTTGAGAGCCCTGGCCCAGTACTTGTGAAACCCATGAAATACAAGAATATGTCAGCTGTCAACATGATATGATTGGAATAATGTTGAAAGCTGTGTAGAGCACCATTCAATCAATCAATCAATCAATCAATCAAAATATGACTTTACTAATGTTGAAAGCGGAGTAAAACACCATTCAATTAATCAATCAATCACATACAATTTGTTGTCAGCAATTCCTTTCAATCCGGAGAAGACCAAAATTCATACTCTAGTGAAGAGTTAAAATTTATAGGTGTCTCCCATCAACAAGTTCAATCTTCCAGATGCCTGAGAATGGTTATTACTTTTTTGACAAGAAATCATAAGATCACTAATCACTGCAACTCAAACCTGGCTGATGTCTACTTAACCCTTTACCAAACAACAAAATTTTGGCTTTGATCAAATTGAAAGCATTTGCAGACATCATATTAAATGTTGTTAAAATGATGATTTCCCCATTTAATAGTGTAGAAAACATTGTGGGAAAAGGAGAAAATGATGGTTACAAGCATTTTCTCCTTTTCCCACTATGTTTTCAAAAGCTTTCTTTCTTAGGGTCATTAAAAGTTGAGATTGTGTGGTAAAGAGTTAAAAGGTAATAGCCTCAGATAGATGTCATCGATAAAGTACAAATACAAGATGTTTGCTAATAAGTAAATTAAGTCAATGATCTATGCAATCAGGCTCATCTTTACTTATCTGAATGAAACCTTTTTCATCTTTATGTTTTTCACTGGTGTTGTAGATCTTATCTTGCTAACACGTTTGTCAAACCAATAAGCCAGTGACAAAGCATGAAAAGTTTATCTAAAAGTGAACTCTAGATGGTATTCAAACCCCAAATCATCAAATTGATATGTTCTTTATTTGCTTTTATCAATTAAAGATTAACAATCAGAATTGTTTCATGGCATTTCCTACTGTGACAAGTACATGGCTATGAGCAGTGGCAAAGTCATTGGTTCGAATAAGATCAGACTTAATAACCAAATTGGACTGGCCAATCCGGATCGAACTTAATAACCAGACTGAAGCAGATCAAGCTGGGTTGGACTAACCAGATTTAAATCACAGGATTGCACCATTTTTATTCCATCTTGTACTTTGTGTGGACCAACCAACTTTAATTTTTACCAAGGCTGCTTATTCCACATTTGCTTGTCTGTCAGTACTTTCAGTGCTTTGATTATCTTTATATTAGATAGAAATGAAATAGTTGCCATGACAACAAGGATTAACATCATAATAATCAGGTTTTTATTGCTGATAAGGTCCTTGATAAGACTGGCATTGCTTTACATACTGGTATGACTGCATTCCGAGGAACATGCAGAGGACTGTTGTCTTTACCTTATTTTGAAAACACTCAGGCAAAAGGAGAAATTGCTATTACAAAGCCTTCATTCATGTGGATAATCAATACTGTATGAGGTTGTTCAGTATTCCTCTGATACCTATTTGTATCAGGGGATAACGATCCTTACAAGACAACATAATTTTAAATTTGTTGAAATTATAAGTATGATTCTTGCAGGTGAAACATTCACTTTTACTGTACAATTCTGAGTATAAACAACTTTGAAGGGTAAGCCTTGTGAAAATGATGTGAGAAAAGTAGAAAATGCTGGTAACCAGCATATTCTCCTTTTCTCACATAGTTTTTTATCCTTTCAGAGATGGTTACCTCATATTGTTCCACACTGAATTTTTATTTGTTGTATGCAAATGCTTGCTACATGAGTAAGTCTAAAATTTTGTCATTTTGTAAAGATTTAAACATGGCTCAATGAATGGGGGTTGTCTTTAAAAGGTTAAAAAAGATTGCAGGAAAAGCAGAAAATGCTAGTTACATCACTTTTCTTCTACAATATTTTCAAGAGTCTTTTTCCTCAAGGCCCTAATTACGACTTATTATATTTTCTGATATGTATTTATTTGTTCAGACCTTTTAGTATTGTTTAATTTACTTAATCATGTATGAATGAGCAATGTTCATGTTTAAATCCAAAATAGAATGTACTATGTTCTGTTCCTAAATGTGAAGGATGGTATGGTAGCCATTCAACTTACCCCAATTTTTTCAGGGACTCCCCAGTATAGGGGTCCCAGAGGATCACAGACGTATCAAAAGATGCTGTTGCCAGGATGGCTCCATCAGGAGAGAAATCACAGCTGGCCACTGTATGATAGTGTCCAGAGAGCTTCAAAAATTTGTTCCAGTTTTCTTTGTTCCATACATACACCTGCAATAAAACAGTATTGTGAGTTTAAGTTCTATGATAATATGGAAAACATCGTCGAAAAAGAAGAAAATGCTGGTTACCAGCATTTTCTCCTTTTCCCACAATGTTTTCTAAAGCCTTTCTTTTCAGGGTTGTTAAAACTCCGACGGGATCATGTGGTAAAAGGTTAAGTTAGGCCTGGTTCTTCAGCATGCTCTGATGTAAAGTACCATCACACAGGACCTAGTTTAATGTCTCATCTGAAAGACAATTAGTAGTTTTAGGTGGTCAGCCATTGGGCTTGAACCATCCAGTGGCCCAAGACTTGAAGTTTACAAGTCCTACGCTCGGGTATGCAACATTCTGTCGAAAACAACGTTCGTTGAAAATTATCCCAACTCAGACGAACTGTGGCTCAAATCTTCCTCCCAGAGCTTGTCATAAAACAAGAGGGCCATAATGGCCCTGTATTGCTCTTGGCTAATATGTACAAATGATACACACCAAACATTACAACTCTAGGCCTAAAGGCTTCTAACAAGAGGACTGATAAAATTTCTATATAAAAGCCCAAAAGTAAATAGTGACCTCAGAGATTTATGCCAAATTTGGTAACCCTAGGCCTTACAGCTAAGAACAAGATGATTATTAAAGATTTTTTTTACTATTAAAGTCCTTGTAAAACCTGTGATCCCTGTGACAGGGCCAATTTTGACCCAAGGGCTATAATTTGTAGAATCTTAGTAGAGGTCAATTAGGTGAAGATTCATACCAAATTTAATAGTCCTATGCTATATGGTTTAGAACTAGAATATTTTCAAAGTTTTCCCTGTATAAGCCCATGTAAAACTTGTGACCCCCCCCCCCCCCGGGTAGGGTCAATTTTGGCCCCAGGGCTATAATTTGAAGAATCTAAGTAGAGGTCTATTAGATGGAGCTACATGCCAATTTTGGTAGCCCTATGCCATATGATATAGAACCAGAATATTTTCAAAGTTTTCCCTGTATAAACCCATGTAAAACTTGTGACCCCCAAGGTGGGGCCAATTTTGGCCTCAAGGCTATAGATTGAAGAATCTACATGAAAGCCCATCAGATGAAATAACATGCTAATTTTAGTAGCCCTAGGCCATATGGTTTAGAAGGAGAAGATTTTTAAATTTCTACCCCATATAAGCCAAAGTAAAAATTGTGACCCCCCGGGGCGGGGTGAAACAGGGCTATAATTTGAAGAAATTAAGTAGAGGTTCATTAGATGAAGCTACATGCCAAATTTGGTAGCCCTAGGCCATATGGTTTAGGACAAGAGGGTATTTAAAGTTTTCACTATATAAACCTATGTAAATCTTGTGACCCCCCACCCCCGCGGGCGGGGCCAATTTTGAGCCCAGAGCTATAATTTAAAGAGTTTGTGTAGAGGTCTATTAGATGAAGGTACATGCCAATTTTGGTAACCATAGGCCTTATAGTTTCGGACAAGAAGATTTTAAAAGATTTTCAATATTTTTCAGTTTTATTGCCATGGCAACCAGAGTTTTCATACGAATCAAATTCTTTGAAGAGTTTCTGAAGAGGGCCATGGGACAATAATTTCTGTGAAGTTTCGTTAAAATCTGATGGGCAGTTTCAGAGAAGATGTTTGAAATAAAAGTTAACGCAAGTATGCACGGACGGACGCAGGCATGACCCTGAAGCTATAATGTGATAGATTTGTGTTGAAGTCCATTAGATGAAGCCACATGCTAAATTTGGTAGCTCTAGGCCATATGGTTTAGAACAAGAAGATATTTAAAATTTCACTATATAAAGCTATGTAAAACTTGTGACCCCCAGGCCAGGGCCAATTTTGACCCTGGGGCTGTAATTTGAAGAGTTTTTGTAGAGGTCCATTAGATGAAGGTACATGCTAAATTTGGTAACCCTAGGCCAAATGGTTTTGGAAAAGAAGATTTTTAAGGATTTCCAATATTTTTCAGTTTTGTTGCCATGGCAACCACAGTTTTGATAGGAATCAATTCTTCAAAAAGTTTCTGAAGACAGCCATGCCAGGATCATTTCTGTGAAGTTTCGTTAAAATCCGATGTGTAGTTCCACAGAAGAAGATGTTTGAAATAAAAGTTAATGCATGCACAATGTGGACGTGCGCACGCATGCACGGACAGATGCACGGATGGACGCATGATGGACACAAGGCCTTTGACCAGTGGAGCTAATAAATCTAGAAATTTAGCAATATGTATTTTTAAACATATATAGCTTTCAAAGAATGACCTGGATTGATACTTTCTGCAGATGCATTAAGCCCCCTTATTTTACAGAGAATGGCTCATATGTATTTATCAATTATACCATATAATATTTTGGTTATTCATTTCGTGCTTTTCGGTAGTTTATCAAGAAGTAATGGTGGATCATGATTTGTTATTTTTTGGTTACCAACAGTGAAAATACCAATTTCATATTTTCTAACTCTTCAATTGAAGGCAGAAACTGTAATTCCCGCGCACTAGTTACCTTGGTAAATAGCAGTTGCCATTCAAAAAGAACGAAATATGAAGTAATTTACAAACATTTACCTTATATTTCTCACGCTTTACGTATTATTGTAATTCTTTGTTATGTGAAGGGGATATGTCACTGGGAATTACCGAAAACAACAGTACTGGATTTTGATGCAAGTCCCAACAAAAAGGGGTTACAGGCATGAAATAAATAGAATTTTTGTTTCTTGCTGTGAAAGATCGACATTTATTTCATTTTGTGAACATTATCAGTAATATTTTTACGAAAATATGACCGATGATGTTAACGAGATGAAATATAGAAACATATATCCTCTATTTATCTATGTTTACACAGATGGCTAAATTCTGAACCATTCTACAGTCTTCAAATTTTTACAGCATTTTTTTCAGTCTGGTTATAAGAATGTATCTTAGACTTTGCAAGACAAAAAAATTAAAAACTCATCTATATTAAAAACTCATCTATATTAAAAGCTTTTGCAGACAATAATTGTAAATTGGCTCAACTCTTGAAACTTGTTGACAAAAGGTAAGAAAACATTGTGGGAAAAGGAGAAAATGCTGGTTACCAGGATTTTTGGTTAAGCCTTTCCCAAACAAGCCCTGGTTTTCACATGTCTGTAGTACAAGTCTTTTGAAAACACTGTGGGAAAAGGAGAAATTGCTCATAACGAGCAATTTCTCCTTTTCCCACAGTGTTTTCTACCCTTTTTGAGACCTTTCTGCCATTTTCATCAAATTTAAAATTGTCGTCTGCAAACTCTTTCAATTTGGACCAGTCCAAAATTTGTCGTTTGGGAAAGGGTTAAAGGTGTCTATTATGCAGTAATACCAGGTAATATGAAACATGATGATATGATATGCTATACGTGCATAGCCACACCAGTTTGACAGTACAAATATCAGTATGCCCACTTGTTTGTTCCCACATTTCTGACCGATTTAATACTCTACTCCTGATCTCAAAACAGGACAAACAGTTTTATGTGTTTCAAAGATGTTAAAAGGTATTTGCAGACAACAAAATAAATCTAACTCAAAAGTTAAAATTTGTTTTCAGATGGGTAGAAAACATTGTGAAAAAATGGAGAAAATGCTGGTTATCAGCATTTTCTCCTTTTTCAAGAATGTTTTTGAATGCTTCCTTTCTCAAGTTGGTTTAACTCTTTACCACATAAGCAAAATTTAGACTTATCCAAATTGAAAGCACTTGCAGACGACAATTGAAATGTAGCTAAAAAGATAGAAAAAAGATAGAATCTGTCTTTGATAGGGCAGAAAACATTGTGGGAAAAGGAGAAAATGCTGGTTACCAGCATTTTCTCCTTTTCCCACAGTGTTTTCAGAAGGCTTTTCTCTTAGGGTCATTAAAAGTCGGGATTGTGTGGTAAAGGGTTAAATTTGGGATTGTGTGGTAAAGGGTTAACTCAATGAAGTTTTGTCATGTGGTAAAGACTTAACCCATTACCACACAATCCCAAGTATTAACGACCCAGGAAGAGAAATCTTTCGAAAACATTGTGAGAGAAGGAGAAAATGCTGGCAACCATCATTTTCTCCTTTTCAATAATTGTTTTCTATTCTGTCAAAGGCAGAAATCATCATTTGAGCAACATGTAATCTGTCTTCTGCAAATCCTTTCACATTGGTCGAGTCTAAAATTTTGTCGTTTGGTAAAGAGTTAACTCAAAATACTTTAAATTCTTTACCACACAATCCAGGATTTTAACAACCCTGAGAAAGAGGCCTTTTGAAACCATTGTGGGAAAAGTAGAAAATGCTGTTAACCTGCATTTTCTCCTTTTCCCACAATGTTTTCTGTCCTTTTACAGACAAATCTCACCATATGAACCATATCAAATTTGTTGTCTACAAATGCTTTCAATTTGGACGAGAGCAAATTTTTGTTGTTTGGTAAAGGGTTAAATCTTTACTGAACAATCCCAAAGTTAACAACCTTAAGGAAGACAGTATTTGAAAACAATGTGAAAAGAGAGAAATATGCTAGTGACCAGCATTTTCCTCACATTATTTTCTACTCTTTGGAAGACAAATCCAATCATATGAGGGAACTTCAAATTGTGGTCTGCAAAAAGCTATTTTTTTTTGACTTGTGACATAAAAATTTCATCACTTGTTAACCCTTTACCACATAATCCCGACTTTTAACAACCCTGAGAAAGAAGCCTTTCAAAACCATTGTGGAAAAAGAAGAAATTACTGGTAAACATCATTTTCTCCTTTCCCCACAATATTTTCTTCTCTTTCCGACATAAATACCATTATCTGAGCTACATTTAATTTGTCGTCTGCAAAATGCTTTCAATTTGGACCAGTCTAAAATTTTGTCATTTGATAAAGAGTTCAAGAGGTAATCAAATTAATGAAGCTCATTTTCAGCAATTTTTCCATTTGTCACTATAATTTTGAAAGCCTCTTTTCTTCTAGCATAAATATCATCACATATCTAAACTCAAGAGGTACTTCAAGTACTCTTAGTCTCGGATAAGAAAATATTTCAACATCATGATTTTTTTTTGAGATCTGTTTTTGGTAAACAAATTGTGAAACACTCACATGATATTGTGAAACTGCTTTGACTTGTCACTACTTTGTTTCCGTGACCGTGTACGTTTTTTTTTTTCCGATATTTGCCGAGGCTCCTTCTTAACCCTTTCCCAAACAAGCCCTGGTTTTCACGTGTCTGCAGTACAAGTCTTTTGAGAACACTGTGGGAAAAGGAGAAATTGCTCGTTACGAGCAATTTCTCCTTTTCCCACAGTGTTTTCTACCCTTTTTGAGAACTTTCTGCCATTTTCATCGAATTTAAAATTGTCGTCTGCAAACTCTTTCAATTTGGACCAGTCCAAAATTTGTCGTTTGGGAAAGGGTTAAAGGAGTTCAAATATTTAAAACCCTTAGGCTGCTAAGTGTGACTCACTGATCTTTTGCGGACATTGTAGATCAAGATCAGACTGCACAGAATGTGCAGTCTGATCTTGGATCTACACTGTCCGTTAAGAAGATATTTTTCTCAACAAATAAGTTTGAAATAGCATTGTTCTAGTTTTTTAATCATTGGCTTGAAAGTTTCATTTTTAACTTATAAGAGTCAATATGTTCATATAATTAACCCTTTCCCAAACAAGCCCTGGTTTTCACGTGTCTGCAGTACAAGTCTTTTGAAAACACTCTGGGAAAAGGAGAAATTGCTCGTAACGAGCAATTTCTCCTTTTTCCCAGTGTTTTCTACCCTTTTTGAGACCTTTCTGCCATTTTCATCAAATTCAAAATTGTCGTCTGCAAACTCTTTCAATTTGGACCAGTCCAAAATTTGTCGTTTGGGAAAGGGTTAAATGACAAGTTAAAGTGGTTTCACTATACGAGAAGTCATGAACTCTATACCAACTGAAAAATTTTAGGCACTTCCAAATCAAGAAGTTTACCACACAATTCCAAGTTTTCATGGAAGAAGCCTTTTGATTGCATTGCAAAAAAGAAAATGCATTTGATCTTTTTCTCCCACAATGTTTTCTACCCTATCAAAGACAGATTCCATGACTGTGCAATGCTGAACCCTTTACCAAATGACAAATTCTAGACCCTTCCAAACTGAAAGCATCTACAGACTACAAAATAAAAAGTTATACATATGAACTGAAGTTCCTTGACAGGGTAGAAAATTTTGTGAAAAAAGGAGAAAATGCTGGTTACCAACATTTTCTCCTTTTCTCACAATGTTTTCAAAAGTTGTCTCCTTCAGGGTTGTTAAAAACTCAGGACTGAGTGGAAAACGGTTAACTCTTTACCACACAATCCCGACTTTTAACGACCCTAAAAAGGAAACCTTTTGAAAACATTGTGGGAAAAGGAGAAAATGCTGGTAAACAGCATTTTCTCCTTTTCCCACAATGTTTTCTACCAAATCCATAACAAATTTAAATCTTTAAGTCACATTTAATTTGTCATCTGCAAATGCTTTCAATTTGGACTAGTCTAAAACTTTGTCGTTTGGTAAAGAGTTAAATTGTTGTCTGCAAATGCCTTCAATTTGGACAAGTCTATACATTTTTGTCATGTGGTAAGGAATTCAACCCTTTACCAAACAATCTCAACTTGTAACAACCTTGCAGAAGAAGGGTTTTGAAAATTGTCGCAAAGAGGAGAAATTGCTAGTAAACAACTGCTAACCGATATCTGAGTCACCTAAGTCTGACTGTTCACACTTTTGCACTTTACAAAACAATCCTCAGGTTTTACCAATCCTGAAAAACACTGACACTGAAAACATTTTGGGAAAAGGAGAATATGTTGGTAACTAGCATTTTTTTCCCTTTCTCTCTATGCTTTCTACCTTTTCAATGATGTTTACTAACATTTGAGCAAGACTGAATAATTATACTTTCCAAAAATGCCTGCACTTTTTGACGAGTCTAAAATTTTGTCTCAAGATTAACCCTTATTGTGCAATCCCGAGTTTAGAGGACCCTGAAGATTGATTGATTGATTGTATGGTGTTTAATGCTGTTTTCAACATTATTTCAGTTATATCGCGGCGGCCAGTGCTCCTATCCATGCTTTCCTGGAGTTTCTTTTACCAGAACTACGCACAATATTCTTTCCAAGCCACTGGCTGCTTTCCCACATAGCCATTACTAAAGCAATGGTCAGCGGTGAGAGAGGAATGAATCCTGTCGCAATGACTATCATCAATTCTCAAAAAGAAATTGGTCGAGCCGGGGATTGAACCAGCAACCTCCTGTTCGCTACGGGAGCTTGGCAGGACCCTGAAGAAAGAGACCTTTGAAATCAAAGGACTCTGAAGAAAGAGGCCTTTGAAATCTATGTGGGAAAAGGAGAAAATGCTTGTAACCACCATTTTCTCCTTTTCTCACAATATTTTCTACCCTATCTAACACAGAAATCATCAGCTGAGTTTCATTTAATTTGTCGTCTGCTAATGCTTTCAATTTGGTACTGTCCAGAATTTTGTTGTTTGGTAAACAGTTAACCCTTTACCAAACGATCCCATGTTTTCACGTCCCTGAGGAAGAGGCCTTTCGAAAACATTGTGGGAAAAGGGGAAAATGCTGGTAACCAGCATTTTCTCCTTTTCCCACAATGTTTTCTACCCTGTCAAAAACCTTAACTTCATTTGTACCACTTTCAAATTTGTCATCTGCTGATGCTTTAAATTTGGGCGGGGTTAAAATTTGTTGTTTGGGAAAGGGTTAAGGGTTTAATCATGCAATACATTTCAAAATATGCCCTTGAACAACTATCCTTCCGGACATGAGACAACAGTGAACTGTTGTTCCAAAGTCACATGTTCGTCTTCCTTTTCGGATGTCTAAGTATCATGTATCTTGGTAACAAAAACATACATTTAACCCTTTACCAGACGACAAAACTTTAGACTTGTCCAAATTGAAAGCATTTGCAGACGACAATTTTAATGTGGCTAAAACAGTACAATTTTCTTTGATAAGGTAGAAAAACGTTGTGGAAAAAGGACAAAATGCTGGTTTCCAGCATTTTCTCCTTTTCCCCACAATGTTTTCAAAAGGCTTCTTTCCCAGGGTCGTGAAAAGGAGGCATTGTGCAGTAAAGGGTTCAGCAAGACTGAATTATCATACCTTCCAAAAATGCCGCAATTCTGACAAGTCTAAAATTTCATCCTAATATTAACCCTTTACCACACTATTCCAAATTTTAAGGACCCTGAAGAAAAAGGCCATTGAAATCATTGAGGGAAACAAAGACAAGAGGGCCATGATGGCCCTGGAGTCGCTCACCTGAGCCTTTTGACCAAGCACAACCAATTTCCAACGTCTTGAGAGATATATGTATTACCAAACAATAAAATTTTAAACTCATCAGTCTGAACCTTCTGCATAAAACAAATATGTGGATCAAGCTGTGGGACTGGTCTCTCAAAGGGGTAGAAAACATTGTGAAAAAGGGAAAAAATGCTGGATACCAGCTTTTCTCATTTTCAAAGAGTGTTTTCAAAAAGCTTCTTTCTGAGAGTCATTCATACACTAGGTTTTTCTAAGATTTCACCTAGTGACCTAGTTTTTCAGCCAACATAACACATTTTCAAACTGGTCCAAGATATCATTAGGACAAACATTCTTACCAAATTTCAAGAGTATTGGACTGAAAATGTGGCCTCTACAGCGTACACAAGGTTTTTCTAAGATCTGACCTAGTGACCTAGATTTTGACCCAACATGACCTATTTTCAAACTCATCCAAGACATTACCAAGGCAAACATTCTGAGCAACTTTAAAAGAGTACTGAACAAAAAATGTGGCCACAACAGTGTACACATGGTTTTTCTAAGATTTGACCAGGTGACCTAGTTTTTGACCCCACATGACCCATTTTCAAATGCAACTGAGATATCATCGAGACAAACATTCTGACCAACTTTCAAGAGTATTAGACAGAAAATGTGGCTTCTGGAGCATACACAAGGTTTTTCTAAGATTTGACCTAGTGACCTAGTTTTTCACCCGTCATGACCCATTTTCAAACTAGTCAGAGATATTATCAAGGCAAACATTCTGACCAACTTTCAAGAGTACTGGACAGAAAATATGGCCTCTAGAGCATACACAACGTTTTTCTTAGATTTGACCTGGTGACCTAGTTTTTGACCCAACATGGCACATTTTCGTACTATTTCAAGATATAATCAAGACAAACATTCTGACCATTTTTCAGGAGTATTGGACTGAAAATGTGGCCTCTAAAGTGTACAAAAGGTTTTTCTAAGATTTGACCTAGTGACCTAGTTTTTGACCCCACACGACCCAATTTCAAACTTGTCCGAGATTTTATCAAGACAAACATTCTGACCAAATTTCACAAGTATCTGACTGAAAATGTGGCCTCTAGAGCGTACACAAGGTTTTTCTAAGATTTGACCTAGTGACCTAGTTTTTGAGCCCACATGACCCAATTTCGAACTCGTCCGAGATTTTATCAAGACAAACATTCTGACCAAGTTTCATGAGGATCGGACTGAAAATGTGGCCTCTAGAGCATACACAAGGTTTTTCTAAGATTTGACCTAGTGACCTAGTTTTTGACCCCACATGACCCAATTTCGAACTCGTCCGAGATTTTATCAAGACAAACATTCTGACCACGTTTCATGAGGATCGGACTGAAAATGTGGCCTCTAGAGTGTACACAAGGTTTTTCTAAGATTTGACCTAGTGACCTAGTTTTTGACCCCACATGACCCAATTTCGAACTCGTCCGAGATTTTATCGAGACAAACATTCTGACCAAGTTTCATGAGGATTGGACTGAAAATGTGGCCTCTAGAGCGTACACAAGGTAAAAAGTTGACGACGGACGACGGACGACGCACACCGCACGACGGACGACGGACACAGCACGATCAAAATAGCTCACCATGAGCACTTTGTGCTCAGGTGAGCTAAAAATGCTGGTAACCAGCATTTCCTTTTCCAACACTGTTTTCTATCTATCAAACACAGAAACACAGATATTATCAGTTGAGCTTCATTTGTCTTCTGCAAATGCTTTGAATTTGGACAAGTGTAAAATTTTGTCATTAGGTAAACAGTTAAGGGTTTAACCATGCAGTACTTTTCAAAAAATGCCCTTGACAATGAAAAAACATGACAATAAAGAACACCTGTTTCGCACATCATCAAGAAACTAAACAAGAGGGCCATGATGGCCCTGTATTGCTCCAGTGCTTTTAAATAAGCGTGTCATGTGCTTAATTGGCATTGACAGGGCCATGAATATTAAGAAATTTGTATGGCAATAAATTGTCATAGAAAATATAGCCTAGGCCTCCCATTCCCAAGCCATTTTTTTTATTCAAATACAAATATGTCAGCGAATAGGAGCAGACCTTTCAAAGAGTGCTTTGACAATAAGATTTCCAAAACTTTAGTAGCAGAAAACATTTTTTCACTGGCATAGTTCTGGAGCAAAAACAATGAATGATACCAACCTCACTTCATATTAAATATTCAACTCATCTGAGCATAACAATTAACATCAAGGTAAATCACTCTCACTGAATACTGAACATTTTCTATCCAAAAACCTTGAATATCAAACACTAATGATGTAATAATTTAGTTTTGATTATCAAGAAAGATAAATAATAACAAACTGAAATATATCTGTTATGAGTGGACATGAACTATTTCCCTTGATCAGTATATAAAAGCTGAAGTCATACTGAATTCATGTACTAGCATGTCAAACTTGTGACCCAAGGCTTATAATTGGAACACTATTGGTAGAGGTCTACAAGATGGTGCAGCAAGCCAACTTTGGTAGCCCTAGGTCTTACAGTAAGGAAGATGAATATTTTTGAAGTTTTCACTAAATAAGCCCATGTTGAACTTGTAACCCCTGGGGAGGGGCCAATTTTGACCCCAAGGCTTTAACTTAAATTATCTTAGTAAGGGTCAACTAGATAAAGCTTATTGCCAAATTTGGTAGCCCTATGTTTAGTGGTTAGGAACTAGAACAGATTTTTAAAGTTTTTTTTCTATATAACTCCATGTAAAATTTGTGATCCCCTGGGCAGAACCAATTTTGACTCCAGGGCTATAACTTGAAGACATCTGGTTGAAGTCTAATAGATGAAGCCACACACCAAATTTGGTAGCCCTAAGCCTTATGACTTCGGACAAGAAGATTTTTAAAGATTTTCTTTCCTTTTTTTCAGTTTTGTTGCTAGGGCAACCAGAGTTTTTACAGAAATTAAATTCTTTTCAAGAAATTCTTAAGAGGGCTATGGCAGGAACATTTCAGTGATGTTTCATCAAAATTGGATGGGTGTTTCAGAGAAGAAGATGTTCAAAACTTAATACATACAAGCACGCATGCTTGACAGGCATAAGCTCGCTGGCCTTCCGCCAGTGGAGCTATAAATCAAGCAAATGGTGGGGAAGATTGTATGATTTCAAATTAAAAACAACTGCAAATCCAAACATCAAACCAAAGAATCCCAAGTTTCAAACTACCCTGAGGAAAAAGGCTTTAAAAACTATCCTGGGAAAAGGTGAAAATGCTGGTAACCAGCACTTTTTCCACAATTTTTATTTTTACTTTCTTACCCTTAAGAAGACATGTTCTTTTGTTTCAGCCACATCTGTCATCAGAAAATGCTTTCAATTTGGACAAGTCCATGATTTGGTTAATCTGGTAAAGGGTTATATAGAGGTAGCATTTTGATAACATGAAAACCTGTAATTTACAGCTTTTCTTCCTCCTTACTTTCATTTATGAGCAATCTCTCAATTCCTTCACAGTGTACTCAAAATGACTGCACAGGTCCCAATGAAATGAGTCATGCTCTGTGAAAAGGGGCTTGATGCATCTGCCAAAAAAAGTATCGAGCCATGTCAGCCTGCACAGTCCATGCAGGCCGACATTGGCCAAAACTTTTTGCTAATTGTCAATTTTCTGCAGCTCAAAAGACCAGTGTACTTTAACCCTTTACCACATGGCAATATATTAGAAATTTCCAAAATCAAAGCATTTGCAGACAACAAAATAAATATGACTCAGATATTGAAAATTGTCTTTGGAAGGACAGAAAACATTGTGGAAAAAGGAGAAAATGCTGGTTACCAGCATTTTCTCCTTTTCCCACAATGTTTTCAAAAGGGTTCTTCATCGGGGTCGTTAAAAGGCGGCATTGTGCGGTAAAGGGTTAAGATTCCATCGGTTGTTGGAAAAAAATAAATGTTATGTTATGGATCCATCATTCGGTGATGACTTGCTTGGTATCATTGAGCTTCATTAAGCCCCCTTTTGCCAAAGCATGGCTCGAATACATGAGACAGGTGCCAAAGCATGGCTCAAATACATGAGAGAAGCAAGGGTCATTTCTCCTTTTCCAACATTGCTTTTTAAAAACCTTTTCCTTTAGGGTCATGAAAACCCTGTTTGGTAAAGGGTTAACTCTTTATCAGACAAGAGAATTTTAGACTGGGCCAAATTGAAAGCATTTGCAGACAAGAAACTATCGGTTGCACAAAGCAGGATATTTTTCTTTTTTTAGGGTAGCAAATATTGTGGAAAAAGGTGAAAATGCTATTTACCAGCATTTTCTCCTTTTTCCACATGTTTTCAAACGTCCTTTTCCTTGGGACTGATTAAAACTCAGGATTGTGTGGAAAAGGGTTAAAAAACTGTACTCACATTCTTCATGGTTCCAACAGCTGCCACCTGTTTACAATTTGGTGACCATTTACAGCCAAATATCATGCCTCGATTTTCAAACTTCAGTGTACGACACCTGTTCCCGTCTTCATTCAAATCCCAGAACTTCAGCGTGCAGTCGTTGGAGCAAGAAATCAGCTGTAGACTGCCATCAGAGGTAAAACTCAAACCTCTGATAATACTCTTGTGATCCAGCAAGTCCATCAACAGATTTCCTACAATGGACAATTTCAATCTTTACTAGACAACAGAATGTTAGACTTGTCTGAAATCATCATCATCATCATCATCATCATCAACAACAGCAACAGCAGCAACAACAACAACATCACTGGTACAAAAGTAAAGATCAGTAAAAGACATGCTATGGTATTTTAACTCTTTACCAAATGACAAAATTTTAGACTTGTCCAAATTGAAGGTATTTGCAGACGACAATTTAGATGTGTTCAAATGATGGAATTTGCCTTTGGTAGGGTAGAAAACATTGTGGAAAAAGGAGAAAATGCTGGTTACCAGCATTTTCTCCTTTTCCCACAATGTTTTCAAATGGCTTCTTTCTCAGGGTCATTAAAACTTGGAATTGTGTAGTACAGGATTAATGGCTTAGATTAAATTTTTTTTATTTGGCAAAGAGTCATCTTCTGTAATACAACATTTTATATTGGTCAAAGTCCAAAGAAATTGCAGATTACATTTGTTGCTAAAATGATGGGTTTTGTCTCTGAAAGAAGAGAAAACACTTGAAAACCAGAAAATGCTAATTACCGACATTTTGTTCTTTTGCCACAATGTTTTCAAAAGCCTTCTTCCTCAGAAAAATAACATGATTCTTTGGTAAAGGGTTAAATGCTTTAACCCTTTCCCAAACGACAAATTTTGGACTAGTCCAAATTGAAAGAGTTTGCAGACGACAATTTTAAATTTGATGAAAATGGCAGAAAGGTCTCAAAGCGGGTAGAAAACACTATAGGAAAAGGAGAAATTGCTCCTTACGAGCAATTTCTCCTTATCCCACAGTGTTTTCAAAAGACTTGTACTGCAGACACGTGAAAACCAGGGCTTGTTTGGGAAAGGGTTAAATTTAGACAAGTCAAAAATTTTGCTGCCTGGTAGAGTTAAATCAAAGGACTGATAGTCCTAAGAGTCGCCTGGATGGTGATGGGTGAGAAGTGTTCACCCTTTTTTGTTCAAATCCATTAAAAACATTCAAGATAGAAAATAACCTTAAGACAGTATTACATGCAAGCATATTTCTAAGTTGTCATCCTAAAATTACATACATTAATATTAAATTTACATGGAAACATGTGGTGAGAATAAAATTTAGGCACCAGGAAGAGCTTTAAAAAGTTCGAAGTCTCTTACCCCGGGTGACTTCATTTAAAAATGGTTTTCAAAAGGTACAATCAATATAAAACAAGTCATTTCGTTGAAATAACATCCATCGCCGAAAAAATCTTGTTTTGATAATTATAAGAGGTATTGTGTTTTGCATGTAAATCGTCTTTTTTTGTTACCAGTGAAAATATACATTAAGCCCCATTTTTCCATGACACGGCATTTCATTAAATAAAAACAAATACTGATTGCCTGTGGCTTATGATAAATAATATAAATGTGAAGTGTCATAAAATGTTGTCCAGTAGATATTGGTCCATAATGGAAGTATACATCAAGCCCCATTTTCCATGATACCGCGTTTTATTAAATAAAAACAAATACTGATCGTCTGTGGCTTATGATAAACGATATAAATATGAAGTTTCATAAAATTGTGTCCAGTAGTTAAAGAGATATTGGTCCATAATGGAAATAAACATCAAGCCCCCTTTTTCCATGACACCGCATTAAGAACAAAAACAAAATAAAACAAAACAAGCAGATCGGAAGACATCAATCCTCCTTTTTCCATAACAAGACATTACATGAAAAAAAGTGTATCGGCGGGCTATCATGAGGGGCATGTATGAAGTTTCATTAACTTTCGTTAACGTTTTTAGAACGTATCTTTCTGGATGGACGGAAGATCGGACGGACAGACAACAGGAAAACTATATCCCCCCACCCACCTGAAATTCGACAGGGCATAATAACTGTCGAAGTTCCATCAATATTTACAGTTCCTCCCCAGCTTAATAATGCCTGTAAAGAATGTGCACAAAAATAGGCTTCTAGGTTGATAAAAGTGTTTTTCTAGCACAGAATCTGAGTGGCTGAACTTACATGTACATGTATATCTCAATTCTTACACATATTGCTAAAACAAACATTCTGAATAATTTCAGTGGAATAGGGCATACATTTTCTCTCCAGAATTAGAACAAGTTGCTTTTGTATGACACAAATTTTCTAAAACTGGACCAAGTAGTTATACATACATCGGTTAACTTAACTAATTTTCCTTTCCAAATACAGGATGAAATTGGGTATAATTGCTTATACTGTTTCAGGGGCGGTGATTCTGAAATGTTACTAATCAGTTCTGAAGCTTCTGTGAACTTTATAGAAACAGAGCAGAACCACTTGAACAATTATACAAGAGGACCATTTAGGCAACATTAGTATGGAATTCATTTGAACCTTATAGGATCTAGTGACATACGTTTAGACCAAAAATGCCCTTTTGCAACTCACCCATATCGAATCTAAGCAGTCTGACAAAGTTTCATGAATATTGGATCGAACATAAATAGATTCTAAAGCACTATTACGGGTTCGTCTGATTTGACCTAGTGACAACCTTTATCTTTTAACCCCTGGAGACCTATATTCAATTTTGTCAAAAATATTATTGAGACAGTCTGGAAATTTCATGGACATTGGACCGAAATGTAGCCTCTGCCGCAGTAATCTGCCTGTCCTTTGGAAATAATTTGTTTTTGTTGTCCGGGTTCAAGTTTTGTCCACAATGGACTCTAAGAATGTGGTTGCTACAGCTCAAGAAAAACAATATAACCAGATAGCATGATCATCAGCCTTTTAACTTTGTCTGCGTTTCATAACGTCCCAGGAATTTGCACTGCTTCCATACCAATTGAAAGTTGTAGAGATCTACATGTTATATTGCTTTAGTGCAAACTAAATGTTCACGATTCGCTCTATCACCCTTTACAACAATCCTTTATGAGATAACAAACACACCAGTACATGTATAGAACTTGTTTTTCGAGTGGGTTAACATTGACCTGTTCTATTATACATGTATTTGAATTATAGTGGAGTAAAAAGTCAGGTTCTCAGATTACTGGTTGTTAGAACTGCGTAGTTTCGAGGCGAATTCCCGTGTGAATTCAGATTTTGGCACTTACGAAAGCACCTTGCATTCTAACACCCGCACTAATAAATTGTTGTTTCATAAATACTAGATCTAGGTTAATCGCACATTGAAAAAAAAAAAACCAGCAGACTTTGACAAATTCACCTCTTTAAAAACGAAAAACAAACAATTACACATAGTAAACTTTAAAACACTCTCTGCATTCAATGGATCGTTGAAGAACTAAGTCCGTGTACGCTGAAAGTAAAGGCCGATTCAGCGACTGATTCATAAATATGTAAATTCATAAAGAATTCCGTGGTGCAAATGACGTTATACGTCACGTGATTACAAGATCTATATTTGTCGCAGAGCTACATTCCAGAAAGCACCTGCTAAGCGATGACTTGGTACAGCCTAGAACGTGCGCATTACATACGCTAATGTACGATCTCTGGTGCACGTAGAATATGGGTGTGCAAAGTATTTAAAGTCTAGAATAAAAAGCTGTGAAGAAGCAAAGTGTAAGAATATGTAAGAAGGCAACGCAACCATTCCAAGTCGTCATAAATTTGTTAAAAAAAAATAGCCTACTGTTAGGAAAAATCTCCATTGAAGGCTTCCATGTTAACTCGGTATCGCCTTTCTCTTTCCGATCATAGGTTTAGTGTTCAATTGAAATAATACTTTCAATTAAGGACAGATTGTTAGATTTAGAGTGTAATTCTAATGGGTAATTATCAAACAATTTTCACCGAGAATTGTACACAATCAGAAGCGTGCCGAAGAAAAGAAGCTTGTAGTCGAATAGTCGAACAGTATTTTTCAGCGTGTCCGAAAACTTGTTTAGGTCACGAGGGCTATTTTAAGATATACACATAATGCGCTATTTTTAGAGATGATGTCTGTGTAAGCGATAGGCTATCGTGTACCCTTGCGGACGAGATGATTGTTTCAAAGGTTTGAACCGTTAAATAGCTCAGTCTCTATAGACATATTCATTATCACAGAGGCACAATTGTAAGTTATTTACAACAGAAAAATACAGGGTTGTTTACCGAATAATTAGAAAACTATGTTTTATCTCGTAAACCGGAACTTGAGACAGGAAGCAGTACAAGGCCGGAGGTATGCTTACGTCACCCCATAGATCAAGATGATAACAATGAGAGCCTGGTTGCTACGCAACCAGGCGACTCAAAAATTCAACTGGTCCAAAATGAAGGCATTTGCAGACAACATAGTAAAGGTGGCTAAAAGAAATTTGTCCTTGAAGGGATAGAAAACATCGTGAGAAAAGGAAAAAATGCTGGTAATCAGCATTTTCTCCTTTTCCCACAATGTTTTGAAAAGGCTTTTTTCTCAGGATTGTTAAAATTCGCAATTGTGTGGTAGAGGAATAAGGGTCCACATTATTCTTTGTTTACGTAGTCTCCCGAAATTGACACAAAAAAAAAGCACTATACATAACAAACATGTGCAAGATTACATCACGATATACTTTTCTTCCATAAAACATTTTCGTCATGTGTATCTTATTCTTATAAACGTGAGAAAAAACGACAACAACTTCCTTTGACAGTATTACAAATGTACATAGATCAGATTTTCTCAGCTTTCCTTTTTTATTCTGACGTTTTTTTTCAAACTATCATGTGATGCCCTTACTCTTTACCAAACGACAAAATTTTAGACTGATCCAAATTGAAGACATTTGCAGACGACAAAATAAATGTGACTGATAAATTTGTTTTGGAAAGGGTAGAAAACATTGTGGGAAATGGAGAAAATGCTGGTTACCAGCATTTTCTCCTTTTCCCACAATGTTTTCAAAAGGCCTTTCTCTCTGGGTCGTTAAAAGTCGGGATTGTGTAGTAAAGGGTTAAAGGGCATTTCACTTCTTATGTTTCCTTCTCAGCCAAGATCAATTCAAACTATTCTGAACACCGATATTGCACAAATTTGGCAAGGGGAGGGGGTTTCTAGGTTTTTCCAAGACCTAAATTGTGTTTTGGGTTTATTTGATGCTTTTTAATGGTTCATCCTACATACAAGTGGCCAGTGCCAAATGCTATAGATCTGGGTCAGACACCACAAAAAGCAAAATCTAAGATCAGTTTTAGGCCAACAAATATAGACTATTTGACTGCTACTACATCTAGAAATAATGGCAGAAAGAAGATGACACCCCCCCCTCCCCTCATAAGTAGTATCACATGGCTGGGTAGGAAGTACAACCAGTTTCTACAATATTCCTACCCAGTCAGAAGTTTTCCCCAGCCATGATAGGTCCTTAACACTTAAATGAGCCACACTCTGGCAAAAAGGGGCTTAATGCATCTCCGTGATGCATTGAGGGAAAAGTCGGGATTGTGTGGGTAGGGGTGAAAATAAGACACAAACATTTAACATGTTGTCTGCAAGTGTTTCAGTTTGGATCAATCTAAAATTCTTGTATCTGGTAAATAGTTACAGAACATTTCATTATTCAGACTGAAATAGTTTAACTTTTTACAAAACAACAAAATTTGAGACTAGTCTTGGTTGAGAGCATTTGCAGACAACAAGATGAATATGACTCAAAAACTGGAATTTCTTTTGAAAGAATAGATAACATTATGGGAAAAGGTGAAAATGCTGGTAGCAGCATTTTCTCCGTTTCCCGGCCATGTTTTCATAAGCCATTTTTCTACGGTTCAATAAAACTAGGATTGTGTGATAAAGGATTAAGAAAATGGGGATCACTTTGAAAGAAAAAATTCTAAAAAAATTTCTAAAACTTCCAAATCATGCCATTCACACTTACCTGAATGCACATTCCATAATTTAATTTTTCCGTTCTGAAGACCTGTTGCCAAAATCAGATCTTGATTGAAAATGAATCTTCTCCAAAACTTGATATTCGTCTCCGAGATTCCACTCCCAAAGGCCATGCACCAGACAACATCTCCCGTGTCAATCCTGTATGACTTTCTATCAGTGCTGTTGGTTAAACTAGGACGCTGACTTTCTGTATCACTGTCATGCTCGTCATTGTCAAGTCGAGGCAAGTTAGATATTAGAAGAGATGATTCCACCAAAATTTCATTTTCGTCAATTGTATTTCTTGAAGGCTTCTTCAACCTGAAAGGCAATTAAAATTGGTCACATTCTATTCCAATATAGTCTATACCTGAGCTCCAGATAGAGGGAGAGATTTTGATTTCAAAATTGAAAATATTAATTATTCTCCACTAAACCCTATGTTATGGGTACTCATTAGAATCGTCTCATTGAGACGATTCTAATGAGTACCCACAACATACGGTTTGGAAGAGAAATAATGGATATAGAATACCATCACTCCCTCTTATCTGGAGCTCTGCTATACTACTCTGCACGACACTTCTCTTTATTATATACCTGAACATTTTTCAGCTTATATACATGCGTCATGAGCATATAAAACATCAAACACTACAGAAAAAAAATCTGTATCTTCTCAGTGTCATATATGTTCCAAATATGTTATGATGTATCTAGTGCATGTATTGATTTACAATATTTGTCAAAATAATATGCTATGATATTCATCCACCATTCATAAAAATGAAGTTATTACCAACTAACTGATTATTTGTTGTATTTTGTTTACCAGTTTCGAATAAAATACCAATAATTGCAATATTTTGTTGTTGAAAGTTGTAGGTATATATAATAAAGGGAATATTATGTTGTAGTGACTTTCTTGGTGCTTGAGTTTGCTTCTTAAAGCGTAACAAATTTTTTATCTCTCTCTCAGCCTTTGGTCTTGTGTGATATAAAATTTTCTCATGCTGCTTGAATCAAATACAAGGATCAGGAAAGTTACTACAACATATTATTTCATGCTCTTCGGTAGTTTATCGAGAAATAATGGTGCATTATGGTTTGATATTTCATGGTTACCACCAGTGAAAATACCGATTTTATATTGTCTAACTCTTCAGTTGAAGGTGGAAACAGTAGTTCCAGCACGCTAGTTACCCATGTAATCAGCGCGTTCCATTCAAATGGAGGGAAATATGACATAATTTGATTGACTGACTGATTGTATGGTGTTTAATGCCATTAACAACATCATTTCAGATATATCGCAGCAGCCAGTGCACCTATCCATGCTTTCCAGGAGTTTCTTTTACCAGTACTACGCACAATATTCTCTGCAAGCCATTGGCTGCTTTCCCACTTAACCATCGTCGAAACAATTGTCAGCGGTGAGAGAGGAATGAATCCTGTTGCAATGACTATCATCAATCCTTGGAAAGAAATTGGCCGAGCTGGGGATCGAACCAGCGACCTCAAGTCCTGTATGCTACCGACTGAGCTACGGGGGCTCGATATGATGTAATTTACACTATATTTCTCACGCTTTACGTAATACTGTAATGTGTTGTTATGCAAGGAGGATACTTCACGAGGAATTACCAAAAACATGCGTACTGGATTTTGATTAAAGTTCCAGCAAAATAGGGGTTAGAAGCATGAAATAAAAAGAAAATTTGTTTTTTTCGGTGAAAGATTGAAATTCATTTCATCTTGTGAACATCACCAGGAATAATTTCAATCGTGGCTGCACCAATCATGAAAATATTACAGATGGTGTTCACTCGATGAAATAAATTCAATCTTTCAGAAAAAAAAACCCAAATATTCTCTATATATTCCATATATATATTGCTGTTTACAAAAAGAATTCATAATAGAGAGGGGAAGGGGAACAAAGCAACAGTTAACAGATATACTAGAGACAGGAAAACATATGTTACTATAAATCATAATCTAAACTGCGTTTCACAACAGAATTTGGGACCAATGAAGATCATGATCAGACTGCACCATATGTGAGTTTCCGGCTGAAAATGTCACCTCTACAGTGCACACAAAGATTTTCTAAAATTTGTCCCAGTGAACTCCTTTTTGATCCGACACAAACCTGCATGAGAAATCATCAAGATGACCCAAATTCAAACTAGTCCAAGATTTCATCAAGATAAACATTCTTACAAAGTTTTATGAGTACTGGACAAAAAATATGGCCTCTAGAGTGCACACAAAATTTTTCTAAAACTTGACCTGGTGACCTACATTTTGACCCGACATGACTCATTTTTGAACTTGTCCGAGATATTATCAAGACAAACATTTCAACCAGTTTCATGAGTATTTGGCTGAAAATATGGCCTCTAGAGTGCACACAAAGTAATTATTGACGCTTGGACGATGCATGACAGACGACGGATACAGCACTATCACAAAAGCTCAGCAGCAGACACACAGATACATTGTGTACATACAGTTTTCCGGCGTCCCTGTTCCATGGCAGTAAGTATACAATGCCTCCCCCTTGAGACCAGGCCACATAGGAACAGTCTGGAGCCCAAACGCTACACCAGTTCTCTGGGCTTAGCCCCTTATACACCTGTCTCTGTTCATCTATAAGCCTTGCCTGACCTGTAAATACACAAGACACAACATGATAAAAAGTTTGTCATTTCTCTTGTCTCCAATGGCAACATAAGTCACTTTTGCAGACACTGCTGGGTCTGTACTCACCACCATTCTTACGAACGTTCTTGGTCTAAATCATCTCTGAGATTTTCTAAATTTAAAAGTAACACAATTTCTGATTGGCTAATCTAAGCTAACTGGTTAAGCCAAAGAGAAGTTGTGTTACTTTCAAATTTCGAAAATCCTGTAGAACAAGACTAAGAATGTTCTTAAGAACGGTTGGTGAATACAGACCCAAGTCAACATCAGTCAGCACAGGAGGAAGAAGGCCTTTGAAAACATCGTTAAAAAAGGGGGAAATGCAGGCAAATAGCATTTTCTCCTTTTCCCACAATGTTTTTCAGCATAGCTGAATGTGTTGGCTTTTGACTTACTTCTTGGTACTCATAAAGAATGACTAGGTGGTAATTTGCGATAAAAAATGTGCACATGTTTATTCCGCAGGCCCGTGCTTGCATAATTATATGCTCACACATATGAAACCAATATTAACAAATGTTGCTACTGCTAATCGATACCTCAGGTCCTTGATTCATACCATAGCAAAATAATGTAGAAGAGAATGATTCTTTTCTTGTGCTATTTGGAAATTTAATAATTTCTTAAGCATTACCCAATAACCCAATACTACTTTTCAACAAAATTAAAAACAGTGAGGAAAAAGAGGCAACTGCTTGTGTCTTTACTTTTCATTACTTCACTTCATATTGCGCCATAGAAGAGTTTCAATATTCAGTATTTCTTAACTCTTTCATTACTAACTCCGGAAATTCCACTTTCTTTCCGAGCTCTAAAAATAGATTTCCACTTCTACTGAAAATGACTTTGTCATAGTTTAAAAATAGAGTAGCGGACAGTGTAGATCAAGATCAGACTGCACATTCTGTGCAGTCTGATCTTGATCTGCGCTGTCCGCAAAAGGTAATCAAGTCGTCATTAGTAGTGAAAGAGTTAAACCATCTACTTATCTTTCTTGTTTATTCTTTCAACGACAAATCAGACCATTTCAGCAGCATTTTGTCATTTAAAATTGCCTCTCGATTTCAATAATGTAGTTATCTGGCAACAGATTATGAGGCAGCCAGAAATAATGCAGAAGTTGTCTCAGAATGAATAGACGGATAGACTGAAGGACAGATAGACAGACCTGGTGAAACCAATATATCCCCCTCTTACGTAGGTGGGGGGGTATAATGAATGTAATAAAATGGACATTCCCTTTGGCAAGTATAAAACAAGCAGTTTTTGTAAGGTCAAAGCTGTTTTTGTCATAATGTCTGCCAAAAATGTGGACAGTATAGATTCAGTGTACATCCTGTCCACTTTAACCCTTTCCCAGATGACAAAATTTGGACTGATCCAAATTGAAAGAGTTTGCAGACGACAATATTAAATTTGATGAAAATGGTAGAAAGTTCTCAATAAGGGTAGAAAACACTGTGGGAAAAGGAGAAATTGCTCGTTACGAGCAATTTTTCCTTTTCCCACAGTGTTTTCAAAAGACATGTGCTGCAGACACGTGAAAATCAGGGCTTGTTTGGGAAAGGGTTAAACTGGTTCAGTCATATAAAGGTGAATACTTCCTACAGCCGGCGGACAAGACAATTTGTTACTGACAAAAGGTTAGGTTATGCCAACCTTTTTCAATCTATATTAATCCTTTACTACATGGCAAAATTTCTGACTTGTCCAAACTGAAGGTATTTGCAACTACAACTTTAATATGGCTCAAATGAGGAAGGTTGTGTGAGAAAGGGTAGAAAATATTGTGGGGGAAAAGGAGAAAATGCTGGTTATCAGCATTTTCTCCTTTTCCCCACAATGTTTCCAAAAGCCTTATTGACTAGGGTCATTAAATTTCCAGAGTGTATGGTAAAGTGTTAAATTACCTAAATGACCTTTATAAACCTTTGTAATGAGTATTTACATGCAACAATTATTGTCGTTAGTGAATATAAAGGTTACTGAACTTCCAAACTTGTATTAACCCTTTCCCAAACGACAAATTTTGGACTGGTCCAAATTGAAAGAGTTTGCAGACGACAATTTCAAATTTGATGAAAATGCCAGAAAGTTATCAAAAAGGGTAGAAAACACTGTGGGAAAAGGAGAAATTGCTCGTTATGAGCAATTTCTCCTTTTCCCACAGTGTTTTCAAAGGACTTGTACTGCAGACACATGAAAACCAGGGCTTGTTTGGGAAAGGGTTAAAGGGGCCTTTATAGATATTTTGCTACAAATCAAAACTTTTTGTAACACACTGATATATGTCACGAAATATATTTTTCTCCACAAACGTTAAGAAACTTGACGGTTACATGCAGTAGTGTTACACGCTGTAAAAATACGCAAATGTGGATTTCAATTAACGGGTTTGCCGCTTTGCAATCAGTAACTCGGTCTTTTTCCATAAGGCAAAATATGACATTATCATACTTATTTGAATAAAATCACACGTAATTGATTTGCATTGTTATTCATCACACAACGTTCCCACAAGCCATTGCAAAGTTCTGATGCAAAATCTAAAGTACCCCAAAAGACTATGTTGTCTATTAACTCTTTACCATACAACAAAACTTTAGACCAGTCCAAATTGAAAGACAATTACCATCCTTTAAGCCACATCCAATTTGTCGTCGGCAAATGCCTTCAATTTTAACAAGTCAAACATTTTGTTGTTTAACCCTTTACCATACAGTCCCGACTTTTAACGACCCTAAGAAAGGAGCATTTTGAAAACATTGTGGGAAAAGGAGAAAATGCTGGTAACCAGCATTTTCTCCTTTTCCCACAATGTTTTCCACCTTTCCTAAAACGCGCAAAAGTCATATCTATTCTGTCGTCTGCAAATGCTTTCAATTTCAGCAGGTCTAAAATTTTGTAATTTGGTAAAGAGTTAACCATTTACCACACAATCCAGACTAATAATGACCTTGAAGAGGAAGGCTTTTGAAAACATTGTGGGAAAAGGAGAAAATGCTTATTACCAGCATTTTTTCCTTTTCCCACACTGTTTTCTACCCTATTAAGGACAAATTCCGTCATCTGAGTCAGGTTTAAATTGTTGTCTGCAAATGCTTTGAATTTGGACAAGGCTACAATTTTGACTTGTGGTAAAGAGTTTTAGACTGCACATCTAGATCTACTCTGTTCATAAAAGTCTTGCACTAAATCAAAGTGCCTAAGTGTGTAAGAACTTGTACTGGAATGGACATGTCCTGGTGTATGGAGGGGAATATCCGCCAAAACTCTATGTGTCTAGATGACATTCTTATTTATGAACATTAGATGTCTATTTGTCCTCTTTCTTACATCTTACATGCATATAACATTTCATGTTTCATTATTACTAGTGCATGTTGCTTGATGCTAATTCCATTTTTCTTCTTCCACTTGTATGCCATAAAATTGTTATTTAGTAGCGTGTGCTTCTGTTCATTATGCCCCTTTTGACATTATGATTTCATCCATCTTACTTCCTTATCCTGATTTTTTCCCCATTTCCCATGTCTGTATAGCTTATCATTAAAGTGCTACATTCTTGTTTATGCATATTCTGGCAAAAACTATGGGCTTTTGTTATATTAACCCTTTATCACACAATCCCGACTTTTAACGACCCTGAGAAAGAAGCCTTTTGAAAACATTGTGGGAAAGGAGAAAATGCTGGTCACCAGCATTTTCTCCTTTTCCTACAATGTTTTCTACCCTATCAAAGACAACTTCCACAATTTGAGCAACATTTAAATTGTCGTCTGCAAATGCTTTCAATTTGGACCAGTCTAAAATTTTTTCGTTTCGTAAAGGGTTAAATTGAAGCTATGACATGTAGCTGAATTAAGACGAACGAAGTATGCACTAACAAGAATGGCATTTACACGAATACGACAAGTCATATTATGATACCAGATGGCGCTTTCATATACATTATTCGGTAACAGACAAGTTCGGTAAATTGGACTTACAAATAAATCAATTGGATGTTCTGTAAGAAGGCAGTGCCCTGATGTTTCTCACACCCATTACATAGCTTTCTGTGCAAACCTTTTTTTTTTTAATTTGCAATTGCCGCTCGTTTTCTGACATAATAATATTTGTTATGCTGTACCTTTCATGCTGCTTATAAATGCCTGAAATTGATAAATTCTGATCACCATCTTATTTTCGGTTTTCACCCTTTCAACCTTAGTTGATTTAATCAGTAATACACAATTCTAAACCTGTACCCATTGTAATCGTCCTACGGATAACAGACTCCCAGCTTAAGCCAATTTTAAGTTTTATAAATATGTTTTATCAAAAAGGCACTGTCTTTGTTAACACTTCCTTTGTGAAAATGTTTTCTTTTGGGAACAAAATGGCCGGCTTGCAAACCGGCCATTTACCCTTAGAGCACCTTTCACCCTTGCAGCCAATCAGATCAAGATCAGACTACACAAAACATGGAGACTGATCGTAGAATTACTCCGTCTATTTTTCTAATACATTATGGATAAGGACAACCTTGAAATTATTAATAGTAGATGTTCTTTTTGTAAAATGAAAATGGCCGTTTGGTTTATTCGATGCTCTAAGGGTTGAAATTATGCTTAATCAGTGCGAATTAATAAAGATATTATAGGCGAAACATTGTAGCAAATGAAGAGAGAGAGAGAGGCCTTGACAATGCTTTGTTGCATACTTCCTGTAATTTTGACTTTGTGCTTGTCTAGAAAAAATGTTCTGTTTTGTTCCTCTCCTGCCTCCAGAATGTTTTTAAATGAATCTGGTCTTGTGCACACAAGTCGTCGTCCGCAGGTTTTAAAGTGTGTTCATCAATACAACACGGACATCACGGCATAAAAAAATCATATAAGGTCCCTGTACGACCTTTTCGAGAGCGAAAGGAGTACTGTATACTATATACATGTATAGACATGTGTCTTTAACAGCCTATATAGCCTGTATAGCTCATGTGGTAGAGCGTAGGGCTAGTAAACGTCATGTGTCGGGACACTTGAGGATGTGGGTTCGATTCTCTCGGCTAACCATCTAAAATTACTAACAGTTTTCCAGATGAGACGTTAAACCGAGGTCTCGTGTGACGGTGCTATACACCGAGCACGTTAAAGAACCAGGCGTAACTTATGATAGGTTTCGTCCTGTATCTTGCACTATCCCTGTAACATAACTAATAGCCTTCAGGGGCCGTCGCCCATATGGGAAACCGGTGGCGCCGATAAATAAACGCGAATTCTTTAACGGCCTGTTTTCATACCTCCCATTACCAACAAGATAAAGAAGATCCCTATAGATCTTAGAGATTAACCTGGGTTTAAAGATGGCTATTTAGAATTTGTATGAAAAATTAAAAACAAAAACCCTAAAACTCATTTTTATGTCCCTGAAACATTAATAGATGAGGAGAAATTCGCAGATCAGACTGCACACATAAAAGTTAAAGGGATAGGGCCTTAATTTTAGCGATTTCAAGGTTTTTTCTATTCAGAATTTTTGGAAAAGCAGCATGTGAAGATCAAAGTTCAGACTCGGTGTTTGGCGTATTGTGATCTTGATCTGCACTGGCCGCAAAGGCAACTGAAGTAGTGACAGGCGCTCTTAGGGTTAATGGCTGGTTTGGAAGTTTGGAAAAAAAATATTTTCGCAATGAAATATTCATAAAAACATTTTAAAGGAAGATACATCGGGTACTAGGTTAGGATTGGGTATTATTCATTACCTCAACTATATGGTTGGAATATCGAAAGTAAGATGTGATAGTGATTTCAGGTATATTATTTTACATACAGCATGGCAGGAGCAACATAACAAAATTATTAGGTCTGAAAGCGTGTGGAAAAAAGAACCCTTGAACAAATGAGAGCCAAGACTTTACTTGGTGTGAAAAACATCACGGTGCATTAAACACTTGTTACCCAAACATCTGATAGATGTACTATTATAAGTCCAATTTACAGAACTTGTCTGTTACCGAAATATTTGCCACCCATTATACTTCTCGTCTGCAATTAGGAAAATTTCAATATTGGAGAAGGAAGTATAACAAATGTAACATGTATTTAGAAGAAAGTAAAATGCTACTAGAAACATGCAGCAAGCACTTGGAAAAAAGACAAATGCAATGACGCAGTAGGAAGTAATAAGGAAGAATTAATCATTCCTAATCAACAAAAACACAATAGTAAATATGATCAAGTTATAATAATGATGCAGGCAATTAGCACCAAACAGTATGCACTAGTAATAATGACACATGAGATGCAATATGCATGTAAGATGTAAGAAAGAAGACGAATAGACATCTAATGTTCACAAATAAGAATGTCATCTAGACACATAGAATTTTGGCGGATATCCCCCTCCATACTGGTGTACTGAGGTCACTTACACTCAAAAAAACACTATTATCCCTTAACTCTCTACCAGACGACAAAATTTTGGACCGGACCAAATTCAAAGCATGTGCAGACAACATATGAAATGTAGCTAAAATGATGATTTCTGTCTTTGATAGGGTAGAAAACATTGTTGGAAAAGGAGAAAATGCTAGTTACCAGCGTTTTCTCCTTTTCCCACAATGTTTTAAAACGAGTCACTTCTCCCTCTGGGTCATTAAAACCCCTTATTGTGTGGTAGAGGGATAAAGGATAAAGCCCCTTTCACAATAGATAAAGATCAGACTGCACAAATGTGTAGCCAGATCTTTGATCTACACTGTCCACTTTGCTGGACAAACACAACCTTGAAATTGCAATTATTTCTGTCGAATTTTTAGTTTTGAAATTTCAGATGTGTTTATTCGGTGCTCTAAGGATAAACTCTTTACCAAACAACAGAATTTTGGACTGGTCCAAATTGAAACCATTTGCAGATGACAAAATAATTAAAACTCAGAAACTGAAATTTGTTCAGGAAAGGGCAGAAAACATTGTGGGAAAAGGACTTTTTCAAATGTTTCCTTTCTCAGGATCATTTAAAGTTGGGATTGTGTGGTAAAGGGTTAGAATGCTACATCAAATTAATCCTATACAACACAAGAGGGCCATGATGGCCCTGTATCGCTCCACTGGCTTATAAATATAAACCATCAAGAGAAGTCTTCACTATATAAGCCCTTATAAAACTTTGACCCCAGGGCTACAGTCAGACTAAATGGGGAATATGTGTATTAGAAGAATAACATGCCAAATTTGGGAGTTCTTGGCCTTATGGCTAGTAACAAGACGGTTTCTGAACTTTTCACTCCATAAACCCATGTAAAACTTGTGACCCCTGGTGCAGGGCCAAACTTGATCCTAGGGCTGTAACTTGGGCCCTCTTTGTAGTTGTCCACTAGATAATGCTATAATTATGCAAAATTTGGTAGCCTAAGCCTTATGGCTATGTACACCAAGATTTAAAAGTTTTCCCTATGTAAGCCTATGTAAATCTTGTGAACTCCCCGCCCCCCCCCCCCAGCATGAGGCCAAATTGACCCCAGGACTATAATTTGGGCGCTTTTGGTAGACCCCAACTAGATCAAGCTAAATGCAAAATTTGGTAGCTCTAGGCCTTATGGCTAGGTACAGGAAGATTTTTAAAGTTTTCTCTATATAAGCCTATGTAAAACTTGTGACCCCTGGGGCAGAGCCAATTTTGACCCCAGGGCTATAATTTCAAGAAACATGATAGAGGTTTACTACATAAAGCTACATGCCAAATTTGGTAGCCCTATGCCTTATGGTTTCAGACAAGAAGATTTTTGAAGATTTCCAATATTTTTCAGTTTTGTTGCCATGGCAACCAGAGTTTTTGAAGGAATCAAATTCTTTCAAGGAATTCTGAAGAGGACCATGGCAGGATCATTTCTGTGAAGTTTCATGAAAATTGGATGGGTAGTTTCAGAGAAGAAGATGTTTGAAATAAAAGTTAACACACGGACGGACGGACGCACGCACGACGGACACCGGGCCATGACATAAGCCCGCTGGCCTTCGGCCAGTGGAGCTAAAAACCTCAGATGACCGGTTCACCTAATTCTTGGTATTAACCAATTTATTATACAACTGCCACTTTTTCACCTTCAAAATACCTTTGTATCTTAACTCTTTACCACACAATCCCAAACCTTTAACGACCCTGAAAGAGAAGGCTTTTGAAAACATTGAGAGAAAAGAACAAAATAACCCTTTACCGCACAATGCTACCTTTTAACAACCTGGGAAAGAAGCCTTTTGAAAACCTTGTGGGAAAAGGAGAAAATGCTGGTAACCAGCATTTTCTCCTTTTCCCACAATGTTTTCTACGCTATCACAGAAGAAGTCGTCACTTTAGTGGAACCATGACATTGTCTAAAACCATGTGTACGTCGAAAACGATCACTAGCCCTGACCCTTACCCTAACCCAGACAAATTTTGGCTCAAATCTTCCTCCCAGACAGAGCTTTTCATTAAATAAATCTAGGAATTTAGCAATCGGTATTTTAAAATATACATGGATTTAGATGAAACGCCCTTTCGATGAAATGTCGTGCACAGCATTTTAGCAATATTTGATTCGTCCTCTGTAAATGCTTTCAATTTGGTTGATTTCAAAATTTTGTCATTTGGTAAAGAGTTATTAATGCATAATCTAGTTGCAGCCAGTGTAGATCAAGACCAGACTGCACATGTTTGCAGTCTAATCTTTGATCAACACTATCTACTTTGCCGAGACATTCTTAAAATTACATTTATTTGGATCTTATTATGTAAACGTCAAATGTCTTTTAGGTTGAGACGTTGTAATTCTAGGACCTTACTGCATTATTTTACAACAAAGTTTTTCATAATTATCAAGGGTAACAACAGTGAATAGTTTACCTTTTCCGCACAATCCCGTCTTTTAACAACCCTGAGAAAGAAAGCTTTTGAAAACGTGGGAAAAGGAGAAAATGCTGGTAACCAGCATTTTCTCATTTTCCGACAATGTTTTCTTCTCTTCCAAAAACAAGTTTCAGTTTTTGAGTCACATTTATTTTGTCGTCTGCACATGCTTTGAATTTGGACTGGTCTAAAATTGCTGTCTTTTGGTTAAGCTTGAGTTAACCCTTTCCCAAACAAGCCCTGGTTTTCACATGTTTGCAGTACAAGTCTTTTGAAAACACTGTGGGAAAAGGAGAAATTGCTCGTAACGAGCAATTTCTCCTTTTCCCACAGTGTTTTCTACCCTTTTGGAGAACTTTCTGTCATATTCATCAAATTTAAAATTGTCATCTGCAAACTCTTTCAGTTTGGACCAGTCTAAAATTCATTGTTTGGGAAAGGGTTAATATGGATCAAAGAAAACTGACCCACACAAAAACTGGTCACCTTGTTATGTAAATATTTATAACCCTTAAAGCACCTTTCACTAATACTGATGCCTTTGCGGCCAGTGTAGATCAAGATCAGACTGCACAAAACGTGCAGTCTGATCTTTGATCTACACTGTCCGCTTTGCTTTAACCCTTTACCGCACAATGCCGCCTTTTGACGCCCCTGGGAAAGACGCTTTTTGAAAACATTGTGGGAAAAGGAGAAAATGCTGGTAACCAGCATTTTCTCCTTTTCCCACAATGTTTTCTACCCTATCACAAAAAAGTTGCACCATTTGAGCCACATTGAAATTGACGTCTGAAAATGCTTTCAATTTTGACAAGGCTAGAATTTTGTCGTCTGGTAAAGGGTTAATACTACAAACAAAAGGAAGCCATGAATTTGCTATTATCTTGGGCTTATTCTAGAAAGAAAATGTCCATTGGGTATACTCAGCACTTTAAGAGTTAAATCTTGCCCAAGGACACTAATAGTTCATGTAATATAAAACATAACATTTACAAGACTTCATTGCAGAAAAAAAGGAGTAAAAGGAATGGGGATAAAAAGTTCCTTGCACAATTGTAAGAACATTGTGAGAAAAAAAGTTGGTCATTGTTTGTAGCCATTAACTGTTCCTTTTCTCCGCTTGTTATTATTAACTAACTGCTGTAGGACATAAACCCATTACCAGATGACAAAAATTTAGACTTGTCAAAATTGAAAGCATTTGCAGACAGAAAAAAAAGACATCAGTTCAAATGGTACAATTTGTCTGTAGAAGGGTAGAAAACATTATGGAAAAAGGAGACAATGTTGGTTGCCAGCATTTTCTCCTTTTCTAGCAATGTTTTCAAAAGCATTCTTTCTCAAGGTTGTTAACACTCGGGATTGTTTAGTATAGGATTAAAAAGCACATTTTAATAAGTGTGACATTCAAGTTAACCCTTAACCACACAATCCTGACATTTAACAACCCAGAAGAAAGAAGGCTTTTGAAAACATTGTGGGAAAAGGAGAAAATGCGGGTAACCAGCATTTTCTCCTTTTCCCACAATGTTTTCTATGCCATCAAAGACAGAATTCATCTTTTTTGAGCAACATTTATAGTGTTGTCTGCATATGCTTTCACTTTGGTTGAGTCTAAAATTTTGATGTTTGGCAGAGAGTTTAATTCTGTCTTAACCCTTAGAGTGTCGATAAACCTATCAGACATTTTCATCCTAAATTCCTTTTTTCATATGACCCAAACAATGGCAATTTCATGGTTGCTTTTGCTTACAGTGATTCAGGCAAGCGGACAGTGTAGATCAAAGGTCAGGCTGCACATTTTGTGCGGCCTGATCTCGATCTACACTGGCCGCAAGTGCAACTTTAGTCGTGAAAGGCACTTTAAGGGTTAAAATTGTTTATGGATTCATGACCCAGTGAAATACTTTGAAAAATTACTTTTTGGTTCATGACCGACAAAAGCATACAATGACCTCAGTCAAGGACTCTTAACTCTTTACCAGACGGCAAAAATGTAGATTTTGTCCAATTTGAAAGCACTTGCAGATGACAATTACAGTATGTCTAAAATGATAGTATATTTGCTTGAAAGGGTAGAAAACATTGTGGGAAAAGGAGAAAATGCTGGTCACCAGCATTTTCTCTTTTTCCCACAATCTTTTCAAAAGGCCTCTTTCTCAAAGTCTTTAAACTGGGGACTGGTGGGTAAAGGGTTAATTCCTTAGGTTATATTTTGTAACGTTCTCCAAAAAAACTTCTTCTTTTTCATAATGTGGCAGGCAATTATATTTAACCCTTAACCAAGCAATCCTGTTTTACTGACCCTGAGGAAAAGCTTTAGAAAACATTTTGGACACGGAGAAAATACGGGTAACCGGCATTTTCTCCTTTTCTCATGTTTTCTTTCTTCCCTCTCATACACATCCCATAGTTTGGGCAATTCTAATTTGTCCTTTGCCAAATGCTTTTTCCATGGTTAAGTGAATATTTTTGTTATTTGGTAAAGAGTAACTGGTACACTACCAGTATTTAATACTTTCTGGGAATTCTGCATGCAATCCAACAGAGATCAGAGCTCCAGATAGCGGGAGTGATTTTGATTTCAAAATTGAAAATATTGATTATTCTCCACTAAACCCTATGTTATGGGTACTCATTAGAATCGTCTCAATGAGACGATCCTAATGAGTACCCATAACATAGGGTTTGGAAGAGAAATAATGGATTTAGAATATCATCACACCCTCTTATCTGGAGCTCCGAGAGATACGGCTGCATTACATTTACTAGAACAATAACAGCAAACTATGAAGAGCAGAGTGAAATCTTTATTAATAAAAAAATAACCTTTTTTTTTTTCAACTCTGCATTAACTATTTACCACGCAATTCCGACTTTTAACGACCCTGAGAAAGAATCTTTTTGAAAACATTGTGAGAAAAGGAGAAAATGCTGGTAACCAGCATTTTCTCCTTTTCCCACAATATTAATTCTACCCTTCTCAAAAGAAATTTCATTTTTTTCAGTCACATTTATTTTGTCGTCTGAAAATGCTTTCAATTTGGACAAGTCTAAAATTTTGTCGTTTGGTAAAGAGTTAATAGAAAAATAACCTCTTTATTTTTTTTTTCAACTCTGCATTCACTCTTTACCACACAGTCCTGACTTTTAACAACCCTGAGAAAGAATCCTTTTGAAAACATTGTGGGAAAAGGAGAAAATGCTGGTAACCAGCATTTCCTCCTTTTCCCACAATGTTTTCTAGCCTTCCCAAAACAGATTTCAATTTTTGAGTTACATTTATTTTGTCGTCTGCAAATGCTTTCGATTTGGTGTAGTCTAAAAATTTGTCGCTTGGTAAAGAGTTAACCCTTTACCACATGACAAAATTTTACTTTTGTCCAAATTCAAAGCATTTGCAGACGACAAATTAGATATGTGTGACCAAAGGTCCAGTGGCACTTGGCTTCCGTCATTGGGGGGAATTAGCATATAGGCGCTAGGCAGGGGCAGTCTAGGCCCTCAGCCATAAGATTTACATAAATGTTTGCTAGGGTCAGGGGTCCAAGTCCCTGATTGTTTTATTAACTCTTTACCAAACAACAAAATGTTAGCCTTGTCCAAATTGAAAGCATTTGCAGACGACAATTTCAGTGTGGCTCAAATGGTGCAATTTTTCTTTGATAGGATAGAAAACATTGTGGGAAAAGGAGAAAATGCTGGTTTCCAGCATTTTCTCCTTTTCCCACAATGTTTTCAAAAGGCTTCTTTCCCAGGAGCATTAAAAGGCATCATTGTGTGGTAAAGAGTTAAAGCACAACACTGAAGTCCAAGTCCAGTTTTATATTGATCTTTTTAACCCTTTACCACACAATGACGCCTTTTAATGCCCCTGGGAAAGCGGCCTTTTGAAAACATTGTGGGAAAAGGCGAAAATGCTGGTAGCCAGCATTTTCTCCTTTTCCCACAATGTTTTCTATCCTATCAAATAAAAATTGCAACATTTGAGCCACACTGAAATTGTCATCTGCAAATGCTTTCACTTTGGACAAGGTTAAAATTTTGTCGTCTGGTAAAGGGTTATTAAAGTTCATAATTATATTCGTGGATCACCTTTGTTATTATTTCATTCATTTAAATTATACATTCACAGATATGGACAAGCACTGATTTCTCAAAGTTACTTTTTATACTAAATACTTATATTTATAATGCTGGATTCTCTCTCTATATCTCTCTGTCTTACTACATAAAAACTACATATCTTATACTACTTAAGAACTTACTAACATGACCAATGAAATTTTAAAATTTCATTAGCCAATAGAAATAAGTTGAAATTAACCAATAGATATAATGTGATTAACTTTAGGCTTAACCCTTTACTGCACAATGCCGCCTTTTGACGCCCCTAGGAAAGAAACCTTTTGAAAACATTGTGGGAAAAGGAGAAAATGCTGGTAACCAGCACTTTCTCCTTTTCCCACAATGTTTTCTATCCTATCAAAGAAAAAATACACCATTTGAGCCACATAGAAATTGTCATCTGCAAATGCTTTCAATTTGGACAGGGCTAAACTTTTGTTGTCTGGTAAAGCGTTAACCAGAGGCAAGCTATGGTTTCACACCTTTATCAAATATAATGACTACAGATTAGATCTTAACAATCCAAAAGTCAAAAGGTATATAAAGCAAAATCTTATTAGAGAGCAGACATGATTGATCAACATAAGGAAACTGATTAACTCTTTACCAAACGACAAAATTTTCGGCTGGTCCAAATTGAAAGCATCTGCAGACGACGAATCGGATCCAACTCAAAATTTGAAATTTATTTTCGGAAGGGTAGAAAACATTGTGGGAAAAGGAGAAAATGCTGGTTACCAACATTTTCTCCGTTTCCCACAATATTATATTTTAAGGTAAGATCTGAAATATTGTAATAAAGTGGGGGTGTGTTTTGCATAAAAGCATCATTCGTACAGACACATTCTGCATTAAAATGCATTTTAACCCTTTCCCAAACAAGCCCTGGTTTTCACGTGTCCGCAGTACAAGTCTTTTGAAAGCACTGTGGGAAAAGGAGAAATTGCTCGTAACAAGCAATTTCTCCTTTTCCCACAGTGTTTTCTACCCTTTTTGAGACCTTTCTGCCATTTTCATCAAATTTAAAATTGTCATCTGCAAACTTTTTCAATTTGGACCAGTCCAAAATTTGTCGTTTGGGAAAGGGTTAAGTTGATGTCACCTCACTAGATGAGATGTTTCCATCATTTCAAAATGCTTGATTGCAAGTTAACAACTTTTGCAATTATATAACACAGTATATCATGAAGCAGTGGTCAGTTTCAATCAAAGGACTCAAAGATTGTCCCGGGCAAAAGGAGAAAATGCTGGTAACCAGAATATAAATGTACAAACTGTTTGTCAACAGAAACATATTTAGAAAGATTCTGATAGAAGATTGTAACAAGTGTTTTTTTTTTCTAAGTGGAGTGTTACAATTTAACCCTTTACCACACAATCCCGACTTTTAACGTCCTTGAAAAAGAGGTCTTTTGAAAACATTGTGGGAAAAGGAGAAAATGCTGGTAACCAGCATTTTCTCCTTTTCCCACAATGTTTTCTACCCTTCCCAAAACAAATTTCAATTTTTCAGTCGCATTTATTTTGTCGTCTGCAAATGCTTTCAATCTGGACTAGTCTGAAATTTTGTCATTTGGTAAAGAGTTAAGAACGGTGAAGCAGTGTTGTTCCAGGGAAGAAATGTACCATGTACACACATATCAAGCTATATGATACAGCTCAGGGACTTGCAAAGTAAAACCACTATTTCAGCAAGTCATAGCAAACATCCGCACTGTCCGGTGGCTTGCCCGTGGCCTCTATTTCAAGTGTGAACACCCTGACTCAGATATCGCTTTTCCTAAGCCAACTTTCTATTTCAAAAATATAACTTTTGGATGGAAAGACAAAATTCATGGTTTGAGCCACATTCAGTTCGTCATCTGCAAATGCTATTAATACCATCAAGTTTAAAATTTTGGTGTGTGGTAAAAGAGTTAAACCTTGTGCACAAGATGTATTCTGAAACATTTATATTCAAACATTCTAAATTCACAATACTTTTTCTATGTTACCGGACTGGACTAAGGTTCAACAGAAAGAATTCAAAATGAAAGGTCATTTAGGCTTTAGAGTACGGCAGACATTGGTTTATTGATAAACCTCCACATATTATAGAAAGTACCGTGTTCTGATAATTACCTAATAATACCGGTACCTACTGTGGTAGCAATAAGCTCTTGCCGTGCCCAGGTAGCTCAGTCAGTAGCATACAGGACTTGAAAACTGGGGGTCGATGGTTCGATCCCCAGCTTGGCCAATTTCTTTCCGAGGATTGATGATATTCGTAGCGACAGGATTCATTTCTCTGAGTCTCTCACCACTGACCATTATTTCGTTAATATTTTTGTGGGAAAGCAGCCAGTGGCTTGGAAAGAATATTGTGTGGAATACTGGTAAAGGAAACCCCAGGGATAGGTGCACTGGTAGCCACGATATAACAGATATAATGTTGAAAACAGCGAAAAACACCATATAATCAGTCAATAAACTCTTATTAAATTATTAACCTTTTACCAGGGGACAAACTTAAGACTAATCAATATTGAAAGTATTGTAAGACGACAAATCTAATTTTGCTCAAACGATGGGATTTGTTTGTGAAAGGCTACACAACATCGAGGGAAAAGGAGAACAAGCACTGACAGGCATTTTCTCCTTTTCCCACAAGGTTTTCAAATGTCTTTTCAGAGCTCCATATAAGAGGGAGTGATGGTATTCTAAATCCATTATTTCTCTTCCAAACCCTATGTTGTGAGTACTCATTAGAATTGTCTCGATGAGACGATTCTAATGAACATCCATTACATAGTGTTTAGTGGAGAATGACTAATATTTCCAATTTTGAAATTAAAATTAGTCCTTCTATCTGGAACTCTGATCTTTTGATGGTGTTGTATAGGGCTGGTCTTTAACTCCTTACCACACAGTAAAATTTTAGACCTGTCCAAATTGATAGCGCTTGCAGACCACATATAGAATGGGGCACAAATGACAGTATCTGTCTTTGAGATCGATGAAAACAATGTAGGAAAGGAAGAAAATGCTGGTTACCTGTAGTTTCTTCTTTTCCCACAATGTTTTCAAAAGCCTTCTTCTTCTGGTTGTTAAAACTCGGACTGTGTGGTAAAGAGTTAAAATATATAACTGGTCCAGAGGATGGGACGCACAGGACAGACATTCAGTTAGACAAAAATCAACGATCAGCTTTGAAATGCAAGTAACTGCAAGCTGCTATAATAAACTATGGACCTATCAGAAAATCTTTCGGTATATCCACCATGATATTGAAATTTCCATTTCACAGTGTTTGAAAAAAAAATTGTCTGCCTCTACAGATTCTTCAGAGCTTCAGGAATCTCTTAACCCTTTACAACACAATCCCGACTTTTAACGACCCCAAAGAAGAAGCCTTTTGAAAACATTGTGGGAAAAGGAGAAAATGCTGGTAAACAGCATTTTCTCCTTTTCCCGATAAAGTACCAAAAAGCATGAAATAAATCCTAGCAAATATCTTCTCCTAACAGTCCAAATCAAGATCTCTATGCAAGTGGTCCAGGCATGAGCTGCAGACAGAACTGGAAGATTACATTAATAAAATGCCACAAGGCACAGAAAGACTATGACGTTTGATACTACCAAAATGGCCTTCAACATTACCTTCCTTCCCTGTGACAGACAAATCATATGATTTCAGCCTGTAAATTTGTCTAAATTCACTTCAATTTTTGACAAGTCTAACATTATGTTTGTTTGTTTTGTTTGTTTGGAGTTTAATGCCATTTCAACAGCTTAGGTCACATCACGGTGGCCAGTGCACCTATGCATGTGTTTCCTGGCTTTCTCACACCAGTACTGACATAACTTTCTTTTCTAAGTCACCGACTGCTTTTCCCACATGAATCAGAGGTGAGAGGAGAAGAATCGCCGGAAGAAAGTTTGCTTCATCTGGGTATCAAACAAAATTTAATGTTAACCCTTTACCACACAATCCTGAGTTTTAACGACCCTGAGAAAGCGGCTTTTTGAAAACATTGGAAGTAAGAGAGAAAATGCTGGTAACCAGCATTTTCTCCTTTTCCCACAATGTTTTCTACCCTTTTCAAAACAAATTTCAGTTTTTCAATCACATTTATTTTGTCGTCTGCAAATGCTTTTCATTTGGAACAGTCTGAAATTTTGTCATTTGATAAAGGGTTAAAAATAAGTGCACTCAAAGCTAAATTACATGGCACATACTTTTTGTTCCTATTTTAGCTTGATTACAGTCAAACCTGTCTTAAGCAAGCGGTCAAGGGCCCTTCCAAAATCGCTTACTTAAGACAGGTGCTTGCTTAAAAGAGGTCGATCACGCAAGATGTTCTCGGAGTTATCTTTTCCTAAACATTTATAAAGGGCTGGGGTACATGTCCATATACATACCCAAGACAAATGTAAGTACACATGTGCATGTTCATGCATATGCACATATGCCAGGGAAAAACAAGGAAACAGTTGGATCTAATTCAAACTATACTTTTTTTTAATTAGAATTACTGTACATGAAAACAGGGAAACTATAAAACAGTCACTGAATTGAAGTTTGTCTCGAGTCAAAAATACAATAGGCAAATCGTACCGTCAAAACATAAGAAATCTGCATCTTTGGTATAATCACCAGTCAAAACTATGGAATGGTCGAAAGATGATTGGGCATAAAGATCAAACAGTCGTAGGTTTACTGGTCAATTGAAATGTGACACAGGTGTAATCGTCAATTAAAATTAATGTCATCAAAGACAATTTCTTAAACACACCGGCATAGGTAATAACCTATACTAATTTGGGTGCAATCGGTTGTTAGGACAGTTTTCTTTAATCTTTTCTCACCTTTTAGAAGTAAGCAGACAAACAAGATGTCGAGGCAGCTACACATACGTTACGTAATTTCAGATTAAATCGAAAGCAGAAAAACATTTTTGGTAGTCTGACTCAGGTAATTTACATTTGATTTCTAACTTCAAAATTTTTGACAAATCGGGAATAATAGCTTACGAAACCATCAATTGCATCAAAATAACCCGTTCTAGAGGATATCAGGTTATATGCATACACCTGTTGATTGGCGACGTGTGTATATGATTGTTCGATTTTGACACTCTAGCTGTTAATCCGAAAACGGTCGGATGTGAGAAGTACACCAAGTGTGAAGTATAAGTTAGCAGTCCGACTTACGTTGGTTACTGGCCGCTACATACCAGGTTGTTTTGAAAAATGGGACACGATTTCGGCGGCCGTTGCGTGCGTTTTAAGGGTGCGTGTTGAATAAAGGTTCATATAGAGTAAAAGTAGTTGGGGGGACATTGAACTGGCCGTTAAGTGGAGGTTCACGCTGAATGGAGGTGGACGGATCACCAGGTTTGACTGTATTTTTTCTTATTTTAGTCCCTAGAACACCCACGACTGTATGTTACTGTGGAACTGTTGCAGAGGGTGAGGATAAAGATCAGATTGCATCAAATCAACAGTCTGATCTATGATATACTTTACCTGATCTTTTATGAAGTGGTTCAAGCAAAAAATTCTGATTATGTTATCTTTTCTGCTAATTTAGAATGTTGATAATTGAGCCATGCTCTGGCAAAAGGGGGCTTAATGCATCTCCGTGATGCATCATACCAAGAAAGACATTACATGGTCAGGGGTCAAGCCCCCGTAGCTCAGTTGGTAGCGTACAGGACTTGAAAATAGGAGGTCGCTGGTTCGATCTCCGGCTTGGCCAATTTTCTTTCCGAGGATTGATGATAGTCATCGCGACAGGATTCATTCCTCTTTCACCGCTGACCATTGTTTCGACGATGTTTATGTGGGAAAGCAGCCAGTGGCTTGGAAAGAATATTGTGCAGAGTACTAGTAAAAGAAACTCCAGGAAAGCATGGATAGGTGCACTGGTCGCCACGATATAACTGAAATAATGTTAAACACCCTACAATCAATCAATCAATCAATCAATATGGTCAGGGATCCATAAAATCTATTATGTCTAACAACCAACTGGATCATAAGGTAGACTGGTCCTTTGACATACAGAAAATTAACCAATAGCGAAAAGTTTCGGCCCAGGTCAGCCTGCACGGACTGTGCAGGCTGACCTGAGTCGATACTTTTCGCATTTTCTCATTTTCCCACAATGTTTTCAAAAGCCTTTTTTCCCAGGGTCGTCTAAAGGCAGCTTTGCGCGGTAAAGGGTTAATGTTGTTATCTGCAAATGGTTTCAAAATGGACAAGTCCAAAATTTTGGCATCTGGTCAAGAGTTCAGGCATACTTAACTTTTTACCAAGTAACAAAATTTTGGGCTGAACCAAATTGAAAGCATTTGCAGACGACAAATGTTGCTAAAATGATGATTTCTGTCTTCGATAAGATACAAACATTGTGCGAAAAGGAGATACTGCTGGTTACCAGCATTTCCTCTTTTTCCCACAGGGTTTTAAAAATTCTTGTCTTTCAGGCTCTTTAAAAATTGGGGTTGTGTGGTAAAGAGTAAAGTATCCAACAATTTTCTTCTAATATATTTTTAAACATAGGTAACTCCCTGGTATGCAATTTTTAAACCTTTACCACACAATCCTGAGTTTTAACAACCATGAGGAAATAGCCTGTTGAAAACTTTGTGGGAAAAGGAGAAAATACTGGTAACAAGCATTTCCTCCTTTTCCAACAAGGTTTTCTGTACTTTCACTGCCAGTTACCATCATTTTAGCTAAACTCAATGGGTTGTCTGCAAATGCTTTCAATTTGGATCAGTCTAAAATTTTGTTGTTTGGTAGAGAGTTGATTCTTTACCAAACAAAAAAATTTTACACCCAGCCAATTTTAGGGCCTTTAGAGACAACAAATCAAAGGTAACTCCAAAGATGTGAGTAGTCTTTTAACTCTTTACCAAACGACAAAATTTTTAGACTAGTCCAAATTCAAAGCATTTGCAGACGACAAAATAAATGTAACCCAAAAACTGAAATTTGTCTTGGTAAGATTAGAAAACATTGTGGGTAAAGGATAAAATGCTGGTTACCAGCATTTTCTCCATTTACCACAATGTTTTCAATAGGCTTCTTTTTCAAGGTCGATAAAAGTCGGGATTGTGTGGTAAAGAGTTAAATGGTTGAAAACACTGTGGGAAAAGAAGAAAATGCTGGTTACCAGGATTTTCTCTTTTTCTCACCATGGTTTCAGAAGCCATACCCATTTGGCTGTCCTTAGGACAACTAGCCCTTTACACAATCCTAAGTTTTTAACCACCCTGAGAAAAATGTCTTTAGAAAACAATGTGGGAAAAGACAAAAATGCTGGTAACCAGCATTTTCTCCTTTTTCCACATTGTTTTTTACCCATCCTAATACAAATTGCAATTTTTTTGCCAAATCTATTTTGTTGTCTGCAAATGCTTTCAATTTGGACGAGTGTAATATTTTGTCGTTTGGTAAAGAGTTAAAGGGCTACCTCATTATGTTGGTGACACATAATATTATGTAAACAACCTTCAAGGTCACTGTACAACAATACTACAATTAATTCTTTAGGAAATGACAAACATTCAGACTTGTCCAAATTCAAACCATTTGCAGTCAAAGGATTTGGCCAAAATGTTCAAACTTGTCCTGGAAAAGGTAGAAAACACTTTGGAAAAAGGAGAAGAGGCCAATTACCAGCATTTCCTCCTTTTCCCACAAGGTTGTCAGAGACCTTCTTCCACAAAGTCCTTAGACTCGGGATAATTTGGTAAAGGGTTAAGTTCAGAAACCTTTTAAACTTGATACTCAACTAGACAAAAACAATTATATCTGTTTTGCAGTGTAATATATCAGATAACCCTGCAACCCTTTACCACACAACAAAATTTAAGACTTATCCAAATTCAAAGCATTTGCAGACGACAATTTAACCCTTTACTACACAGTCCTGAGTTTTAAAAACCCAAAAGAAGAAGGCTTTTCAAAACATTGTGGGAAAAGGAGAAAATGCTGGTAACCAGCATTTTCTACTTTTTCCACAATGTTTTCTACTCTATCCAATACATAAATTACTATTTAAGCTACACTTTATTTGTCGTCTGCAAAATGCTTTCAATTTGGCACAGACTAAAATTTTGTCGTTTGGTAAAGGGTTAAATGAAGGAATTCATCTGTGATATGATAGAAAACAATGTGGGAAAAACATAAAAATGCTGGCTAACAGCATTTTCTCCTTTTCCAACAATGTTTGCAAAAGGCTTCTTTCCCAGGGTCATTAAAACTATTAGTATTTTATGGTAGAGAGTTAAAGGTCTTCACCACACTGTCCCAAATTTTAATGTCCCTTGAAGGAGATACCTTTTCAAAACATTGTGGGAAAAGGAGAAAATGCTGGTAACCAGCATTTTCTCCTTTGCCAACAATGTTTTCTACCCTTCAAAAAGAAAAAAAAAAAAAAATCTTAACCCTTTACCAAACAATCCAGACTTTTAATGATTCTGAGAAAGAAAGCTTTTGAAAACACTGTGGGAAAAAGAGAATGTTTTCTACCCTTTCCAAAACACATTTCAATTTTTGAGTCACATTAATTTTGTCGTCTTCAATTGCTTTTAATTGGACAAGTCTTAGATGTTGTTGTTTGGTAAAGGGTTAATTCTTGAGTATTTATTTTGTCTGCAAATGTTTTCAATTTAGACAGTCTAAATTATAGACTGAACTCTTTACCACATGAGAAAATTTTAGACTAGTCCAAATTGAAAGCATTTGCAGATGACAAAATAAATGTGACTCAAAAATAAAGCTTTGTTTACGGAACATTAGAAAATATTGTGGGAAAAGAAGAAAATGCTGATCACTTGCATTTTATCCTTTAATCACAATATTTTCCAAAGTCCTGTTGCCCAGAGCTATCAAAACTCAGGATTATAAGGTAAACTGTTAAATGCCAGAGACAGAAAACAATCTGCAGACATCAGAAGAACATAGATCAAAATCAGACTGCACAGAACTTGTAGTCTGATCTTGAATCTATACTGACTCTTTACCTAATCAAGCCCATCATATAAATTTGAGCGGTTGCATGACATTTCGTCAAAATGGTGTCTCGTCAAAATCCATGTATATTTTAAAATACTGATTCCTAGATTTATTTTATGAAAACCTCTGTCTGGGAGGAAGATGTGAGTAACAATTTGTCTGGGTTTGGCTAAGGGTCAGAGAATGGTATCTTTTTCAATGAACATGGTTTTCCACAAAATGTGGCACACCCCTTTGAGTTCCTTGTGTTTTTTTAGCCATTTTGACTCGATTTTGTCTGCTTGGACCCAATCAACTTTGATATTTTGTGTCAAAGCTGATTTTCATGGTTATACAGATATTTCCGCATCGAAAAAAGAAACCCTGTACTGTTTATTATAAAAGTTTTGAAACCAAACTTCATAGTATTTAGTGTATTTTGCACTTTTTGGAAAATTCAAATATTTGGTCCCATCTCTACTAATGAGTTAACCCTTTACCACACAATCCCGAGTTTAAATGACTCTGAGAAAAAAAGAGTTTTTGAAAACATTGTATTGAAAAAGGAGAAAATGCTGCTAACAAGCATTTTCTCCTTTTCCCACGATGTTTTCTATCCTTTCTCCAACAAATCCATCTTTTGAGCCATACCTAAATTTGTTGTTTGCATATTCTTTCAATTTTAACAAGTCTAAAAGTTTGTAATGTGGTAAACAGTAAAATCAACAAATAACTTACCTAAATCAGTCGCCTGGCAATTATTAAAACTTGACTCCGCTTGCCTCCTCTGGGTCATTTAACAGTCTGTTTCTCTGTAAATAATCATACAATATAAATTCTACAGTCTAAATGAGTCATGCTCAGTGAATAGTTGGTTAACTCTTGAAAGAACAACAAAATTTCTGATGTGTCTAAATACATGGATCCGTGGCAATGAGATAAACCAACTTCCTCGGTTACAGTCCTTAAGCACTTCCAAACAAATGCAGCAAATACATAATACAGTATAGCAGAAAGGCTACTTAAATCATGCTGTCATGACTATTTCTCTCAATTAAACTGCAGCAAAATATTCCTTTTTATATGTTTCTGCCGATGATGAATTCTAAGTAAGAAATTTATGGATACTTGAACTAATTTACACAAGGATATGTACAAAAAAGAGGGAATTTCAGGACCTACAGACAATGTAATACCTGTGCCAGCAAAGTTTTGAACTACAATGAGAAAGAATGATTACCTCATAAACCTCAGTTTTACCTAAGAAAAATAGAATTAAAGGTGCTTAATATTTTTGTAAGGCTTCTTAGGTTGTCTCAACATCATATTCAATAAAAAAAAAAATACTCAAAATTACAAGCATTTTGAAAAAAATTATAGATTGTCTCATTCAACAAAGAAGTGTAAGTCTAAGGAAAGTTTCAAATTCAAGTTATGGGAAAATGGTGGCCTGCTGATTTTAAAATGCGCAAAGTGTGCTGTCAATTAACAAATTTGTTAACATCATTGGCGGTAGTTTGTTTTATCTTGTGATATACTGAAGACAACAGGTAGTCGAGTGGATTACAGCAGCAATCAAACACACATCCTATCAGTTAACAGTTTACCCACATACCCTCTGAAATGGCAGATGTGCTAATCCACGTTAATCATGGCCAAGTCAAAAGTTGATTTAATTAACATAAGTTGCCTTTTAAGCTGAACTTCCAAAACTGGACAGAACAGAACTTAGTCTGTTTTATAATTGAAATTTACATGTACTTTTAGTAAGGAATACACATAAATGTGCTTAATTTAAGTAGCAGATGGTTTGAATCCAAGAATGAACGGCATGTGTTTTGCACTCTGATTTGTATCTACACATTCAACATTCTTCCCTCGCCAAGGGTGAATGTTAACGTCAAACTGAAACATCGATGACAAGTGCCTCTTTTTGGATGTGTAGAGGTTATTAAACAAGGTTAGATATTTTAGTGAAGATATTTTCTTTTTATCATTTTTGCATTTATTTTTACCTTTGTTTTCCACTGCAAAACATTTTATATCTCTTTCAAAGAATTTCAGAGGAAAAAAGAACTAACATTGATTAATCCATTGCGTAATATAGCAATGATCGAAACTCTTTGCTCATGTCCCATTGTCAGTCTTAATCATAATGCAAACTTGTAGCCTCTGCGTATATCTCACTTCCTAAAGACACATCCTAAAGCCTTTTTCTTCAGTTCAAGTGTTGTAAACACACATAATATTGCACTTCTCCAACATTAACAGTCGCTTGTTTGGGAGCTGAAATAGCAGACAGCAAGGCTACACATGGGGCCAAATAAATGCAATGACCTGATTGGCCAAAATATAGATTTCCACGGATCCATGTATTGAAAGCATTTGCAGACAAAAATTTCCATGTGGCTCAAACAATGAAATTTGTAGATCAAATAAAAATGAAGATTTTCCTGCAGCCTAATCTTGATCTTCACTGGCCACAAAGTACTCTTAAAAGGCGCTTTAAGGATTAATACTGAAGTCTTGTTTAAATTGACCCTTTACCAAACTATCCTTTAACACCTCTGAAGAAGAATACTTTTGAAAAAATGTGGGAAAAGGAGAAAATGCTGGTGACCAGCATTTATACATTTTCTGCAATTAACCCTTTACTACACAGTCCCGACTTTAAATGACCCTGAGAAAGAAAGTTTTGAAAGCATTGTGGGAAAAGGAGAAAATGCTGGTGAGAAAATGCTGGTAACCAGCATTTTCTCCTTTTCCCACAATGTTTTCTATCTTTCCCAAATCAAATTTCAATTTTTGATTCCTATTTATTTTGTAGTCTGCAAATGCTTTCAAATTTGGCCAAATCGGAGATTTTGTCTTGTGGTAATGGTTTAATCTAGGCTTGCAAAACAAATTCCTTATTTGAGCCAAACTTATCATCTAAAAATGCTTTCAATATATAACCCTTTCCCAAACAAGCCCTGGTTTTCATGTGTCTGCAGTACAAGTCTTTTGAAAACACTGTGGGAAAAGGAGAAATTGCTCATAACGAGCAATTTCTCCTTTTCCCACAGTGTTTTCTACCCCTTTTGAGAACTTCCTGCCATTTTCATCAAATTTAAAATTGTCGTCTGCAAACTCTTTCAATTTGGACCAGCCCAAAATTTGTCATTTGGGACAGGGTTAAGCAAGTCTAAAATTTAGTTGTCAGAGAAGGGTTTAATAGATCTAATAAGTACCAAAAGGTAATTAAAATTCTAAAGATAACTAAAATTCTAGATCAAGATCAAGCTTCAACAAATTTTATGCAGAAAGAGTAAATAAAGATCAATTGATTTGACTAGGTACAAGAACAATGTGATCAGATTTTGATCTGCAATTACCAACATCCTATTGTGGCCCACTATCTTGACAAATATAATCTTTAACCCTTTCCCAAACGACATATTTTGGACTGGTCCAAATTGAAAGAGCTTGCAGACGACAATTTTAAATTTGATGAAAATGCCAGAAAGGTCTCAAAAAGGGTAGAAAACACTGTGGTAAAAGGAGAAATTGCTCGTTACGAGCAATTTCTCCTTTTCCCATGTGTTTTCAAAAGACTTGTACTGCAGACACGTGAAAACCAGGGCTTGTTTGGTTAAGGGTTAACCCTAATGCTGAGCTTAACAACACTAAAAAGAAAGCTCTTGAAAACAGTGTTGGAAAAGGAGAAAATGCTGGTAACAAGCATTTCCTCCTTTTTCCACAATGTTTTCTTCCATATGAAAGTCAGAAATCATTACATGAGCTAGATCTACATTTAATATTTCATCTGCAAATGCTTTTAATTTGGTCCACTCCAAAATTTTGTCGTTTGCTAAAGAGTTAATGTGGAAGATAGAGATCCATATTGTTTGGTAAAAAATTAAGTTAAAAGTCTGTAATTGCCATTTTTGTTCCCATGCATAAATTGATTGATACTTAAGTCGTGTAGATTATCCATATGATACATATTTCACAATGTCGTCTGCTGCAAATGTTCAAGGAAGTAATCGATTACAGATTCTACGTTCCAGTCTCAGCAACCGACATATATACCTGCTATAGTCCACATGTATATAGATCTACATGTGTTATTTCATCTGTTTACAGTGTACACGATAAGAAATCTAACATCAATGACTTTTTAGCCGTACCTTTTGTGCAGTGAAGAAATATCGGCCGAATCCTTTCAGCTGTTGTTTCACTAATCAACTGAATTAGATATGTCACTCCAACTTCTACTAGGAATGAAATTCGGTCTCATGTTTTCATTGGTCAACTAGATTGTTCCGGTGTGTTCCAGATACAAGACACGAAGGGAAATAAATCTTTTCACAGAACAGCGTCTCTAGTCGTCTCCCTTATCTTATGAAATTGACATGGTTAGACTTACCTTCTGCGCATTTTAATATCTGGACCTCAAAACTCTCTACCAGGCAACTAATTCTAGGCTTTTCCAAATTTAAACCATCTGCAGACAACAAATTCGAAAGTGATACAAATGAACAGAAATTCTTTGGCAGGGTAGAAAATATTTTGAGTAAAAGAGAAAATGCTGGTTACACAATGTTTTCTAAAACTTTAGCATGTTCAGGTGTAGGTATAAAACCTGTCAGTCGTGCACATAACTCTTTACAAAACAACAAAATTTCCTACTAGTGCAAACTGAAAGCATATGCAGATGACAAAAAAGATTTGACTGAAGACTTGAAATTTGTCTCGGGAAGGGTAGAAAACATTGTGGGAAAAGGAGAAAATGCTGGTGTTACCAGCATTTTCTCCTTTTCCCACAATGTTTTCAAAAGGCGTCTTTCTCAATGTTGTTAAAAGTTGGGATTGTCTGGTAAAGAGTTAATCCCTCATTAATTCATGATCTTATAGAGTTCTAAGTTTAAAGTCCCAATAGTGACCACAATTAAACAGTGTGGGTAAAATGCACTTAAATTTAAATCATACCAATTAAAAGTATGTAAATTATCTTGAAGATTGTAATCTGTCGTTGTTCATTTGGTCCAAGTGTAAGTTACTGGCAGTAAAATCAATGTTAACCCTTAGGCTGCTTATCGCGACCCACCGACCTTTTGCGGACAGCGTAGATCAAGATCAGACTGCACAGAACGTGCAGTCTGATCTTTGATCTACACTGTCCAATAAGGAGATATCTTTCCTCCAAAAATACCTTTGAAAGAAGAAAGTTTTCGGCTTCTACTATCTACCATAAAGTTTCATTTCTTTTATTCAGCAGGACAAGGGTTAAAACTAGGCCAGAAGTTGCTAGGTCACTCTATTTTTTGTTTAATTTGTACCCGATTTTGAAATTTTGAATTTTTTTCTTTTTGCACCTGCCAGTAGCTAGTATTTGGACCAAACATACAATAACAGATCGTCACCGTAACAAAAATTTCCATACTTTGAAATGAAATGGTTTAAATCTACATGCATTTTAACACTTGCATTGTTTATTTTTGGCCACTACTATGCCTTTAATTACATGTAATGAAACCTGAGATAAACTCAGATACTGAAATTTCAGGGTTTATTTTGGTGAATAGAATCTCACAAAAAAAGCTAATGATCCAATGATCCTAGATCATGGTGCATATTTCTTGTAGCCTGGTCTTAATCCTTACAGTGCTGAATTTATGAAATGGACCTTTTCAGTGAAGAAAAACATCCAAAATATTGTCATTTCATGTTCGTTTTAGCCAGAAAATGTAATGAAGTAGCTGACAGTGTAGATCAAAGATCAGACTGCACGTTCTGTGCAGTCTGATCTTGATCTACACTGTCAGCTATAACAAGTTAAGGTGGTTCCAGCACTTTAAGGGTTAATCTGTGATGTCCAGTGACAAGCATCATGTCATGTTCAACCCTTTCCAAAATGACAAATTTTGGACTGGTCCAAATTGAAAGAGTTTGCAGATGACAATTTTAAATTTGATGAAAATGGCAGAAAGGTCTCAAAAAGGGTAGAAAACACTGTGGGAAAAGGAGAAATTGCTCATTACGAGCAATTTCTCCTTTTCCCACAGTGTTTTCAAAAGACTTGTAGTGCAGACATGTGAAAACCAGGGCTTGTTTGGGAAAGGGTTAAGGGGGGGGAGAAAAATGAGCCATGCTCTGTAAAAAGGGAGCTTAATTTGTCTGCAAAGAGTATTGACCCAGGTCAGCCTGTTAACTCTTTACCAAACTACAAAATGTAAGACAGGTCAGCAGTTGCAGACGACAAAATAAATGTGCTTTATATGATTGAATTTGTATCAGAAAGAAAAGAAAACATTGTGGAAAAAGAAGAAAATACTGGTTACCAGCATTTTCTTCTTGTCCCACATTGTTTTCAAGAGCCTCCTTTCTCAGGGGCGTCAAAACTCAGGATTGTGTGGTACAGAGTTTGACTTTGTCATGCTGTAATAGGCTAATTCTTTACCAATAGACAAAATTTTAGACTGGCCCAAATTCAAAGCATTGTCAGACAATAAATTAAAAGTGATTAGAATGATTCAGTTTGTCTTTGAGATGGTAGAAAAAAATGCGGGAAAAAGAGAAAATGCTGGTTACCAGCATTTTCTCCCATTCCCATAATGTTTTCAAAAGCCCTTTTCTTTTGGGGGGGGGGGGGGGGGGGGGGGGCGGTTTCGTTAAAATTAGGGATTATTTGGTAAAAGGTCAACTCTTTACCACACAATCACAGGTTTTAACAACCCTGAAGAAGAAGAAGCCTTTTAAAAACATTGTGGGAAAAGGAGAAAATGCTGGTAACTAGCATTTTCTCCTTTTCCCACAATGTTTTCAGGCCTTCCCAAAACAAATTTCAATTTTTGAGTCACATTTGTCGTCTGCAAATGCTTTCACTTTGGACAAGTCTAAAATTTTGTCGTTTGGTAAAGGTTTAACTGAATCATCACTACTTTGATTGGTCTTATCTCTTATCATTTCACAATGCCAGCTGATATCTCCTGTCATCTTAACTCTTTACCAAACGACCAAAATGTAGACTGGTCCAAATTGAAAGCATTTGCAGACGACAATTTCAATGTGAATCAAATGATGTCAACTGTCTTTGACAAGGTAGAAAACACTGTGGGAAAAGGAGAAAACGCTGGTTACCAGCATTTTCTCATTTTCCTACAATGTTTTTTTTTTAAAAGGCCTCTTCCTCAGGGTTGTTAAAACTCCGGATTGTGTGGTAAAGGGTTAAAGTCTAAGTAAGGCTATAAACATGCAAGGAACTGTTTTTGGAATTTACCTTGTTGTTTTCATCTGTAAGTTTAACCTTTTCAACACAAGCCTGACTTTTAACAACCCTGTAAGAGAAAACCTTTGAAAACATTATGGGAAAAGGAGAAAATGCTGGTAACCAGCATTCTCTCCTTTTCCCACAAAGTTTTCTGTACTTACATAGACAATTACTGTCATTTCAGTTAAATTTGAAATGTCGTCTGCAAATGCTTTCAATTTAGACCACTCTAAAAATTTGTCAGAGTTAACTCTTTACCAAACAACAAATATTTGGAGTCATCCAAATTGAAAGCATTTGCAGACGGCGATTTAGACATGGCTGGAATTATGCGTTAGGGCTGTGAAAGTGTAGAAAACATTGTGGGAAAAGTAGGAAATGCTGGTCACCAGCATTTTCTCCTTTTCCCACAATGTTGTCAAAAGCTTTCCTCATCAGGGTTGTTAAAACCCAGAATTGTATGGTACAGAGTAAAAGCTCATATTTTGCTGAAAGCAGCCTCCATGTGTTTTTAAAAACAGTGTAGATTCAGCACTAAAAGGGTTCAGAAATTATGGAGATTAACAAACTTTGAGTTCGTTCACAGAGCATGCAGTCTGATCTCCAAGTCATCTTATTTATTGTATAATGTTTAATGCTGTTTTCAACATTATTTCACTTTTATTGTGTCGGCCAGAGCACCTATCTATGCTTTCCTGGAGTTTGTTTTACTAGTACTCTGCACAATATTCTTTCCAAGCTGCTGACTGCTTCCCCACAAAACCATCATTGAAACAATGGTCAGCAGTGAGAGAGGAATGAATCCTGTCACAAAGACTATCATTAATCCTTGGAAACAAATTGGCCAAGCCTGGGATCGAACCAGCGACCCCATTCTCCAGTTCTTACGCTAGGTACCGACTGAGCTACGGGGCTTGGCTCAAAGTCACCTGAAGTAAGCGGGGAAAAGTTGAAATATTTTGTCTCGATTGATAAAGAAATGCTGAGGCAATCAAAGACATTTGCATAGGAGCAGCCTCTTTTCCCACTGCTATCTATAGCAAACCTTTTGCTTAATTTGTATTTAACTCTTAACCAAACCACAAAATCTTATACTTTCCCAAATTAAAGCATTAATTTGCAGACAACAGGATTCATTACCTTCTCACTGCTAAACATTATTTTGATGCTATTTATGTGGGAAAGCAGCTTGGAAAGAGAGCTGTGCCAAGTACTGGTAAAAGAACTCAAGGAAAGAATGTAAATTTGCACTGGTTGCCATGATACATCTGAAATAAATTAAAAAATGAATTAACCCTTTACCACACAATCATACAATCAGGTGCTGAAGTTTTAATAACCCTGAGAAAAAAGCTTTTGAAAACATTGTGGAAAAGGAGAAAAAGCTGGTTACAGATACTGGACTATGAATATTGAAACTCTTTACTCTATATGAAAAAAAATAATGAAGAGTAACTTCACTAGCAGTTGCCTCTTTTTCCTCACTGTTTTTCATTTTATTGAAAAAGTAGTATTGAGTTATAGGGTAGCGCTTATGAAAATATTGAATTTCCAAATAGCACAAGAAAAGAATCATTCTCTTCTACATTATTTTGCTATGGTATGAATCAAGGCCCTGGGGTATCAATTATCAATAGCAACACTTGTTAATAGCGGTTTCATAAATGTGTGAGCAAGTATGCCAGCCAGGGCCCGCCAAATAAACATGTGCACATTTTTGACCAATCACAAATTACCATCTATTCATTCTTTATCAGTACCAAGAAGTCGGTCAAAAGCCAGTGCATTCAGCCAAGTCGAAAAAATGTGGGTATACATGTAAAGCATTTTCGCCTTATCCCACAAAGTTTTCGACCTATTCAAAGAAAAATCTCATCATTTCAGCCACAATTTATTAATAATCTACAATTGTTTCCAATTTGGACTGGTCCAAAATATTACCATGTTTGAGTTTAGTTACAGGAATGAATGATGCAATACCAATTCCACCGGACCAACTTTTGGGGTGGCTGGTACCCGAGAATTGTCCAACTACGTGTCCTGCCTTCACAATACCTGTGTGTGGAACCGATCATGTGACTTACACCAATGAATGCTTCCTCAAACAAGCCAGATGCAAGTGAGCATCATCTTTTGGCTTTTTTAATGCAAACTTTATCAAAGATTTTTTTTTTTCAAAAGCACTTTTTTCAATATTTGAATTTGATTTTCATCATAGTTAACTCTTTTCCAGACTACAAAATTTTACTCTAGTCCAAAGTGAAAGTCTTTTCAGACATTAAATTAAATGTTACTTGAAATATAAAATATGTTCAGAATCTTTCTTCTTGAGGGTTGTTAAACCTTGGATTTTGTAGTAAAGGGTTAAGCATGACATGGGGGACAGTGCAGGTTCGATCTACCCTATTCACAGGTCATTCAAATTGCTGTTGACAATGAAATTGTCTGTTCATCAATGGTGCAACATGCATTTATGTACAATATGTAAATGTGTAATGCAAACAAGAGCACTGTAAGTGGGTGTCAACATTGTAAATCAGTTGCTTTCCCAGTGAAAACTATTTGACAAAAAGCCATAACTGAGTCAAAAATAATTTCAGGGCTGCATGCCCTTCTTGTTTGAGATCCCCTTTTGTCATCTGTAAGTTCAGTAGAATTTCGTTTATTCGCGCGTCGCTTACTCGAAGCTATGTGTTGGTTCGTATGCTATCTCCATGTCCCGTTATTTACGCTTCTTTATCATTGTTAGATTTCTCCAAGTACTTCGAACGTCAGTGGTCCGTAATTCGTAGTGTATTTCATGCCCCCAAAGTAGTTTTTTGAACACGAACTCCTATCTTTAACTGGTATATACTTAATCCCCTTGCAAACTTGGGAAGGTGTGAAAACCCGTGACCAACCTTGATTTTTCACACCAGTTGATTGACAATGTCGACTGGTATCATTCAGTTGTTAACTGCGTGCGAATGTAATTATTTGGTTTGTCACATCAATTAATCAATCAAAAGGACAATAATTCCGAAACTCCTTAAAACATCCGACAAGACCTAAACATATAACGGTCTGCATCGCTTAGTAGAAAACACCTTATGACCGGAAAACGCAGGAAAACGCAGAAAACATCGGAAAACACCAAAAATTATAGCAAAATACGTATCGAAAGGGAGAGAGGGTCGAAAGGGTAGGGTTATATGTCAAACAGGGGTATTGGGGAAAGCAATTATCAACCTATACTCGCCGAAAAATACCACTGATACCACATCATCCCTATTCATTTTATCGCCGAAAATCATCGCGTAGCCCCCCTCCCCGCAAAAAAAAAAAAAATCGGGAAAAAAGCAAACCATATAGATGGAGGGGTTTCATTTTGGTACGGTTATCTGGTCATTGGGGATATGGGAGCAGGATATTACCTTTTACTTGCCTAAACTACCTAAATATGCTGGAAAGCACCACTTGGTGTTTTCCGGTCTTTCTGCTGGTGACCCGGTCTGAAGTCCTCTGAGTGATTTGATCTCTAGAAGGGGAAATCACTCTGATAGATTTCAACAAACGCAAAAATCAAAGGATAAATTTGTTTCGCGTGTTTACGATGATAAACATGTACAGTATTTATAGATGGATGAAGAAAAAATAAGTAAACTTCATTGTATCAGATGGTCACGTGATATTACCTCCGTTTCGGAAGCTTGATCCGATTTTCTAACACGTGTCTTCGCTAAGTGAGAGGAGTAACAATCACAAAAATAACATCGGATCAAGCCTTCAGGTTGAAGGAACGGGAGTTATACATGTATGGTCGGAACCAGTGCAGAATACTGCAGCATTTGCTGCGTAAATCTGATTGCCTATTTCCATATGTGTACGGCACCGAAAATACCAGAACACAGCTACACTTTTTGATTCGTACTACGTTTAGTTCGAATAAAATACATGTACTTCGGTCCCTTGTGCTACGAACTACTGAGGTTTTACTGTACATTCAATGTTTCTGTGTCTAAACTTGTATTTTCTATTATCTCTATGTATCAGCTAAGTTTTAGACTGGTCCATATTGACAGAGACTGCAGACAAAAAATTAAATGTGGTTCAAATGATAGAACTTGTCTTTGAAAGGATAGAGAACATTGTGGGAAAAGGGTAAAATGCCAGCGAGGTTACCGTTATTTTCTCCCATTCTCACAATGCTTTCAGAAGCCTTCATCATTAGGGAAGTTAAAACACAGGATTGCTTTGCTAAAGGATACAATCCCATGTAACCCCTAACTCTTCAAACAACAAAATTTGGAACTTGTCCGAATTGAAAGCATTTGCAGATGACATCATAAAAAAGATTCAAAAATTGAAATTTATTTTTTATTTTGGAAGGTTACAGAACATTATGAGAAAATGCTGGTTACCAGCATTTTCTCCCTGTCCCACAATGCATCAAAAAGCCTCCTTCCTCAGGGTCATTAAAAATAGGTATTGTGTGGTAAATCTTTAACTTTTTACCAAACAACAAAACTTTGGAGTATTCAGAATTCAAAGCATTTGCAGACGACATTTAAATGTGGCTCAAATGATGGAATTTGTTTTTGCTTGGGTAGAAAACAGTGGGAACAGGAGAAAATATTGGTTTTCAGCATTTTCTCTTTTTCCCACTATGTTTTCAATAGCCTTTCTTGTTAGGATCGTTAAAACTCGGGATTGTATAGTAAATGTTGAAGAACAAAGCTTTTAGTAACATTGTGGGAATAGGAATATATGCAGAGTATCATGCTTTCTACCCTCCCAAAGACAAGCTACATCCTTTGAGTTATATTTGTTATCTGCAAACGCTTTCAATATGGGCAAGTTTCAAAGTTTGATTGTCTGGTAAGGAGAGTTTCTTAACCCTTTACCACATGATCCCGGATTTTCACAACTCTGCAGAAGAGGCCTTTTGAAAACATTGTGGGAAAAGAAGAAAATGCTGGGTAACCAGCATTTTCTTCTTTTCCCACAATGTTTTCTCCCCTATCACAGACAAATTTTAGTTTTTGAGTCTTGCTTAATTTGTCGTCTGCAAATGCTTTCAATTTAGATATGTCTAAATTTTTGTCATGTGGTTAAAGAGTTAAATTACTGTACTGTGCATTTCTTGATTGTAGATCAGATGCAGCTCTGGCAATAGCAGACCATGGTATTTGTCCATAAGTAGTGAAAGCATGATTCCACAACAGGATGACATTGCTTACAGCTGGACTTGGATTTATATTAAATGTTAATATTAAACACCTTGATTTTTTTTTTATAAAAACAAGACAGCCATGATACCCCCATCGATAGTTGTCAAACTGTTAGAGGTCTCACTAGTACTGCAATAAAATTTCATAGAGGAAACAAGCTTAGCCCTTGAAAAAGTTATTTCTTTCTTGCATCCTGCCAAGATGATTTTAATGAATACAACTGGGTCTTATCCAGTATCATTATACCAAATAGCAGTGAACTCTGAAAAGGGTATTTCTACAAGAAGATTTCCAAAAAAAAGACAAGAATAGCCCTTAATCAATCGCCAGAGAACAATTTGTGACACCCCACCTTCTCTGGTAAGTAAAAAATTTTGACCTGATGGCAGTGATTTGAAAAATCTTGGTGGTGGTCCTGGATATGTGCTACATACCAATCATGACAATCCAAGGAAAACAAAGTTCACCTGTGACCTTGACCTTTGACCCATGTGACCCTAAAACAATAGGGCACCTCCATGAGGAACACTTATATGAGGTTTCAGGGTCCTAGGTCGAACGGCTTTGAGTTAGAGCACGGAAATGAAGAGATGGACAGATTGACTGACAGACGGACAGACGAGAGAACAAGACAGATGGATAGACAGACAGACATGGTGAAACCAGTATACCCCTCACTACTTCTTAGGTGGGGGGTATAAAAATGATTTTTTTTCAGTTTTCTCTATGAAAGCTTAAACAAAAGTTATGACCTTCGAGGTGGGGGCATTTATGACTCAAGGGCTACAGTTAGATACACTCTGATAGAGGTCCACTACATGAAGCTACATACCAAATAACACAGGTGGAGGCCAACTGGTTACAAGGTATTTAGAGTTTCCACAGCATAAAGGCCATGTAGGACATGTGACCCCCAAAAAAGGCCAATTTTGATGCCAGGGCTAAACTTTGAACAAACTTGGTTCTGATCAACTAGATTAAGTTACATGCCAAACTTGGTAGTTGTAGGATGTATGGTTAGGAAAAGTAAGTTTATAATTGAAGTTTACACTGTACAAATGCAGGGCTATAACTGAAAAATTTGAAGAATCTTAGTAAAGACCCATTAGATAAAGCTACATGCAAAATTTGGTAGCCCTATGCCTTGTGGTTTTGGACAAGAAGATTTACAAAGTTTTCACTATATAAGTCCATGTAAAACTTGTGCCCCCTCCCCCACCCCCCACAGGGCCAATTTTGACCCCAGTGCTATTATTTGAAGAAACTTTATAGAGGCCCATATTATGAAGTTAAATGCTAAATTCTGTAGCCCTACACAGTATGCTTTTGGGCAAGAAGATTTTCAAAGATTTTCAACATTTTTTCAGTTTTGTTGCCATGGCAACCAGAGTTTTTAAAGGAATCAAATTGTTTCAAAATATTTAAAAGAGGACCATGGCAGGATTAATTCTGTGAGGTTTGATAAAAATTGGATGGATGGTTTCAGAGAAGATGATGTTTGAAATAAAAGTTAACGGACGGACGACTGACACAGGGCAATGACATAAGCTAGCTGGTTTTTGGCCAGTGGAGCTAAAAATGATGCCACAAGCAAAATTTGGTAGCCCTGGGACTTTTTGTTAGGAACAAGGAGATATTAATAAGCCTGTGTAAAACTTGTGACACCATGGTTAACTCACGGTTACCACACAATAGAATTTTGGACTGGTCTAAATTCAAAGCACTGCAGACAGGATAATAAATGTGGCATAAATAAGATTTGTCGGTGAAAGGTTAGAAAACATTGTTGAACAAGAGGGCCATGATGGCCCTGTATCGCTCCACTGGCTTATAAATATAAACCATGAAGAGAAGTCTTCACTATATAAGCCCTTATAAAACTTTGACCCCAGGGCTACAGTCGGACTAAATGGGGAATATGTGTATTAGAAGAATAACATGCCAAATTTGGGAGTTCTTGGCCTTATGGCTAGTAACAAGACGGTTTCTGAAGTTTTCACTCCATAAACCCATGTAAAACTTGTGACCCCTGGTGCAGGGCCAAACTTGATCCTAGGGCTGTAACTTGGGCCCTCTTTGTAGTTGTCCACTAGATAATGCTATAATTATGCAGAATTTGGTAGCCTAAGCCTTATGGCTATGTACACCAAGATTTAAAAGTTTTCCCTATGTAAGCCTATGTAAATCTTGTGGACCCCCCCCCCCGCCCCCCCCAGCATGAGGCCAAATTGACGCCAGGACTATAATTTGGGCACTTTTGGTAGACCCCAACTAGATCAAGCTAAATGCAAAATTTGGTAGCTCTAGGCCTTATGGCTAGGTACAGGACGATTTTTGAAGTTTTCTCTATATAAGCCTATGTAAAACTTGTGACCCCTGGGGCAGAGCCAATTTTGACCCCAGGGCTATAATTTGAAGAAACATGATAGAGGTCTACTACATAAAGCTACATGCCAAATTTGGTAGCCCTATGCCTTATGGTTTCAGACAAGAAGATTTTTAAAGATTTCCAATATTTTTCAGTTTTGTTGCCATGGCAACCAGAGTTTTTGAAGGAATCAAATACTTTCAAGAAATTCTGAAGAGGACCATGGCAGGATCATTTCTGTGAAGTTTCATGAAAATTGGATGGGGAGTTTCAGAGAAGAAGATGTTTGAAATAAAAGTTAATGGACGGACGCACGCACGCACAGACGGACAACGGACACCGGGCCATGACATAAGCCCGCTGGCCTTTGGCCAGTGGAGCTAAAAAGGAGAAAAGCATTTTTCTACTCTGCCCATACTGTTTTCAAAAAGCTTTCTTTTTCTCAGGGTCATAAAAGCTTGGAATTGTGTGGTGAAAGCTTAACTCTTTACCAAACGACAAAATTTTACACTGGCCCAAATTTGCAGATGACAAAATAAATGGAACTGAAAAACTGAAATTTGTTATGGGTAGGGTAGAAAACATTGTGGGAAAAGGAGAAAATGCTGGTTACCAGCATTTTCTCCTTTTCTCACAATGTTTTCAGAAGGCTTCTTTGTGTGGTAAAGGGTTAAGAGTGGATGGTAATTAATGATTTGGGTGACCCTGACTTATTTGGATCTTGGCTGAACTACTCATTCTCTGCGACTTTTTCCATTGTCAGTGTTCTAAAAACAGATAAGATTTTTGACCTAAAAACAAAATTCTAGCCTTGTTAAGCAATTGCAGAGGACATATTAAATGTTGCTCAAAACACGAAATTTCTTTTTCAAAGGGTACAAAATGTATTGGAATTTTCATTTTCCCCTTTTCCCACATTATTTTCAAATGCATGATTTTTCCGACACATGGGCATCTGGAAACAAGAGGGCCATTGACCCTAAGGCACTCACCTAAGTAAAGTCATCTACAGCTGATAAAGCTAAGGAGATCCTGCTTTTAATGATATAAAACATATGAGTGTAAGTGACCTACTTTTGGACCTGACATGGCTAAATTTTGAACTAGTCCATTATATCATCAAGACCATCATTCTGACCAAGTTTCATGAGTATCAGGCTAAAAATCTGGCCTCTACAGTGCACACAAGGTTTATCGAAGATTTGGCCCAGTGACCTGCTTTTTGACCTAATGTAACCCAATTTCAAAATTGTCCAAGATATCATCATGACAAACATTCTGAACAAATTTCATTCTGACTTCTACGGTGCACATGTTTCTTCTAAGATTTGGCCCAGTGACCCAACTTTTTGACCTGGCATGACCCAATTTCAAACTTTCTAAGAGATTATCAAGACAAATGATCTGACATAGTTTCATGAGTATCAGGCTGAAAATGTGGCCTCTATAGTGCACACAAGTTTTATCTAAGATTTGGCCCCGTGACATCTTTTATGACTCAACATGACTCAATTTCAAAGTTTCAAGAGCATCAGGCTGAAAATCTGGCTTCTAGAGCGCACCAAGGTTTCTCTAAAGTTCAGCCAAGTAACCTACTTTTTTACCCAAAATGACCCAATTTCAAACTTATCCAGTATTTCATCAAGACAAACATTCTGGCCAAGCTTCATGACTATCTGACTGAAAATGTGGCCTCTAGAGTGTACACAAGGTGAATGTTGACAACCCTGATGACGGACACAGCACGATCACAAAAACTCACCTTAAGCATTTTGTGCTCAGGTGAGCTAAAATGGTGGTTACAAAATCATAAAATAGACAAAACGAACAAATAATTTCTGTAAAACAATGTTTTTTATTTTTTTTTATTAATTTAATCATCCATTACACCAGCAGGAAAAAAAAAAGACTATCGAATCCTCACTGAAAAACTCTCTTCTTAAATAGAACTTAACAAATAAGAATGAAAGGAATTGTCAGAGAAAATAACAACAGTGACAGTAGTATGAAGCCAATGAATAATACTCTCAACAGAAAAACGATGAAACTTTGGTGAAACAAACACAAGTGAGCCATGCTCTGTGAAAAGGGGGCTTAATGCATCTCCGAAAACTATCGACCAAGGTCAGCCTACCCAATCCGCACAGGCTGACCTGGGTCGAAACTGTTCGAGATTGGTCAATTTTCTGTATGTCAAAGGACCAGTTTTCCGCATGATTCAGTCAGTTGTTACACAAAATGGGCTTTATGAATCCATGACCATGTGATGAATTGCTTGGAACCCTGGATCACAGAGATGCATTAAGCCCCCTTTTGCCAGAGCATGGCTCAAATATATACCTCTAGTTCATTATCTCGCTCCAGAATCCTAATGTCTTTACCAAGTGATGAATTTTTTACTCCTTTGTATTGGAAACATTTGCAGACAACAAAATAATGTTGCTCATTTCATGGGAATAAGAGAAAATGCTGCTTATCACCATTTTCTTATTTTTTCACAATGTTTTGTAGAGCTTTCTTCCAAAAAGCCACTGGTTTGATACAGATTAGTTAACTGTTAAAAACACAATACTGACTTTTAATGACCCTGAGAAAGAAGTCCTTTGAAAACATTGTGGGATAAGAAAAAACACTGGTAACGCACAATGTTTTCTACCTTGCCAAAAACAAATTTCAATTTTCAGCCAGATTTATTTCGTCGTCTGCAACTGCTTTCAATTTGGACTAGTCCGAAATTTTACCATTTGGTAAAGAGTTAAATGGTCAATGCATCAGTCAATAGGTGTATGCAGAAATTTATGTCAAAGTCCAGAAATATTAATGTTGTTTTTACAAGGTTGGGAGAATCTACCATGTTGAGGCTTGCCAAGTCATGATAACCGTTTACCACACAATCCCGACTTTTAACGACCTCCCCCCCCCCATGAAGAGAACTTTTGAAAACAATGTGTGAAAACAAGAAAATGCTGGTAACCAGCATTTTCTCCTTTTCTCACAATGTTTTTTACCAAATCAAAGACAGAAGTCATCATTTCAAATACAATTAATTTGCTGTCTGCAAATGCTTTCAATTTGGCTGAGTCCACAATTTTGTCTTTTGGTAAAAGGATAACTTCTCTGACTCAAGTAAAGGAACTGATATTTTTTCAGGTGTTAACATAATATTTATGCAACATGTACAGTTTCTAGGTGACTTGGTTGATAAAAACAAATTTTGATCAAAATTTATACCAACTTGGTATGCCACTTTCAATATCCATGTTTCACACCAAGCAAGAGAATAAATAGCCATGATACAGAACATTTATTTCTTCTCTACTTGTTAATAAATAGATGAGAAATTTATTTAACTCTTTATTGAAAAACAAATTCTTGACTCTTACAAAGAGAAAGCATCCGCAGACAACAAATTCAAAAGTGATACAAACTTTGGTAAGTTCTTTGACGAGGTTGAAAACCTTGTGGGAAAAGGAGAAAATGTTGGTTACCAGCATTTTCTCCTTTTTCCCCCCACAATGTTTTCAAAAGCCCTCTCCCTCTTTGAGTCATGAAAACTTGGAACTGGGTAGTAAAGGGTTTAAAAAAAAAAAGGTCCCTTGTTTCAAAAATAATGGTGGAATCTTGTTTTAGGTTACATGACAAGCTTTATACATCCATGATGTAACAAGTTGCATGACAAGATATAATTCACTGGCTTCCCCTGGACTCTAGGCTCAAATGTATGACAATGATAAACTATGAAATAACTAGACTGTCACAAAATGTGACTTAATTCCCCCACTAAGCACTTTGATTGGGAAGACAGATATTTAAAACTGGTGTCCCCTATGTACAAGAAAGTCTAGGCTCAATGGGAGATAATTCTGTAACACTTCAAAAAAGATATATCCAGGGTCTATATTCACCACAAACCATTCCTTATTCAACTTTTATTTGTAAAATATTGTAATTTCTGATTGGCTAAACTATTTAGCTAATCAGAAATTATGATACTTTATTAATCCAACATTTGACTAAGAGTGCAATTTAAAATGTCATGAACATCTTAATTTCTGGCTAGTTTAAGTACAAATTTTCAATACAAGGACAGCAAAACTGAGGAACAAATATGTTTACAGGCAAGTACAGACGGACAAGACAGGGTTGATTCCAGTCTACCTTTCAAAACATACATTTTGTCTGGGTGAAATGAAATATGAGAGAACACGAGAGCACATTTAAAAAAAAGAAAAGGTATGAACAATTTCCTGTCAATAATAAAATAACAACAACTAGTACATACAAAATGAACAAAAAAGAGGAAATATTTACAGACATTGAAAATAAAGAAAAGATTCTTAAGTTACTGTACAGAAAGTTTTAAAAAGGTTCAAATTTCATGAATAGTAATAATCATTAATAATGATATTAAAAAATCATGTACATCAGTATCTTACACTTTGAAGTTCATTAAACAAAGAAATTCAGGTGAACAAAATACTCGTCATTCAAGTCCTCCTCAATCACTTCAAACAGAGTGATAAGAATTATCAATGTAACAAAAGTCCATATATTGCTCGGTCAAACATATGACATGAGAGAATCCCCAGATAATAAATGCATTTCAAAAGTAAGGAGTTACATGTTACACAATAATTGCCAAAGAAATAGAACTTTGTACAAGTATGTAACAGGCAACATTGGAAAAACATGTGGGAAACGAAGCCATTGCTTGTAACAAGCAACTGCTGCTTCTCTCTCTCAAAAGTTTTTATATCCTACAAAATTGAAATTCTTCTGTCCTTTCAAACACTGTGCACAGAGCTTTACTGATCAATTTACTCACTGTAGGCAAGTGCTGTGTAAACAATAAATTAAAAAAAAAAAAAAAGTTTAACTGTGTGCCAAAAAAGTCATTCAGGATTTTCAGTCCTTTGATTTGTCTGTATTGTTAGAGGTAGCATGATAAAGGATTTTGAGGTACCTGGATTTTGATTCATCATCTAACCTTACAAGCACCAAATGCAAGTCTCATTGTATTTGTGGACTATGTAGATCAAGATCAGGCTGCACAGAACATTGAACCTGATCTCAGATCTACACAGTTGGGACAATCTGACCAGAATAGCTTTCAAAATCTGAACCCTAGTGCTTACTATAAGTGCTGACTAAAAGGTCTGTCTTGTTTATTTAGTGCTCTTAAGGTGAAAATTTTAACCTCTCACCTGGCCTGTTGAAATGCTAAAATACAATAGAGAAACTAAAGCGCATCTGACAAAAAGACAACAACAAACAAGAGAGCCATGATGAGCCCTGTATCACTCCACTGCTTTATAAGTGATCTGTAGTTGGTTCGGACAGAGACATTGGTCTGTAAAAAGGCAAACATTTTCTACAAAGAAAATTTGCCAAGACCAAAAAACGTCATGTTTCCATACAAACATGACATCAATGAATCAGACAGAATGATGTATGCTTTACTCCCTCATATAAATATACTGACATCTTTCGATTGTTGAAAATTCAATCCACTGAAACCCAGAAAGATTTGCATCCTATAGGCTTTATACATTCTGTGCAGTCTGATCTTGATCTACGCTGTCCACAAAAGCCCCTGTGTTCTCCTAGTGCACCGAAAGGGTTAACAGTCATTTACACCAATTCAGGACAAGACTCTGACAACAGTTTTTGAATGAGAAGTTTTGCAAAGATTTTGCTGCTGGAAAAGATTTTTATTTGATATAAACAGTGAAGTTCTGGAACAAAAAATGAAATTATACAGACATTGCCTAAGCTAGATACCTAACACATATATATATGCATTACCTAAAATATCAAAATATATAATGATGAATGAAACCTGAACCCAGAAAACTTATTGTTAACCTACTTATTTTGGGTTGGTACCTATTTTTGAGCCCAAAAAATATCAAATGTAGCGTTTTTTTTTTGGCAAACTTTGCAGTGAAAAATGTCACTGTTTTGTGTGAGCCAATTTTCTAACTGTAAACAACGGTCTCACTGCTTGTGATCTATTAAATGTGAGAAAAACAAGATATGCTTTTTTTTCAAAAAGAGATCATTTACTCCAACAATTTTTTTTTTCAACTTTTTCCAATCAATACAATCAGTACATGCCATCTTTAAAATCTGTTTCCTACATTTTATTACAGGATCAATACATGCCATCTTTAGAATGTTTTTCAAAATTTATTTCAATCTTCAAAATATGTGACATTGTCAGTTTTGGTGACTAAAAGTCATGTTGCCCTACTTGAACATTGTGACAAGATTCCAACCTATAATTAGGTCAAAGAATTTCACCACCTACGAGGGTTGTCCCAGTAAATTGTGGACTATGTCTATAGTTTCTTTATTTGGCTTTCAATTGTCATAATATTCTGCACATAAAGTTGACCACTCAATTTCAATACAATGAGTACATGAATACTAAAGTAAGATATATAACACTTAAATTTTGTGTGATTACAAGATCCAGGGTAAGTGTACCCTGTGCAGCGGTGGCCATTATTTACGTGTTTTACAATACATTAATTTTTCATGCTACATTGAAATTTAGCACCTAAAAATATCACCTGCTTAAAGTTACTTCATTATGAGGGTATCAAAAAAGATCTTGAAAGCCAACTGTTATTTGTAGGAAAATTACACATTTCTGAATGTCATTTGTTAGAATTTATGTTCACGTGACAAGATTAGGTGAGGAGAAAGTCACCTCGAACAGTAATCCAGTTTTGTATGCACACCTGCTTAATGCTAACAGACACACTTAACCCTTTACCACAAGATCCCGACTTTTAATGACCCCGAGAAAGAAGCCTTTTGAAAAAATTGATCAAAAGATGGTTTACCTAAGAAACCTGAAAGAGGTCCAACGAAGGTTCATGAACATTTGCAGAGAATTTTAGTTATATTTTGAGAAAAAACCTTTAGAGATTTACGGGTTTTTTTTCTGTTTTGATTCCATGACAACCACAGTCCTCAATAGAATAATATACTTTTAAGGAATTCTGGAAATGACAATTACAGGATCATTGCCATGAAAATTATAATAGCAGGTTTACTACCGGTATTTCTAAAGACTTGACAGACACACACAGACACAAGCACTACAGGGCCAGGACAAAAGCTCAATGGCCTCTGGCCAGTGGAGCCTGATAAATCCAGTAAGTGATAGATTTACACGCATTTTATCCTGATAACCAAAACTGATGCGTCTGTTTCCTCAGAACATGCAATAACAGAAGGAATTGATCAAAACTGGGATTGTGTAATTTATGATCCTGATCAAAATAAGTAATTTCTGCATTTGCCACTAACCTCTCTGATATTACTCCAGATGAAATAATGTTTTACTTTTCCTCTTTGAAAGCATTTGCAGATGGTAGAATGAATTCATATTAATCTCTTGCCAAACAATAAAATTTTAGACATGTCCAAATTGAAAATGTTTGCAGCAAACTAATTAAATGAGAAAATTTGAGTTAACTCTTTACTAAACGACAAAACTTTGGACTTGATCAAATTGAAAGCATTTGCAGGCGACAAAATAAATGTAGGTCAAATAATGATTTCTGTCTTTTATTGGGTTGAAAACATTGTGGAAAAAGGAGAAAATGCTGGTTACCAGCATTTTCTCCTTTTCCCACTATGTTTTCAAAAGGTCTTTTCCTTAAGGTCTTTAAAACTCAAGATTGTGTGGTAAAGGGTTAAACTGAATCATTCTATCATCTACATTTAGAAGGGTGTCAAAACTACAAAGAGAAAAGTGAGTGACATTGGCTTAAGCAAAGGCAGAAATGCTGCAGATCAACTCTTTACAAACAATCTCATATTTTACAGATCGTGTAAAAGATAGCGTCTGAAAACAATGTGGGAAAAGGAGACAAGAGGGCCAATGGCCTGAAAGCACTCACTTGAGTAAAGTCATCTAGATTGAAAAAGTTGAAAAGACCCTGGTTATGATGATGAAAAACACATGAGGGTAAGTGACTTACTTTCTTATCGTAAGTGACTTACTTTTTGAAGCAACATGACCCAATTTTAACCCTTTCCCAAACAAACCCTGGTTTTCACATGTCTGCAGGACAAGTCTTTTGAAAACACTGTGGGAAAAGGAGAAATTGCTCGTAACGAGCAATTTCTCCTTTTCCCACAGTGTTTTCTACCCTTTTTGAGACCTTTCTGCCATTTTCATCAAATTCAAAATTGTTGTCTGCAAACTCTTTCAATTTGGACCAGTACAAAATTTGTCGTTTGGGAAAGGGTTAAACATGTCCTAAATGTCATCAAGACAAACATTCTGACCACTTTTCACAAGTATATGACTGAAAATGTGGCCTCTGGCATGCACCCAAGGTATTCCTAAGATTTGTTCTGATGACCTACTTTTTGACCTGACATGACCCAATTTTGCACTTGCTCTAGATATTATCAGAACTTTTCATGAATTTTCAAGAGTATCAGAAAGAAAAAGCACACAAGGTCTATCTACGATTTGTCCCATTGACCTACTTTTTGACCTGCTGTGATCCAATTTTGAACTTGTACTAAATACCACATAATCTGAACTATTAACGAACCTGAGAAAGAAGCCTTTTGAAAACATTGTGGGAAAAGGAGAAAATGCTGGAAACCAGCATTTTCTCCTTTTCTCACAATGTTTTCTACTCTATCAAAGACAGAAATCATCATTTGAACTACATTTACTTTGTCATCTGCAAATGCTTTCAATTTGGTCGAGCCCAAAATTTTGCAATTTGGTAAAGAGTTAAGGTAATTACAACTTATGATTGTTTGGTAAAGCAATCTCTCCTTTTGTCACAGTGTTTTCAGAAGTGGTATCCTGCAGGACATAAAAAGTTGTCTGCAAGAGGTTAACACATTAAACTTTTACCCTACAATCCTGAATTTTCACGACCCTGAGAAAGAAAACTTTTGAAAACATTCTGGGAAAAGAAAAAAAGCTACTTACAAACATTTTCCCTTTTCCACATACAATGTTTTCTTCCCTTTGATAGACAAAATTTCCTGTTTAGAAAAACATTTAAATTTTTATGTGGAGATGCTTTCAGTTTTGACAAGTCTAAGAGTTTGTTGTTTGGTAATGAGTTAACCCTTTCCCAAACAAGCCCTGGTTTTCACGTGTCTGCAGTACAAGTCTTTTGAAAACACTGTGGGAAAAGGAGAAATTGCTTGTAACAAGCAATTTCTCCTTTTCCCACAGTGTTTTCTACCCTTTTTGAGACCTTTCTGCCATTTTCATCAAATTTAAAATTGTCGTCTGCAAACTCTTTCAGTTTGGACCAGTCCAAAATTTGTCGTTTGGGAAAGAGTTAAAAAGGTAGAGACAGAAATACAAGTAAAGCTAAGTTTTCATTATTGCACAAGAATAAATGCACAGAGATCTTTTTTTCCCCAAAAAGTGATTTGCTTTGCAGCAAGTAAATTCTCTACAAACCATGCTGTTTCACTCATTCCTTTACAAAATAACAAACTTTCAGACTTCACCAAAATGCAAATTTTTGCAGACAAAAAATCCCAGGTTATCATGGCCCTGGGAAAGACTTCTTTTGAAAACATTGTGGGAAAAGGAGAAAATGCTGCTAACCAGTATTTTCCCCTTTTCCTGCAATTCTTTCTTTTACCCTATCAAAGACAGAAATCATCATTTGAGCAATGTTTAATTTGTCATCTGCAAATGCTTTCAATTTGGACTTGTCTAAAATTTTGTTGTTTGGTAAAGAGTTAACCCTTTACCACAAAATCCCCACTTTTAACGATCCTGAAAGAGAAGGCTTTTAAAAACATTGTGGGAAAAGGAGAAAATGCTGATAACCAGCATTTTCTCCTTTTCCCACAATATTTTCTACTCTATCCAAGCCAAATTTCATCATTTGAGCCACCTTTAATATGTTGTCTGCAAATGCTTTCAATATGGGCAAGTTTATAATTTCATTGTGTGATAAAGAGTTAAATGGATTCAGATGATTGATCTTAAGATTGTAACACAATATTGTCAGAAAAAGAAACTGCTGGTTACCAGCTTTTTCTCCACAGCATTTTCAAAAGCCATCTTTCTCAGACATAGTCTGGTAAAAGGTTCCTTGAAGCAATGTTATCTTGTGTTGGCTACTGGAAAAGGAGCCAATCATAGATTGTTCAGTTAGAATTTTGAAGTGATGTTCTATTTGAGCCATGCTCTGGCAAAAGGGGGCTTAATGCATTTCTGTGATGCACTGTACCAAGCAAGCCATCACATAATTATGGATCTAGAAAAAGCCACCGTTTTGTGAGGTAGACTGGTCCTTGGACATACAGAAAATTTATCAACAGCGAAAAGTTTTGGCCCAGGTCAGCATGCGAAGACTACGCAGGCTGAATTGGGTCAATGCTTTTCACAGATGCATTAAGGCCCCTTTTCACAGAGCATGGCTCACTTATATGCGAGTTATCCCCTTACCAACAATCTAATGCTTTTATGACTCCGAGAAAGAAGGTTCTTCAAAACATTGCAAAAATAGGAGAAAATGCTGGAAACTAGCATTTTCTTCCTTATCTCACTACATTCTGACCCTTTTAAAGACAAATCTTTATCACTTAAGTCACACTGTGTCAGTCATCTGCAACTTTGGACAAGTCTAAAATTTTGTTGACTGATTACCTTGCAAGAAGCATGCACAACTTTAGATACTTTAGTAGACACTCTAGATCAAGATCAGACTGTATGATCTGTGTAGTCTGATCTTAGACAAACACTGCCTGCTACTCTTTCATTGATCAACAAATTAATGACAAAGATACATTCAGTCTGTAATTAATACTCAAAGCACCTTTCACTACAATAGTGCCTTTGTGGCTAATGCAGATCAAAATCAGACTGCACAAAATGTGCAGTCTGATCTTTGATCCACATTGTCTGCTTAGCTTAAACATTATATTCAATAGTAACCATGAAAGTGCAATTATTTGGGTCTCATTTTTAAACTTTTGAATTCAAACTTTTTAATATGTTTGTCGGGTTAACCCTTTACCATACAATCCCGACTTTTAATGACCCTGAGAAAGAAGCCTTGTTGAAAACATTGTTGGAAAAGGAGAAAATGCTGGTAACTAGCATTTTCTCCTTTTCCAATAATGTTTTCTACCCCTCCCAAAACCAATTTCAATTTTTCAGTCACACTTATCATGTCATCTGTAAATGCTTTCAATTTAAACTAGTCTAAAGTTTTATCGTTTGGTAAAGAGTTAATTCAGCTGGCTCTCTAAAAGTTAAAAGCATGGCATTGCAATTCAAAGGATGGGATGATCATAATATATCACAGAATATTGAGAAGTATACTGCAAGTTTTGCAGACTGATCTAGATCTATAATGTAATTAAAAGCACCTAACCATTTACCACACAATCCCTTGTTTTACTGGCCCTAAGGAAGAAGCCTTTTGAAAACCTTGTGGAAAGAGGAGAAAATGCTGGTAACCAGTATTTTCTCCTTTTCCCACAATGTTTTTTACCTTTCCAGCAACAAATTTCATGGTTTGAGCCATACTTTGTTGTCTACAGATGCTTTGGATTTGAAAAAATCTAACATATGATATTTGGTAAAGAAGTAAAGGCCATCACATTCTGATGGAAATACCTTCAAAATTGTAATATTTGGATTTAACACACTGCCAAACAACAAAATATTAGACTGGTCCAAATTGAAAGCATTTGCAGACAACAAAAAAATGTGACTAAAAATTGAGTTTTGTTTTTGAAAGGGTAGAAAACAGAGCAGAAATCATTGTAGGAAAAGGAGAAAATGCTGGTTACTAGCATTTTTTCCCCCAGCATTTTTTCCCTTTCTTGGCACAATGTTTTCTTCAATTCCAAACACAAATCCCACCCACTGAGCTACATTTCATTTATCACCTGCAAATGCTTTCAATTTGAAAGTTTTGTTTTACAGAATGAATTTGCTGGTAATGAGAAGCGTCTCTTTCAACCACAACATTTCAGCAGACTAAATTCTAGAAACATTTTCGTCTTTAGCAAATTTATATCTTTACGATATGAGAGAATATCGGACTAGAGCAGATTGAAAGCATTTGCAGACGACAAAATAAATGTAGCTCAAATGTTGATTTTTGTCTTCGATGGGGTGGAAAACATTGTGGGAAAAGGAGAAAATGCTGGCCACCAGCATTTTCTCCTTTTCCCGCAATGTTTTCAAAAGCCTTCTCTCCCAGGGTCATTAAACTTGGGATTGTGTGGTAAAGCATTAATTCAAATGATGATTTAGAAAACATACATTTAGTCAGTAAATCTCTCTATTATGCTTAATTCCAATGATTGTGAAAAATCTCAGAGATTCTTGATAGTAAAGATATAGGAGAAAATTCACTGTCTGCAAGACAACGAAAGTTTGGACTTTTTTCACACTGAAAGCAATAATTGCAGACTACAAATTCCATAGGGCTCAATTATCTTATCAGTTTTACAAATGGCAGAAAATAATGTGGGAAAAGGAGGAAATAATGGTTATCAGCATTTTCTCCTTTTCACACAATGTTTTCGAACAGCTTCTTCCAAACCTGGTGTTAAAACCAAGTATTGTTTGGTAAAGGATTAACCCTTAATCCCGACTTCTAACGACTCTGAAAGAGAGGGCTTTGAAAGCACTGAGCGAAAAAGGAGAAAATGCAGGTAATTGGCATTTTTTCCTTTTTCCACAAATGTTTTCTACCCTGTCAAAACCGATTTCCACAACTTAAGCCAAGTTTAATTTGTTGTTCACATTTCCTTTGAATTTAGAAAAAAATCTGTAATGTTGTCATTTGGTAAAGGGTTAAACCTCTAGTGCATCATTTACCTGCAAAGGGCAGGGTACAAACCCATAACCTCCTTGTTCACAATACTCTACCACTTGCTGCTAAAGCTAGCTCTATAGCAAGGCAGTACAAACACTCACTTTATATCCCACTCAGCTACACTGGCACCAATAGTAACTTAGGTTGTTTTCAAAGACAGTGTAGATTCAGTTCAGACTTCATCCCAACCACAGCTTTAGCTGCTCAACTCTTTACCAAACGACATAATTTTACACTGGTCCAAATTGAAAGCATTTGCAGACGAAACAATAAATGTAACTGAAAACTGAACTTTGTTTTGCGAAGGGTAGAAAACATTGTGAGAAAAGGAGAAAATGCTGGTTACCAGCATTTTCTCCTTTTCCCACAATGTTTTCAAAAGGCTTCTTTTTCACGGTCGTTAAAAGTCGGGATTGTGTGGTAAAGGGTTAACCCATTACCACACATGCCCGAGTTTTCACAACCCTGAGGAAGAAGCCTTTGTTAGAAAATGCTGGTAACCAGCCTTCTCTCCTTTTCTCACAATGTTTCTACGTGACCAAAAAACAAATTTCAATTTTCGAGTTAAAGTCATCTTGTCATCTGCAAATGCTTTTGGACAAGTTGAAAATTTTGTCATTTGGAAAAGAAGTAAGTCTGTATGAGGCATGCACTAGTAACTAGCATTTTCTCCTTTTCCCACAATGCTTTCTATCCTATCACAGATAAATTCCCTCATTTTAGCCAAATTTAATTTGTTGTCTGCAAATGGTATCAATTTGGACGTCTAAAATTTTGTCGTCCAGTTAAGGGTTAAAGGATTATATCAATCAACACTGGATAGACCATAATTTGATTGACAGAAAATTGGGACTTCAAAAGATATCTAGATGAAAAGAAACAAGTTCATTCATTGTAACCCTTTACCACATGACACAATTTTGGATATGTCCAAATTGAAAATATTTGCAGTCAACAAATACAATATAGTGCAAATGATGATTTCTGCTTTTGATTGGCCAGAAAACATTGTGGGAGGAGGAGAAAATGCTGCCTATCTTTTGATGACTCTGAAGAAAATGGCTTTAGAAGATTGGGTGAAAATAAGAAAATGCTGGGAACCAGCATTTTCTTCTTTTCGCACAATGTTTTCTACAATTCCAATGACAAACCCAAGCATTTGAGCCATGTCAAATTTGCTGTCTGCACATACTTTCAACTTGGACATTCCTAAAATCTTGTTTGGTAAAGATTTAATCACTGACTAGAATTCCACTCTATATTAATTATATCAAAGTTAACCCTTTACCACAAAGTCCTGAGTTTGAACAACCCTTAGAAAAAAGGCCTTTGAAAACATTGTGTGTAAAGGAGAATATGCTGGTAACAAGCATTTTCTCCTTTACCCAGAAAGTTTTCTGACATTTAAATTACAAATCCAGTCATTTGTTTCAAATTTTATTTGTCGTCTGCAAGTGCTTTCAATTTGGACGAGTCTGGTAAAAGGTTACAAACTATTAATTTGACACACAAATCCCCCCCCCCCCTTTTCCACACACACACACACACAAGCACATCAAAAGCAAAAGGGATCTGTGAAAAAAAAAATTACCCCTTGAACTGAAATAAAGGAACAGAAATTTTCAGAAAGACAGAATGTCGCGTGGGAAAATTTAACAACGTGCTCCTTTACCAAACAATCCCATCTTTTCACAATTATGCACTGTACATAAAGGCTTTTGAAAACATTGTAACAAAAGGAGGAGACTGATGCTGGTTGACAGGGCTTTCTCTTTTTCCTATAATATTTTTTGCATGCCCTCTTCCTCAGTTGTAAAAACACCAGACTGATTGGTAAAGTGATAAAAAGTTTGGTTTTTTTTTACAATTTAACCCTTTCCCAAACAAGCCCTGGTTTTCACATGTCTGCAGTACAAGTCTTTTGAAAACACTGTAGGAAAAGTAGAAATTGCTCATAACGAGCAATTTCTCCTTTTCCCACAGTGTTTTCGACCCTTTTGGAGAACTTTCTGTCATTTTCATTAAATTTAAAATTGTCGTCTGCAAACTCTTTGAATTTGGACCAGTCTAAAGTTTGTCGTTTGGTAAAGGGTGAACTCTTTGCCAAATGTCTAAATTTTAGACTCAGCAAAATTGAAAGCATTTGCAGACAACAAAATAAATTTAGCTAAAGTGAGGATTTCTGATTTTTATTGAGGAGAAAACCATCATGGGAAAAGGAGAAAATGCTGGTTACCAGCATTATCTCTTTCTCATAATGTTTTCTAAAGTTTTCATTCTCAGTCATAAAAACTCAGAATTGTGTGGTAAAGAGTTAGATAAAAAATTCTAAGTTTCAAAAGAAGCCTTTGAGCTTGGGCCTTCCATTTTGCTTCAGAAGACATCAGGAAAAGCTTGTAAACATTGTGTCAGTCAACTTGAAAAAAATTCCTAATAATGAGCCACACAGGATATCCCTGATTTTTCGAGGGTTAACTTGAAATTTGAATAACTCTTTACCAAACGACAAAATTTCAGACTAGTCCAAATTGAAAGCATTTGCAGACGACAAAATAAATGTGATTGAAAAATTGAAATTTCTTTTGGGAAGGGTAGAAAACATTGTGGGAAAAGGAGAAAATGCTGGTCACCAGCATTTTCTCCTTTTCTCACAATGTTTTTAAAAGCCATCTTTTTCAGGGTCGTTAAAATTCGGGATTGTGTGGTAAAGGGATAACTATATTCCTGGTACTAGGTATCACATGCTAGCCAAAAAAAAATTTTTTTTTCATTTTTTTTTTTAGCTCTTACCAGATGATCCCAAGTCTTAACAACCCTATGGAAGATGGCTTTTGAAAACAATATGGGTATAGGAGGAACTGCTTGTTGGGAGCAATTTCTCTTTTGCCTACAATGTTTTTCATCCTTTCAAAGACAAATTCCACCATCTGAGTAACGCTGAGTAGTCGTCTGTAAATTCTTCCAAAGTCTAAAATTATGTTGTTGGATGAAAATTTCACAATTTCTTTTACACTTTACCACACAATCCTGAGTTTAACAACCTTAAGGAAGAAGGCTTTTGAAAACATTGAGGGAAAAAAGGAAAATGCTGGTAACCAGCATTTTCTCCTTTTCTAACAATGTTTCCTACCTTATCCAATACATAGATCACCATTTAACCTATGTTCAATTTGTCATCTGCAAATGCTTTCATTTTCATCCAGTCGAAAATTTTATAGTTTGGTAAAGAATTAACTCTTCATCACACGACAAACTTTTGGATATGACAAACTGAAAGTATTTGCAGACGAGAAATTAAATGCTGTACAAATAAAGATCCCTGGCTTTGATATGATGGAAAACATTGTAGAAAAAGGAGAGAATGCTGGTTTCCAGCATTTTCTCCTTTTTCAAGTATGTTTCCAATAGCCTTCTTCTACAGGGTTGTTAGAACTCAGGATCATTTGGTAAAGGTTTAACTCTTTACCAAACAACACAATTTTAGACTGGTCCAAATTGAAAGCATGTGCAGACGACAAAATAAATGTGGCTCAAAAATTCAAATTTGTTTTGGGAACAGTAGAAAACATTGTGGGAAAAGGAGAAAATGCTGGTTAGCAGCATTTTCTCCTTTTCCCACAATGTTTTCAAAAGGCTTCTTTTTCAGGGTCCTTAAAAGTCGGGATTGTGTGGTAAAGGGTTAATTATTCACAATTTGGAAAAGTTTCGCTGCAGCTCTGTATACATCATCAGTTCTACTACACTCTATTTTTTTCACTTTCTTCCAGCACTTTCTACGACAAAAACCAGTACATTCTTCGTCCATACAAAGAAAATACCTCTGGGTGAAAAAAAAAAACAGAATGGAGATAAATAAAAAAGAGCACTCTGTTCTATGTAATCACTATTCAAGGTCCATAACTCTGTCCTAACTGCCGTTACTATTTCTGTGTTCCAGAATGGGTCGACAGTTTTCACTATTGGTACTGTTCAAGTCGGCCCCGTACATTTTACTGGCTTTTTTATTCATGTTTGCCATGATCTGTGTGGATAATTTAAATCCGTTGATAATCTCATCCTTCCACTGGTTTATGAGAACTTTGTCCTAAAACAGACAGCAAGAAATTTAACGCTTTACTAGATGACAAAATTTTAGACTAGACCAAACTGGAAGCATTTGCAGACGACAAATTAAATATAGTTAAGTCTTTATCACGCGACAAAAATGTAACCATGTCTAAATTGAAAGCATTTGCAGACGGAAATTTAAATGCAGCTCAAATAATAGAATTTGTCTTTTAATAGAGTAGAAAACATTGTGGGAAAAGGAGAAAATGCTGGTTACCAGCATTTCTCCTTTTTCCACAATGTTTTTAAAAGCCTTCTTCCTTTGGGTCGTTAAAAGTAGGGATTGTGTGGTAACTGGTCAAAAGGATGATTTCCATCTTTGAAAGGGTAGAAAACATTGTTGCAAATGGAGAAAATGCTTGATACTACAATGTTTTCAGAAGGCTTCTTTGTAAGAATCATTAAAACAAGGGACTGTATATAAAAGGTTAATCAAATAATAAACATTGGAAAGTAAATTTAGACTTGTACATATTAAAGGCATTTGTACATATTAAAGGCAGTTGTACATATTAAAAGCATTTGTACATATTAAAGGCATTTGTACATATGAAAGGCATTTGTACATATTAAAGGCATTTGTACATATTAAAAGCATTTGTACATATTAAAGGCATTTGTACATATGAAGGGCATTTGTACATATTAAAAGCATTTCTACATATTAAAGGCATTTGTACATATGAAAGCATTTGTACATATTAAAAGTATTTGTACATATTAAAGGCATTTGTACATATGAAAGGCTTTTGTACACAAGTTCACTCTTTACCACACAATCCCAACTTTTAACGACCCTGAGAAAGAAAACTTTTGAAAACATTGTAGGAAAAGGAGAAAATGCTGGTAACCAGCATTTTCTCCTTTTCCCACAATGTTTTCTACCCTTCCCAAGTCATATTTTAATTTTTGAGTCACCTTCATTTTGTTGTCTGCAAATGCTTTCAATTTGAACCAATGTAAAATTTTATCGTTTGGTAAAGAGTTAAATCCATAAAGTACCAGATAAACCTAAACAGATAATTTCAGTTCGAAGTGTGAGTTCCTGGCAGAATAACGAAGTTCAAAACTAGATTAAAAGTTGCCAGGTCGCTCTATCTTTTCTTTACTTTTTACCTGATTTAAAAATTCTTTTTTCTGCCTGCAACTTACACTAGCATCAACCACACAATAACGGATTGTCACCTTCACAATATTTTCCACACATTTAAAAAGGCATGATTAAAATTTAAATGTATTTTAACACCTAAATTGGTTTTTTTTTGTTTTTTTTGGCTATTGGGCCTTTAATGCTACTTTAAACCTTTCCCAAACAAGCCCTGGTTTTCACGTGTCTGCAGTACAAGTCTTTTGAAAACACTGTGGGAAAAAGGAGAAATTGCTTGTAACGAGCAATTTCTCCTTTTCCCACAGTGTTTTCTACCCTTTCGGAGAACTTTCTGTCATTTTCATCAAATTTAAAATTGTCATCTGCAAACTCTTTCAATTTGGACCAGTCTAAAATTCATCGTTTGGGAAAGGGTTAATGCTACTTACTGGTGAGGTAATGGCTAGTTTGGTATCATTTTTATTAAGTATCACAATACAATTGTCTGTCTTGTTGATTTTCTGGAATTCTGGATTTATTTCTTTAATATCAAGCATGGAAACCAGCTGAAAAAACAACAAACAAAAATTATAAAGCATAGAAATTTCAAAATCGTATTTCCTGTAAAACTGATGAACACCACAAAATATGTCAGCTGTGCTCTGGCAAAAGGGGGCTTAATGCATCTCCCTAATGTATTATACCAAGCAACTAATCACCTAATTATGGATCCATAAAATCCACTTTGTCCAACAACCAACTGAATTATGAGGTAGACTTATCCCCTGACATGCAGGAAATTTTAAAAACAGCGAAAAATTTTGGCCCATGTCAGCCTGCACAGGCCGACATAGGTCGACATTTTTCGTAAATGCATTAAGCCCACTTTTCACAGAGCATGGCTCATATCATTAAATGGACTATTTCATTCAGTATAAGGGTGTAATTTTTCCTTTTAAATAACTTGATGGCCATCTATAATTAAATTACAGTCTTTATTTATTGGACAATTATGACATTATCATAAATATTTAACTCTTTACCACACAATCCGGAGTTTTAACAACCCTGAGGAAGAAGCCTTACGAAAACATTGTGGGAAAAGGTGAAAATGCTGGTAACCAGCATTTTCTCCTTTTCCCAGAATATTTTCTACCCTATCAGAGACAAAAAAAACATCACTACAGCTACATTTATTTTGCTGTCTGCAAATGATCTTAATATGGTCAAGTACAAAAAATGTTGTAAAGGGTTAATACAATGGCAGTGTCAATGCCTCTTTTAGATCATGTGACATTTCAACAAGCCTTTATGAAATCTAGGCGCAAACCAGAGGCTATGCATTCCACTAAGGGAAAACCATTAATATTTAAGCAGGGCTCTGTGAAAAGGGGGCTTAATGCATCTGCAAGAAGTATCGACCCTTGTCATCCTGCGCAGTCCACATAGGCTGACATGGATCAAAACTTTTTGCTATCTGTAAATTTTCCCCAGGAAAAGGACCATTCTACCCCCAGATTCATTAAATTGTTAGAACTAAATGGATTTATGAATCTATGATTATGTAAGGACTTGCTTGGTACAATGGGTCATGGAGATGCGTTAAGCCCTCTTTTCACAAAGCATGGCCCATTTCTTTTCTCTTACACTTCTCTCCTTTGTATATTGATGGTTTGACAGATATTGTTTCATTAAACTTAGTGTTACAACATTTTTTTAACTTTAGGATGAATGAATGATTCTGAACAGCCCCCTTCAAACTGTTTTTGCCTGTGTTATAAAGTTAAGTCTTTAACAAATGACAAAATTTTAGACTGGTCCAAATTGAAAGCATTAGCAGACAACAAATTTAAATTAGCTAAAATGATGGTAATTGTCTGTGAGAGTGAAAAAAAACCCTGTGGGAAAAGGAGAAAATGCTGGTTACCAGCATTTTCTCCTTTTCCCACAAGGTTTTCAAAAGGCTATTTCCTATGGTTGTTAAAACTTGGGACTGTGTGGTAAAGAGTTAAATTAAAGTCTGAGAGAACCACTGCAAGGGTAGATGAATGATATGTGTAAACACAGATCTACATAAATATATTCCCTTCTTTCTCAATTAAACCTATTAGGAGATTAGAAATCATATGATATAACCTTTTGTCTTTTTTCAGTTGTCAATGTACTCAACCATGAGAGCTCTCTTTGGTCATCATTCTCTAATGGGGACAATATCCTCTACTGACAGTATTACTCCAGCCAGAAAAAAAAGCAACCTCAAGTTTCTGAGAGATCTGAGGACTTTGTGGGGATGCAGCCAGTGACTTGAGAAGAATATTGTGCCAAGTATTGGTGAAAGAAACTCAAGAAAAGCATGGGTAGTTGCACTGGCTGCAGCAATATAAATGCAATCATGTTGAAAATGGTATTACACACCCTACAATAGAACAAACATGTACTGAAACGAGTTGGTGTGAAGGATGTGGTAAGTTATGATGTACTGATTATTAATGGAGGGAACTGATAATAAGTTGTAGATTGAAATGCTGTGATGCTCCAATATCAACATCAATCCAAACAGGGTTTAGATGATGCACAGCTTCTACTGAGTAATTTTCACACTGAAGTGATTCTTACCTCCACACCTTTTCCTCTGATCACCTGACCATCCCTATTTTTGTGGTAAAACTCAAGTCGGTTTGGATATAATTTTAAATGTTTCTTCTGCCAGGTTTGTAAGAAAGGTCCTCCAAGTTTCAAGACCTCTCCTTCCACTATGCAGTCAGTTGGACCTGAAATAAGAATTTGAACACATTACAAACAATGACACCATTTTTCATGCAATCACTTAAATTTTAAAAGTTCGCATTTACCACGTAAGTATTTTGTCACAAAAATAGTTCATATCCTTGATGAAATCTTTAAAAGCCTTTATCAGTTGAATCTTATACTGGATAATTTATTATAAAGATAATCTATATCAAAATTTTGAAAAACCTTGGGATATCTATGGGTAATTTATTTTGTTCGAGTTTCTGTTGATATATTTTCAAGTCATCCAATTTATTCTTCCTTCAATTCAAAGGGTAGGCTTGAAGTTACTATAATGATTGTTTCTTTCCTATCCTTCGACACAGCCCTTCTTCTATCCATTCTGTCATGATTTTTCAGGTACACAGGACTGCCCTGTAGAACATGTGCACTTAGCAAGAAGTTCCCCTTAGTACAACAGAACTTAACCCTTTACCACACAGTCCCAACTTCTAATGACCCTGAGAAAGAAGCCTTTTGAAAACATTGTGGCGAAAGAAGAAAATGCTGGTAACCAGCATTTTCTTCTTTTCTCACAATGTTTCCTACCCTTTAAGAGACAAATATTATGTTTTGAGCTTCATTTAAAATGTCTGCAAATGCTTTCAATTTGGACTAGTCTACATTTTTGTTGTGTGGTAAAGAGTTAAGTCTTTCTTGTCAAATGGAGATTTTTTTTCCCCTCTATACAAACATATAAAAGGTCAGGAACTCTGGGTAGATATGTATTTTAACCCTTTACCATGCAGTCCCCAATTTGAATGGTCCTGAAGAAGGCTTTTGAAAACAATTGCGGCGAAATGACAAAATGCTCGTAACTAGCATTTTCTCCTTTTCCCACAATGTTTTCTACCCTTCACAAAAGAAATCTAAATATTTCATATTCATTTTGTTGTCTGCAATTGGTTTCAATTTGGACCAGTCTAAAATTTTGTTGTTTGGTAAAGAGTTAACATGATAATTATGTCTTTACCACACTACTAAATTTAAGGCGTGTCCAAATTGAAAGCATTTGCAGATGACAAAATAAGTTTTTCTCAACTAATAAAGTTTACTTCTAAAACAGTGGGCAACATTGTGGGAAAGCAGAAAAGGCTGGTAATTAGCATTTTCTCCTTCTCCCACAATATTTATAAAAGCTCTCTCCCTCAAGGTCACTATATCAGGGGACTGTATTGTATGTTTTGGAATTCCCTCTTCTTCTAGACTGCAAAATCATGTATGTGTTTGGTGGTCAAAGGAAAGAATACCTCACAGATAAGTAAGTCTGTTGAAAGACGTAACAGATTGTCAATAAACAGAAATGTATGTAAAATATATATCTAAGCCATGCTCTGTGAAAAGGGGGTGTAATTCATCTCCAAAAAGTAACAACCAATGTCAGCCTGCAGAGTTGCCGCAGGCTGACACGGAGTCGTACCTTTTTTGCTAATTGCAAATTTTCAGCATGTCAAGGGAGCCTTCTACCCCACGTTCCAGTCAGTTGTTGGTCAAAATGGATTTTTAGGGATTCATATCGATGTGACGACTTTTTGCATGTACTGCATCACTAAGATGAATTAACTCTTTTACCAAACGACAATATTTTAGACTGGTCTGAAATTGAAAGCATGTGCAGACGCCAATTTAAATGTGGCTAAATTGACATTTTTTTTTCCGTGAAAGAGTAGAAAACATTGTGGGAAAAGGAGAAAATGCTGGTTACCAGTATTTTCTCCTTTTCCCACAATGTTTTCCAAAGGCTTTTTCCTTAGGGTCATTAAAAGTTGGGATTGTGTGGTGAAGAGTTAAACTGTCTTTTGCCAGAGCATGACTCATTGATAATAGAAGTTATCAAAATATACAATAGTAATGCTAAAGGTATAGAAATAGTACATGTACATCATAGATGAATATAGCAACATTAACCCTTTCCCAAACAACAAATTTTGGACTGGTCCAAATTGAAAGAGTTCGCAGACGACAATTTTAAATTTGATGAAAATGGCAGAAAGGTCTCAAAAAGGGTAGAAAACACTGTGGGAAAAGGAGAAATTGCTCGTTACGAGCAATTTCTCCTTTTCCCACAGTGTTTTCAAAAGACTTGTATTGCAGACACATGAAAACCAGGGCTTGTTTGGGAAAGGGTTAAGAAATATAGAATAATACTTGTGAAATTAACAATATAGTGTAAAGTAATATACAGTGCACTGCATTACAAATATACATCCTACAGGGAAATGATATCAATAAACTGTTTACCACGTGACAAAATGTTGGACTTGCCAAAATGAAAAGCATGTGCAGACGACAAAATAAATGTGCTGAAATGGTGGGGTTTGTTCTAGAAATGACAGAAAACATTTTGGGAAAAGGAGAAAATGCTGATTACCTGTATGTCCTCTTTTTTCCACAATATTTTCAAAAGCCTCCTTGTTTAGGGTCCTTAAAACTCTGAATTTTGTGGTAAAGGGCTAATTTACTCTATATAGTGTATTACTTCCTTTTCAAATCAAAGATCAGATTGCAGAGTCTCTCTCAAGTCTGACCTTGACAGACCCTACAATAAATGGACAATACCAACAGCTTACCTAAATTAACCCTTAACTTTTTGACGAACAACAAAATTTTGGACTCATTCAAATTGAAAGCATTTGCAGACGTCAAAATGAATATGACTTAAAATCAAAATTTGTCTTTCAGAAGGGTAGAAAACATTGTGGCAAAAGGAGAAAATGCTGGTTAGCAGCATTATTTCCTTTTAACACAAAGCTTCCTATCTTTCAAAAGACATTATTGTATTATTTGAGCAACATTTTAGTGCTGTCAGCAAATTCTACGACAGACTTGTCTAAAATTTTGTTGTAAAAAGTTAACACATGGAGCACTTTTAACCCTTTCCCAAATGAGAAATTTTAGACCCTTCCAAACTGAAAGGGTTTGCAGACGACAATTTTAAATTTGATGAAAATGGCAGGAAGTTCTCCAAAAGGGTAGAAAACACTGTGGGAAAAGGAGAAATTGCTCGTTACGAGCAATTTCTCCTTTTCCCACAGTGTTTTCAAAAGACTTGTACTGCAGACACATGAAAACCAGGGCTTGTTTGGGAAAGGGTTAAGGAATGGCTTGGCCACAATCAGTATGTTTCACTTTCAATGCTTTCTTAGTCAGGATGTGTCATGAACAGGTAGACAAGAGTAGACTGCATGTGTGCAGTCTGATCTGAATCTACACTATCCATAAAAGCTACTGATGCAATGCTTACCGCACTACGGTAAATATAGTTATAAATTATAGTAACTATAAATTTATAATATTTATAAATTTCTGAATGTAAGGTAAAAGATATCAGAACAGACAAAATATTTAGGTAAATGTTATAAGGTTTACAGAATAATTAAATCTTTTCCAGACATCAAAATTTTAGACTTGTCCAAATTGAAAGCATCTGCAAATGACAAATTAAAAATTATTGATAATGGTTTTTGTCTATGATAGGGTAGAAAGCATGATGGGAAAAGGTTAGTAACTTACCAGTATTTTCTCCTTTTCCCAACATCTTTCAAAAGCCATTAAACTTGGGATTTTGCAGTAAAAGGTTAAAATGTATAGTATTGAGAAAAAGTCTTTAAAACTTTTCCTTCCATGGACTGGGTTTCTCCCCTCCCTGTGCTACTAAATTTTCTAAGAAATGATCTTAACCCTTCACCACACAATTCTGAGTTTTAACGACCCTGAGAGAGAAGCCTTTGAGATGTTGTGAGTTAAAAGCAGAAAATGCTGGTCACCAGCATTTTCTCCCTTTCCCCCCAAATGTTTTCTACCCTATGATTGACAAATTCAAACTTTTCAGCCTCATTTGAATTGTCATCAGTGCAAATGCTTTCAATTTGGACAAGTCTACAATTTTGTTGAGTGGTAAAAAATTAACTCTTTACAAAATGATGAAATTTTGGACTGCACCAAATTGAAAGCATTTGCAGACAAATTAAATGTTGCTAAACTGATGATTTCTGTCTATGATAGGGTAGAAAACATTGTGAGAAAAGGAGAAAATGCTGGTTACCAGCATTTTCTCCTTTTCCCACAATGTTTTCAAAAGCCCTCTCCTCAAGGGTCATTGAAAGTTGGGATTGTGTGGTAAAGGGTTAAGTCGCAGTCTTTCTTCTAAACCAGACATACAGTAGATAACTAACAATATCCTTGTAAAGTTTGGATTACCAACAAGAAATGAAGTTTGATTGAACTATACAGACAACAGCTCTCTTGTAAAAGCAGAGATTACAAGAGGGCTAGGATCCTAAACCCTTTACCAAACGACATTATTTTAGATTGATCCAAATTGAAAGCATTTTCTGATGACAAATTAAATGTGATTCAAATTCTTAAATTTGTTTCTGAAAGGTAAGAAAACATTGTGGGAAAAGGAGAAAATGCTGGTTACCAGCATTTTCTCCTTTTCCCACAATGTTTTCATAAAGCCTCTTTCTTGGGGCCGTCAAAAGTCGGGATTGTGTGGTAAAGGGTTAACTCTTTACCAAACGACAAAACCTAAGACTTGCCGAAATTGAACGCATTTTCACGACCAAATCAAATATGGCACAAAAGATTTATTTAGCAGCACCAGGGTTATTAACCCTTTCCCAAATGACAAATTTTGGACTGGTCCAAATTGAAAGCATTTGCAAATGACAATTTTAAATTTGATGAAAATGGCAGAAAGGTCTCAAAAAGGGTAGAAAACACTGTGGGAAAAGGAGAAATTGCTTGTTACGAGCAATTTCTCCTTTTCCCACGGTGTTTTCAAAAGACTTGTACTGCAGACACGTGAAAACCAGGGCTTGTTTGGAAAAGGGTTAAAACAGGAGGCCCTGAATGGCTCACCTGAGTCTGCGTACCTTTGAGAGAATTATCAGAAATACAGTCACCAACATAAAGATCCAGATTTCATTTCATGAGCATCAGACTGAAAATTTGGCCTCTAGAATGTACACAAGGTTCTTTCTAAAGATTTGTTTCACATCATTTTGATCTGACATGACCAATATTGTGAATTCTGACTAAGATATCAAGACAAATATTCTAAGTTTCAAAGGTATTACACTGAAAATGTGGCCTCTAGAGTGCACACAAGATTTTTCTACAATTTGTGCTACTGACCTACTTTTTTAAACCTTGTATGACTCATTTTTAAATTTGTCCAATATAGCATCAAGACAAACATTCCAACACGATTTTTATGGGTATTGGACTAAAAAATGTGACCTCTAGGGTACACAAAAGGATTTTCTAATATTTCATATTTTTTGAACCCATCGGACTTATTTTCAAACTTGTGCAAGATATCAAGACAAGCATTCTGACAAACTTTCATAATGACTGATAATGAGCCTCTAGAGAACATACGCGGTAATTGTTGATGCTGTGACAGCCGACACAGCACGATCACAAAAGCTCGCCTCCAGCTTTTTGTGCTCAGGTGAGCTAAAAACCTTCTACAGACTTATAGAGAACAAGGTAATACAAAAACAAATGTGCCATTTAACTCTACTTCACAGAATTTTATGTTATTAGGAGGTAAAATGGTGGATTCCCTCTGAATTCAGAATGAGGTAAGAGAGTACTGATCCCGCTTTCAAGCATTTAATTTAAAAGGATTTTTGCTAATATTTACATTCAAATCTCTTTAAAACTTTAGTAAAGTACAAAATTTAAGACACCTTTCTATTGCAAGAAATTGCAGATGACACATTTAATGTGGCTAAAAAGAAGGAATTTGTCTTTGAGAGGGAAGAAAACATGGTGGGAAATGGAGAAAAATTGATCTCCTTTTCACACAATGTTTTCCAAACTATCTTCCTCTGGGTCATGAAAACACAAGCTGTGTGGTAACAGGCAGACTGGATTGTTTGGTAAAGGATTAAAGAAATTGGTAAAGACATGAATTTCAAAGTTCTGTCTGGCTTTCTTTTCTCTCACTCAATTCAATTTTCTAACATCTGTGCTTTGTACAATAAGACAGGTGATAAATGGCACATTTTTTGTACACAAGTAACTGTTGTCTTGTATCTTACAGTCTTTACATTCTGCATCATCTGGTGATTCAACAAACAAAAAAATAAATTCATCATTGTATGTATTTTGTTGGTTTACTTCTATTCTAAACAACAGCTCATTCATCTGTCAGCAGCAATTTATGTTCTCTAGGATTTATCTGAGAGGTACGCTTAGAGATTTAATCCTTTCCCAAACAACAAATTTTGGACTGGTCCAAATTCAAAGAGTTTGCAGACGACAATTTTAAATTTGATGAAAGTGACAGAAAGTTCTCCAAAAGGGTAGAACAGAAAGTTCTCCAAAAGGGTTTTGGATAGAGTAGAAAACACTGTAGGTAAAGGAGAAAATGCTGGTTACCAGCATTTTCTCCTTTTCCCACAGTGTTTTCAAAAGTTTCTCTCTCAGGGTTGTCAAAACTCGGGACTGTGTGATAAAGGGTTAACATTGCCCGAGATCACCCCAATCAACAATGTCTAGCAGGAATCAAACACTAACACAGATGAAAATCCAGGCCTTCATTCTGGCCTTTGACACCGAAAAAAACAATAATTGTCAAAAACATACTGTAGGTTAGCTAAAAAGCAAGGTAAGCAATACTGTCCTGTCATTTGCAGGCATATCAACAACAGACAAGATTTAACCCTTTACCTCACAAGCCCGACTTTTAACAACCCTGTGAAAGAATCCTTTTGAAAACATTGTGGGAAAAGGAGAAAATGCTGGTAACCAGCATTTTCTCCTTTTCCCACAATGTTTTCTACCATTCCCAAAACATTTTTTTACTTTTTATTAATGTTTATTTTGTCGCGTGCAAATGCTTTCAATTTGAACCAGTCTAAAATTATGTCGTTTGGTAAAGAGTTAAAACATTCAACATAATCCAATACAGGCACTTGCTCCTTTTTCCATTATATATTTGCAACTTTAACCCTTTACCCGACGACAAAATTTTAGCATTGCGCGAATCGAAAGCATTTGCAGACGACGATTTCAATGTGGCTTAAATGGTGCAATTTTTCTTTGATAGGGCAGAACACATTGTGGGAAAAGGAGAAAATGCTGGTTACCAGCATTTTCTCCTTTTCCCACAATGTTTTCAAAAGGCTTCTTTCCCAGGGTTGTTAAAAGGCAACATTGTGCGGTAAAGGGTTAAACTGCTCAAGGAACAGATAACAGCATTTTCTCCTTTTCCAACAACATTTTCAGAGGCTTTCTCTCTCAGGGTCGCTAAAGCCTGTAAAATCATGATGTCCTCTTTTTCACTAAGTTGAAAAAGTGCATTGTGCGGACACTAACTACCTATAAAATTGTGATGTCTTCTTTTTCACTAAGTTGAAAAAGTGCATTGTGCGGCCAATGACTGTAACCCCCTACGGCAACACAAGTAATAACTTCTAGCAATATGAATATGTAGCCATAAATAGAACAAAAACTGACACAAGACCTATTTTCCATCTGGTAATACTAATCTACATGTAGTTTTCTCTTTAATTCTCAGTTTGAAATTATAAATTCATCTGACTGATTGATTGATTAATTGAGTGGTTTTATACATTGCCTTCAACATTATCTCAGTTGTATCACGGTGACAGCTCACATATTATTCATGTATTTCCTGGGTTCCACCAGTATTTTCTAGGGCTCTGAAGTTCATCCGCATGAGCTAGAACTAGAAATTTTTTACGTCTTTCTTTTGAATACGATGAAACAGTGTACTTTCAGGCCATCAACCACTTACCACATGACAAAATTTTGGATCTGTCCAAATTGAGAGCATTTGCAAACCACAATTTCAATGTGGCCCAGAATATGATTTTGCTAAGTAGAAATCATTGAGTATGTGGAATGGAAAAAATGCTGGTTACCAGCATTTTTTCCTTTTCCCACAATGTTTTCAAAAAGACCTCTTTCTCAGGGTTGTTAAAAGTTACCAAACGACAGAATTTTAGTAAAATCATTCGCAGAGGACAAATAAAATAGAACTCGAAATACAATTTTTTTTTGGAAAGGGTGAAAAACATTGTGGGGAAAGGAGAAAAAGCTAGTTACTAGCATTTTTTCCTGTTCCAACAATGTTTTCAAAAGCCTCCTTCATCAGGGTCGTTAAAAGTCGGGATGGTGTGGTAAACGCTTAAAAATGTCCTCTCTTTACCTGTGAACCTCCTACAGTGAAATAGATAATGAAGGCTAGCAATATAAACAAGCATTCTGACAGTATTGCATAGCAATACACAGTCCCCTACCAGCCGTATGTATCGCTGGCATGACAGTGAAATTTTTAGAGTCCAAGGCCCGTAAATGCGTCAAAAAGCTGTGGAGCGGGACGAAACTCAACTTGATCTGTAAGTAATGGTGGTTGACTTACACAGCAAAAGTCAGGTGAATATCTACCAGCATTTAGAAAAAAAAGTCTGGAAAACTGATTTATCAGTGAAATTTTGTAAGTCCAAGGCCCGTAAATCCGTGAAAAACCAGTTGACCGGAACGAAAGTTGAACTTGATCTGTAAGTCATGGTGGTTGAGTTACACAGCAAATCTGAGATCAATTCCTACCAGCGTTTAGGAAAAAAGTCCGGAAAACTGATTTATCAGTGAAATTTTGTAAGTCCAAGGCCCGTAAATCCGTGAAAAACCACTGGACCGGAACGAAAGTTGAACCTGATCTGTAAGTCATGGTGGTTGAATTACACAGCAAATCTTAGATCGATACCTACCAGCGTTTAGGAAAAAAAGTCCGGAAAACTGATTTATCAGTGAAATTTTGTAAGTCCAAGGCCCGTAAATCCATGAAAAACCAGTGGACCGAAACGAAAGTCGAACTTGGTCTGTAAGTCATGGTGGTTGAGTTACACAGCAAATCTGAGATAATACCAACCAGCATTAAGGAAAAAAGTCCAGAAAACTGATTTATCAGTGAAATTTTGTAAGTCCAAGGCCCATAAATCCGTGAAAAACCAGTGGACAGGAATGAAAGTCGAACTTGATCATTAAGTCATGGTGGGTGACTTACACACCAAAACTCAGCTCAATATGTACCAGCGTTTAGAAAAAAAGTCCGGAAAACTGAATTGCTGGACTGACAGACAGACGGATGGACAGACAGACGGACAGACGGACGGACGGAGTGCAAACCTGAAGTCCCCTTCGGCTTCGCCGGTAGGGGACTAATAAGTAACAAATATAGACCAAAGCTGTAACAGAATCTATTTCCAATCTAGTTCTAAAGATCTAAAAAGTCAATCTCCTTGCTTAGCCCTTGCTCTAATTTTGAACCTTTGACTTAAATCACAGTTTTTTTTTCTCTAGTCGTGATCATCTCCACATGATATGGCCACTCAAACTGAGAACTGTTTGGATGTTGCTCAGCAACAAAAAGGTGGTTTGTTTTAGTGCTTTCTGTTTTTGATTGTCTGGTTAACCCTTTCCCAAACAAGCCCTGGTTTTCACGTGTCTGCAGTACAAGTCTTTTGAAAACACTGTGGGAAAAGGAGAAATTGCTTGTAACGAGCAATTTCTCCTTTTCCCACAGTGTTTTCTACCCTTTTTGAGACCTTTCTGCCATTTTCATCAAATTTAAAATTGTCGTCTGCAAACTCGTTCAATTTGGACCAGTCCAAAATTTGTCGTTTGGGAAAGGGTTAAGTCTTTGTCCCATGGTAAAAAATTAAGACTCGTCCATACTGAAAGAATACAGATGACAATTCAAATTGTAGTGTTTGTTCTTGAATAGGTAGAAAACACTGTTTTTTAACCCTTTACCAAAGGACAAAATTTTAGACTTGTCCAAATTGAAAGCATTTGCCAACGGCCATGTAAATGTGACTCAAAGACTGAAAGTGCTCTAGGAAAGGGTAGAAAACATTATGGGAAAAGGAGAAAATGCTGGTGACCAGCATTTCCTGCTTTTCCCACATTGTTTTCAAAAGCTTTCTTTCTAATGGTTGTTAAAAGTCAGGATTGTGTGGTAAAAGTTTAATCTTCCAGAGATAAATCCCATCATTTGATCAACATCTGATTTGTTGTCTCCCTTGAATTCAGATGAGTGAAGAATTTTGTCATTTGGCAAAGAGTTAACTCTTAACCAAAAGACAATATTTAGGGCTGGTCCAAATTGACAGCATTTGCAGACGACAAAATCAAATGTGGCTAAAATGCTTACAGTTGTTTCTGAAAGGTTAGAAAACACTGTGTGAAAAGGAGAAAATGCTGGTTACCAGCATTTTCTCCTTTTCCCACTATGTTTTCAAAAGGCTTCGTTCTCAAGGTCATTAACAGTCGGGACAGGTATCTATATATACCTACCATCTTCAAGCTCGTCAATTCTTGGTTTCTGTTTCTTCTTCTGTTCGATTTTATCTGTTTCTGTATTGATTGCATCAAAGACTGTCTCTGCCACTTCCTGTTGCCATCGCTCCGATATCATTAATGTAAAGTTACTATAGTTGTCCTGATCTGCCTCTGTAAGCTGTGTACAGTGATAAATATATAGTGTTAACTTTTACCATACTGACAAAAGATGTTGGCGTAAAAATGTTTCTTTTTTTTTTAAATCGAAGACTAATTTTAGTTTCAGCGACCCCATTGTTCTGGGTATTCATTAGAACTGTCTTATCCCTTTTCCAAACAATCTCAACTTTTCACAAGCCTGAGAAAGAAGCCTTTTGAAAACATTGTGGGAAAAGGAGAAAATGCTGGTTACCAGCATTTTCTCCTTTTCCCACAATGTTTTCTGCCCTTCCAAAAACAAATTTTGATGTTTCAGTCACATTGATATTGTAGACTGCAAATGCTTTGGATTTGGACAAGTCTAAAATTTTGTCGTTTGGTACAGGGTTATATTCTGATGAATTCCTACGACACAGGCTTTAGTGAGAAAATAAATATAGTACCGTAGTTTTAGGATCCGCCCATATTGTCTGTGTTACTGTAGACAGGGACCAACTTACCAGCAACCATTTTTAAATTTTCCTACACCATTAGGCTAGTTAGTAATATGAATCATATTTTCAGTCAGACAATACCATCTTGTAGCAATTTCTTTAACACATAAAACAGAAAGTGTAGATCATTGATCAGACTCTGTTCTTGATCTTCAGTGCCTGCAAAAGTATCAACTCCCAAGTTTGGGAGCTTATTGACTGATTGAATGGTGTATTAGTAATTACTTGATTGATTCCGAGGTTGAAGAATTTAATTTGTCAATGTATTTAGACACCCTAAATGTTCGGATCAGTCAAATTATTTTCAAAAATAATTCATTTTTAGTCCTTACTCCGGACAGTCCAAAAAATTAGTTTTCCTAAATATTCGGACAAACTGTAACATTAATTTTCCAAAATATTGGATGCTTAATTTTTCAGGAAATTTTTTCCATGATGATCGGCCGCATAGACCTGTGTATTAATGTTATCTGGTAAACAGTAAAGGATGATTGATTGAATGGTGTTTATCACCGCTTTCAACATTATTTCAGACATATCACAGCAAAAGCTCATATATCCATGTATTTCCTGAGTTCCAGCAGTCTTGCCCAAAGACACTCCCATGAAAAACCCAGTGGATTCAGTGAGGCTTGAACCCGTTTGTGCCCAAAGACACTCCCATGGAAAACCAAGTGGATTCAGTGAGGCTTGAACCTGCAGTCTCTAAGCCACGAGGCCTACACTTCACCACCTAGCCACACAGGACCCCAGTAAAAGATGAAAGACAGCAGTAAGCAACACATGTCAAAAATGGGGGAAGGGGAGTGGGGGGTAGGGGGGTGGGGGGCTGTACCATCCAGCATGATCACCTTTATGCCCTTGGTGTCTTCTTCATCAAAAGACCCGATATCGAAAGCATCAGCTGCATTCACCTCACCCCGGGGTGGAATCAATGGGGGAGGGTATTTCTGTAGATACACCTGATTCCAGTCTATGGATTTAAAAAATGGGTGCTCCTTCAATTCTTGGGCTCTAAAATAAAACAAAAGAATAAAGTTCTAGCCCTTAACTCTTTACCACACAATCCCGACTTTTAACGACCCTGAGAAAGATGTCTTTTGAAAACATTGTGGGAAAGGGAGAAAATGCTGGTAACCAGCATTTTCTCCTTTTCCCACAATGTTTTCTACCCTTCCCCCCAAAAAAATTCCAATTCTGCACATGCTTTCAATTTGGACAATTCTACAATTTTGTCATTTGGTAAAGAGTTAAGCACCAACTATGTATTTATTACACCATAAAAATGATGACTTGTCCAAATTGAAAGCACTTGCAGACCACAATTGGACTATGGCTCAAATGATGGAATTTGTCTTTGATATGGTAGAAAACATTGTAGGAAAAGGAGAAAATGGTGATTACCAGTATTTTCTCCTTTTCCCACAATTTTTACAAAAGGCTTCCTCAGGGTCTTTAAAACTCGGAATTATGTGATAAAGGGTTAAGCCTTTCCCAAACGATAAATTTTGGACTGGTCCAAATTGAAAGAGTTTGCAGACGACAATTTCAAATTTGATGAAAATGGCAGAAAGTTATCAAAAAGGGTAGAAAACGCTGTGGGAAAAGGAGAAATTGCTCGTTACGAGCAATTTCTCCTTTTCCCGCAGTGTTTTCAAAAGACTTGTACTGCAGACACGTGAAAACCAGGGCTTGTTTGGGAAAGGGTTAAGTGAAATGAAAGTTCTCAAGCAATTCAAATTTTTTCATAAAATGGGCAACAACTTGTTCTTTTTCTACAATGATCTTTACGTACAATGTCTACAAAAGGATAGAAGGTGCTTGGTAGTATTAACAACGCTTCAGTTTCAAACAAGAGCACTGCATGCCGGTGCCAACACTCGGCTACAAGTGCCTGATTTTCCTTGAAAATTTTAAGTCAAAAAAAGGGCATAAATATGTAAGAAACTTTTTGATGGTAACCTGCCCTTGTTGTATAGGTTGCCCTTTTGATAGTTAATGAATTGTACTCGTTTGAAGAAAATATCATCAGTAATGAGAGAGATATTACAAAGTGTCAACCATGCCAAGACTACAAAAATACCTCGTTGTTTCCTTTGGAACAGCCGAGCTAAAACTTGTGAAGGTCATATTTAACACTTAACCCTTTACCACACAATCCTGAATTTTAACGACCCTACAGAAAGAAGCCTTTTGAAAACATTGTGGGAAAAGGAGAAAATGCTGGTAACCAGCATTTTCTCCTTTTCCCACAATGTTTTCTACCCTTCCCAACACAAATTTCAATTCTTCAATCACATTTATTTTGTCCTCTGCAAATGCTTTCAATTTAAACCAGTCTAAAATTTTGTCATTTGGTAAAGGGTTAACACTTAACCCTTTACCACACAATCCCCACTTTTAATGACCCTACAGAAAGAAGCCTTTTGAAAGCATTGTGGGAAAAGGAGAAAATGCTGGTAACCAGCATTTTCATTTTCTCCTTTTCCCAGAATGTTTTTTACCCTTCCGTAAACAAATTTCTATTTTTAAGTCACATCTATTATGTCAACTGCAAAAGCTTTAAATTTGGACTAGTCTAAAATTTTGTTGTTTGGTAAAGACTTAACCCTTTCCCAAACAAGCCCTGGTTTTCACGTGTCTGCAGTACAAGTCTTTTGAAAACACTGTGGGAAAAGGAGAAATTGCTCATAACAAGCAATTTCTCCTTTTCCCACAGTGTTTTCTACCCTTTTCGAGACCTTTCTGCCATTTTCATCAAATTTAAAATTGCCGTCTGCAAAGTCTTTCAATTTGGACTAGTCCAAAATTTGTCGTTTGGGAAAGGGTTAACAGACAATCTTGTTCTAAAGACCTTTCGAAGCCACTTGAAGCTTTCCCACATAAAAATAAGTAAAACTATGCCCAGCCTTGAGGCAGGAATGGAACATGTCACAATGACTGATCAATCCTCGGTGAGAAGAATTCACACCAGCTACAAATCTGGGCTGCCTTTTACTAAACTGTGTATGCATGAACATTGTGTGCAGTTTAGATAAGCAAGCATCAAGTCTGAAAACAAGTTTCACTTAACTGTGTAACATTACAATTTGCGTGAATATTTGCACAATTTTATGCCAGCTCATACTTTTGGGTAAAGCAGGGAATTGTACGTGTATGTATAGTAACAATCCAAAATAATTTGCATAAATCTACACAGTTTATCAAAACGCAGCCCTGAACTGCAGTCCTTGAGTTTCAAACCCAGTACTATGCCAACTGAGCTTGGCCAGCAGCCATAAGACATTCATTCCAGCACATTAATCACTGACTCATTACCACGACGACTTTATTTCACCCTGAAGCAGACAATTTTTGAAAACATTGTAACAGGAGAAAATGTAACAAGCAGTTTCTTTCTTGCCTTTATGTATTCATACATATTTATGTTTGAAAATGGGCTGGCTGTACTTAAGTAACAACACTTCAAAATGGCAAAATTTTAGATGTCCGAACTGAGAGCTAAAGATTACTTCTGTCATTGACTGGGTACAAAACAGGGGTAAGGAGAAAATGTTGATTATGGGCATTTTCTCCTTTTCCCATTATGTATTCAAAAGCCTTCTTCTTCAGGGTCATTAAAACTTGGGATTGTGTGGTAACAGGTTAAACCATGATTCATGCAGGTTTGTCCATATTTTACAAAGATGTAACAAGTTTCAGGATGTTACCCTTTTCCACACAATCCCAAGTTTTCACTACCCTGGCAAAGAGGCCTTTTGAAAATATTGTGGGAAAAGGAGAAAATGCTGCTAATCAGCATTTTCTCCTTTTCCCACAACATTTTCAAACCTATCAGAGACTAATTCCATCATTTTAGCCACATTTAACTCTTTACCACACGAAAAAATTTTAGACGGGTCCAAATTGAAAGCATTTACAGACAACAATTGAGATATTTCTCAAATTATGAAAGTTGTCTTTAAAAGTGGAAAAACATTCTTTCTTAGGGTCGTCAAAAGTTAGGATTTGTGGTAAAGGGTTAAATCCTTGTTTGCAAATGTTTCGAATTCGGACAAGTGTACATTTTTGTTGTGTGCTGACAACATACAGTCTGAAGTTTTAATGCGTGATTTTCTCCCTTTCCCACTAAACTTTCAAAAGCATTTGTCCTCAGGGTGATTAAAACATGGGATTGAGTGGTCAAGGGTTAATCTTTTACCACACAAACCCAACTTTTAATGATCCTAAGAAAGAAAGCTTTTTAAACATTGTGGGAAAGGAGAAAATGCTGGTAATTATCATTATCCTCTATTTCCCACAATGTATTCTACAGTAACAAATTTCAATTTTTGAGTCACAGTTATTTTGTCCTCTGCAAATGACTTCAATTCGGAGCCGAGCCCCATAGCTCAGTCAGTAGCGTACAGGACTTGAGAACAGGAGGTCACTGGTTCGATCCCCAGCTCGGCCAACTTCTTTCCGAGGATTGATGATAGTCATTGCGACAGGATTCATTCCTCTCCCACCGCTGACCATTGTTTCAACAATGGCTATGTGGGAAAGCAGCCAGTGGCTTGGAAAGAATATTGTGCGGAGTACTGGTAATAGAAATTCCAGGAAAGCATGGATAGGTGCACTTGCCGCCGCGATATAACTGAAATAATGTTGAAAACAGCGTTAAACACCATACATTCAACCATTCATTCAATTCGGAAAACTCCAAAATTTTGTCGTTTGGTAAAGATTTAATTAGAACATTTCGCAAAATGCTAGACAATATCGATTTAACTCTTTACCAAACAACGAAATTTTCGACTGGTCCAAATTGATAGAATTTGCAGCCAAAAAAAAAAAATGTGACAAAATGGCAAGATTTGTCCCTAATGGGGTAGAAAACATTGTGAAAGAAGGAGAAAATGCTGGTAACCAGCATTTTCTCCTTTTCCCACAATGCTTTCAAAAGGCCCCAGGGTCGTTAAAAGTTGGGATTGTGTGGTAAAGGGTTAAGGCTCTGAGGGGAGACACCTAAGGCTGAACCAAGAATTGAACCCCTGACATCTGTCAAACAGATACATACCCTCTACTCTGACACCCGATCCTTTCGTCCACGTCTCGTTTTAACAAACCTTCTAAAAGTGACCACATTTCTGGTGACATGTCTTCTGGCATATCCACATTCTGAAAAATGGTAAAATAGCGACATACATGATGTTTCCTATTTTGATACCCGAGTCTGTATTCACCAACTATTCTTAAGAATATTCTTAGTCTTATTCTCCAAGATTTTCTACATTTGAAAGTAACACAACTCCTGATTGGCTAAACCAACTGGTTTAGCCAATCAGGAGTTGTGTTACTTTCAAATGTAGGAAATTCTGGAGAACAAGACAAAGAACATTCTTAAGAATGGTTAGTGAATACGGACTCTGGCCTTCATAACCCTCCACATGACAAAATTTTACACTTGTCCCTATCAAAAGCATTTGCAGACGACAAACTAGATATGGCTCATATGATGATTTTTGTCTGCAAAAGGACAGAAAACATTGTGGAAATAGGAGAAAATGCTGGTAACCATCATTTTCTCCTTTTCCCACGTTGCTTTCGAAAGGCCTCCTTCTCAGGGTCTTTAAAACTCGGGAAAGTGTGGTTAACCCTTTCCCAAACAAGCCCTGGTTTTCACGTGTCTGCAGTACAAGTCGTTTGAAAACACTGTGGGAAAAAGAGAAATTGCTCGTAACGAGCAATTTGCCCTTTTCCCACAGTGTTTTCTACCCTTTTTGATAACTTTCTGCCATTTTCATTAAATTTGAAATTGTCGTCTGCAAACTCTTTCAATTTGGACCAGTCCAAAATTTGTCGTTTGGGAAAGGGTTAAAGGATAAAACACCCGGAAATAGTGACTACTTGCAGGATCACTCACTGATATCATTTCCTTCAAATATCTAATTATCTTACGTGGCTGCATGTAATTTACTGACATGCCAAATTATTTGCGAAAACAGGTTAAAAGTCTAGAATATATAGAAGAATAATTAATCCAACACTTTATCCAAATGAAATTTGATACGCTTGTAATTGTGCTGAACCATTTACCACACAATCCCGAATTTTAATGACCCTGGCCAAGAAAGCATTTGAAAACATTATAAGGAAAGGAGAAAATGCTAGTAACCAGCATTTTCTCCTTTTCCCACAATGTTTTCTACCCTATCAAAGACAGAAATCATCATGTAAGCCACGTTTATTTTGTCGCCTGCAAATGCTTTTAATTTGGTCGTGCTCAAAATTTTGTTGTTTGGTAAGGAGTTAAAGGATTCATGGTTTTAACTCTTTACCAAATGACAAAAATGTAGACTTTTCCAAATTGAAAGCATTTGCAGACGACAACTTGTATGTGACTCAAATCGTGGAACTTGTCTTTGGTAGTGAAGAAAACATTGTGGGCAAAAGAGAAAATGCTGGTTACCAGCATTTTCTCTTTTTCCCACAATGTTTTCAAAAGGAGCCTTCCTCAGGGTCGTTAAAACCTGGGATTGTGTGGTAAAGGGTTAAGTCACGATTTTAGTTGCTTATTCAGAATGTGTATATAAATATAAGACTGCAGAGAATATACATTCTATCTTGGATCTACCCTGTCTAAAGATCAATACTGTCTGTCAGAAAATGCTAGTAACCGGTATTTTCTCCTTTTTCACAATGTTTTCTATGCTTTCAAAGAGAAATCCTACCATTTGAACCCACATGTAACTTGTCCTCTTCCATTGCTTTCAAGCCTTTACCACACAATCCTGATTTTTAACGACCTGAAGAAGAAGCTTTTTGAACCAGCATTTTCTCCTTTTCCCACAACGTTTTCTACCCTTCCCAAATCAAATTTCAATTTTTGAGCCACAATTAATTTGTCATCTGCAAATGCTTTCAATTTGGACCAGTCTAAAATTTTGTCGTTTGGTAAAGAGTTAAGTTGGAAAAGTCTAAAATCTAGCGTGGAAAAGAGTTAATCCTTTACCACACAATTCCAAGTTTTAACAACCCTGAGGAAGAAGCCTTTTGAAAGCATTGTGGGAAATGGAGAAAATGCTGGTAACGAGCGTTTTCTCCTTTTCGCACAATGCTTTCTACCCTATCATAGCCAAATTCCATCATCTGAGCCACATTTAACCCTTTCCCAAACGACAAATTTTGGACTGGTCCAAATTGAAAGAGTTTACAAACAACAATTTTAAATTTGATGAAAATGACAGAAAGGTCTCAAAAAGGGTAGAAAACACTGTGGGAAAAGGAGAAATTGCTCGTTACAAGCAATTTCTCCTTTTCCCACAGTGTTTTCAAAAGACTTGTACTGCGGACATGTGAAAACCAGGGCTTGTTTGGGAAAGGGTTAAATTGTCTGCAAATGCTTTCAATTTGGACAAGTCTGCAATTTTATTGTATGGTAAAGAGTTTTAGAGAACCAAGGATAACTTCTGTTAATATTGTCCACAGTATGAATCAAGATCAGACTGCACAGCATATACAGTCCAATCTTGAATCTACTCTGTGCATGGTAATGAGATATTCTCAGCAAACTGACCTTGAAGTTTGGATTCAGAATAAAAAAAAAGTATTTAATAATTGTAGGTGAATATGGCATAGGGTTTTATCTTATTCATACAGTTAGTTATAAATTATACTAATATATGAAATACCATGCTAACTTGTCTATAGATTTTACTAAGTTACTCTTTAAGTCTTTACCAAATGATAAAATTTCAGACTTGTCCAAATTGAAACCATTTGCAGACGACAATTCAAATGTGGCTCAACTGATGGAATTTCTCTCTGATGGGGTATAAAACATTGTGGGAAAAGGAGAAAATGCTGGTTACCAGCATTTTCTCCTTTTCCCATAATGTTTTCAAAAGGCCTCTTCCTCAGGGTCGTTAAAACTCAGGATTGTGTGGTAAAGGGTTCAATCAAACAAACCCAAGTTCTGAATGACTCAGAGAAGAAAGACTTCGGAAAAAAGTGTAAGAAAAAGAAAAAAGCGGAAAACCAGTATTTTCTCTTTTTTAACCACACTGTTTTCTGCCCTGGCAAAGACAAATCGTTTGAGACACACCTTATTTGCCACCTGCAATTGCTTACAATGTGGATGATTTAAAAATTTTGTTGTCTGGTGAAGGATTAATCCATTATCTCCTGCAGAAAACATTTTTACATCTTGCAATTTGGAAAACAGTGCGGTAAAAAGATAAACTGCTTGAAAGGAGCATTTTTTTTTTTGCCACAATGATTTTTACATGTATAGAAACTCTGTTCCAAATGACAAAAATGTAGACTTGTCCAAATTGAGAGTGTTTGCAGACAACAATTTAATTGTAACTCAAACCATTGAATTTGTTGTTGATAGGGTAGGAAACATTGTTGGAAAAGGAGAAAAGGCTGGTTACCAGCATTTTCTCCTTTTCCAACAATGTTTTCTACTCTTCCCAAAACAAATTTCAATTTTTGAGTTGCATATATTTTGTCTCTGCAAATGCTTTCAATTTGGACTAGACTGAAAATATTGTTGTTTGGTAAAGAGTTAAGCCAGATAATAATGGCAAAACCATTGGTAAAGAAGAAAGAAAGAAGTAAGCAAAATACATTTTTTAACATATATTATCTGAATGGGGTATGTAGCCTCTTTAGGTATGTTCATATTACAGGCTACAGTTTTACAAACACTTGTGGGATGTCACAATCAACGGGAGCTGTTTAGATTTTCGTAATCTTGTATTATTTAAAGAGTCTATCACTGAATTTAGCCAGGTGATAATGGCAAGTATTTATTAGAGAAAGAAAGAAAGAAGTAAGAAAAATATATGTTTCAATGGTATTTCCTTTATGGGCTATGTAGCCTCTTAACCCTTTACTGCACAATGACGCCTTTTGATGCCCCTGGGAAAGAAGCCTTTTGAAAACATTGTGGGAAAAGGAGAAAATGCTGGTGACCAGCATTTTCTCCTTTTCCCACAATGTTTTCTACCCTATCAAAGAAAAGTTGCACCATTTGAGCCACATTGAAATTGTCATCTGCAAATGCTTTCAATTTGGTCAAGGCTATAATTTGGTCGTCTGGTGAAGGGTTAAGGTATTTTCAGATCATGGGCTACAGTTTCACAAAGTTTTTGGGAATGTCATGACACAATGTGTGAATGATAAGGAATCTATTTCAAATCAGTATGATGATGACATATTGGACGTAATAAAAAAGACTCATCAGTTATTACTAAATGACCGCCCCAATTATTTTAAACACCCATGAATTGCATCTTTCTACTAAATTTCATTGTACAGTTTATATGATTGCAATGAAAAATATATTGAGTTATATTTACCATTTTTTTTGTGGGTAATTTTGAATTATAACATGAAAATTAAATAGCTCCCTTCTAAGGTAATGAGTATTTTAATTACTTTATAATTACTGCCATTTCAATTCAGATTATATGAGAACAAACAGATATATAGCTCACAGCATTTAACCTGACCCAGGTCAATATCATTTACACAAATTATAATTCTATTTTTACCATCGGCATAGCACGGGACTGTCTTTGGCATAATATTTGTCCCAAATGGTCATGGAAATATTACGGTATGCGCAAATTAAATGGCTTACCTGTGTATACACAGAGAACTAGCTGAAGTCTTCCGTAACTGCAGCGAATGCAAACTAAACTTCCCAAATAAAAGTCGGAGTTCTATGTATATGCCTACTTATATATTCAGCATAAAGGTTAGGATCAGGTTAAATGAAGTAAGCTATACTTTATATTTTCATATTACATCAAAATAAAACGGCTTAACTCTTCACCACACAATCCCAAGATTCAACATCTGATGAAGAGGGCTATTTAACCCTTTCCCAAACAAGCCCTGGTTTTCACGTGTCTGCAGTACAAGTCTTTTGAAAACACTGTGGGAAAAGGAGAAATTGCTCATAACGAGCAATTTCTCCTTTTCCCACAGTGTTTTCTACCCTTTTTGAGACCTTTCTGCCATTTTCATCAAATTTAAAATTGTCGTCTGCAAACTCTTTCAATTTGGACCAGTCCAAAATTTGTCGTTTGGGAAAGGGTTAAAACATTGTGGGAAAAGGAAAAAATGCTGGCAACCAGCATTTTCTCCCTTTCCCACAAAGTTTTTACCCTATCAAAGACAGACGTCATCTGAGCTACATTTAATTTGTCATCTACATATGCCTTCAATTTGGTCAAATACAAAATTTTGGGGTAAAATTTTGTTGGTAAAGAATTAACTCTTCACCAACAACAAACTTTTAGAGTAACCCATACTGAGTGCATTTGCCAGCAACAAATTAGATTTAGCTCAAGTGATGGAAATTGTCTGTTAACAGGTAAGAAACATTGTAAGAGAAAAGGAAAAATGCTGCTAACCACCTTTTTTGCCTTTTCCTATCATGTATCCCACCCTTTCCAAGACAAATCCCATCATTTTGAATATGTCATCCGAAAGAGCTTTCAGTAAGTCTACATGGTAAAGACTTAATGCCTTACTTTGTTTTTAAAGTTTAACTGTATTATGGCATGATAATATTCAGTATATCTCATTATACCTCAGTGAAGCCTGTTCCATATTACAGTTACCATTTGATATTAGTCGTTACCAAACAATCATGTTTTTAATGACCCTTATAAAGAAAGCTTTCAAAAACGTAGGAAAAGAGGAAAATCCTGATGTCCAGTATTTTGTTCTTCACCCACAATGTTTTCTAATATAATTAAGAAAATTTCCACCTGAGTACTGTCATCTACAGTTGATAAAGCTGAAGAGGTCCTGGTTTTAATGATGTAAGACACATGAAAGTAAGTGACTTACTTTTTGACCCAATGTGACCCAATTCCAAACTTGTCCAACATTTCATTAAAACTAACATTCTGACCAAGTTTCATGAGTATCAGACTGAAAATGTGGCCTCTACAGTGCACACAAGGTTTTTCTAAGATTTGGTCCAGTGACCTACTTTGTGATCTAATGTGACCCACTTTGAAACTTGTCCAAGATATCATCAAGACAAACTTTCTGACCAAGTTTCATCTGTTTCAGGCTGAAAATGTGGCCTCTAGAGTGTACACCAGGTTTTTCTAAGATTTGGCCTAATGACCTACTCTTTGACCTGACATGACCCAATTTGAATCCTACTGAAGATATCAAGACAAACATTCTGACTAAGTTTCATGAGTAGCAGACTGAAAATGTGGCCTCTAGACTGCACACAAGGTAAATGTTAACGACCGCACAACGGACACAGATGGCGGACACAGCATGATCACAATAACTCACCTTTAGGACTTCGTGCTTAAATGAGCTAAAAAATGTTAAAGTTCTGAACGATATTAAAAACTTTGTTCTGTATTGTATACAATAACATACTGAACAATTTGATAAAATATCTGTTCTACTCATGTTTACATTATCAAAGTTAAATGGTATTGTGCCAAGAACAGGCTTCAATAAATCATTCATTTCTAAACAATAAAATTATACCAGATCCATCTGATTGAAATCATAAATAATAAAAATAAAATATAAAATTCTTTACAATAAAACACAACCATTTAAAAAATACAATTCTTAAGTATTACAGGATAAGCATATAAACCATGTTATTTTCAGTTTCAAAATGTTTGTATCAATTAAAATCCTACACAAGTACAAGGTAACCTGAAAGCATGCTTGTATTGAAAGAAATTCAATAGCTACAAACAGGTAAGTCTGAAACAATTTTAACTTAAATAAACAAATATATTCAATCAGCATTTTATCCTTTTCCCAAATGTATTTTTTCAAATGCCTTTCATCCAGGTTGTTAAAATTTGGATCTTTTCCTACAGGGTTTTTTCTACACTTTCACAGACGATTACCATCATTTTAGCTAAGGGTTTATATGTCGTCTGGAAATGCTTTCAATTTGGACCAGTCTAACATGTTGTCATTTGGCAAAGAGTAAAGAGCAATTAACACTGAATCGGAGAAGAGAAACTCTGCCTAACACAGTTACATGTACAAGCTCTTGATAGAAATGTCAATTACAGAAAAAAGTAATCTTTCTACAACTATTCCCTCAGGGAATCATGTCTCAATCAATATAGTACCTCATAAGAAAATTTGAAACACCAAATTTGAATTGAATATCTCGAGACATGGAAGATGTAGTAGGGGGCATAATTCATGTCTATAATTTCCAAGTATGACAACAATGGTTTTAACACTTAACCCTTTCCCAAACAAGCCCTGGTTTTCACGTGTCTACAGTACAAGTCTTTTGAAAACACTGTGGGAAAAGGAGAAATTGCTCGTAACGAGCAATTTCTCCTTTTCCCACAGTGTTTTCTACCCTTTTTGTCGTTTGGGAAAGGGTTAAGCTGCTGAATAAATGAATCGCAAATTTCTACTCAATACTAAAAGCTCAAACATTGCGGTTTCAAAGTTGATTTCACCTGAAAGAAAATACCGTATCAGACAGTGTAGATAAAAGATCAGACTGCACATTCTGTGCAGTCTGATCTTGATCTACACTGTCTGCAAAAGGTCGGTGGGTCGCGATTAGCAGCTTAAGGGTTAACTCTTCACCACACGAAAAAAATTTGATCTTTTCCAAATTGAATACATTCGCAGACGACAATATAATGTGACTCAAAAAATAAAAATTGGTTTCCAGCATTTTCTCCTTTTCCCACAATGCTTTCAAAAGTTGTCTTGTTTAGAGTCATTAAAACTCTGGATTGTGTGGTCTAGGGTTAACTTAGAACCTGTGAATCTCCAGCAAGCAATACCATGCTAAAACCACTCTCAAGATGCCTTTTTGGGGACATTGTAGAAACAGAAAAAATACTGGTAGTGCTGGTATCCAGCATTGTTTTCCTTTTTGCACTATCCAATCCTTTGAGCAACAGTGAATTGGTTATCTGCAAGCGCTATCAATTGGGACAAGTCGCAAATATTATAAAATGATAAAGAGTTGAAAACAGTACCATTCAAAGTGCTTTTTCCAGTGCCCATTATCAACATGTAGAACAAAACAAGAGAGCCATAATGGCCCCATATCTTTCTACTGCCTGAAAAATGGCATGTGCCATAAACATAATTGGCATTGACAGTCATCAAACTGTTAGAAATCTGTACCCTTTGGGACCAACTTTTGTCCCCAATGGAACAATCTTTGTAGAGGTCCCCAGTATCATGCCACATACCAAACACTGTATTTACCTAATTCTCGGCCAAATGGGTTTGGAACAAGATGATTTTCAATGTTTTCTCTATAAATGCCTGTAATGAAAGTTGTGATCCCAAGGGTGGACCTGTTTTGACCCAAGGCTACTAAGCTGAATACTGGTAAAGGTCCACTAGATGAAGCTACATACCAAATAAATAATACAGGTGTGAGCTAAATGGTTATAAGCATTAAGATATTTAAAGTTTCCACAACAAAAAGCTGCTGTAAAACATATGACCCCAAGGGCTGGACCAAGTTCCACCCTGGGGCTAAATTGCTAATTTAATATTCATTATATGATTTTGTTAAAATACGTGATGCCTTGGCTGGGGCCAATTTTGACCCAAGGGCTATAATTCAAATAACTTGGTACAGGCATACTAGATGATAACACATAGAGACTATTGCATCTCGCTCATGGTCATGAACAAGAATATTTCACTCTATAAGCCCATGTAAAACTTGTAATCTCTGAGGCCGAATCAATTTTGACCAAAGGGATATAACTTCCACTCAAACGAAGCTAAATGCAAAATCTGGTGGCCCTAGGCCTTGTTTTTAGGAACAAAAAGACTTTATAGTTTTCACTAAACAAGCCCATGTAAAACTGTTGGCCCCTGAGCAGAATCAATTTTGACCCAATGGCTATAATTTCCACTAGCTGAAGGTATATGCAAAATTTGGTAGCCCTAGGCTTTGTTTTTAGGAACATACAAACTCTATACAAGCCCAAGTAAAACTTGTGACCCCTGTGACGGGTAATTTTGACCCAAGTACTAAACTTTGGTAAAACTTTGTAGTGATCCACTACATGAAAATACATACCAAATTAGGCAGTCATAGAATTTATGGTCAGGAAAAACAGGGTTCTTTCATTTTCACTATATAAGCATCTGTCAAACTTGTGACCCCTACGGTGGGGCCAATTTTGACCCAAGGGCTATATTTTGAACCCATTTGGTAGAGGCCCACTAAATAGCTCCATGTTAAATTTGGAAGCCCTTAACTGTATGGTTATGAACAAGAAAATTTTAAATGTTTTCACCATATAAGCCCATGTTAAACTTGTGACCCCTCGGGCAGAGCCAACTTTGACCCAAATGCTATAATCTGGAAAATGTCGGTACAGGTCCACAGGTCCAAGAGATAAAGCTACATGCCAAAATCTGGTAACTCAAGGCCTCAAGGTTTTGGACTGGATGATATTGTTGCCATGGCAACCAGCATTTTCACTGGAATTAAAGTCTTTGAAGGAATTCTGAAGGATCATTTCTGTGAAGTTTGGTAGATTGATAGTTTCCGAGAAGAAAGTTTTTGTAAAATAAGTTAATGATCACCTGAACGAATGCTCGATAGACACAGGGCAATGACATATGCTCACTGGCCGTTGACCAGTGGAGCTAAGACTTACCTTTAGGCAAGCGTAAGTAGCAAGTTACATTTACCAATTTGTCTATTAATTCTATAGAGCACACCAAAGCTTGTATATTGCTCACCACAAAGCTTATTGGAAGGAACTTTTACATGATCATTTCTCCAAATGTTTTATCTATGATGATCTGTAATTAAACTAATTCCCCTTGTAAGCAGATTTAGGCTTTGATGACAGCATAGCAAAAGATAACGGTTCATATTAAAACCCCATGTTAAGCATCTGGAGAAAAGAAGCAAACTTACAGCATTAGAATTCAAAAAATGTCTCTAAAAATAGCAAAACAAAAATAAAAAAAAAAATAATCATCAAAAACAAACAAAGTCAAATAAACCATAACAAAAATTATGCATTACAAAATGTGATTCAATTAACTCTACCCAGCAAATAACCATTACTCCTTCTAACCATCCTGAGGAAGGTCAGCATTTATAAACATTAACCCTTTCCCAAACGACAAATTTTGGACTGGTCCAAACTGAAAGAGTTTGCAGACGACAATTTTAAATTTGATGAAAATGGCAGAAAGTTCTCAAAAAGGGTAGAAAACACGGTGGGAAAAGGAGAAATTGCTCATTATAAGCAATTTCTCCTTTTCCCCCAGTGTTTTCAAAAGACTTGTACTGCAGATATGTGAAAACCAGGGCTTGTTTGGGAAAGGGTTAAGGGAAAAGAAAACAAGAGCAAAGGTGCCAATGCTCGGCCCTGTTGATTGATTTTCTGCGAAAATTTCCAGTTAATAAGGGCTTAACTGTTCTAAAATACTTTGATGACAACCTGCCCTTGTTGTATGGGTTTCCTTCTTTTTTTTTTAACCCTTTCCCAAACAAGCCCTGGTTTTCACGTGTCTGCAGTACAAGTCTTCTGAAAACACTGTGGGAAAAGAAGAAATTGCTCGTAATGAGCAATTTCTCCTTTTCCCACAGTGTTTTCTACCTGTTTAGAGACCTTTCTGCCATTTTCATCAAATTTAAAATTGTTGTCTGCAAACTCTTTCAATTTGGACTAGTCCAAAATTTGTCATCTGGGAAAGGGTTAATAGTTAATGATTTGTCAAAGTTTGAAGTAACTACTGTCAGTAATAATAGAGATATTATGAAATGTCAAAGTTTTTGCACACCAACACAGATGAGGTGGACGTTATGACAATACCTCGATGTTCCCTTCGAAAACAAAAAAATAAGGTTACCAGCAATTTTCTTTTCTTTTCCCACAATTTTTCCCTTCATTTCAAAGACATTTCCTTCACTTGAGCCACATCTAATTTGTTGTTTAAACTGCTTTCAATGTAGAGATTCTAACATTTTCTTGTCTGATATTTAACCCTTTCCCAAACAACAGATTTTGGACTGGTCCAAACTGAAAGAGTTTGCAGACGACAATTCTAAATTTGATGAAAATGGCAGGAAGTTCTCAAAAAGGGTAGAAAACACTGTGGGAAAAGGAGAAATTGCTCGTTACGAGCAATTTCTCCTTTTCCCACAGTGTTTTCAAAGGACTTGTACTGCAGACATGTGAAAACCAGGGCTTGTTTGGGAAGGGGTTAAAGTAACGATAGCTGCCACAAGTTAACAAAGCAGGTTTTAAAAATGCATTTAAATTTAAATTTAAATCATACCATTTAAAAGTATGGAAATTATTGTGAACATGAAAATCTGTTATTGTACAATCGGTCCAAGTGTTAGCTGCTGGCAAAGTTCAAAACTAGGTTAAAAGTTCCCAGGTCACTCTATCTTTTTTCACTTTTGGCCTGATTTTAAAATTCATTTTTCTGCCTGCGACTAACACTCTGACTGATCACACAATAACAGATTGTCATCTTCACAATACTTTCCATATGTTTAACCCTTTCCCAAACGATAAAATTTAGACTGGTCCAAATTGAAAGAGTTTGCAGATGACAATTTTAAAATTGATGAAAATGACAGAAAGTTCTCCAAAAGGGTAGAAAACACTGTGGGAAAAGGAGAAATTGCTCATTACGAGCAATTTCTCCTTTTCCCACAGTGTTTTCGAAAGCCTTATACTGCAGACACGTGAAAACCAGGGCTTGTTTGGGAAAGGGTTAAATAGTATGATTTAACTCTTTACAACACAATCCTGACTTTTAACGACTCTGAGAAAGAAGTCTTTTGAAAACATTGTGGGAAAAGGAGAAAATGCTGGTAACCAGCATTTTCTCCTTTTCCCACAACATTTTCTGCCCTTCCCAAAACAAACTTCCATTTTTCAGTAACATTTATTTTGTTGTCTGCAAATGCTTTCAATTTGGACCAGTCTAAAATTTGATTGTTTGGTAAAGGGTTAAATTTACATGCATTTTAACACCTGTATAGAATTTTTGGCCACTCTGGGGCTTTTAATTACAAAATTAAACAAGAGGGCCATGATGGCCCTGGATTGCTCACCTGAGTCAATAGGCCAAACATTCTGACCAAACTTCACAAGTATCTGACTGAAAATGTGGCCTCTATAGCGTGCACAAGGTTTTTTGATGATTTGACCTAGTGACCTAGTTTCTGACCCCACATGACCCAATTTTGAACTCGTGTGAGATTTTATCAAGCCAAACATTCTGACCAAGTTTCATAAGAATTTGACTAAAAATGTGGCCTCTGGAGCGTACAGAAGGTTTTTTGAAGATCTGACCTAGTGACCTAGTTTTTGACCCCACATGACCCAATTTTAAACTCTTCCGAGATTTTATCAAGACAAACATTCTGACCAAATTTGACAAATATCTGACTGAAAATGTGGCCTCTAGAGCACACACAAGGTTTTTTGAAGATTTGACCTAGTGACCTAGTTTTTGACCCCATAAGACCCAATTTCGAACTCGTCCAAGATTTTTATCAAGACAAACATTCTGACCAAGTTTCACAAGTATCTGACTGAAAATGTGGCCTCTAGAGCGTAAACAAGGTTTTTCTAAGATTTGACCTAGTGACCTAGTTTTTGACCCCACATGACCCAATTTCTAACATGTCTCAGATTTTATCAAGACAAACATTCTGACCAAATTTCACAAGTATCAGACTGAAAACGTGGCCTCTAGAGCGTACACAAGGTTTTTCCATGACTTGACCTAGTGACCTAGTTTTTGACCCCATATGACCCAATTTCAAACTCGTCCGAGATTTTATCAAGACAAACATTCTGACCAAATTTCACGAGTATCTGACTGAAAATGTGGCCTCTAGAGCATACATAAGGTTTTTCAAAGATTTGACCTAGTGACCTTGTTTTCGACCCGACATGACTCAATTTCAAACTCGTCCCAGATTTTATCAAGACAAATATTCTGACCAAGTTTCATGAGGATCGGACTGAAAATATGGCCTCTAGAGCGTACACAAAGTTTTTCTAAGATTTGACCTAGTGACCTAGTTTTTGACCCCACATGACCCAATTTTGAACTCATCCGAGATTTTATCAAGACAAACATTCTGACCAAGTTTCATGAGGATCGGACTGAAAATGTGGCCTCTAGAGCGTACACAAGGTTTTTCTAAGATTTGACCTAGTGACCTAGTTTTTGACCCCACATGACCCAATTTCGAACCCGTCCGAGATTTTATCAAGACAAACATTCTGACCAAGTTTCATGAGGATCGGACTGAAAATGCTGCCTCTAGAGCGTACACAAGGTTTTTCAAAGATTTGACCTAGTGACCTAGTTTTTGACGCCACATGACCCAAATTCGAACTCGTCCCAGATTTTATCAAGACAAACATTCTGACCAAGTTTCATGAGGATTGGACTGAAAATGTTGCCTCTAGAGCGTACACAAGGTTTTTCTAAGATTTGACCTAGTGACCTAGTTTTTGACCCCACATGACCCAATTTCAAACTCGTCCGAGATTTTATCAGGACAAACATTCTGACCAAGCTTCATGAGGATCGGACTGAAAATGTGACCTCTAGAGCGTACACAAGGTAAAAAGTTAACGACGCACGACGGACGACGGACAGACACAGCATGATCACAATAGCTCACCATGAGCACTTCGTGCTCAGGTAAGCTAACAAAACAAACACAAGTTCTGAAGTCTCAATTATCAAGAAGACAAGAAGAGGATGAACAAACAATATAAATCACTGAAAAAAAAACTTAAACAAAATAACTAGAAGGCCCTGAAGGGCCTGAATATGCTCTACTGGCAGGGAATGCAGACTTTATCATGTAAACAAGAATTGGAAATTTTCAACATGAAATGGCTACTTTTCCCACATTGTTTCTTCGATTTTTTTTTCAAAATCAATAGGGTTGAAGCTACTGATGAGATAAACCAACTGTGTGATTTTCATGAAAATCTGACCAGAAATACAGACTTTATTGCGTAAACAAGAACAGAAAATTTAAATTTTCAACTTTAAATGGCTACTTTTCCCATACTATTTGTTGGATTTTTTTCAAAGTCGATAGGGTTGAAGCTATTGATGAAATAAACAAACTGTGCAAGTTTCACGAAAATCTGAAGTTATTTGCAGACTTTATCGCGTAAACAAGAACTGGAAATTTTCAACTTGAAATGGCTACTTTTCCCATACTGTTTGTTGGATTTTTTTCAAATTCAATAGGGTTGAAGCTATTGATGAGATAAACAAACTGTGCAAGTTTCATGAAAATCCGGCAACAAATGCAGACTTTATCGCATAAACAAGAAAAAGACTAACGGACGGACAGACGGACAGACGGACGGACGGACGACGGAAACCCCGCCATGACATAAGCTCTGCTGGCTTTCAGCCAGTAGAGCTAAAAATGATTTCAGTGAGTCAACTTCTAGGAAACTTAGTAACTAAATTTAATGTGAAGGTTACGCCAATCATGTTTGGTGCCTCAATCCACCACCCTTTCTTGCAAAATCCTGAATTTTAACAATCCTGAGAAAGAAAGCTTTTGAAAACACTGTGGGAAAAGGAGAAAATGTGGGTAATCAGCATTGTCTTTCAAAGACAAATATCATCATTTGAGCGAGATAGAATTCAATGTCTGCAAATGCTCTCAATTTGAACAAGTCTAAACTTTAATCTATTGGTAAAGGGTTAGAGCGCCTTTTCCATTTGAAGTCAATTAATTTTGTTGTTGGTTAACCCTTTACCATACAATGACACCTTCTGACGCCCCTGGGAAAGAAGCCTTTTGAAAACATTGTGGGAAAAGGAGAAAATGCTGGTAACCAGCATTTTCTCTTTTTCCCACAATGTTTTCTACCCTATCTAAGAAAAGTTGAACCATTTGAGCCACATTGAAATTGTCGTCTGCAAATGCTTTCAGTTTGGACAAGGCTAAAATTTTGTCGTCTGGTAAAGGATTAACCTATACCATTTCAGTTCTCTGAGTGATCTTTATGCAGGTAATTTGTTCCAATATATTTCTAATTTTTCCAATACAAAATATTAAAACATACCCTAGTAACCAAAACAAAACGGTTCTAATAATAAAATATCCAACAAATTTCTAAAAATAGATTCTTACCATGGTCATGGTCATTCTGTCTATTTCATGTTTGTCTTTGAGTTTGTTGTGCCGAAACGGACTGTGTCTGAAAGTAGAAAAAGAAAACAACTGTTCATACACACAATCAGTAGCATGATGCTTTTTCACAAATGAGGACTTATCCAATTCGAAAGTATCTACAGGTGACAGATCGATAGGACTTTGTCTTTGATAGGGTAGAAAACATTGTGCGACTAGTAGAAAATGCTAGTTACCAGCATTTTCTCCTTTTCTCACAATGTTTACAAAAGGTTTCTACCTCAGGGTCATTTAAACTCAGAATTGTGTGGTAAAGGGTTAAATTCATGTATTTTAATTCATTACTAAACGACAAAATTTTAGACTAGTCCAAATTGAAAGCATTTGCAGACGACAAAATAAATGTGACTGAAAAATTAAAATTTGTCTTGGGTAGGATAGAAAACATTGTGGGAAAAGGAGAAAATGCTGGTTAGTAGCATTGTATCCTTTTCCCACAATGTTTTCAAAAGGCTTCTTTCTCAGGGTCGTTAAAAGTCGGGATTCTGTGGTAAAGGGTTAACTCATTACCAAACGACAAAAATGTAGACTTGTCCAAATTGAAAGCATTTGCAGACGGCAGTTTAAATGTAGCTCAAATAATGAAATTTGCCTGTAATAGGGTAGAAAACATTGTGGGAAAAGGAGAAAATGCTGTTTACCAGCATTTTCTCCTTTTCCAACAATGTTTTCAGAAGCCTTCTTTCTCAGGGTCGTTAAAAGTCAGGATTGTGTGGTAAAGGGTTGAATGATTTACAACTTGAATAATATGGGTACACACGAGAAGATAGAGGTAAGTTGAGAAATTGCTTGCTTAGATTAATTTGTCCTTTACCTACAATGTTTTCAACAGCCAGCTGGGAAGAGACAAAAAGGTATGTACAGGGTGGTAAAGTGTAAATTCTGTACTTCACAAAACAAAATGAGAATCCATCTTGAATACATTTGCATATCACAAGTTATTAGTGGTTAAAATAGTCAGATTTGTCTATGAAGGGTTGAAAACATTGTGGGGAAAGGATAAAATGCTAGTTATCAGTACTTACTCCTTTTTTCACAGTGTTTTCAGATGCCTTTTCTTCTATGTTGTTAACCCATTGGATTGTCTGGTAAAGGTTAACTCTTTATGACGTTGAGAAAAAAGCCTCTTGAGAACATTGCAGGAAAAGGAGATAATGCCGGTAACCAGCATTTTCTACTTTTCCCACAATGTTTTCTACCCTTCTAAAGTCAAATTTCACCCTTTTAGCCACATTTGTCATCAGCATAGAGATTTGGGTTTAAACCAGTCCAAAATCATGTCATGTTATAAAGATTTAACCCTTTAAAACACAATCCCGCATTTTAACGAACCTAAGAAAGAGGACACTTGTAAACATTGAGGGAAAAGGAGAATGCTGGTAACCAGACAAATGTCACCACATGAGCCATATCAAATTTGTCGTCTGCCAATGCTTTCAATTTAGCCGACTCCAAATTTTTGTCATTTGGTAAAGGGTTAATGAGTGTCTATAATTATGTAGCATTGTCCAAGATCAGAATTATGTCAAACAGTGAATATTTCATCGGATATGGACAGTACTGCAAAGTCCTATAGATAGCTCTCTACCAGTGTTTCATGGTGAAATACAGGCTCAATACACTCTACTTGGTAACTTATGTTGGCTATTGATTTGTGAACCCTTTAACTCTTTACCACACAATCCCCCGAGTTTTAACCCGTAAAGCCCTAGAACAGACCTAAGTTATTTTTGCAGACAGTGTAGATCAAGATCAGACTGCCTTGATCTACCTTGTCTGTTACTATGTTACATATTCCAACAGAAATAACCATGAAAGAGCAATATTTCAGGCTGTATTTCCCAATTAAAGACATCCAAATCATTAATTCAGTGCTAATTAAGGGTTAACGACCCCGAGAAAAAAGGCTTTTGAAAACATTGTGGAAAAAAAGGAGAAAACCAGCATTTTCTCCATTTTCCACAGAGTTTTCTACCCTTCCCATAACATATTTCAAGTTTTCGGTCACATTTATTTTGTCGTCTGCTGCTGCTTTCAATTTGAACTAGTCGAAAATTTTGCCGTTTGGTAAAGAGTTAAGTGCCACAGGCTAAAACAGGAAGCTTCTGCAGACTGCATAGATCTCTATCAGACTACACAGAAAATGCAGACTGATCTTGAATCTATTCCACCTGCTTGTTTAGAAAAGGCTGTAAGATCCAAGTTCCATTTAATGGATTGTTTTTTCATCTGTTTAAGTCTATAGCAAACAACAGAATTTTGGACATGTCTAAACTGAAAGCATTTGCAGATGACAATTTAAATGTGGCTGGTGGCTTAGGTAACAGGGTTTATCTTAAAACAGGTAGAAAACATTGTGGAAAAAGGAGAAAATGCTGGTTACCAGCATTTTCTCCTTTTTCCACAATGTTTTCAAAACCCTTCCTCTCCAGTGTTGTGAATCATGGGATTTTTCAGTAAAGGGTTCAGGAGATAAGTGCCGAATGAGGCCAGGGTCTGTATTCACCAACTATTCTTAAAAACATTCCCAGTCTCAAGAATTTTCCTAATCGGAAGGTAACAAAATTTCTGATTGGCTAAGGCAAATGGTTCATCCAATCAGAAGTTGCATTACTTTCTAAATCTAGACTAAGACTGAGAATAAATTCAAGAACAGCTGGTCAATAGGGAACCAGGTCTTGTAACTATATTGTCAATCAAGTTGGGTCATAAACCCTTTTGTCTGACAGGGCAGTTTGTCAAATTCTTCTTGCTTCAAAGCTGCTAATTATGGTTCTCTTCTACTTAACCCTTTACCAGACGACAAAATTCTAGCCATGTCCAAATTGAAAGCATTTGCAGACGTCAATTTCAATGTGGCTCAAATGGTGCAACTTTTCTTTGATAGGGTAGAAAATGCTGTAAGAAAAGGAGAAAATGCTGGTTACCAGCATTTTCCCACAATGTTTTCAAAAGGCTTCTGTCCCAGGGGCGTCAAAAGACGGCATTGTGCGGTAAAGGGTTAACCAAACCAAGAGGATTCCATTCTTCTTGAAGCAGAAAACACTACAGAAAAAGGTGAAATTCTGTAATATTCGGAAGGGTCTTGTTACTCTTGGCAATCAATTTGGATCCTAGATGGATTGTCTGACAGAAACTTTTTTCAATCCTCCTTGCATCAAAGCTGCACATCATGAAACCCCCCCCCCCCCACCGTAGACCGATCAATCACAACTTTTTACAACCCTTATTAAATAAGCTTTCTAAAGAAAACATTGTGGGAAAAGGGGAGAATGCTGGTAATCAGCAACTGCTCCCCTTTCAAGGACATTAATTAATTTAATCCACTTTAACTCTTTCCCACACAATCCCGACTTTTAACGGCCCTGAGAAAGAAGCCTTTTAAAAACATTGTGGGAAAAGGAGAAAATGCTAGTAACCAAAATGTTCTCCTTTTCCCACAATGTTTTCTACCCTTTCCATAACAAATTTTGATATTTCAGTTACAATTATTTTGTCGCCTGCAACTGCTTTCAATTTAGACTGGTCTAAATTGTTGTCGTGTGGTAAAGAGTTAAAAGCTTTGTTCTTGACAAATTCTTTTAATTTAGCCAAATCTCAATTTCTGTCACCTGGTATAAAGATAAGGTAGAATGTAGAATGTCCTTCAGTCAACATTGTTCATTATTGCTTTATTTCTTGATTGTTTGTCTGATGTCTGATGTGTAATGCCATTTTTAACATTGTTTCAGTTATATAGCAGCAGCCAGAGCACCTATACATGCTTTACTGGTTACTAGTATTTTCTCCTTTTCCTGCAAGGTTTTCAAATGGCTATTTCCTCAGAGCCATTGTAACTTGGGATTATGTGGCAAAGATTTACAGCAAGAGGAGAAACTGCTTATAATTTGTAACAGTTTTGTAGCTCTTGGCAATCAAGCTGGATAATCAATCCTTTTGTGTGACTTGGGTCAAATTCTACCAGCTTCAATGCAGCTAATCATGACCCTCCCCTCTGAAATGTCCTCATTACCACAAGACAAAATTTAGGGTAGTCCAAACCGAAAGCATTTGCAGACGACAAATTAGAGGTGGCTCAAAAGATGGAATTTGTCTTTGACAGGGTAGAAAACATTGTGGGAAAGGAAGAACATGCTGGTTCTGCCTTTCCCTCTATGTTTTCAACAGCCTTCTTCCCAAGGATCATTAAAACTCAAGATTGTATGGTAAAGGGTTAATGCTTATGGAGGACATTTTTGTCAAGTGGCACACAACTTTCAAAATTCTCATACTGAGTTGTGTCTCCATTTGCTACAATATTTTCACTTGCATTCATGTTCCAAACCTTCACTCTTAACCCGTCACCACAAGGCAAAATTTTGGACTTGTCAAAGTCCAAAGAATTTGCAGCCTTTTAAGTCCTTATTTAATTCATGTTGAATGTCCTTAATTAACTCATGTTGTATGTCCTTATTTAATTCATGTTGAATGTCCTTATTTCATACATGTTAAATATCCCTATATAATTCATGTTGTATGTCCTTATTTAATTCATGTTATATGTCCATATTTAATTCATGTTAAATGCCTTATTCATGTTGAATGTCCTTCTTTAATTCATGCTGTATGTCTTTACTTAACTCATGGTTAATGTCCTTCATTAATTCATGATGTATGTCCATATTTAATTCAGCTGGATGTCCTCCTTTAATCCATGCTGCATGTCCTCATTCATGTTGCATATGCTCATTTGATTCATGCTGAATGTCCTCATTTGATTCATGTTGAATGTCCTCATTAATGTTAAAAGCCCTTACTTAATTCATGTCAAATTTCCTCATTTGATTCATGTGGAATGTCCTTATTTAATTCATGTGGAATGTCCTCATTTAATTCATAAGGAATGTTCTTATTTAATTCATGTTGAATGCCCTTCTTTAATTCATGTTGTATGTCCTTTTTGAACTAATGTTGAATGTCTTCCTTTAATTCATGTTGCATGTCTTTGTTTTATTTATGTTGCATGTCCTCATTCAATTCATGTTGCATATCCTCATTTGATTCACATTGAATGTCCTCATTTAATTCATATTGAAAGTCCTTATTCAATTCATGTTGAATGTCCTCATTTAATTAAGGAATGTCCTTAATTCATGTTGAATGTCCTCATTTAATTCATGTGGAATGTCCTTAATTCATGTTGAATGTCATCATTTAATTCAAGTCGAATGTCCTCATTTCATTCATGTGGAATGCCCTCATTTAATTCATGAAATGTCCTGATTTAATTCTTGTGGAATGTCTTTTTTTAATTCATGTGGAATGTCCTCATTTAATTCATGTAGAATGTTCTTATTTAATTCATGTTGAATGTCCTTCTTTAATTCATGTATGTCAATTTTCAATTCATGTTGAATGTCTTTCTTTAACCCTTTACCACACAATCCCAACCCTGAGAAAGAATCCTTATGAAAACATTGTGAGAAAAGGAGAAAATGCTGGTAACCAGCATTTTCTCCTTTTCTCAAAATGTTTTCTACCCTAATCATTTGAGCCACATTTAAATTTTCGTCCGCAAATGCTCTGAATTTGAAAAAGTCTACATTTCTGTTGTGTGGTAAAGAGTTAACCCTTTACCGTACAATGCCGCCTTTTAACGCCCCTGGGAAAGAAGCCTTTTGAAAACATTGTGGGAAAAGGAGAAAATGCTGGTAACCAGCATTTTCTCCTTTTCCCACAACATTTTCTACCCTATCAAAGAGAAATTGCACCATTTCAACCACACTGAAATTGTCGTCTGCAAATGCTTTCAGTTTGGACAATGCCAAAATTTTGTCGTCTGGTAAAGGGTTAATTCATGTTGAATGCCCTTATTTTACAGGAGTGCTTTCTAGGTTGTCTGTTTCAAACTAAATCTTGATTCAGAAGATAATGATGTAATAAACAAAGTATTTTGTCTGCTCTGCAACAGTGGTTCCGTTTGTTAACACTTTGGCTGCTGAGCACATTTCGGGACGCTTTTGCAGACAGTGTAGATTGAGATCAGACTGCACAAAAAGTGCAGTATGATCTCTGATCTACATTGTCCGATACAGTATTTTCTTTCCTGTAAAATCAACTTTGGAAATGGAGGAAATGCAGGCTGCCAGCATTTTCTCCTTTCCTAGTGATATTTTCCAAAACTTTCTTCCTCAGCGTCATGAAAACCCGGGACTGCTAGTTAAAGGATAAAAGCAAAAAGTGCAAAAAAACAAAGGGAAAAGAAAAATGATCTAGAAAAGGAAGAATGTTTATTACGTCAGTCTTAACTTTTTTGTTGCCAAGTATTAAAATTGTCTCTTGACTAGGATTACAACCTTTAACCCTTTACCACATAATCCCGAGTTTTAACGACTTTGAGAAAGAGGCCTTTTGAAAACATTGTGGAAAAAGGAGAAAATGCCGGTAACCAGCATTTTCTCCTTTTCCCACAATGTTCTATCCTTCCTAAAACAAATCTCAATTTTTGGGTCACATTTATTTTCTCGTCTGCAAATGCTTTCAATTTGGACCAGTCTAAAATTTTGTCGTTTGGTAAAGAGTTAACAGACAATAGCCTGAATGTAACTTAACTCTTTACCAAACAACAGAATTGTAGACTTGTCCAAACTGAAATTTGCAGACGATAAATTAAGCGTTGCTAAACTGATGATTTCTCATTTTGACAAGGTAGAAAACATTGTGGGAAAAGGAGAAAATGCTGGTTACCAGTATTTTCTCCTTTTCCCACAATGTTTTCAAAAGCCTTTTCTTTCAGGGTCGTTAAAAGTCGGGATTGAGTGGTAAAGAGTTAACCCTACACCAAACAATTCCAAGTTGACAACCCTGTGGAAAACAGATTTCAAAGACATTGTGAAAAAAGACAAAAGTGCTGGATATCAACATTTTCTGGTTTTCTCACAATGTTTTCTAAAAAGATGATATCCAGAATTTTCTCCTTTTCCAAAAGTGTTTTCTAATCTTTCAAAGAACCAGGTCATTGTTTGAGACATATTTTATGTGGTGTCTGCATTTTCTTGGACTAGTCTAAAATTTGATTGGTTACCAAGATTTTCTCCTTTCCATCAATGTTACCAAGAACATTTTCCCTCAGGGGAATAAAAATATGGACTCATTAGGACTCATATGCATTTGTGTTTATTACAATGCAAGACAGCTTTGTCTGTATGGCTCTTGTAGAGAAAAAATGCCTAGATAAAACTTTGAATAAAACTCGGACACACCTCTGTTGGGAACCACAACAAACTCTTCATTTTGGGCGATCTCCTCAAATTGTCAAACTGTTCATTTTTCTTTTTTCACGTTTCTTGCAATCAAAATTTGTCTTACTGTTAGAAAGGAGTAAGAATCTTAAATGCGACTAAATATAACCTTTTGAGTTCAACTTTAACCCTTTCCCAAACAAGCCCTGGTTTTCACGTATCTGCTGTACAAGTCTTTTGAAAACACTGTGGGAAAAGGAGAAATTGCTCATAACGAGCAATTTCTCCTTTTCCCACAGTGTTTTCTACCCTTTTTGATAACTTTCTGCCATTTTCATCAAATTTAAAAATGTCGTCTGCAAACTCTTTTAATTTGGACCAGTCCAAAGTTTGTCGTTTGGGAAAGGGTTAATGGAAAATACTAAACTATTTCGTTTTCAAGGTTCTTTTGGCTAGAATTCTCACAATGTAAATAGACAACACAGATTCAAGATCAGACTGCATACTCTATGGGCCCCAAATTATAACTTAGGTGGTCATGTTTTGAAACCAAGGGGCCAACAGTATTGTTCCCAGCCTCTCTCATTGTTGAACATTATTCTGAGAATGTTTATAAGAGGGAAATCAGTCAGTGGCTTGAAAAGAATCTTATTGGAAGTACCAGAAAACAGAAACTCCCAGAAAGCATGGATAGGTGCAGTGGGTGTCACAATATAACAGGAATAATTGTGCCTAGCAGGCTTGCATTCACATGGGCACAGATAATAGCAATAAAGTGACAAGAAAATATTGCAGGAAATCTTACTTTTCATACAAATAATTATATAAGCAGAAACATATTACAAAAAAATTCATACGCTTTATTATAGGACAGGAGGCCTTATCGGAAAAACACAGACAGCCATTAATTGAGAATTTAGGATAAGACAAAGTGTTAAGTTTTTATACCCCTTTCAGCATTACTTCAGTGAAATCATGCTCATGTCTGTCCTGGGTTTCACCAGTACTAGACTAGGGCTCTGTAGTATTGCTTAACTCTTTACCAAACGACAAATGTTTGGACTGGACCAAATTCAAAGCATTTGCAGAAGACAAATTAAATGTTGTTAAAATGATGATTTCTGTCTTTGATAGGGTAGAAAACATTGTGGGAAAAGGAGAAAATGCTGGTTACCAGCATTTTCTCCTTTTCCCAAAATGTTTTCAAAAGTCTTGTCATTCCAGGCTGTTAAAAGTTGGGATTGTGTGGTATAGGGTTAAGAATCCTCTCAAAAATAACCAAAAGCATCAGTGAGCACTGAATCAAGGACCTTCAGACTGCAAATACAAATCCTTGACCACTGAGCCATGCAGGACCCTTTTTTAAAAAATGAACAATTCTTAAAACTTTTGGAAGTAACAGTGCCTAGATCTAGAGAGGAAAGGATGAAGGCAGAACTTTCTAGGAAAAAAAGTTCACCCATCACCTTGTAAGCAATCTCCAGACATGCTGAGTTCAAGCAATCTATTAAGGTAAAATATAACCAGCAATAACTCAGATTAAAGTACAAAATAAAAGATTGTGTAAATAGGAGAAATTTCTAAAATCACAGCAATTTCTGCACTCCTCGTCATGTTTTCTGGATATTCCCACATGCGTATATACCTATAAATGTCAAAAAAGTGTCCTCATTAGGACAAGGGTTAACCAATATCCTGAACTCTGACGGATTATGTGATTTATCACACAGAAACAGGACAGCCAGGGGGATCATTTCAATGCTTATTTGGAGAAAAATCTGTCTTCAGCAAAAAGATCTACCCTTGCAATCTGTCTTTTGACATAACTGTAGAAAGAAATTGTTCTATTTCATGTCTGGTGAGAATGTGAACTAACAGAATGATGGAATGGCCAACCAATCAACTATTTGCTTTGTTATCAGTATTGCAATTTAACACTTTACCTCACAATCGCAAGTTCTAACGACCCTGAGAAAGCAACCTTTTGAAAACATTGTAGGAAAAGGAGAAAATGCTGGTAACCAGCATTTTCTCCTTTTCCCACAATGTTTTCTGTCCTTTTACAGACAAATCTCACCATATGAGCCACTGATAACCATCATTTCATCCTTTTCCTGCAATGTTTTCTATCCTCTCTAATTAACCATTATTCTATCCTTTTCCCGCAATGTTTTCTACCCTCTCTGATACAATTTTTGTCAATTATGCCATAATTTGTTTCTCACCTGCAAGCGCTTTGAGTCTGAACCAGTCTAAAATTTTGTTGTTTAGTAAAGAGTTAACGTTGTTTTCAACATTATTTCAGTTATACAGTTGTGGCCAGTGCACCTATCCATGCTTTTCTGTAGTTTTTTTAATCAGTACTCCATACAATTTTCTTCCCAAGCCACTGGCTGCCTTTCCATGTAACCATCATTGAGCATGATGAGCAGGGAGAAGGGAATGAATTCTGTTGCAATGACTACCATCAATCCTCTGAAAGAAATTGGCTAAGCTGGAGTTTTGAACCAGTGACCCCTGGTCTCCAGTCCTGTATGCTACTGATTGTGCTACTGGGCTTGACTGCACTTTCATTAAAATAGCAAGGCACATTATACCCAGCTACAGAACAGGTGATTCCATAACCTATCTGCAAATAGGATATAAACAATTAATCACATGCTGATTTTATCTACATTTGCTCACTCAGTAATAACAAGCTTTTCTCTAAGATATAATAGAAATCAATTCTCAAAAATCAAAAAAGAGGAAAATAGTTTTCAAAATCTGTTTTACAGAAGCTGCAACTGTAAGTTTTTTCTGGGAGAGCATCACAAGTCAAACACACTTACCCTTTTAATAATTTATAAAGCATGCACCCAAATGAGAACCAGTCTGCACTGGAATCATAGGTGGTTCCCTTTTGTAGGACCTCTGGAGCCATATACCCATGGGTGCCCCTGAAACAAAGGAAAAGGAAAAATTAACTATTTACCATACATTCCCAAGTTTTAACAACCCTGAAGAAGCCATCTGAAAACACTGTGTGAAAAGAAGAAAATGCTGGTAAAGACAATCTACTGTTCCAAAGACAGATACCAGAGTTTGTGCCACATTTTATTTGTCATCTGGAAACACTTTCAGTCTGAACTGTTCTTAAATTCTCCTGTTATTAAAGAGTTAAATGATAATGTCCAATCAACTGTTTGATGTTTTAATACCAATTCAACAGGTTTGGACTTATATTTTGACTGCAGAGGTCAAGCATGGCTAAATGATAAAGTGTACAGCCCATAACCTAGGGGCCCCATGTTTGAGTCTCACAGGAAGCAACAGGTTTTCTCGGGAGGGTCCTTGAGCAAGACACTTCAGAGGACTTCAAAACCATCAAATACATGAAAATGTAAGCTGTCACTGTAATTTTAGTTCAAGTAATGTCGAAAGCAGCTTAAAACAAATTCAATCAATCAGTAATGTGGCTACCAGTGCATCCCTCTATAGTACTACAGTATGCACAACACTCTTTCAAAGACAAAATCCATCAAAGCCACTAGCTGCTTTCCATCAAACACAATCTTTCAAAGCCACTAGCTGCTGTCCAACAAAAACATTCTTTCAGAGCAATTTGCTCTTTTAACCCTTTCCCAGACGACAAATTTTGGACTGGGCCGAATTGAAAGAGTTTGCAGATGACAATTTTAAATTTGATGAAAATGGCAGAAAGTTCTCAAAAAGGGTAGAAAACACTGTGGGAAAGGGAGAAATTGCTTGTTACGAGCAATTTCTCCTTTTCCCACGGTGTTTTCAAAAGACTTGTACTGCAGACACGTGAAAACCAGGGCTTGTTTGGGAAAGGGTTAAACACACACTTTCAAAGCCCTAAGCTGCTTACAACAAACACACTCTTTCAAACCCACTAGCTTCTTTTCTACAAACACATTATTTCAAACCCATCAGCTGCTGTTCAACAAACACCAAATCATAACTAGAATATCACTAAAATGGATGGATGCTCTGCTTTTTGAAATGATTCTGTGGACACATAAACAGACATACATTATGGTGACTTAATGCTCCTCTGACAGACGGCATATGCAAAAAGTATACCCACTCCCCCCGTTCAGTAGGGGATAACTCATCCAAAGTTTTGCTGATTAGTAAAGAGTTAACCCTTTTCCAAACAAAACAACATAAGACTGTTTCAAGTTGAAAGCATTTGCAGGTGACAAGTTGAATGTTGCTCAAATGATGAAATTGTCTTTGAAAAGGTAGAAAACATTGTGCAAAAGGAAGTTACCACCATTTTCCCCTTTTCTCACAATGTTTTCATAAGCTTCCTCTCTCAGGGTTGCTAAAACTGAGGATTATATGGTAAAGGGTTCACACTTTACCACACAATGCCGACAATTAAGGACTCTGATAAGGACGCCTTTGGAAAACATTTTGGGAAAAAAAGAAAATGCTGATAACCAGCATTTTCTTCTTTTCCCACATTGTTTTCTCTTCTATCAATAGCAAATCCAATCGTTTTAGTCTCATTTACTTTCTCCTCTTCAATTGTTACCAATACGGACACGTAAATAATTTCATCGTTTGGACATCCTTTGTGGATGGCGAGATGTGCAGTCTGATCTTTGATCTACACCATCCACTACCTAATACTAATCTTCGATCAAATTCGGCTTCAAAAGCAATGATAATATACTCTAAGACCTTGAGAAATGTCGTATCCATTTATTTGGCAGCAATAGAGTTAACCCTTTACTGCACAATGCCGCCTTTTGACGCCCCTGGAAAAGAAGCCTTTTGAAAACATTGTGGGAAAAGGAGAAAATGCTGGTAACCAGCATTTTCTCCAATTCCCACAATCTTTTCTACCCTATCAAAGAAAAGTTGCACCATTTGAGTCACACTGAAATTGTCGTCTGCAAATGCTTTCAATTTGGACAAGGCTAAAATTTTGCAGTCGGGTAAAGAGTTAAAGAAGTATTTTCTCTGTTATCATGTGACTTGGCACAGATTGAGAGGGAAGCGCAAATCAAACAGGGACAAATCAACAGACTGAAGCATTATATGACAATAACACTGTCGCTACAGGGGGACTCTCTATTGATTTATCTTGTGTTGTATTGGTGCTGTGACCTTTTTGACTGACAAATTCTCCATTTTCCATGCTCTACAAACTCTGTGGGTTAGAGTCCACATTCACCAACTATTCTGTATTGAATTCTTAGGCTTATTCTAGATAAACTCTTTGCCATATGACAGGATTTTAGACAAGTCAACATCTAAAGTATTTACAGATGAAAAAACGAATATGGCTGAAAGATTGAAATTTGTTTTGGGAAGGGTAGAAAACATTCTGGTTATCAGCATTTTCTCCTTTCCCCATAATGTTTTCAAAAGGTTTCTTTCTCAGGGGTCGTTAAAACTAGTTATTGTGTGGTAAAGGGTTAAGAAAGTCACCCATTTTCTGACTGGCTAAACCATTCAATTTAGCCTGGCTAAACCATTCAGCTTAGCCAATCAAAAATTGTGTTACTTTGATATCTAGAAAACTTTTAAGAATTAGACAAAGAATGTTATCAAAAATGGTTGTTGAATACCGACCCAGGGCCAGTATTCACCAACCATTCTTAAAAATATCCTTTGTCTAATTCACAAACATTTTCTAAATTTGAATGTAATGCAACTTCTGATTGGCTAAACCATTTGGTTTAGCCGATCAGAAGTTGCGTTCCTTCAAATTTAGAAAATTCTGGAGTACAAGACAGAGAACATTCTCAAGAATGGGTGGTGAATACCATCCCAGGTTTTGCTGTGAGCCTTTGCTCCTTGTCTCAGGTCTTATTCATGTTTTTCAAAAAAACAAAAACCAACATTTTCCATCGCTTTAATTCAGAGTCCCATATTCTAACAACCCTGATGAAGAACTGCTGGTAACAGGCACTTTCTTCATTGCCACAATGTTTTCTTGCCTTTCAAAGACAAATTTCTCCATTTGAACCACATGGGAACAAAAGAGACTCTAAAGTATGTATAAATAACAGAAAAATTCCCCATAGATACAAATCTGAAACTTTGAGGTACTACTATCAAATGATCATAACATGAACAATCTTAACACTTAACAACAAAATTTTGGGCATGCTTATATTGAAAGCTTTTGCAAAAGACTAAATGTGACTCAACAAGCATTCTGATAGTATTGCATAGCAATACACAGTCCCCTACCGGCCGTATGTATCGCTGGCATGTCAGTGAAATTTTTAAAGTCCAAGGCCCGTAAATGCGTCACAAAGCAGTGGAGCGGGACGAAACTCGAACTTGATGTGTAAGTCATGGTGGTTGATGTACACACCAAAAATCAGCTCTATATGTAGCAGCGTTTAGGAAAAAAAGTGCGGAAAAATGTTTTATCAGTGAAATTTTGTAAGTCCAAGGCCCGTAAATGCGTGAAAAAGCAGTGGACCGGAACGAAAGTCAAACTTGATCTGTAAGTCATTGTAAATGCAATAACTTTCCTTAAGAAAGTATAGTGCGAATTGCTCGTGGTACGAATAGTTGTAATTTTGATTTATGGATTATTTCCCTTAGTTGAGTAAAAAGCGGGTTTTTTGTTGTCCTCCATATTAGTTGTACTATGGAGAAGTTCCATACCTTATCATGGTTTTGCGTGTAAAAAAAGGCCGAAAGAGGTTGGTAATCGATTTATTTCAATGTGAAAATTCATGCTAGTCATGTGTCTATTAACTTTGCGCGAGTTGAAATGCATAGTGCGTTGTTTTTCTCGAGGATTTGAGTATTGTAATCTGTTTCCGCGCATCGCGTTAATAAGCATAGGTTTCCTTTTCCTTATGAGTTTTTCCTCATTGTCGTTTCAGTTTTGACGTAGAATTCAATGTTTACCAAACCAGCTGCGTACTCAACTAAGGGGACTGTATTACAGTGTACAATGAGTCAGAGAAATTTAACATTAAATTCTTCAGTCAACTCAGAGCCAGTTGGACTTACTTATCTTTTGCGTCCCAGTTACAGTCATGGTGGTTGAGTTACACAGCAAATCTGAGATCAATACCTACCAGCGTTTCGGAAAAAAGTCTGGAAAACTGATTTATCAGTGAAATTTTATAAGTCCAAGGCCCGTAAATCCATGAAAAACCAGCAGACCGGAACGAAAGTCGAACTTGATCTGTAAGTGATGGTGGGTGACTTACACACCAAAACTCAGCTCAATATGTACCAGTGTTTAGAAAAAAAGTCTGGAAAACTGAATGGCCGGACTGATGGACAGACGGACAGAAGGACAGACAGACGGACGGAGTGCAAACCTATAGTCCCCTTCGGCTTCGCCGGCAGGGGACTAAAAAAAGATAATGCCTTTGAAAGGGGAGAAAACGTTGGAAAAGGAGGAGTTGTTGATAACCAGCACTGTCTCATTTTTCTGTTTTAAAAAACTCGGTATTGTTTGGTAAAGGGTTAACCCCTAACCAAACGACAGTATTTTGGTCTGGACCAGATTGAAAGCACTTTCAGACAACAAACTAAGTGTAGCTCATAATGATGATTTCTGTCTTTGATGGGGTGGAAAACATTGTGGGAAAAGGAGAAAATGCTGGTTAACTCTTTACCAAATGACAACATTTTAGAATGCACCAAATTGAAAGCATTTGCAGACAAAAAATTAAATGAAGCTAAAATGATGATTTTTGCCAATGATAGGTTAGAAAACATTGTGGGAAAAGGAGAAAATGCTGGTTACCAGCATTTTCTCCTTTTCCCACACTGTTTTCAAAAGGCTTCCATTTCAGGGTTGTTAAAAGTCGGGACTGTGTGGTAAAGGGTTAACAGCATTTTCTCCTTTTACTACAAAGTTTTCAAAAGCTGTCTCTTTCAGTGTTATAACTCAGGATTGTGTGGTAAAGCGTTAAACCTTAGAGGACTGAAAAAACTTTTCAGTCTTGAAATAAGACCCAATAAACACTTTACCAAACAACAAAAGTTTAGACTGGTCCAAATTGAAAGCATTTGCAGACGACAAAATAAATGTGACTGAAAAATTAAAATTTGTTTTGGGAAGGGTAGAAAACATTGTGGGAAAAGGAGAAAATGCTGGTTACCAGCATTTTCTCCTTTTCTCACAATGTTTTCAAAAGGCTTCTTTCACAGGGTTGTCAAAAGTCGTGATTGTGTGGTACAGAGTTAATTGCAGCTCCATGGTTCCTCTTACTCAGAATGTCTAAGTAAAAAGAAAAGTGTAGATCTGTGATTAGACTGCAAGTTTTGTGCAGGTCTTGATTCACACTGACCACACAGAGAACTTCAGGTTGCCCTCGGTGCATTACCCCTTTACCAAACTGCAAAATTATAGGCTGGTCCAAATTGAAAGAATTTGCAGACGACAAATTAATTTGACTCCAAAACTGAAATTTGCCCTAAGAAGGCAAGGAAACACTGTGGGAAAAGGAGAAAATGCTGGTTACCAGCATTTTCTCCTTTTCCCACAATGTTTTCCAAGGGCTTTTCCCTAAAGGTCGTTAAAACTCGGGATGGTGCGGTAAGGGTTTAACCCTTTACCAAACAACAAAATTTTAGACTTGTCCAAATTGAAAGCATTGACAACAAAATAAATATGCCTCAGAAATTGCAAATTTGTTTCTGGAATGGTAAAATGCATTTTACGAAAAGGGGTAAATGTTGGTCCCTCCTTTTTCCCATTATGTGTTCAAAAGTCTTCTTTTTAAGGGTAACTCAAACTCGGGACTGTTTGGTAAAAGGTTAACTCTTTACCGCACAATCCCAACTTTTAACAACCCTGAAGAAGAAGCCTTTTGAACACATTGTGGGATAAGCAGAAAATGCTAGTAACCAGCATTTTCTCCTTTTCCCACATGTTTTCTACTCTATCAGGGAGAAATTACCTCATTTAGACCAACTTTAATTTGTTGTCTGCAAATGCTTTCAATCTGGACCTGTCCAAAATTTTGTTTGGTATAAAGAGTTAAGATAATGTTGCTTGGTCTTTCATAATTATAAGTAAAAAGCATTCTGTTTCTATAGAAACCAGTCAAAAACTCAAGATTATATGTCCCTTGTGAGAACCCATTATATGTCCGAAGATCCCTCAACTCTTTTCCAAATGACAAAATGCAGACTGTTCCAAATTCAAAGCATTTGCAGACTACAAATTAAATGTGGCTCAAATGATTTTTTTTTTCCCTGAAAGGTTAGAAAACATTATGAGAAAAGGAGCATATGTTGGTAAACAGCATTTTCTCTTTTTTCTGCAATGTTTTAAAAAGCTTTCTCCATCAGAGTCAGTTAAAAATTTGGATTGTGGGGTGAAGAGATTATACATGGGCTTTTCAAAAAAGAGAACATGCCTGTTAAATTGAAAGCATTTGCAGATGACAAATTAACCCTTTACTGCATAATGCCACCTTTTAACGACCCCAGGAAGGAAGCCTTTTGAAAACATTGTGGGAAAAGGAGAAAATGCTGGTAACCAGCATTTTCTCCTTTTCCCACGATGTTTTCTACCCTTTTGATGACAGAAATAATCACTTGAGCTAAATGTTAATTTGTCATCTGCAAATGCTTTCATTTTGTACTAGTCTACAATTTTGTCATCTGGTAAAGGGTTAAATGTGACCCGAAAACTAAAAATTTGCCTTTGGAAGGATAAAAAACATTACGGGAAAGGGAGAAAATGCTGGTTACTAGCATTTTCTCTTCCCACACTGTTTTCAAAGGCCTTTTAACTCATGGTCGTTAAGCTGAGAATTATGTGACAAAGTGTTAAACAGAGACGATCACTTCTATTTTATGCAGAAATTTTGTCGTTTAGTAAAGAGTTAAAACTCTCTACCACACCACATATTTCTAGACTAGTCCAAATTGAAAGCATTTGTAGAGGACAAAATAAACATGACCCAGAAATTGGAATTTATTTTGGGAAGGGTAGAAAACATTGTGAGATAAGGGAAAAAATGCTGTTATCAGCATTTTCTCCCTTTCCCACAATGTTTTCAAAAGCTTTCTTTCTCAGGGTTGTTAAAAGTCTGGACTGTGTGGTAAAGTGTTAAGTCTTTCCCAAACAAGCCCTGATTTTCACGTGTCTGCAGTACAAGTCTTTTGAAAACACTATGGGAAAAGGAGAAATTGCTCGTTCTCCTTTTCCCACAGTGTTTTCTACCCTTTTTGAGACCTTTCTGCCATTTTCATCAAATTTAAAATTGTCGTCTGCAAACTCTTTCAATTTGGACCAGTCCAAAATTTGTCGTTTGGGAAAGGGTTAAGTCACCAATTTTGAGTTTTTGCATCTATACTATTAAAACCTTTTCACACCGTACATTGTCACAAATAATCTTAGCAGTGCTCTGGCAAAAGGGGTTTTAATGCATCTCCGTGATGTATAATACCAAGCAAATCGTCAAATAACAAGGGATCCATAAAATCCATTCAGTCCAACTATTGACTGAATCTGGAGGTAAATTGGTCCTTGGACATGCATAAAGATTCACAAACCTCAAACAGTTTTGACCCATGTCAACTTGTGCTGAATGCAAAGGCTGACATGCTTTGCTTTATTTAGTTCTTTACCCAACAACAAAGTTTTAGACTTGTCTGAATTGAAAGCATTTGCAGACGACAAATTAAATGTAGCTGCAATGGTAGTAATTTTCTGTGAAAGTGTAGAAAACCTTGTGGGAAAAGGAGAAAATGCTTGTTACCAGCATTTTCTCTTTTTCCCACAAGCTTTTCGAAAGGCTGTTTCCTCAGAGTTGTTAAGAGTTGGGATTGTGTGGTAAAGGATTAAACAGATGCATTAAGCCCCCTTTCACAGGGCATGGCTCATCTGTAAGGTACAGTTGACTGAATGATTGATTGAATGGTGTTTTATGCCGCTTTCAACATTATTTCAGTCATATCACGACGACAGCTCACATATTCATGTTTACCCTGGGTTTCACCAGTACTAGACTTGGGCTCTGAATTGTCTTGCCCAAGGACACTCCCACAAAAAACCCAATGGATCCAGTGAGGCTCGAAACTGGGGCCTCCAGCTCACCATTCCTACACTTTACCACTGAGACATGCACGACCCCTGTTAGGTACAGGCAGCACTTCATGTTGAGTGCAGAATTTAATATGTCTTCTATTCATTTTTGAATAAGTCATGAAATTTTATAGGTTTTAAATGTCTACTTTATTCTGAATTACATGCATCTTTATGCTGTAATAAGACCCTTTGATGATACAAATAATCCAAGCATATTCTAAAGGAATCCCCCCAAAAAAATGCTGACTTTATCACATACACAAGAAAAGTAAATTTTCAACTTCAAACAGCTACTTTTCGCTGAATAACTGTCATATCACCTTCATTTTCAAGATGGCTAAAGCTACTGATGATAATCATATCATTGTTTACCACATAATCCAGAGTTTTAACAACTCTGAGAAAGGAACTTTTGAAAGCATTACGAGAAAAGGTGAAAATGCTGGTTGCCAGCATTTCCTCTTGTTCCCATGGTGTTTTCTAACCTTTCAAGGACAAATCACAATATTTGAACAATATCTAATTTGTCTTCTGCAAATAATTTCAATTTGGATTGGTCTAAAATTTTGTTGTCTAATACAGAATTTACCAGACCACAAAATTTTAGACCCATCTAAATTAAAAACATTTGCAGACAACAACTTAACTGTGACTCAAATCTTGTATCGGGGTAGAAAGCATTGGTTAACAACAGAATCTCCTTTTCTCACAATGTTTTCGAGAGCCTATTTTTCAGGGTTATTGAAACACTGGATTGTCTGCTATAGACTTAATCCTTTACCACACAATCCCAAGTTTTAACAACCCTGAAGAAAGACAGTTCTTGAAAACATTGTGGGAAAAGGATTTGTTTGTATTGGAGTGCTATGCCGTTTTAACAGCTTAGGTCATATCGTGGCAGTCAGTGCACCTACGCAAGTGTTTCCTGGCCTTCTCACAACAGTACTGACACAACTTTCCTTCCAAGTCACTCTGACTACTTTTCTAACATGCATCCGAGGTGAGAAACCAAAAATCGCCAAAAGGAAAATTTGCCTCAACCTGGTATCTAACCCGCAACCATCATGTCACTAGTCAGATAGGCTAACCACCATGCTACCCAGCCGGGTGTGGGAAAAGGAGAAAATGCTCGTAACCAGGGTCATTAAAAGCCAGGATTGTGTGGTAAATGATTAAAGGACAATAAGCATGGTGGAAAAAGGAAACAAAAACTGAAATTTCTACCATAAACAAGCTGATGGTAGAGATCAAAGATCAGACTGTATATTCGATGCAGCCTTATCTTGATCTACTGTGTAATGCACAAAATTCCCTATTTTTGTGTATGGCATTTAAATTTTGTGCTCAACCGAACTGAAAGCATTTGCAGACAAAAAATTAAGTGTAGCTAAAATGACAACTTCTGCCCTTGAAAGGGTAGAACACATGGGAAAAGGAGAAAATGCTGGTTACCAGGATTTTTTCCATCTCCCAAAATGTTTTCAAAAGCCTTTTTCTTCAGGGTCATTAAAACTCAGGATTGTGACTGTGGTAAAGGGTTAAAACAATGGTTCTATTCTTCACAAAATCTGTACAAGTGTGTCTTTTGTATCTCCAGAAATTAGCCTAAATCCTCCAGGAGAGACATAAAAGATGTATATTAGATTCTCCCAGCTATGAGCCCAATTACACACTTTCCTCATTTTGACACACTTGTACCCACAGCAGACAAGTTTGCAGAATTTTCTAACAAGTAGGTTCATTACTCTCATTTAACTCTTGACCAAATGAAAAAATTTTACACACTTCCCTCATTTTGACACACTTGTACCCACAGCAGACAAGTTTGCAGAATTTTTACATACCTCTCTCATTTTGACACACTTGTACCCACAGCAGACAAGTTTGCAGAAATTTTTACATACCTCTCTCATTTTGACACACTTGTACCCACAGCAGACATGTTTGCAAAATTTTTTAACAAGTCGGTTCATTACTCTCACACGAAAAAATTTTAGACTTGAACAAATTATTAGCAGAGCATTTGCAGATGACAAAATAAATGTGACTAAAAACTTGAATTTTGTTTTGGGAGGATTAGAAAACGTGGGAAAAAAAGAAAAACCAGCATTTTCTCTTTTCCCCATATTTTCAAAGGCCTTTTCCCTCAAGGTCATTAAAACTAAGGATTGTGTAGTAAAGGGTTAGCTTCAGTTGCCAAAGTAATTGAACCATGCTCTGTGAAAAGGGAGCTCAATGTAAAAAAAAAAAGTATCAATTCAGGTCAGCCTGCACAGTTCATGCAGGATGACCAGTGGGTCAAACTTACTTACTGCTTTTGCTACTGGTCAATTTCATGCACGTCAAAAGACCAGTCTTCCTTGTGTTTCCGTCCATTGTTAAACCAAATGGATATAGTGAATCCCATATTATGTGATAACTTGCTGGGAATAATGAATCAGAGAGATGCACTTAGCCCCTTTTGCCAGAGCATGGCTCATTTGTTAAACCCTACGAACAAAACAATCTCAAGTTTTAACCCTTTCGTGCACAGCAACATTTAAGACTTATCCTAATTGAAAGTTTTTGCATACAACATTTTATAGACAGATTAAATAATGGCCGAGCCTTTCTACAAAAGGGTGGAAATCGTTGTGGAAATAGAAGAATATGTAGGGTACCAGTATTTTTTCCTTTTCCAACAATGTTTGCACAAGTCTTTTTTTTTCAAGGTCAATAAGACTCAGGGATTGGCGGGTAAAGGGTAAACAAACCAAAAGTAAAAAGTTTTTGAAAACACTGTGGTAAAAGCAGAAGATGCTGGTAACCAGCATTTTCTACTTTTTCAACAGAGTTTTCTACCCTTTCAGAGACAGATCCTTTATTCTGAGCAACATCTCATAATGCTTGTTGGTGCAAATGCTTTCAGTAGGGTAAAACTGAAAAAAATGTCTCTTGGTAATGATTTACTATTCTCTTTGTAAAAATATTTAACCCTCTTCCAATTGACAAAATTTTAGACTTGTCCAAACTGAAAGCATTTGCAGACGACAAAATTAATGTGACTCAGATTTTGAAATTTGTTATGGGAGGGTAAGAAAACATTGTGGGAAAAGGAGAAAATGCTGGTTACCAGCATTTTCTCCTTTTCCCACAATGTTTTCAAAAGGCTTCTTTCTCAGGTTTGCTAAAAGTCAGGATTGTGTGGTAAAGGGTTAACAACTTTTGAATACTTCAACACAGAGAACTCTGAGAATAAGGTATCTTCTTATTAAGACTGATTATTTCCATTAGCAACACACTCATATTGTATCTAATTAACCCACACAGCAACATGATCAGATTTCATCTGATAACCCCACACAACAAAATCATATTGCATCTGATACCTCCATACAACATTATCATATTCCATCTGATAACTCTGCAGAACATGATCATCTTCCTTCTAATAAATCCATAAAACATAACCATATTCCATCTGATAATTCCATACAACAGTATCATATTTATCTGATAACTCCATGCAACATGATCATATTCCGTCTAATAACCCCACACAACATTACTGTATTCCACCTGATGATCATATTCTATCTGATAACCCCACACAACATTATTGTGTTCCACTGGAAAACCTCATACACAAAATGATAATTTTCAGCCTGACAGCCCCACAGAACATTATCATTTTCCACCTGATGACCTTATACACAATATGATCATTTTTCCATCTGTCCACCCCACATAGCATTATTATACTCCATCTAAAACACCTTACAGCATGACCATATTCTATCTGATAACCTGTGCAATATGATCATTGTCCATCCGATAACCCCACACAACATTATTGTATTCCACCTGATAACCTCATACAAAACATGATCATATTCCATCTGATAACCCCACACAGCATTATTATATTCCATCGATAACCCTAAACAACGTTATCATATTCTATCTGACAACCCCACACAACATTATTGTATTCCATCTGATAACCCCAAACAACATTATCATATTCAATCTGATAACCCCACACAACATTACCATATTCCATCTGATAACCCCACACAACATTATTGTATTCCATCTGATAACCTCATACACAACATGATCATTTTCCATCTGATAACCTCACACAACATTATCATATTCCATCTGATAACCCCACATAACATCATTGTATTCCACCTAATAACCTCATACACAATATGATTTTTTTTCTATCATTACAATATTCCATCTAAAACACCTTACAAAAAGATTATATTCTATCTGATAACCTCTACAATATGATCATTGTCCATCTGATAACCCCACACAACATTATCATATTCCATCTGATAACCCCAATACAACATTATCATATTCCATCTGATAACCCATTACAACATTATCATTTCCTATCTGATAACCCCATACAACATGATTATATCTGATAACCCCATACAATATGATTATATTATATCTGATAACTGTACAACATGATCACATTCAATTTGGTAACCTGTACAACATTATCATCTTCCATACAACATTATACACATACAACACCATCATAATGTATTTAACTCTTTACCACACAACAAAATTTTAGTCTGGTCCAAATTGAAAGCGTTTGCAGAGGACAAAATAAATGTGAATGAAAAATTAAAACTTATTTTGGGAAGAGAAGAAAACACTGTGGGCGAAGGAGCAAATGCTGGTTACCAGCATTTTCTCCTTTTCCCACAATGTTTTCAAAAGGCTTCGTTTTCAGGGTCATTAAAACTCGGGATTGTGTGACAAAGAGTTAATTTTCCCCATATAACATGACTGTATCTGTATATGACTTTCCCTTACAACTACATCATGATTGTACTGCATCTAATAATCTGCAAACATATCCATGCAACACAATCAATCTCACCAACCCCAAACAACAACACAGTCATATTGCATCTTATCCCCATACAACATCACATTCACATTGCATCTTATCATCCTCATAAAAAAACACAATCACATTGCATCTTATCATCCTCATAAAACAACACGGTCATATTGCATCTTATCCCCATACAACAACACAATTAGACTGAATCTTATTATCCCCATACAAACCACACAATCATATCTTATTATCCTCAGACAACAACACAGTTGTATTCTATCTGATAATTCTCTAGCAACAACACAATTATGGTGTATGGTTATCCCCCATACAACAACGGCAACATTCATACACAACACACTAGAAAGGAAGCAAAAAAAGAAAGGAAGGTAAATTGACAGAAAAGAGCAGTATGAAAACAGAAAACAATATAGCGAAAAGGGCATTGTTATGAATAATGACTCCTTTTTCAAAAATGTTATAAATCATATTCTTTAGCCTAGTGCTGCAACCTCATGTTTATAAACCAGTGGATAGACCTTTACCATACAATCCCATATCTTTATAGCCATCAAGCTTTTGGGAAAAAAAATGAGAAAAGGACAAAATGCTGGTCACCAGCCATTTCTGCTTTTCCAATCTCAAAGACAAATCAAATCATTTAAGCCATATTAAATTTGTTGTCTCCAAACTCTCATAGTATGGATAAATCTAAAATTTTGTTGCTTGGTAAAGGGTTAACCCTTAAGCACACAATCCTGACTTTAAATAACCCTGAGGGAGAAGCCTTTTAAAAACATTATTGGAAAATGAGAAAATGCTGATGACCAGCATTTTCTCCTTTTCCCACAATGTTTTCTACACTATCAGACAGAAATCATCATTTGAGCTAATTTCATTTGTAGTCTGCAAATGCTTTCAATTTGGACCAGTCTAGAATTTTGTCATTTGGTAAAGAGTCGATGAACTTTTTTAATTTCCCCAGTGAGATTAGGTGTAATTCATCGAGTTCTTTCCGAGGCCATTTTTTCCTCCTATTTCACCAGAAAAATAAATGCAAGTACATCCCAATCTCTTACTTTACCCATTACCATGCAATAGGAGTTTTAACAACCCTTGGAAGACAGCCTTTTGAAAACATTGTGGGAAAAGGAGAGAATGTTGGTTACCAGCATTTTTCCTTTCCCCAGTTCAAGACAAATTCAATCATTTGAGCCACATTTAAATTTTTGTCTGCAAATGCTTTCAATTTGGACAAGTCTAAGATTCTGTTGTTTTGTAAAGAGTTAAATCTTTACCAAACAACAGAATAGTAGGCTTACCCAAATGGAAAGCATTTGCAGATGACAAGTTAAATGTAGTTCTTTCATAGAATAGAAAACATAGTGGGAAAAGGAAGAAATGCTAGTTACCAGCATTTTCTCCTTTTCCCACAATGTTTTCAAAACACCTTTTTCTTCAGGGTCGAGAAAACCTGTGATTGTGTGATATAGGGTTAATATTTGTTTACTCCAACCAATTCCTTAACACTTTAACATACAATTGAGAGTTTTAAAGACCTTCAGAAAGGAGGCTTTAAAAAAAGCATTGTAGGAAAAAAGGGAAAATGATGATAACCACCATCTTGTCCTTTTCCCACAATGTCTCCTCTTATAAAAATAACCCTCATTATTTGAGCTGTAATTAATATGTTGTATGCAAATATTTCAGTATGGGAAAGTCTAAATCTTTGTTGTTTAGGAAACAGTTATGTCCAGATCTCCAAGGGTTCAATAGAATGCATTTAACTCTTTAACAAAATGAAAAACTTTTAGATTGGTCCAAATTGAAAGCGTTTGCAGATGAATTAACTCTTTACCACACAACAAAATTTTTAGACTGGTCCAAATTAAAAGCAATGCAGATGACAAAATAAATGTGACTCAAAAATTGAAATTTGTGTTACGATGGGTAGAAAACATTGTGGGAAATGGAGAAAATGCTGGTTACCAGCATTTTCTCCTTTTCCCACAATGTTTTCAAAAGGCTTTTTGTTCAGGGTCATTAAAACTCGTGATTGTGTGGTAGAGGGTTAATAAATGTGGGATTTGTCTGCAAAAGGCTACAAAACATTGTGGGAAAAGGAGAAAATGCTGGCTACCAACATTTTCTACCTTTCTCACGATGTTTTCAAAAGCTTTCTTCCTCAGGGCTGTTAAAAATTGTGATTGTGTGGTAAGGGTTTAAACACATATAACCGTTTCCCAAAAAAGCCCTGGTTTTCACGTGTCTGCAGTACAAGTCTTTTGAAAACACTGAGGGAAAAGGAAAAATTGCTTGTAATGAGCAATTTCTCCTTTTCCCACAGTGTTTTCTACCCTTTTTGAGAACTTTCTGCCATTTTCATCAAATTTCAAACTGTCACCTGCAAACTCTTTCAATTTGGACCAGTCCAAAATTTGTCATTTGGGAAAGGGATAAGCATAAAGAATTCATACTTACACACTGGCATGAGGTTTTTTCTTTGAAAAATCACAGGCAAGTCCTAAATCTGATATTCGTACATGACCATTTTCATCTAGTAAAATATTTGCTGGCTGTAAGAAGAAACAATGTGTACAGGTCAATATTGTGAAACTTTTCCTCTCATTACGTACAATTCATACTAATTACATACAACCTTGTGTTGAACGGTGTTTTATACCACTTTCAACACTATTTTAGTCGTATCACAGCGACAGCTCACATATTCATACACCTGTATATCCTGGGATAGTACTAGGCTAGGGCTTTGAAGAGTCTAGCCCATTGGATCCAGTGAGGCTCAAACTCAGGGCCTCTGGGTTGGTTATTAGAGTCCTACACTTTACCACTGAGCCACACAGGAGCCATGGACTGGACACCACAATATAAATGAAGTAAGGTTGACAATGGCACCCAACACCATGCAAACAAACACTTTATGAAACAATCCCATATTTTACCAACACTGAGTAAGGAGGCTTTTGAAAACATTTTGGAAAAAAGAGGAAAATGCTATTAAACCATCATTTTCTCCTTTTCCCACAAAGTTGTCAACTGTTTCAAACACAAATTCCATCCCATCATTTCAGCCATATTTAACCCTTTACCAAATAATCCAAAATTTTAACAACCCTGAGATTAAAACATATTTGAAAACATGGTGGGAAAAGGAGAAAATGATGGGATCAAGGGAATTTGAGAGTAATCCAATTTTTTCTTCTTTCCAACCTATGATATTTGTACTAAATAGAATGATCTGGACAAGAGTATCCAAATTGACGTCAAAAACAGGTTTTATATGAAAAATATATAACAACTGATTCCCTTTAACTCTTTACCACACGACAAATTTCTACATTGAAAGCATTTGCAGACAACAAATGAAATGTGCTTTGAATGGTTGGATTTGTCTTTAATAGGAGAGCAAAAATTGTGGTGACCAGCATTTTCTCCTATTCTCTCAATGTTTTCATAAGTCTTCTTCTTCAGGGTTGTTAAAACTGGGGATTATGTGGAGGAAGATTGAAATACCAAGTTACAGATCTTTGCTTTGCACACAACCTGGAGTAGACTTTTGATTCTTGATTCATATTCCATACCTTAGCAAATGCAAGACTGAAAATTCAGAACCCACAAAAAACAAGAGGGCCATTATGGTCCTGAATTGCTCCACTTCCTTATTTTGCCTTTTGCTCCATGAGAAGTTTCCCTCCCCTTGGAGCTTATCTTAACCTTTACCACACAATCCCAGTTTTAACAACCCTGAAGAAATAAGCTTTTGATAACATTATGGAAAAAGGAGAAAATGCTGGTAACCAGCATTTTCTCATTTTCCAACACTGTTTTCTACCATTTCAAAGGCAGAAATCATCTTATGAGATACACCAAATTTCTTGTCTGCAACTGCTATTAATTAGGACAAGTCCAAAGTTTTGTTATGTGGCAGAGAGTTACTGCAAGTAAAAGTCAATGCAAGCAAGGACGGATGGCACATATACGCCACCAACATAGGGCCATGACATATCAAGCTCACTGGCCTACAGCCACTGGACAACAATACCTAATGGAAAAAGAATAAACAGAGGAAACAAAACAACCTACCTTTAAATCCCTATAAACTACAAACCGGCTGTGCATATGTTCGAGACCCAAGATGACCTCAGATGCATAAAATCGGACTTCCTTTTCAAGAAAGACTCCATGCTGAGACAGGTGATAGTGAAGGTCCCCGCCATTCATTAAATCCAAAATAAAGCACAATTTTTCCGGGGTTTGAAAAGCATAAGTCATGCACACTATAAATGGGCTCCCTTCCTGAAAGAAAGAATAGATACATAACTTATTTAAATCTTTCACTCTTTACCAAATGTCAGAATTTTAGCCTTGTCCAAACTGAAAGCTATTGCAAAAGGCAAAATAAATGTTAAACAAAGACTTGTCCAAATTGAAAACATTTGCAGACAAAAAATTCAGTGTGGCTTAAATGATCGCCTCTGAAAGGTTGGAAAACACTTTGAGAAAAGGAGAAAATGCTGATTAAAAGCATTTTCTTCTTTTCCCACATTGTTTTCTTCTTTGAGGTTGTTACAACTTAGGAATGTGATAAACTTTTAATCAAGCAATCACAATCTTAACTCTTCAACAAACAAGGAAATTCTAGACTTGTGCAAAATAAAAGCATTTACAGATGACAAATCAGTTGCAGTACAAATAATAAATTTGAAAGGGTAGAAAACATCGTGGGAAAAGAAGAAAATGCTGGTTACCAGAATTTTTCCTTTTCTGACTTAGTTTTCAACAGCCTTCTTCCCTTCGGTTTATGGAAAGTAGGGACTGTGTAGGAAAGGTGGAAATGTGGCCTCTTTAGTGGACAGAGAGGTTTTTCAAAAGTTTGACCTCAAGACCATGTTCTTGACCTGATGTGAACCATTTTCAAATTCATCCGAGAAATCATCACAACAAAAACTCTAACCAGTTTTTATGCATGTAAGACTGACAATGTAGTCTCTAGAACATACACAAGGTAAAAGCTTAACCCTTTACTGCACAATGACGCCTTTTGACGCCCCTGGGAAAGAAGCCTTCTGAAAACATTGTGGGAAAAGGAGAAAATGCTGGTAACCAGCATTTTCTCCTTTTCCCACAATGTTTTCTACCCTATCAAAGAAAAGTTGTACCATTTGAGCCACATTGAAATTGTCGTCTGCAAATGCTTCCAATTTGGACAAGGCTAAAAATTCGTCGTCTGGTAAAGGGTTAAAGGACAGACAATGGATGTGGCACAATGCATGACAGACACAACAAGATCACAGAGGCTCACCTTGAGCACTTCATGCTAAGGTGAGCTAAAAATGCTGGTAACCAGCATAATATCCTTTTCATAAAATCTAGTGACGTAGTTTTTGACCTATTCTCACACTTCTATGAGATATCATCAAGATGCCTATTTCATTTATTCAGTGCTACAAGAGGTAACATTTTTGCAACAAACAAAACTTTCATTTACCTCTATGATGGTAACTAACAGGACAAACTTCGATGAACTTTGAGAGACCCAAACCAACAACAATAATGATGCCCAGTCATCCATTATTATTACCTAATATGTTACCACAGCAACAAATCAATACATAAATGGAAAACCTCTTGTTCGAAAGAAGAAAGGCAAAGTTTTTATCATCAATTAAGGTCAAACCTGAAAGCTTTTTGGTTTTTTCCCTCTATTTTTTTTCCCCCCATGGAATGCTGCATGTTTCACTCTGTACCCCATGACAAAAATTTAGATAAGTCATTTTTGAGGGCAGCTGCACACAACAAATCAAATATGGCTACAAAAATAGGGCTTGTCTATGATAGGGTAGAAAACATTTTTTCCCCCAACAATATATTCAAGCCTTCTTTCTTCAGGTCATTAACCTTTACCACACAATCCAGAGTTTTAAGGACCCTGAGAAAAAGGCCTCTTGAAAACATTGTGGGAAAAGGAGAAAATGCTGGTTATCAGCATTTTCTCTTTTTCCCACAATGTTTTCTAGACAAATTCCATACAATGTTTTGAAGACAAATTCCTTATATTGAGCCACATTTAATTTGACATCTGCAAATGCTTTCAGTTTGGACAAGTCTGTATTTTTTTGTTGTTTGGTAGACTTAAACTTCGGCTTGTTTGGTAAAGGGTTAATCTGAACAAGTAACAAAGAAGGATGAGCTGATAGTATGGCCATAGCCCATTGCCATGAAGCAAACATTTACGCATGTTCATATTGTAAGCATTTTGTAGATGACAAATTAAGTCTAGCTATCATGATGGTATCTATCTTTAAAAGGATAGAAACTAATGTTTGAAAGGGGAAAATGCCACCAATACTTTTTATCTGATCATCAAAAACATGATATCATTTGGTTCAAGGTTAACCCTCAGAGCATAGCATAAACCTATCAGACCTTTTCATCCTAGAAATATGACCCATATAATTGCAATTTCATGGTAGCTTTTTTCTACAGTGTTTCAGCAAAGCAGACAGAGTAAATAAAAGATCAGGATGCATATTTTGTGCAGCCTGATCTTGATCTACACTGGCTGCAAAGGCAACTACAGTCATGAAAGACGCTGTAAGGGTTAAGTATCAAAAGCACAACTCTTGTCTTTTTATCTCAATTAATTATCCCCCATTCAGAAATAAAATGTCCTCTTTGGTACATTGAAAAAGAGACAATATGGTAGAAAATAGTGAACACTCAAGATTGGAAGGTGGACACAGCCATGACATAACCTTGCTGGCCTTTGACCAGTGGAGCTACCAAAACAAGAGGGCCATGATGGCCCTGTATTGCTCCACTGGCTTATTAATATAAACCATAAATACTAAACATTTCAATTCTGAGCCAAATGGTTTCAAAATGAAGACTTACAAAGTTTTCTTTGTAAAAGCCCATGTAAAAGTTGAGACCTGCAAGGCAAAGCCATTTTTTATCCCTGGTAGAGGTCCACAAGATAAAGCCACATGCCAACATAATACAAGTCTATGCTGTATGGTTATAAATAAGGTGATTTTCAAGTTTTGTCCATATGAAGCCTCTGTAAAACATAAGACCCCTGATGCAAGGCTAATTTCAAAAAAAAAAAATCAAAACAGGAAGATTTCTTAACTTGTCACTATGTAAGCCCATGTAAAACTTGTGACCCCTGTGGTGGGGCCAATTTTGACCCCAGGGCTAAAATTTTGGCCCACTTGGAAGAGGCCCACCAGATATAGCAACATGTAAAATTTGGTAGCTCTAGGCCTTATGGCTAGGTACAGGAAGATTTTTAAAGTTTTCTCTATATAAGCCTATGTAAAACTTGTGACCCCTGGGGCAGAGCCAATTTTGACCCCAGGGCTATAATTTGAAGAAACTTGATAGAGGCCTACTACATAAAGCTACATGCCAAATTTGGTAGCCCTATGCCTTATGGTTGAAATAAAAGTTAACGCACAGACGGACGTACTGACACACGGACGCATGACGGACACCAGGCCATGACATAAGCCCGCTGGCCTTCGGCCAGTGGAGCTAAAAACTTGCAAAGGAAACTACATCAAAACTAAATGGGACCCATTAAATAAGTCAGACACAAAGAAAACATGAGCACAGCATGTGGGTGCCAACACTCAGCTGTAGGTGCTTGAATTTAAGTGAAAATTCTTGAGTCAAAAAAGGAGCATAACTGTGTTAAAAATACTTTGATGGTTACATGTCCTTGTTGTTTTGGTTCCCCTTTTGACAGTTAACAACTTCACAAAGTTTGATGTAAATATCTTCAGTAATAACAGATATTGTAAAATGTCAAAGTCTTTGCACCACTACAATGATGCAGACCCAGTGACGAAGACAACAACATGGCTACGCTAGTAACTTGACGTTTTCTTCAAAAACAGCCAAGCTCATAAAACGTGAAATGTTTGATCATTCTTTACCACATAACCCCGTTTTAACCCTTTACCACACGACAAAATTATAGCCTTGTCCAAATTGAAAGCATTTGCAGACGACAATTTCAATGTGGCTCAAATGGTACAACTTTTCGTTGATAGGGTAGAAAACATTGTGGGAAAAGGAGAAAATGCTGGTTACCAGCATTTTCTCCTTTTCCCACAATGTTTTCAAAAGGCCTCTTTCCCAGGGGCATCAAAAGGCGCCATTGTGCAGTAAAGGGTTAAGGACCCACATAACCCCATGTTTTAAGGACCCAGACAAGGAGGGTCTTAGAAAACATTTTTGGAAAAGGAGAAAATGCTGATAATGAGCATATTCTGATAATCAGCATATTTTCTCTTTTCTCACAATTTTTAGCGATTTTAAAGCCAAAGCCCGTAACCTGTGGCGTATTCATTATTTTGTCTGCAACTGACTTGGACAAATTTTTCAGCATTGTCATTTAGCAAAGAGATAAATACAATACAATGTTGACAAGTAAATAGGCATGTACAGTAAGTCACATTTGATGACAAGAAATATATTTGGACTCTGTTGTATTGATATTCTGATGACGATTGCAATAATGGTGTGAACCACTATTGTTAGATCATCTATCTTTTGGATTAACTCTTTACCAAATGACAAAATTTTAGACTGGTCCAAACTGAAAGCATTTGCAGATGACAAAACAAATGTGATTGAAAAAAATGAAAATTGTTTGGGGAAGGGTAGAAAACATTGCGGGAAAAGGAGAAAATGCTGGTTACCAGCATTTTCTCCTTTCCCCTCAAGGTTTTCAAAAGGTTTCTTTCACAGGGTCGTCAAAAGTCGGCATTGTGTGGTAGAGTTAAATAAGTCTTTTTAATATTCAACACACCAGGGAGCTTGTCAAAGTGTAAATACATCTCTCTTCTTCATTATGGTTGGTCAATTATTGCCTTGCTTAATTCAGAGGTGAATTTTAAAGTTGTGTGAAATTATATAAATCTGGACAGCTCCCTTCAAATTTTCACCAAACAATTCTGTGTTTTTTTTACGATAATGTTGGAAAAAGAGAGAATGCTAGTAAGCTAGAAACCAATATTTTCTTCCTTTTTTCAAAATATTTTCTACCACTACAGAGACTTACTCAATCATTTTAGTAAATCAAAATTGCCATTTGCAAATGCTTTCATTAGGTCAAGCCGTCGATTTTATTAACTGATCAACCTTTTACCAAATAATCCAGTGGTATCATGACCCTGAAGAAAAAAGCTTGAGATTTTTAACTCTTTACCCCACGAAAAAATTTAAGACTTGTCCAAACTAAAAGCATTTGCAGACAACAAATCAAAAGGGGCCAAAATGGCAAAATTATTCTTGATGGGGTGGAAAACATTGTGGGAAAAGGAGAAAATGCTAGTTACCAGCATTTCCTCCTTTTCCCACGATGTTTTCAAAAGCCTAATCCTTAAGGGTCATTTAAACTCTGGATTGTAAGGTAAAGGGTTAATTTTTTTATCTATTTCAACTCTTTACCACACAACAAAGTTTCAGCTATGCCTAAAGCAAAAGCATTTGAAGACAATAAATAAAATGTTACACGAAATATGAACTTAGGTCTTTCAAAGAAAAGAAAACATAGTGGGAAAAAGAGAAAATGCTGGTTACCAGCATTTTCTCCCTTTCCCACAATGTTTTCAAAAGGCTTCTTCCTCAGGGTCATTAAAACTCTTGATTGTCGGGTCAAGGGTTAAGACAAATTCTATAGTTTCAATCACATTTGTCTTTGAAAAAATTCAGAACAATGTGTGAAAAGGAAAGTCTCCTTTTCCCGCAATGTTTTCGAAAGCCCTTTCCATGGGTTCATTAAAAGTCAGGATTTCATTGTAAAGGGTTAATAATCAAAAACAAATTGTTTCTTAAAACAATTGTATCACTCAAAAAAACATGTCTCATTAAAACCTTAATCCTTGGCTTGCAGACTAGCCCAGTGACCTCGATATTTGTCATGCAAGTTAACCTTATCCCTTTCCCAAACGGCAAATTTTGGACTGGTCCAAATTGAAAGAGTTTGCAGACGACAATTTTAAATTTGATGAAAATGGCAGAAAGGTCTCAAAAAGGGTAGAAAACACTGTGGGAAAGGGAGAAATTGCTCGTTACGAGCAATTTCTCCTTTTCCCACAGTGTTTGCAAAAGACTTGTACTGCAGACACGTGAAAACCAGGGCTTGTTTGGGAAAGGGTTATAAAACCACAAAATTTTGGGTTTGTTAAAATCGAAAGCATTTTCAGACTATGAATGTGCCTCAACTGGTGAGATCTGTCTTTGGTAGGGAAGAAAGCAACGTGGGGAAAAAAAGAGAAAAAGCTGTTAACCAGCATTTTCTCCTTTTCCATCAATGTTTTCAAAACCTTTCTTCCTCACAGTCGTTAAAACTCAGGACTGCATGGTATAGGGTTAACAAGACAATAAACTGAGTAAATCAATACACCAGTCTATCTACAATGGAACATTTTCACTGAAAATTACAGGCCTCTACTTCCCCTTCTTTTGGTGAATTCAGCTTGGGCTTCAAGTTGGCAAATTGACCTTAGAAACATTTTTTGTCAACAAGTTCCATAAAATTTTACCATCAAAGCCAAGAAATGTCATCCCATAACTGTATCTCAGAGAAGTATATTCCTGATATATTAACTCTTTACCAAATGACAAAATTTTAGACCAGCCCAAATTGAAGGCATTTGCAGACGACAAATGTGACTTAAAAATTGAAATTTGTTACGGAAAGGGCAGAGAACATTGTGGGAAAAGGAGAAAATGCTAGTTTCCAGCATTTTCTCCTTTTCCCACAATGTTTTCAAAAGGCTTCCTTACTAGGGTCGTTAAAAGGCGGGATTGTGTGGTAAACGGTTAAAACAGGCCTGCATGTATGTACATTGTGTAATGAAATTTGCATGAGGTATTGATTAAAAGCATATTTTTAAAGTCATCTGCTGAAAATTTCTTTCCGAGGTAATGAATCAAGTTCATGGGCATTTTGTGCATCTAAACTATCCAACTTTCAAGTGCATTGGACTGAAAATGTGGCCTGTAGAGTGTGCACAAGGTTTTTCATAGATTTGTCCCAGTGACCTACTTTTTGACCAGGCATGAATGATTTCAAGCTTTCCAAGGCATCATCATGACAATCTGACCAACTTGACGGACACTGGACTGAAAATGTTGCCTACTGGGTATGCAAAAGGTTTTTCAAGGATGTATCCCAGGGACCTGCCTTTTGATCTGATTACACCAAAATTCGAACTCATCCGTCATCTGAAAGAATATTATGACAAACTTTCTGAGGGTTAAAAGTGATGAACAATGACAAACAATGGACAACTCACAAAAGCTAACTTGAGCACTTTGCGTTTCGTGAGCTAAAATGGACAACCACCTACTGACCTACATTTTTAGCAAACTTGACCCATTTTCACACTCATTTGAGATATTATCAAGACAAAAATTTTGACCAAGTTTCATGAGTATCCAACAGAAAATGTGGCCTCAAGAGCATACACAAGGTAAAAATCGATGACACATGAGGCACACAGCACAACTACCAAAGCTCACCATGAGCACTTCATGCCAGGTGAGCTGCAAATAGACAGTGAAGACTCAAGACCAGATTGAACGTAAATACAGGCTGATCTTGGGTTTTCACCCTACAGTTTATCTATTGCCCGATATGGCAGGATGGGAGTAAATCTTATAACTCCATGAGCTAAAAGCTGGTCTATGTCACAGCATGCATACTTACCCCTGTACTGACTAGTGAAAGCATTATTCGTTCGTTTATCGCCAGCGACTCCCCACCTTTCATTTTGATTCGTTTTTTATCTAAACATTTCATGGCATACCTGCAATAAACAACAATTTAGTACATGATAATATATATATAGAAAGTCATCCAACTCTTTACCACACGATTCCTGACTTTTCACAACCCTAAAAAAGAAACCTTTTGAAAACATTGTGGGAAAAGGAGAAAATGCTGGTAACCAGCATTTTCTCCTTTTCCCAAAATGTTTTCTACCCTTTCCAAAACAAATTTTAATTTTTCAGTCACATTTATTTTGTCATCTGCAAATGCCTTCAATTTGGACAAGTCTTAAATTTTGTCGTTTGGTAAAGAGTTAACTCTTCATAAGAAGACAACATCTCAGACTTTTTCATGATAAAAACATTTATTAGATGTGGGCGTTGCAAATGAATAATAATATGTACATTTCAAACCTTACCACATAAATCCCTAGTTTTAGCAACACTAACACACAGAGCTTTAGAAAACATTATGAAGTTGGAGAAAATGCTAGGAGCCAGCATTTTCTCCTTTTCCAGGAAAGTTTTCTCCACTTTCTAAGACAAATCTCATCTGTTAATCCAAATTTTGATATGTGTTCTTTTAATTGCTATTAATTTGGATAAGGCTAAAATTTTGTAGTCCGGTAAAGATATGGGTCAGTGCAATCAACCAAATATTGCAATTTCAAGGCAATTGTGTTCAGGATATCTAACCCATAAAGCACTGGAACCAACTTAACCCTTAAAGCGCCTTTCACGACTATAGTTGCTTTTGCGGCCAGTGTAGATTAAGATCAGGCTACACAATGTAGACAAAAGCAACCATGAAATTGCAATTATTTAGGTTGTATTTCTAGTTTGAAATAGTCTGATAGGTTTATTTGGCGCTCTAAGGGTTAAGTTGTTTTTGCGAACAGTGTAGGTCAAGATCAGACTGCACAGAATGTGCAGTCTGATCTTTGATCTACACTGTCCGCTACTTTGTTACACAATCTGGCCAAAACAACTTTGGAATGACAATATTCTGGATGTTTTTCCTAATTGGAAAGGTCCATTTCATTAACTCTTTACTGCACAATCCTGAGTTTTAACAACCCTGGGCAAGAAGCCTTTTGAAAACATTGTGGGAAAGGGAGAAAATGCTGGTAACCAGCATCTTCTCCTTTTCCCACAATGTTTTCTATCCTACTGAAGACAAATTCCATCATTTGAACAACATTTAAATTGTCGTCTGCAAATGCTTTCAATTTGGACAAGTCTAGATTTTTGTCGTGTGGTAAAGAGTTAATTCAGTGCTCTAAGGGCTAATGTCAGATACCATAGATCAGACCTTATCACAGAACCTTCCTTGTTATCAGTGTAACACAACCAATACAAACTTTCTTATATTATACAAATTTGACATAAGCATTAATGTGTGGTGTCATAAAATTATGTGACATTATCTTTTTATACTTCTTTCTAAGAAGAATATACTGGTGGAAATTTTCATGGTTTTCTTTTATTCTGACCTATACCTGATGAGATATTGTTATGTGATAAAATGAATCCAAAATTTCCTCCCTTTTTAGATAAAATTTTATTAAACTTGCCTATAAACATGCTATTTAACTCATTACCAAATGAACAAAAATGTGGAGTCATAGAAATTGAAAGCATTTGCAGATGACAATTTAGATGTGGTTGAAATTTTGCTTTTTGATTCTGAAAGGGTATAAAAACTTGTGCGAAAAGGAGAAAATGCTGGTTACCAGCATTTTCTCCTTTCCAAAAAATGTTTTCAAAAGGTCATTAAAAGTTGGGATTGTGTGGTAAAGGGTTCATTCTACAGAGGTCTGCTTAACCCTTTACCACACAATGACGCCCCTGGGAAAGAAGCCTTTTGAAAACACCATGGGAAAAGGAGAAAATGCTGGTAACAAGCATTTCCTCGTTTTCCCACAATGTTTTCTACGTGATCAAAGAAAAATTGCACCATTTGAGCCACACTGAAATTGTCGTCTGCAAATGCTTCCAATTTGGACAAGGCTAAAATTTTGTCGTCTGGTAAAGGGTTAAGAACATATTTGTAGACTGGTTTGATGAAACTTTATGTCAAATGCCAACAATATTCTCTATATTGATAGAGTCAGATTCTCTGTATATCTCAAATGCAGTCTGACCTTTATTTTCACACTGTGCAAAAACATGAGAAGTTCTTCTTTGCAATTCACAGTTAACCCTTACCAAGACTACAATTTGGCATATTATATGAGCTGCACTCTGGCAAAAGGTGGTTTAACCCTTTCCCAAACGACAAATTTTGGACTGGTCTAAATTGAAAGAGTTAGCAGACGAGAATTTTAAATTTGATGAAAATGGCAGAAAGTTCTCAAATAGGGTAGAAAACACTGAGAAAAGGATAAATTCCTCGTTACGAGCAATTTCTCCTTTTCCCACAGTGTTTTCAAAAGACTTGTACTGCAGGGCTTGTTTGGGAAAGAGTTAACTCTTTAAGAGTTTTGAAAGCATTTGCAGATGACAAATTAACTCTTTATCAAACGACAACATTTTGGACGTTCTCAAATTGAAAGCATTTGCAGACAACAAAATAAATGTGACTGAAAAACTGAAATTTGTTTTGCCAAAGGTAGAAAACATTGTGGGAAAAGGAGAAAATGCTGGTTACCAGCATTTTCTCCTTTTCCCACACTGTTTTCAAAAGGCTTCTTCCCCAGGGTCATTAAAATTCGGGATTGTGTGGTAAAGGGTTAAAGGTGGCTCCAGTGACAAAATCTGTCCTTGATAAGAGTAGAAAACATTGTGGGAAAAGGAGAAAATGCTGGTTACCAGCATTTTCTCCTTTTCCATCTATGTTTTCAAAAGGCTTCTTCCCCTGGGTCGTTAAAAGTCGGGATTGTGTGGTAAAGGGTTAAAGGTGGCTCCAGTGACAAAATTTGTCCTTGATAAGAGTAGAAAACATTTTGGGAAAAGGAGAAAATGCTGGTTACCACCATTTGCTTTTTCCCCACAATAATTTCAATGAATTGTACCATTGGTTACCAGTTTTTTCTACATTTTACAACAATGTTTTCAAAAGGCTTCTCACCTGGGGTCGTTAAACACAATATTGTTCTTTACAGGGTTAAAGTTTGTCGACATGGACAAAAAACAAACATAAGAAATTTACATTTTTCCTGTGTCCGCTTTCCGGCAGCCATACACCTCCCCAAACCCTCCTCGGCCAATTATTCTGTGTACACTAAAATCATTCATTGTTAACTGAAATAGACAGAACGAAAGGAATTCAATTATTGCTAGAGAAGTAAACAGTGTCAGGCAATTAGTGTTTCCATCAAGAACACACTCTAACATTAGCTCTTTACCAAGCAGCACAGTTTCAGACTTGTCTAAATTGTAAGCATTTGCAGACAACAAATTAACTCAAGTAATGATATTTGTTCTGAAAAGGCTACCTTAGCTAATACCATAGACACCAAGAGTTATTTGCCAATGAAAACATATCAAGAAATCATTGTTAACCCTTAAAGTGCCTTTCACTAACATAGTTGCCTTTGCGGCCAGTGTAGATCAAGATCAGGCTGCACAAAACGTGCAGCCTGATCTTCGATCTACACTGTCCGCTATGTTAAAACACTACAGGCAAAATGTAGCCATGAATTGGCAATTATATTGGTTTTTATTCTAGAATGAAAATGACCATTTGGTTTATTTGGCGCTATAAGGGTTAATAGCATTCACTGTGAAAAAGATAGTATCAAAACTTGGCAAAAGAGCTTCCTGCCATGCCGAAATGGGTACAACTTCTGCAAGAAAGCTTTCAGTGTAGAGAAAGATCAAACCTTCAACTGCCCATGGACATGCTGTCTTATCAACAATATCAACAGTTAACTCTTTCCTGAACGACAAAATTGTAGACTAGTCCAAATTGAAAGCATCTGCAGACGACAAATTAAATGTGACTTAAAAAATTGAAATTTGTTGTGGGATGTGTGGAAAACATTGAGGGAAAAGGAGAAAATGCTGGTCGTTAAAAGTCCGGATTGTGTGGTAAAGAGTTAAATTTTTCAATTGGGTTATCCTTGTTAAACAGTTTAATACTTACAATGCATTGGTCTCTTTAACCCTTTACGACACAACAAAATTTTACACTTGTTTAAATTAACAGCATTTGCAGAGGACAAATTAGATAGGGCTAATATGGTTCAGATTTGTCTATAAAAGGATAGAAAACATTGTGGGAAAAGGGGAAAATGCTGGTAACAAGCATTTTCTCCTTTTCCTTCGTTTTTAAAAGGCCTCTTTCTCAGGGTCATTAAAACTCTGGATTGCGTGGTAAAGGGTTATATGGCTGAAATTGTCAATTTTATTTCGCTATTGGTGAAAGGGATAGGTATAATTACATCATATAAACATCAGACCTCCAGATAAGACGGAGTGATAGTATTCTAAATCCATTATTTTTCTTCTAAACCCTATATTGTGGGTACTTATTAGAATCGTCTCAATGAGACGATTCTAATGAGTACCCATAATATAGGGTTTAGTGGAGAGTGATTAATATTTTCCAATTTTGAACTCAAAATCACTCCCTCTGTCTGGAGCTCTGAAAGATTGCAAAATGCTAAATTTGCTAAATATTCAGTATAATGATTCCTACAATCATTAACACTTTACCAAACAATCCTGTATTTTCACCTCCCTGAGGAAGAGCCGCCTTTTGAAAACATTGTGGGAAAAGGAGAAAATGCTGGTAACCAGCATTTTCTCCTTTTCCAACAATGTTTTCTACCCTGTCATAAGACCTTAAGTTCATTTGTACCACTTTCAAACTTGTCGTCTGCAGATGCTTTCAATTTGGAAGGGGCTAAAACTTGTTGTTTTGGAGAGGGTTATGGTGAATTGTTTCCACCATTTTACAAAGTATTTTCTACGAGAGACAACAGTGTTAATCCTTTCCCAAATGATGAATTTTAGACTGGTCCAAATTGAAAGCGTTTGCAAAGGACAATTTCAAATTTGATGAAAATGACCAAGTTCTCCAAAAGGGTAGAAAACACTGTGGGAAAAGGAGAAATTGCTCGTTACGAGCAATTTCTCCTTTTCCCACAGTGTTTTCAAAAGACTTGTACTGCAGACAAATGAAAACCAGGGCTTGTTTGGGAAAGGGTTAAGCAAAACTGGTGTAGGGAACTATTTTTTTATCCCTGTATCCCTGTTTTACATGTGCATTTATACACATAAGTTGTATCAGGGGAGGTAACCAATCTAGCTAGCGGAGGGCATCGAATCCAGTTTCCTTTGAAAAACATACCATTAGGCAAAATTTGCAACTTTCAGAAACTATTCACTGGGTGTTTCAGATTTTGTGTTTACTAAGGACAGTGTTGTTTGTAAAAAGGAGAGAAAATGGCCTGAGCAAAATGATGAGGTGCTGTTCTTCAGAAGTCCCTGTAGTCCCATAACCAAGTTAGTTTCCTCCTGAACACTCTCCTGTGGCACATAACCCTTCATTCAACAACCTTGCAGCTTTAACTCTTGACTCTTTACCAAAAGACAAAATTTTAAACTGGTCCAAATTGAAAGCACTTGCAGACGACAAAATAAATGTGATTGAAAAATTGAAAGTTGTTTTGGAACGGGTAGAAAACATTGTGGAAAAAGGAGAAAATGCTGGTTACCAGCATTTTCTCCTTTTCCCACAATGTTTTCAAAAAGTTTTTTCCTCAGGGTTGTTAAAAGTCGGGATTGTTTGGTAAACGGTTAACTCTTTACCAAACGACAAAATTTTAAACTGGTCCAAATGGAAAGCACTTGCAGACGACAAAATAAATATGATTGAAAAATTGAAAATTGTTATGGAAAGGGTTGAAAACATTGTGGAAAAAGGAGAAAATGCTGGTTACCAGCATTTTCTCCTTTTTCCACAAGGTTTTCAAAAGGCTTCTTTCACAGGGTTGTTAAAAGTCGGGATTCTGTGTTTACCAGCATCTTCTCCTTTTTCCACCATGTTTTCAAAAGGCTTCTTTCACAGGATCGCTAAAAGTCGGGATTCTGTGGTAATGGGTTTACCACACAATCCCGAGTTTTAATGACCCTGAGGAAATGGCCTTTTGAAAACCTTGTGGGGATAGGAGAAAATGCTGGTAACCAGCATTTCTTCCTTTTCTCACAAGGTTTTCTACTCTTTCACATAGAACTGCCATCATTTCAGCTACATGTAATTTGTCGTCTGCAAATGCTTTCAATTTGGAAGAGTCTAAAATTTTATCCTGTGGAAGAAGGCTTATAAGAACACTGTTTTAAAAAAAGAAAATGCTAATAATTATAACCAGCATTTTCTCCTTTTTCCAAAAAAGTCTCATATCCCTTGATAAGGAACAAACCTTATCATCTGATCCAAAGTAATATAATAAATTAATCCTCTACCATCGCTTTGAAATATTCATAAGTCAAAAATCTGGTCATTTGGTATAGGAATAACTTACTGCACAGTGCCACCTTTTAACGCCCCTAGGAAAGAAGCCTTTCGAAAACATTGTGGGAAAAGGAGAAAATGCTGGTAACCAGCATTTTCTCCTTTTCCCACAATGTTTTCTACCCTATCAAAGAAAAATTGCACCATTTGAGCCACATTGAAATTGTCGTCTGCAAATGCCTTCCAATTTGGACAAGGCTAAAATTATGTCGTCTGGTAAAGGGTTAACCCTTTTCCAAACAACAAAATTTTGGACTTGTCCAAACTGAAAGCATTTGCAGATGGCAAATTATACATGGCTCACATGGTAAGGTTTGTCTGTAAAACGACAGAAAACATTATGAGAAAAGGAGAAAATGCTGGTTACCAGCATTTTCTCCTTTTTACCACAATGTTTTCAAAAGTCTGATTTCCCAGGGTCATTAAAACTCCGGATTGTTTGGTGAAGGGTAAACCCTTTACCACACAATCCTGACTTTTAACGACCCTGAGGAAGAAGCCTTTTGAAAACATTGTGGGAAAAGGAGAAAATGCTAGTAACCTGCATTTTCTCCTTTTTCCATAATGTTTTCTATCTTTTCCAGAACAAATTCAATTTTAGAGTCATGTCCATTTTGTCGTCTGCAGTCGCTTTCAATTTGGACAAGTCTAAAATTTTGTCGTTTGCTAAAGGATTCAGGATTAGCACTGAAAACTCCCAGTGCCTACCTAGCAAAGTAACACAGTTTTCCAATAGAACAGTGAAGTTATTTTCATTACCAGGCCATTTTTAGAGGTCTTTATCGAAAGTTAAGCACTTGAGACATGCAAACCCTCTCTCTGTACTTTGTGTCTTACAGATCATGGGATGAATGTCAGAGTAATTATTGTGCTTTCATTTTACAGTAAAATCCCCAATATAATCAACCCCTTAATTCTTTACCAAACGACAAAATTTTAGACTGATCCAAATTGGAAGCATTTGCAGACCGACAAATCAATGTTGCACAAATTATGAAATTTGTCTTTGAAAGGGCAGAAAACATTGTGGGAGAAGGACAAAATGCTGGTAACCAGCATTTTCTCCTTCTCCCACAATGTTTTCAAAAGGCTTCTTTCTCAGGGTCATTAAAAGTCATGATTGTGTGGCAAAGGGTTAACAAATAACGCCAAGTTTAACTCTTTTCCAAATGACTACTTTTTGGACTTGTCCAAACAGAAAGAATTTGCAGACGACAAATGCGAATTAAATAATGGAATTTGTCTGTGATAGGGTAGGAAACATTGTGGTAAAAGGAGAAAATGCTGGTTACCAGCATTTTCTCCTTTTCCAACCATGTTTTTTAAAAGCTTTTTTTCTCCTGGGTCATTAAAAGTTGGGATTGTGCCGTACAGAGTGTAACAACCCTGAGAAAGATGGTTTTTGAAAACACAGTGGGAAAAGGAGAAAATGCTGGTAACCAGCATTTTCTCCTCTTTCCACAGTATTTTCTACCCTTTCTGAACTCTTTAGTGAACAACAATGGCGCCTGACACTATACTGCTATTGCGACTAGAAGCTTCAATGGCACCTGACACAGTACTGCTATTGAAACCAGAAGGTTCAATGGCCCCTAACACAGTACTGCTATTGAGACCAGCAGCTTCAATGGCCCCTGACACAGTACTGCTATTGAGACCAGAAGCTTCAAAAGCCCCTGACACAGTACTGCTATTGAGACCAGAAGCTTCAATGGTGCCTGACACTATACTGCTATTGAGACCAGAAGCTTCAATGGCCCCTGACACAGTACTGCTATTGAGACCAGCAGCTTCAATGGCCCCTGACACAGTCCTACTATTGAGACCAGAAGCTTCAATGGCCCCTGACACAGTACTGCTATTGCGACCAGAAGCTTCAATGGCACCTGACACTATACTGCTATTGCGACCAGAAGCTTCAATGGCCCCTGACACAGTACTGCTATTGAGACCAGAAGCTTCAAAAGCCCCTGATACAGTACTGCTATTGAGACCAGAAGCTTCAAAAGCCCCTGACACAGTACTGCTATTGAGACCAGAAGCTTCAATGGCACCCGACACTATACTGCTATTGAGACCAGAAGCTTCAATGGCCCCTGACACAGTACTGCTATTGAGACCAGCAGCTTCAATGGCCCCTGACACAGTACTACTATTGAGACCAGAAGCTTCAATGGCCCCTGACACAGTACTGCTATTGCGACCAGAAGCTTCAATGGTGCCTGACACTATACTGCTATTGCGACCAGAAGCTTCAATGGCGCCTGACACAGTACTGCTATAGAGACCAGAAGCTTCAATGGCCCCTGACACAGTACTGCTATTGAGACCAGAAGCTTCAATGGCCCCTGACACAGTACTGCTATTGAGACCAGAAGCTTAAATGGCCCCTGACACAGTACTGCTATTGAGACCAGAAGCTTCAATGGCCCCTGATAGTGCTGCTTCTGAGACCAGCAGCTTCAATGGCCCCTGACACAGTACTGCTATTGAGACAAGCAGCTTCAATGGCCTCTGACACAGTACTGCTATTGAGACCAGGAGCTTCAATGGTCCCTGATGCAGTACTGCTATTGCGACCAGAAGCTTCAATGGCCCAACACAGTACTGCTTTTGAGACCAGCAGCCTCAATGACCCCCGACACAGTACTGCTGTTGAGACCAGAAACTTCAATGGCCCCTGACACAGTCCTGCTATTGAGACCAGAAGCTTCAATGGTCCCTGATGCAGTACTGCTATTGCGACCAGAAGCTTCAATGGCCCAACACAGTACTGCTATTGAGACCAGCAGCCTCAATGACCCCCGACACAGTACTGCTGTTGAGACCAGAAACTTCAATGGCCCCTGACACAGTCCTACTATTGAGACCAGCAGCTTCCATGGTCCCTTCCACAGTGCAGATATTGTGACCAGCAGGTTCAATGGCCCCTGACACAGTACCAGCTGCTTTACTGTCTCCTGACATAATCCTGCAATTAAGACCAGCTGCTTCAGTGGCCCCTTAATTCATACTGCTTGTAAACCTTTACCACAAAATCCTGAGTTTCAAAACACTTGACAGAGGCTTCCGAAAAATGTTGAGAAAAGGAGAAAATGCCGGTTACCAGCTTTTTCTTCTTTATCCACCATGTTTTTGTTCCTTTCTGAAAAAATTCCAATAATTTGAGCAAAATCTTTTTTGTCATCTGCAAATGCTTTAGTTTTAGACAAGTCTTAAAGTTTTGTCATTTTGGTAAAGAGTTAAGAACAACTGCTTCATTGGCCCCTGACAAAATACTGCAATTCAGAAGAGCTGCTTCGGTGGCCCCTGAGAGTGGTGCAGGGGTAGAGTGTTTAACATTATGCCCATTGAGAAACATGGAAAAAAGCCAAGCAAAAACCAGCCTTTTCTTCCTTTCCCACAGTATTTTTCTGTAGCCTTCTCTCTCAGGTTCATTAAAAAACATAATTTTTTAGTGAAGGGTTAATTACAAAAGCTCCATCCTCCGTCATTCTAAAAACAGAAGACATCACAGAGAACTTCCATTCCATCATTGCTTTTCCTCTATTTTAGTTTCTTTGTTTACTCTTTTACCACATAGCAAAGGTCAAACGAGGCTATATTGAAATAAAATGCAGAAGACAAATCAAATGTAGCTAGAATGATGGGATTTATCTTTGAACAGGTAGAAAAGACTGGGAATAGGAAAAAATACTGGTTACCAGCATTTTCTTCCAAAAGTGCTTTCAAAGAAGTCTAAACATTGCTGAGGCTGTTTTGTATGAAGGACATCTTGAGTAACAAGAACTGTCATCACTGCTCATCCTTGACTTAGTTCAGGCAAGTTAAAAATACATCTACTGAATTACAGATGGATGGACAGACAGATACACATTACAATTTTACCCCAATTGGTTGAAAAATGTAGGAAAAGAGGTAAAAAAAATTGTGTTCCCAGACTGGCAGATGGACATAGGTATGGGCAGACACAAGCAGCAGAAACATGATTCCAGCATACTCCCTTGTGTTTGTAAGTGTGGGTGGACTGCCATATAAAGATGTATGGAGCAAAGTCCTGTACAACCTGACTTGCTCTCATGAACATGTGTACATCTAGTTTGGAATGCCCAGGAACCACAGACTGATTTTAGGATCTAAAGTGTGTAATATTTCCAGAGATATTTTTACCAAAACCATCTCGGGAATTTGGAATATCAAAGAGTTTTTCTAGCTGACTGAGGAATACCCATTTTTCAGTTATTTATCTGTAAAAGATAAAACACTTCACAAGATGGCAAAATTTCATAACACTGATGACAGTTGCAGACAAAAATAATGAGGCTCAGACAATAAAACTTGTCTTTGAATAGTTAAAAGACTTTTTTGTAAAAAGGAGAAAATACTGGTTGCCAACAATTTCTCCTTTGTACAAAAATGTTTTCAAAGCCCGTCTTCCTACGGCTTGTAAAAAAAAAGGAGATTATTCGGTAAAGGGGATAATTTGTCCAGGTCTACAGACTGACATAATCACCTAACATTTCGATATATTACCCTGATGGGCTCTAACTATGGCCTGTTCCTGTTAAAGGTGCACTGAATGAGTCACCTTTATTCTGTTTATTTTCTTGAAATCCTGCCTTGTTACAGCTCTTTACTGACAAAATTTTGGACTCAACCAAATTGACAGCATTTGCAGACAACAAAATAAATATAGTTCAAATAATGATTTCTGTCTTTGATAGGGTAGAAAACATTGTGGTAAAGGGAGAAAATGCTGATTACCAGAATTTTCTCCTTTTCCCAGAATGTTTTCAAAAGGCATATTCTTTCGGGTCATTAAAAGTCAGGATTGTGCGGTAAAGGGTTAATGACATGAAAACATTGTGACAAAAGAATTGAAAACTTCTTATGAGCAACAGCTCATTTTTCCGTGACATTTCCAGCGGCTTCAAACGGCAGAAGCATAGAAGTTACATTTGTATGGTGAAGGGTTAGACTTCTTGTAGAACTAGGCTTATCAAACATTCCCATCAGTTTACTTCAAACCTTCAATTTCTATTGGTCTTTTAAAATATCTTTATCTCCTCTGAATTTAACTCAATGATTACTTCAAATCTGACACAAAAATCTTCTTTACATTTAAACAGTGCTGTATTAACTCTTTACCACACAATCCCGACTTTTAACGACCCTGAGGAAGAAGCCTTTTGAAAACATTGTGGGAAAAGGAGAAAATGCTGGTAACCAGCATTTTCTCCTTTTTCCACAATGTTTTCTACCCTATCAAAGAGAAGTTCCATCAACTGAACCACATTTGAATTGCCATCTGCAAATGCTTTGAATTTGGACTAGTCTACATTTTTGCCACGTGGTAAAGAGTTAACTCTTTACCAAATTACAAAATTGTGAACTGAACCAAACTGAAAGCATCAGCAGACAACAAATTAAAGGTAGCTCAAATTAGGATTTCTGTTTTTGTTAAGTTAGAAAACATTTTGGGAAAAGGAGAAAATGCTGATTACCAGCATTTTCTCCTTTTCCCACAATGTTTCCAAGAGCCCCTTTCCTCAGGATCGTTAAAACTTGGGACTGCTCGGTAAAGAGTTCAATTCTTTGATGGGTGACCAAAATCCTTGTCTTGACGATTTTGAAAGCATTCTGCTAGGGACAAATTCCATTTAATGTCAGATAATTGGAATTGTCTTTGAAAGGTTAGAAAGAATTGTGGAAAAAGAAGAAAATACTGGTTACAAAAGTTTACCTTTTTGTCACAATGTTTTCAAAAGACTTCTCTTTCAGTGTCATTAAACACAAGATTGTTTGGTAATGGGTTAACCCTTTCCCAAACAAGCCCTGGTCTTCATGTGTCTGCAGTACAAGTCTTTTGAAAACACTGTGGGAAAAGGAGAAATTGCTCGCAACAAGCAATTTCTCCTTTTCCCTCAGTGTTTTCTACCCTTTTTGAGACCTTTCTGCCATTTTCATCAAATTTAAAATTGTCATCTGCAAACTCTTTCAATTTGGACCAGTCTAAAATTTGTCGTTTGGGAAAGGGTTAAAAGATGAAATTTTAACCACTTGAGTGACAAATGAATGAAATGGAGACACCATGTTTTCTACTCTTTCAATGACAAACTGCGCCTTTTGAGCAACATTTTTCTTCTGCACATGCATTTAGTCTTGTGAAGTTTAGAATTTCTTCATCTCGTAAAGTATTGACTGCAAAACAATGCTCTTATTTAATTCCAGGAACTTTGAAACATTTTGCTTCAGGAAAACTTAATGTGTAGCAAGCAATTTCTGCTTTTGATGCAATGTTTTCACACTGATTTGTGCATAAATTTTCCTTGTAAAACACTGATAAATACATCAAAACATATTTTTCTCTTCAAGTCTAACCTATAAGCTACTAAGCGTGACTCACTTACCTTTTGCAGACAGCATAGATCAAAATCAGACTGCACAGAACGTGCAGTCTGATCTTGGATCTACACTGTCCGATAAGGAGATTCCCCCCCCCCCCCACAAGTTTGAAATGACATTATATGGACTTTTACTACCGGCTTGAAAGTTTTTTGTTTCTTATTAATCCTTTACTAGATGACAAAATTTTACCCTTGTCCAAATTGAAAGCATTTGCAGAAGACAATTACAATGTGGCTCAATTGGTGCAACTTTTCTTTGATAGGGTAGAAAACATTGTGGGAAAAGGAGAAAATGCTGGTTCTCCTTTTCCCACAATGTTTTCAAAAGGCTTCTTTCCCTGGGGCGTCAAAAGGCGTCATTGTGCAGTAAAGGGTTAACAAGATAAGGGTTACAGAAACAGGACAGACACTTTCAGCGAAAAGATGCATTTTGAACATTTAAACCTTTGCCACACGAAAAAATTCTACATTTGTCCAAATTGAAAGCATTTCCAGACGACATATTAGATGACTCGTATGGTGAGATTTGTCAGTGAAAAAGGATAGAAAACATTGCGGGAAAAGGACAAAATGCTGGCTACCAGCATTGTCTCCTTTTGCCACAGTTTTTTTCAAAAGGCCTTTTTCTCAAGCTTGTTCAAACTCTGGATTGTGTGGTAAAGGGTTCAATAATGGGATGGTTTTGACTGTTTTACCCTTTACCAGACGACAAAATTTTAGCCTTGTCCAAATTCAAAGCATGTGCAGACGACGATTCCGATGTGGCTCAAATAGTGCAACTTTTCTTAGATAGAGTAGAAAACATTGTGGGTTACCAGCATTTTCTCCTTTTCCCACAATGTTTTCAAAAGGCTTCTTTCCCAAGGGCGTCAAAAGGCGGCATTGTGCGGTAACGGCTTAACAATCTAGAATTGTCTACTCTGAGACCAGGTTTCATCCTATCATACCTCTTTGATATACGATCCAACACAAGCTGTTGATCACATCTGACATTACAACAAAACTGGGATTCTAATGTAAAATCTAAAAATACCTGAGCATGCTTTGTGTTACTTTAACTCTTTACCAAACCACAGATTTTTGGACCTTTCTAAATTCAAAGCATTTGCAGACAACAAATTAAATGTGGTCCAAATGGTGCAAGACATTTTGAAAGGGTAGAAAACATAGTCGGAAAGGAGAAAATGCTGGTCAGTGAGTTGCACTTAGCAGCCTAAGGGTTAATGTACCTACTGGTTGGCAAGCTATTGGTGCTTTCTGAATACATGGAATGTTCCCTTCTTTCATGATGTGTAGCTGGCACCTTTAACTCTTTACCAAACAACAAAATTTTAGACTGGTTGAAATTGAAAGCATTTGCAGACAACAAAATAAAAGTGACTTTAACATTGAAATTTGTTTTGGGAAGGGTAGAAAACATTGTGGGAAAAGTAGAAAATGCTGGTAACCAGCATTTTCTACTTTTCCCACAATGTTTTCAACAGGCTCTATTCTCAGGGTCCTAAAAAGTCGGAATTGTGTGGTAAAGGGTTAATGTGCAGAATTGTTTCCTTTTAATACTATCTGTTATATATGAGCTATGCTCTGTGAAAAGGGGGCTTAATGCATCTGCGAAAAGTATAGACCCAGGTCAGCCTGCACAGTTCGTGCAGCCTGCACAGTCTGTGCAGGCTGACCTGAACTGAAACTTTTCATTATTGGTCAATTTTTTGTATGTCCAAGGACCAGTTTACCTCATGATTAAATTGGTTGTCGGAAAAAGTGGCTACTATGGATCCATAATTATGTGATGGCTTGCTTGGTATCATGCATCGCTGTGATTCATTAAACCCCCTTTTGCCAGAGCATGGTTCATATGTATTGAATGCTCTACATGTATTTTTCTTATTGATATTGCATCTGTGATGACCAGCTACTTATGCTTTTTGAATAGGAAAAAACTGAAATAATTCACTTCTTTCATGATAGCAGTTTGCACCTTTAACATGCAGAATTGGTTCAAATAGCTGCCAAAAGTAAACAATTTGGGGTCAAATTACAGACATTTAATTCCTGCCATTTCAAAGTTGCCAACTTTTGTTTAGTTTTATAATACATTTTGCTTCCAGGGGCTAGAACTTCAAATTCATGTTAATATCTACTTTTAAATGGTATAAATTAAATTTGTCTACGCTTTGATTCTCGAATTGGTTACTTCTAGCCACTAGTGTGCCTTAAATATTGTTTGGTCATTGTTTAACCCTTTACCAGCATTTTCTCCTTTTCCCACAATGTTTTCAAAAGGCTTCTCCTAAAAGGTCTTTAAAACTTGGAATTGTGTGTTAAAGGGTTAAGCTACATTTATTGCCTGCAAGACTAGTATTTTCAATATAGGCAACTTAAAAATTTTGTCTCTGTGCAAAGAGTTAACTCTTCACCACACAATCCTGACTTTTGACAACCCTGGTAACACTGTTGGAAAAGGATAAAATGCTGGTAACCAGCATGTAAACATTTTGGGACAGGGAAAATAGGCTGGAGACCATCTGGTAACCAGCATTTTCTCCTTTTCCCACAATGTGTTCTACCCTTCTAAAAACAAGTTTCAACTTCTGAGTCAGCCTTAAATTTGGACAAGTCTTAAAATTTTGTTGTGTGGTAAAGGGTTAAGTAAGAGATAGAGGGGATCATGCAGAAAAAGCATGACTTTAATTAAAGCTAAAATTACAGGCAATACTTCAGAGGCAGAAAACCAATTCAATTTTCTCTTATCTCCTTAATTTCTCTACCCCACCACCCTCCTACTGCCAAATCAAATTTTGCACCAGACAACATTGAAAACATCCTTGTAAACTATGGGTAATCAACATTAACTCTTTACCACACAATCCCGACTTAATGACCCTGAGGGAGAAGGCTTTTGAAAACAATGTGGGAAAAAGAGAAAATGCTGATAACCAGCATTTTCTCCTTTTCCCACAATGTTTTCTACCCTTCCCAAAACAAATTTCAATTTTTCAGTCACATTTACTTTGTCATCTGCAAAAGCTTTCAATTTGGACTAGTCTAAAATTTTTTCGTTTGGTAAAGAGTTAATTCATTATAAAGTAGAAAAATTTTAGTTAGACTTGACCAAATTGAAAGCATGTGCAGACGTCAAATTCAGTGTGGTTCAAATAATGAAATTTGTCTGTGATAGGGTAGAAAACATTGCGAGAAAACGAGAAAATGCTGGTTACTAGAATTTACTCCTTTCCCAACAATATTCTCAATAGCCTCCTTTTTCAGGGTCATTAAAACAAGCGATTGTGTGGTAACAGGTTAAGAAAACTTGTGCACACGGACACACATGAAACATAGTGACAAGAGGGGAAATTGCTTGTAAATTGTTCACCCTTTACCGAACAAAAGAATTTTAGACTTGCCAAAAATTGAAAGCAATTGCAGACAACAAAATAAATGTGCTTTGACAATTGAAATTTGTTTCTGGAAGGGTAGAAACATTGTGGGAAAGGGAGAATGTGCTTATCAGCACTTCCTCTATTTCTCACAATGTTTTCAAATGGCCTCTTTTTCAGGGTCATTTTAACTCGGGACTGTGTGGTAAAGGGTTAATCCTTTCCTTCAAAAAGAAAGATTTTAACAAACACCAGCAAGTAAATTTGTAAACATTCTAATTTCATTTATCTTCATTTTTATTTTCTCAAGTCTTTACCACTCAACAAAATAATATACTTATCCAAATTGAAGACATTTTCAGACAGTGTAGGTTAAGATCATAATGTACTAAAAATGCAGTCTGATCTTGACGTATCACTGTCAGATATTTCGCAAAAGCAGCCTTTAACTTGTAATAATTGGTCCGTTTTGTTGGCAGAAAATCTTTTTTGATTAGCAGAAAATCTTTTTTATTGCACTCATTTTCTTTTCACTCTTGACCGAATTGGGCGAAATAATGATCGAAGAGTCATATAGCTCTTAACTACACAATCCGGAGTTCTATCGACCCTTGAGTAAACAGCTTTTAAAAACATTGCGGAAAAACTCTTTACTCTTTAACTCTTAACAAAAGAATAAAATTTTAGAATAATCCAAATTGAAAGTTAGCAGACAACTAATCAAACTGAGCCACAACTCAAAGGATTTATCTGTGGTGGGGTAGAAAACATTGTGGAAAAAGAGAAAATGCTGGTTACAACGTTGTATTCAAAAACCTTATTTCTTGGTTTGATAACTCTTCACCAAACAATGAAATTTTGGACTGGTCCAAATTGAAAGCATTTGCAGACAACAAATGTAATGAAGCTAAAATGATGATTTCTCTCTTTAACCCTTTCCCAAACGTTGAATTTTGGACGAGTTTGCGGACGACAATTTTAAATTTGATGAAAATGGCAGAAAGTTATCAAAAAGGGTGGAAAACACTGTCGGAAAAGGAGAAATTGCTTGTTACGAGCAATTTCTCCTTTTCTCACAGTGTTTTCAAAAGCCATGTACAGTAACTGCAGACACGTAAAAACCAGGGCTTGTTTGGGAAAGGGTTAATGGTATAGAAAACATTTGGCAAAAGAAGAAAATGCTGGTTACCAGCATTTTCTTCATTTCCCACAATGTTTTCAAAAGGCTTTTTACATTATGTCGTTGAAACTCCAAATTGTTTGGTAAAGTGTTAACCCTTTACCACACAATCCCGACTTTTAATGACCCTGGGAAAGAAGCCTTTTGAAAACATTGTGGGAAAAGAAGTAAATGCTGGTAACCAGCATTTTCTTCTTTTCCCACAATGTTTTCTACCATATCAAAGACAATTCACATCATTTGATTCACATTTCAATTGTTGTCTGCAAATACTTTCAGTTTGGTCCAGTCTACATTCTTGTTGTTTGGTAAAGTGTTAGTAACAGAAGTAATTATGCCAGCAGATCTAATTTCTGTACAGAAACAGAATTATGTTTCAATTTCTCTGTCATGCTGTTTAAAAAGTTGCCTGATGTTGACGTAACAAACCAGGGAGAACATCCAATCAAATATTTATAGAAGTGTTGCACAACATAACAATTTCATCCCCGAATCCTGTCTTTTGTAACTGGTGTGCACGCAAGTTGGATCTTAGGTTTACTTTCCAAATACTTTTAACCCTTTACCACACAATCCCCACTTTCAACAACCCTAAGAAAGAAGCCTTTAGAAAACATTGTGGAAAAAGGAGAAAATGCTGGTAACCAGCATTTTCTCCTTTTCCCACCATGTTTTCTACCCTTCCCAAAACAAATTTCAATTTTTCAGTCACATTTATTTTGCCGTCTGCAAACGTTTCCAATTTGGACTAGTCTAAAACTTTGGCGTTTGGTAAAGAGTTAACCCTTAAGCTGCTGAATAAATCAAACGAAAATTTCCACACAATGGTAAAACCCCCAAGTATTGTGATTTCGAAGTTGATTTCAACAAAAAGAGAATACCGTATCGGACAGTGCAGGTCAAAGATCAGACTGCATGTTCTGTGCAGTCTGATCTTGATCTGCACTATCCGCAAAAGTTCCTGGAGTCACGCTTAGCAGCCTAAGGGTTAACTGTTTACCAAACAACAAAATTTTAGACCAGTCCAAACAAATTGAAAGCATTTGCAGATGACAAAATAAATGTGCCGCTAAAATTGAATTTTCTTTCGGAAAGGCAAGAAAATATTGTGGGCAAAGGAGAAAATGCTGGTTACCAGCATTTTCTTCTTTTCCCACAATGTTTTCAAAAGCTTTCTTTTTCAGGGACGTTTAAAGGCGGGCTTGTGTCGTAAAGGATTAACCAAAATTTTATTAAATCCCTACTTTTAATGACCCCACCTCTGCGAAAATTTGTTCTAGAAATCAGTACAGTTCTAGTACTACTTCAGAATGCACCAGAACAGTTCTAGAACTGTCCCATAGTGAAGTTCTAGAACTTTTGTTCTAGAACTGTTCCAGAAATTTTTATTTCACAAATCTGGTACATTTGTAGAACATTTCTGTTTTCTTCAAGTGTTCTGAATCTGTTCCAGAACACATTTAGAACATGTCTAGGACATAGGAAGTTCTAAAAATGTTCTACAAGAGTTCTAAATTTCTAAATCTAGAACATTTTCAGAACAAATCAAGGTCTTTGCATGTTCTGTATATGTCCCACAATAGTTCTAAAAGATGATCTAGAACATTTTCAGAACAAATCAAGGTCTTAGTATGTTCTGTATATGTCCCACAAGAGTTCTAAAAGAAAATCGAGAACATTTTCAGAACAAATCAAGTCATAGCATGTTCTGTAGATGTCCCACAAATGTTCTAAAAGAAAATCAAGAGCATTTTCAGAACCAATCAGGGTCATAGCATGTTCTATATATGGCGTTAAACTCCAATACAAACAAACAAATGAAAGTAGTCAGGTGACATGGATCTTATAGGGAAAAAAAAATTACTGGACCATTCCTCCATACCATAGATTTGTATAAATATCAAGTATGACTTCAATTGACACTGCCTCTACAAAGTATTATATGTTTGAAAATATTGACAAAATGCAGTAATACTAGTGTTTGACACCCCAGGTATCATCTCCGGGTGTCTCAGCATGCTTCTATAAAATCTTCAGCCGTTCTTGATCTCAGTTTACATGTGATTTAATTGTTTCCTGACTGGAAGAGGATTTAATCATTGATAAGGTGAAAGGCTTTTATGTCACTGGAAAATTTTGTTGTTTTAATAGTAGTTCAAAAAAACATTATGGCATGGTAGGCTGTGGGGGCAGTTTATGATCCTGTACAAGACTTAGTAGCACAATCCCTCAAGTAAGTTTGTTACCGTCTTCTCGCAAAAATATTTTTCTGTCCACATTTCCTGTGGATTTCCATGTACAACTAGAACTGTCACAAAGTGAACAAAAATACTCCCCCCCCCCCCACACTGGCATCTAGTCACTGGAGCAGTACAATCAGAGAAAACAGTTTGCCTGTGACCTTGACCTTTGACCCAAAGACATTAGGGCACCTCCTTGGGTCATAAGGAACACATATAAAGTTTCAGGGTCATAGGTCAAACGGTTTTCGAGTTAGAGTACGGAAATGAAAACAACACGGACAGATTGACAGATGGACAGACATGGTGAAACCAGTATACCCCCCTCAACTACATAGGCAGGAGGTGTAATAAAACGGAAATCCATGTAAATCCAATTCTTTACATGAAAATCAATTTTTGTTTATGGAAATTCATGAGGTATTGGCTTTTTTTCCATTGGAAAGCTGGAAATCTTACATGTATTTTTAACATACAATTCAGACTTAGCAAATTTTGAAATGGAAAGCATATGCATAAAACACAAATTCTGTTTTAAAAAGGATTTAAAACATATTGTGGGTAGGCCTTAAGGTGACATGTTTCCAAAGGCCTTCTTGCTCCACATTGTTAAAAGTTTGAACTCTGGGTTATGTGGTAAAAGGTTAATTAAAAGCATTTGCAGACCACAAATAAAGTGTGGCTCAAATGCAAAAAAAATGTGATAGCATATAAATTTGCCTTTTGTTAAAATATTTCTTTACCCTATATATTTTTACTAGACAAAATTTTAGACTTTTCCATAATGACAGCATTTGCCAATGACAAAGAAAATTTGGCCCAGATAACAAGATTTATAACACAAAACAGTGTGGGAAACAGACAAATAAATCTATTTGTTGCAAGCAATTTTCCATATCCCACAATATTTTCTGAAGCCTTTTTTCAATGAGTAATTTCACAGGCGTGTTTCTGAGCTGATAAAGAGGAAATATTTATGACTTTTATGGGTGAACCAGCACTCGATCACGTCTGGAACGAGTCCACTCAGAACAAAACTGAAAGTACATGTACATGTGTCGCTACCGTTAAATGGCATTATCTCCCGCTAGATGGCATTCTACAAATACACAAATATACGAATCTTCGAAGAATATGACATGCGCAGACAACGCGTTAAATGGTGCAAATTTACCTAAAACTTCATTACAACTACTGCATATTAAAAGAAACACGTACGTGTATTTTAAATGTGTTAGCTTTCTTACCGTTCTAACTCACATGCAGGTTGACAAAATCATAAATTCGCCCCGTTCTGACATGACAGGGTGGAGAATATGGAGGAATCGGTTAATGTTTAGCTTCAATCGGAAAACTTTGGATGATCCGTTATTCGAATTAGATCGGTTAGATGTAGTTACAGAATCGGCCGAACTGTGACGAGCGTTTTTAGCTTCAGTTTCCGCTTTGACATCGATTACTTCTTGTTCGTTTTCATTGGCTAGTTTTGAAAGGCGCCATAAGACCCGGATGATGACATCATACCGAAAAAATATGGACGACATTTGAAGGTCAGGTAAGAATCGTTTGAGTTACTTCTTTTTATTTGTGCGTGTATGCTACAAGATCACGGCAACAGAGCGTTCCCAAAAGAGCAAACTTTCTGATTGCGACCGTAGATTGACAATTTATTGAGAAAGTTTCTAGATCTAGAGTCTCGTAGTCTTTTTTTTTTTCATTATCGTCGTCGACCGTTATTATGTTGCTTGTTCGTCCCACAATCAATTTGTCCCACATTTTTTTTTTTTATATTGCTTGTTACTCAAGCTTGGCGATTTTTATCCCCCGCTGATTTTCGGAGGTGGGAATAGTTTTCTTGATGTCCGTATCTCTGTTGCTTATGGCAGTCCACAAATAAACTTGTGTGTGTGTGTTTTATTCAATGCAGTGTCATGGAAAAAGGGGAATTGATCTAGGTATTTCCTTAATGGAGCAATATTTCTTTAACTACTGGACAAAATTTTATGAAACTTCATACTTACATTTTTTATCATGAACCACAGACAATCATTATTTGTTTTTATTTTATGAAATTCCATGTTGTGGAAAAAAGGGGCTTAATATATAATTTCATTATGAACCCACTTCTCTTAGTCAGTACATCCGGACATATATCTTCTAAAATCCTTGATGAAAATTCATATGTGTGTTCCTTATGATAGTCTGCCAATTTCGCTTTTTGATTTTTCTGATTTAATGCTGTGTCATGGAGAAAGAGGGCTTGATGTATATTTCCATAATGGACCAATATCTCTTTCACTACTTAACAGAATTTTATGAAACTTCATATTTATATTTTTTATCATAAACCACAGGCAATCATTTTTTTTTTATGAATTCCATGTCATGGAAGGGGGGGGGGGGGCTAAATGTATAATTTTATTATTGACCAATTAACAAAATGGCCACATGTAACGCTTAACACAAGACCTCATGTATTCTTTATCAAAACAGGTATTTTTTGGTGAGGGATATTATTTCGATGAAATAACTGTTTTTTTTTTCATCTGTTTACAGGTCGAAAATGAAAATATGAGATGTGATTATGTTCAGTTTTGTTGATGAGGGCTTGCACTCTGTATAGTCATCTAGCTTATTTCAAACTGAAGACTTCAAATCTGGGATGGTGTCACAGATAAGATGTTGACTGAAATTCAAACTGGGACTTCTATCAAAGAATCAGGTATGGTAAATATTTTTCCTATTTCACAGGTTATGGACATAGAATCTAGATCTATTTGATCATAATACAGATCTACTGCATTCCAGTTTCTTATGAATTTCAAATTAGACCAACAATGCTTTAAAGAAAAAATTAGACTCAGTTTGAGACATTTCATAGAACTGTTCAGTTTTTCCCCACATTAAGTTACCAGATAAGATGAATTATCAAACATATAGTTATCAAGGAATGAAAATGCTTAGTTGCTTGTTACCTTGGCTGTTTTCCAGGGTTCATACAGACTTGTCAACAAACAGTTCCAGGACTTCAAGTAATTTTTCAAGGACTTTACAATGCGTATTTTATAGTAATGTGATAATGGTGCATAATATAATTATATTAAATGTACATGTATAACTAAATGGCAAACGCCTCTCCAATAAAGTTCTATGCATTATATGGCATTGTTTTATGAGAGAAAAGAAATTAATTAGATTTTCAGCTTCATTCTGTTGACCAATATAGTGTTTGATGTATAGTATACAGAATGATTCCGTAAGAAATTGCTATTTTTTGGACATTCATATACTTCTGATTTTCATGGGGTTTTGTGATCTATAGTGGTGGGGCATTTGCCGGTATCACGCTTAAGTTTCACTATTATTGGTACCTTTGAAAAATGTAGTAGTCTTAGGTACAGAAGAAATATTATTTTCATCACAACCAAGCAGTTTTAATTTGAATGTTATTGGCCCAGGCCTTGGCGTGCGATTTGACAGCTGGTTCTCCCATATGTTTGAAATGTCAAATAATTCATTGATACAAGGTGCTATTGTCTTATCAGTTTTAAAAGGCTGAAGCCAATCTTTATACATCTCTTTCTTCTCCCTATCGGAATTAAACCTACATTTTCCTCAATGACACATGATGTTACCAAATTGAATCTACAATCTGGAACCATTGCCTTTTACATGTGGCCCTAAGATTTTTGCAGAAGGCGCTGGATAAGAGAAGAAACTACCAGTTTCTATACTGGGTAATTCCTGTATTCTATTTTATAAAGGATGCCTGATGACCGTCAATTATGATTCTTATTTAGCATCTTTATAAATGGTTAATTTTTTGTTATGACCAATTTCAAGGATTTTTCTTCTATTTTCAAAACTATTTACACATTTTTCCCGTGTAATCTAAGGAAAATTCTGACTTTGTCATTTTGCAGATTTTCCAGGGCTACAAGGCAAATTCTAGGACTTTACCAGTACATCTGCAAACCTGTGCGGACCCTTTTTCAAAGAAAATGGTGAGTTATGGTTGTTAATGTAAAGTATTGACATTTTCTCAGTTGTCTATTTTGATAAGGTCAAAAGTGAAAAAAAAAAAATCATACTTTGGCTTAATTTTAGAAGGGGAAACCATTACCAGAAAGGCAAATAAAAATCATTCAAAATGTCTTGAAGCGGTACTGCCCCCTTTTAAAAAAAAGGTTGGGAAAAAAGCCATGCTCTGGCAAAAGGGGGTTTAATGCATCTCGTTGGTGCATTATACAAATCCAGCCATCACATAATCATGGATCCATAATAGCCTCTTTTTTCAAACAGCGACAGAATAGTAAGGTAGACTGGTCCTGAGACATACAGAAATTGACCATTAACGAAAAGTTTTGGCCCAGGTCAGCGGATCTGGGTTGATACTTTTCACAGATGCATTAAGCCACCTTTTCACAGAGCATTGCTCATGCATTTCATATGATATTTAGCTCTACTAGCCAAAGGATAGACAAGCTTATGTCATATCCTGATTCCCAATGACTGCATCTGTTGTTGGATTTTCATGAAACTAGCACTGTTTCAATCAAAAGCTTAAACCGTAGTGATTATGAAAGACATCTGACATTTAGTAAGGAAAAAAGTAGCCTTTTATAATTGAAAATTTGCATTTCTTGCTTACTCGGTACAGTCTGCATTTGTGGCTGGATTTAATGAAACTTGCTGAGTTTCTTTACATCATCAACAGCTTGAACCATATTATATATTGGAAGAAATCAGACAATTAGGAAAAAGTTGCCATTCAAAGTTGAAAACATAACCTTCCCCAAATTGTAGCCAGGTCGCAATTTTTCATTCTAAATCCTTCATTTCCGTTTTGCCATTTGAATTATATGTTAATACATATAGTCTGTATACTCTACCAGTCAATTTGCTATCCAGTCTGTGCCATGTGACTGAGTAGCGTACAATTCAGTTTAGAGCGAGATGTCAGACTGAACTCTGCTTACTGATAAAATAATCTTGTCGAAATTCTCTTTGTTCTTTTCGGAAATCTTTTGCCCCGTTGGAAATTGCTTTGTCATATGCTGGAATTAAGGAATATTTCAATTTACTACGCTTTTATCACCATTTTAATTGGTTTCTGCGATTAATGAAATGGCAGCGTCCAAGCTTTCCTTTTTGCTAATGTTTGATCTAACATTTTTGTTCACATGTTTAACTTTGTGCATGTTCCTAATTGCAGCAATTAACAGCAGTTGGTATGTGTGAGCTTGTGATGAGCTGGTGAGACTGTCATGCCTTCATTTTTGTAAATTGGTAAGTTTACATTAGAAGCAGTTTGAACTATACTGTGCTGTACTGTATTGTATTTCAGTGCCTGCCATGCATACTTGCAATTTCACAGTTTTGTCATGCTGTATTTGAGAACCCATTGTTCCTACTTGGGTGTAGGCGGAGAACACGACTGCTGTCAGTTTGTTTTAATATTGACCTATTTGTATTGATTTTGCTCCATAAAGTCATCTGCATAAAGAGTTGAATATTCAAGTACATGTATTTATGTTCTTGTGCAATATAATGTTTTCCAGATGCAAAGATGATATGGTTATGGATGATATCTAGTTGTTTAGAACTAGATTTTTAGAACCAGGATCCGTATTCACCAACCATTCTTAAGAACGTTTTTAGTCTTATTCTTCAAAATTTTCTACATTTGAAAGTAACACAACGTCTAATCGGCTAAACCAAATGGTTTAGCCAATCAGAAGTTGTGTTACTTTCAAATGTAGAAAATCTTGAAGAATAAGACTAAGAATATTCTTAAGAATGGTTGGTGAATACAGACCCAGATGTTTAATATTTATACTATATTAAATGTGAACTAGCTACCTTGTCACTGGTGACTTCTCATCCACAAGTGAGACTTACCTTAGAAGAAGTGGAACCCAAGAGACCCCACTAAACTAGTGATAAACTATGATTATTTAAGGAAAAAAACCCATGTAGTTGTACCAGTTATTAAGCAATCCCATGTTTTTAGCTCACCTGAGCACTGCTCAAGGTCAGCTTTTGTGATCATGCTGTGTCTGTCCTGCGGTGTGCGTCGTCTGTCATCCAGGCATCAACAATTACATGTACCTTGTGTGCACTCTAGAGGCCACATTTTCATTCAAATACTCATGAAACTTAGTCTGAATGGTTCTCTTGATGAAATCTTGGACGGGTTTGAAATTGGGTCATGCCCGGTCAAAAAGTAGGACACCGTAACAAATTTGAGATTAACCCTGTGTGCACTCTAGAGGCCACATTTTTAGTCCAATACTTATGAAACTTGGTCAGATTATTTGTCTGGATGATGTCTCAGACAAGTCTGAAACTGGGTCATCTTGGGTTAAAAAGTAGGTCACTGGGACAAATCTTAGAAAAACATTGCACAATACAGGCCATATTTCAGCCAGAAAGTCATGAAACTTGGAAAGTTTGTCTGGATAAAATCTCTGACAAGTTTGAAATTGGGTCGCTTCCAGTTAAAAAGTAGGTCACAGGGCCAAGTCTTAGAAAAACCTTGTATGCAGTCTAGAGGCCACATTTTTAACCTGACCAGTATGTTTCTCTGGATAAAATCTCAGACAAGTTTGACACTGGGTCATATCGGGTCAATAAGTAGGTCACTGGGCCAAATCTTATTAAAAAAACCTTGTGTGCAGTGTAGAGGCCACATCTTCTGCCTCATACTCATGAAACTTAGAATGTTTGTCTGGATAAAATCTTGAACAAGTTTGACATCTGGTCATGTTGGGTAGAAAACTAGGTCACAGGGCCAAATCTTGAAAAAAACCTTATGTGCCCTTTAGAGACCACATTTTCAGCCTGATATTCATGAAACTTGGTCACAATGTTTGTCTTGATAAAATTTTGGACACCTGGAAAGTTGGGTCACATCAAATAAAAAAGTGGGTCACGGGGTCATATCTTAGAAAAACCTTGTGTGCAGTCTAAAGGCCACATTTTCAGCCTGATACTCATGAAACTTGGTCAGAATTTTTGTCTGGATTCTTGGACAAGTTTGAAATTGGGTCACATCGGGTCAAAAAGTATGTCACTGGGCCAAATCTTAGAAAAACCTCGTGTGCACTCAAGAGGCCACATTTTCAGCTTGATATTCATGAAATTTGGTCAGAGTGTTTGTCTGGATAAAATCTCAGCCAAGTTTGAAATTGAGTCATGTTGGGTCAAAAAGTAGGTCACAGGGCCAAATCTTAGAAAAATGCTATGTGCACTGTAGAGGCCACATTTTCAGCCTGATACCCATGATTTTGACTTGGTGAGAACATTTGTCTTGATAAATTCTCTGACAAGTTCAAGATTGGGTAACATCGGTTCAAAAAGGTGGTCACTTGGCTAAATCTTAGAAAAACCTTGTGTGCACTGCAGAGGCCACATTTTGAACCAGATTCTAAATTTAAAAATAGTTCAAATCAGTCAAAAAGTAGATCACTTACACTCATGCATTTTATATCATCACGACCAGGATCTTTTCAGCCTTATCAATCCTAGATGACTTTACTCAGGTGAGTGCTTTCTAAGGACCAACGGCCCTCTTGTTACAATCTTGTAAAGGGCTTTTGAATACAGTAGGGGAAAAAAGAAAACAATCCTCACATTTTTGTTTTCGCTCATGTTTTCAGGTCCTTCAAAGGCAAATTCCATCATTTGCATGACATCTAATATGCTGTCTGCAACTTGTTTCAGTATGGATGAGTATAAGATTATTTAATTGGTAAAGAGATGACAGTCCATTTTTCTTCTTTTCTTTCTAGCATGTCACTGACAGCCACTACAAGTGAAAAACATCAACCTATGGTCTCTGAGAAATGCACCTGAATTTCATGCTGAACCTCAAGCTCCCACACTCAGCCCTAGCCTCAACGACTGTTGGTGACATTAACAGACCTTGTCTATTGTTGCAGAAAGACTTAAAGTTTGATTAACTAAATGACATTTTAACCCAATTTTGAACAGACTTGAATACACTGTGCTTTATATACTTCCATGTATGCTTGTAAGTGGTTTATCTTTTTAATTAAATTTTTTCAAAAAGAATAACTTAGAAAAATTCTCCTCTGTATGATTTTTATCTGAAAACTGTCACCAACAATGGTGGTTTATGATGGTCACTGTCCTAAGTTCATTCCCTGAAGAAAAAATGCTGGACAAACATCTAAGAACTATTCTGGAACTGTCCTACATATTTCTAGACCAGTTTTAGAGTTGTACTGAAATTGTTCCAGAATAGATATTCTAGAACAGCTCTAGTCCAATTCCAGATTAGTACTTGAACAGTTCTATAACTGTCAAGAACAAAAGTTCTAGAACAGTTCTGTAACAAAAGTCCTAGACTATGTTAAGAACAATGCAAGAACTGTTCTATTACATGCAAGTAGAAATTTCTGGAACTGTTCTGAACATAATCTGGGACTTGTGTACCAGAACTGTTCCAGAACTATCGTTACCCAATTTTCTAGACAAGTTCTGGAACTGTTCTCAACCTAATCTTGAACTTTCGCACCAGAACTGTTCTAGTACTGTTGTTCTGAAAATTGTCTCATTTAACGTTGCAGAACAATTCTTGAAATGTTCTAGAACTGATCCGGGGTTGTTCTAGTGCTGTTCTGGAATACTTGTTCCAGAACAAAGTTAGAATTATTCTAGAACTGTTCTAGATTATTTCGCAGAGGCAAGGAAAAGTGACCCTGAGTAAAAGGGCTTTTGAAAATGGAGAAAACAATTTTTTCTACCGTTTAACACTTTACCCTACAGTCCTAACTTTTAATGACCCTGTGAAAGGAGCCTTTTGAAAACATTTTGGGAATGGGGAGAAAATGCTGGTCACCAGCATTTCCTCCTCTTCCAAAAATGTTTTCTACCTGACCAAAAATGAACCTCATCATTCAGATCAGAACCACTTTTAGATTCTCCTCTACATTGCTTTTATTATATGGCCTGCAACATGAGAAATGAGACTTTCAGGCATTTGCGCAGTGTCGTCCCGGATTAGCCTGCGCAGTCCAAACAGGCTAATCCGAGACGGCACTTTAAGACTACATAAGGTTTTTTCATACAGTAGACTTTCATGAAACAGAAAATCATATGAAAAAGGGAAGAATCGTCTCAGATTATTCACAGACTGCACAGGCTGATCTGGGACGACACACTTTTTACGCGCATGTCCGAAGGCCCCTTTTCATGTGTTGCATGCCATATATGGGTTAAAACTTTTGTTGTGTGATAAAGAGTGAACTCTTTACCAGATGACAAATATTCAGTTATCCAGTTTGAAACCATCTACATATATTGGCAGGGGGGGTAATATCTGTCAGTGCAGATTCAAGACCATATTGCATGCTTTATGCAGTTCTATTTCTCATCATATGGTAGAGTTTACAATAATGCAAACTTGGGTAAAGTGTGCCAGGTAAGGGTAAACACCTATTACTCTTTACCACACAACAAAATTTTAGACCAGTCCAAATTAAAAGCATTTGCAGACGACAGACGACAATTTCAATGTGACTCAAATGATGCGATTTGTCTTCGATAGGGTAGAAGACATTGTGGGAAAAGGAGAAAATGCTGGTTACCAGCATTTTCTCCTTTTCCCACAATGTTTTCAAAAGCCTTCTACATCAGGGTCGTTAAAAGTTGGGATTGTGTGGAAAAGGGTTAAAACGAACTTACCCTCTTCATTTGTAACATATTATCACAGAACTTGATCTAAATCAAATATATAAACCTTCCTACTTTCAATGGTTAAAAATACAGCAGACAGTATAGATCCAAGATCAGACTCAATGTTCTTTGCAGTCTGATGTTGATCAATGCCTTCCGCAAAAGCCTGTTTTCACTTCTGGCGCCGAGAGGGTTAACCCTTTCCCAAACAAGTCCTGGTTTTCATGTGTCTACAGTACAAGTCTTTTGAAAACACGGTGGGAATAGGAGAAGTTGCTCGTGTTTTCTACCCGTTTAGAGACCTTTCTGCCATTTTCATCAAATTTAATATTGTCGTCTGCAAACTCTTTCATTTTGGACTAGTCCAAAATTTGTCGTTTGGGAAAGGGTTAAGGATTACAAAACCTTTATCTCTTTACCAGACGACAAGACTTTAGACTAATCCAAATTGAAAGCATTTGCAGACAAACAAAATAAATGTGACTAAAAAATTGAAATTCTTTTTGGCAAGGGTATAAAGCATTGTGGGAAAAGGAGAAAATGCTTGTTACCAGCATTTTCTCCTTTTCCCACAATGTTTTTAAAAAGCTTCTTCCTCTGGGTTGTTAAAACTTTGGATTGTGGGGTAAAGGGTTAACTTGAGAAACAAAGGAAGAAAAACAAAGAGGAAAAAAAAGGGAATGTTTTAACAGCTTTTACCACAATGTACAACATGCTATAATTCCAATGTAGGGCTATCCATTTCTTAACCAGCTGACACAATATGACATTTATCCAAGTTAAATGCATTTGCAGACAATATATTATTAATCCTGAAAGTGCCTTTCACAGCCAGAATGCATCAAGGTCAGACTGCATAAACTGTGCAGATCAACACCGTCCACTTTGCCGACACATTCATAAAAAGAGCAACCTTCAAAGTGCAATTACTTGGGTTTCATTTCTAGATTGAAAACGTCTTTTGGGTTTATACAGCATTTCGTCCTTTACCCTTTATCACACAACCCTGACTTTTAATGACCCTGAGGAAGAAGCCCTTTGAAAACATTGGGGGAAAAGGAGAAAATGCTGGTAACCAGCATTTTCTCCTTTTCCCACAATGTTTTCTACCCATCCCAAAACTAATTTTCAATTCTTGAGCAATATTTATCTTGTCGTCTGCAAATGCTTTCAATTTGGACTAGTGTAAAATTTTGTTGTTTTGTAATGGGTTACCACACAACAAGGTTTCAGGCTAGTCCAAATTGAAGGCAGATGCAAACGACAAAATAAACGTAGCTCAAATGATGATTTCTGTCTTCAATAGGAAAGAAAACATTGTGGGAAAAGGAGAAAATGCTGGCTAACCAGCATTTTCTCCTTTTCCCATAATGTTTTCAAAAACCTTCTTCTTCAGGGTCATAAAAACTCAGGGGGGGCTAGGGTAATAAGTATGCACTTACCTGTAAATTTAATTCTAAATTTTTCCATTGACAAAATCTTGTGAACTTCTCACTGTGAAAAGAAAAAAGAAGTGAAATTCAATAGTTTATGAAAATGTCACTCTTTACCGATGAACAGATTGCTAGACTCATCGACACTGAAGGAATCTGCAGACAACGGGGTTAACACTTTACCACACAATCCTGACTTTTAATGACCCTGAGGAAGAAGCCTTTTGATTGAAAACATTGTGGGACAAGGAGAAAATGCTGGTAACCAGGATTTTCTCCTTTTTCCACAATGTTTTCTACTCTATCAAGGACAAATTTCATCATTTGAGCCTCCTTTAATTTGTCGTCTGCAAATGCTTTCAATTTGGACCAGTCTAATTGTTGTCGTTTGGTAAAAAGTTAACCCCTTTTACCAACTCTTTACCTTAGCTCTTAACCACAAAACAATAAGTTAGACTTGTCCATATTGAAAGCATTTGCAGACAGCAAATAATATGTGTCTCAAGTGATTGGGTTTGTTTGTGAAAGGTTAGAAAACACTGTAGGAAAAGGAGAAAATGCTGGTTACCAGCATTTTCTCCTTTTCCCACAATGTTCTAACAAGAGCTTCGCAGAGCGGCGCATATACGCCCGAAGGGGCTTGTCAGTGAAATGAGTTGAAATGAAAGATGGGCCATGAATGAAGAGTAGTTATTCTCCATGATAAAGAAAGTAAGTCTTGATTGTCTGTAATAGTTTACTGAAGGAAAAAAAAAGCATTTAACCCTCTACTGCTTTTATAGTTTGGAAGTTATGGCCAAGACAAAAATTCAAAGTAAAAATTTAAAAATAAATAAAGGGCAATAACTCAAAAAATAAGGGTATCAGAGTTATGCTTGTTGTGCATGACACTTCTCCATGATGTGTTCTGTCAGTGTATGAAGTTTCAAGTTGATAGCTTTTCTAGTTTGGAAGATGTAGCCAGGACAAAAATTCAAAATGAAGTTATTATTAAAGGGCAAATTACTCAAAAACTTAGGGTGACAGAGTTATGGTTCTTGTTTACTGCACTTCTCCACAATCTGTTCTATCAGTGTATATTGTTTCAAGTTGATAGATTTTATAGTTTGGAAGATCTGGCCCAAACAAAAATCTAATGTGAAAAATATTAAAGGGCAATAACCAAAAAAATAAGGGTGGCACAGTTACAATTTTTGTGAATTGCTCTTCTCCACAAGGTATTCTATCAGTCTTTGAAGGTTCAAGATCATAGCTTTTATAATTTAGAAATTATGGCCCAGACGAAAATTCAAAGTGAAAACTAACAATGGGCAATAACTCAAAAAGAAGGATGGCAGAGTTATGGTTCTTGTGCAATGCACTTCTTCATAATGTGTTCTATTAGTCTTTGAAGTTTCAAGATGATGGATTTTAAAGTTTGGAAGTTATGGCCTGGACAAAAATTCAAACTGAAAATTAACAAAGGGCAATAACTCAAAAAATAAAGGTGGCAGAGTTATGGTTTATGTGCACTGCACTTCTCCATAATGTGTTCTATCTCTATGAAGTTCCAAGTTCATAGCTTTTATAGTTTGGAAGTTATGGCCTGGACAAAAATTCAAACTGAAAATTAACAAAGGGCAAAAACTCAAAAAACAAGAGCAGCAGAGTTATGGTTCTTGTGCACTGCTTTTCTCCATAATTTGTTCTATCAGTGTATGTAGTTTTAAGTTGATACCTTTTATGGTATGGAAGTTATGGCCTGAACAAAAATTCAAAGTGAAAAGTTGGTTATTTCATAAATCAAGGGCAGATAATTTTAGAACGCAAACAGCTATCCAAATTCTAAGAGTCAGGTGCACAACTAGACATCATGGAGATTCATTGTGGCAAGTTTCAAATAATTCCGACAGAAACTGTAGGAGGAGTTGGGCACACAAGAAATTGCTGACGGATGGACGGACCGACGGACGGACGGACGACCGGGGGTATAACATAATACGACCCTTCGGGCGTATAAAAAGGCTTCTTTCTCAGGGTTGTTAAAAGTTTGGATTATGTGGTATCTGTGGTTAAAAGGTAAAGTGTCTGCCTATTAACCACAGAGTCCACAGTTTGATACCTGGGAGCAGGTGTCTACTCTGGGACTGCCTTTGTCCACACATTCGGTGCCAGTACTGGTGAAATTTCCAGGAAGCAGAATCTCGAGAGATTAGTATAAGTTGCAGTAACTTGTTTCTCAATCGATGTAAAAGAAATATGTTTGGACTTAACTCTTTACCAAATGATAAAACATTTGCTGACAACAAATTAAATGTCTCAAATGACAAAATTTGGTCATGGTAGAGTAGAAAATATTGTGGGAAAAGGAAGAAAATGCTGGTTACCTGCATTTTCTCCTTTTTCCACAATGTTTTCAAAAGCTAACTCAAGAGTTGTTCAATCTCAGACCCGTTAAATAAAGCTGTACCTATTACCTAACAATCCAGAGTTTTAACAACCCTGGGAAATGAGGCTTTTGAAAACATTGCAGGAAAAGGGCAAAATGTAGGTAACCAGCATTTTCTGCTTTTCCCAAAAAGTTTTCTAACTTTACAGAAACAAATCCAATCATTCTAGTCACATTTGTGCTCTGCATAGGCTTTCAAAGTAGATCAGTCTTAAATTCTGTCATTTGGTAAAGAGTTTACCCTTTACCACACAATCCTGACTTTTAACGACCCCTAGAAAAAAGCTTTTTGAAAACATTATGGGAAAAGAAGAAAATGCTGGTAACCAGCATTTTCTTCTTTTCCCACAATGTTTTCTACCCTTTAACCCTTTACCAAATGACAATATTCTAGGCCAGTCCAAATTGAAAGCATTTCCAGACGGCAAAATAAATGTGGCTCAAAAACTGAAATTTGTTTTGGGAAGTGCTGAAAACATTGTGGGAAAAGGAGAAAATGCTGGTTACCAGCATTTCTCCTTTTCCCACAATGTTTTCTAAAGGCTTCTTTCTCAGGGTTGTTAAAAGTCGGGATTGTGTGGTAAAACATTAAGAGACATATGTTGTGAGCTACATTTAAAATTTCATCCGCAAATGCTTTCACAATTTGAACTGGTCTACATTTTTATTGTGTGGTAAAGTGTTGACAGAAGGGATCTGTCTGTTGTAGGGAAGAAAACATAGATGGACAATGAGCAGTATGTGATCAGAAAAGCTCATGTAGTGTTCAGGTGAGCTGAAAAATGAATATAATTTATTATACCAGGTAAATAAAAATATTCTGGAAATGCATTTAAAAAAAAAAAATGCAGATTCATTGTAGAGATGTGTTTACTTGTGCACACCTGCCAAATTTGAGTTTGTTTAGTTCTAACCTGTATACTGCACATCAACTGTAAAACAAATCTAAACCTTAACTCTTTGACAAAATTTTAGGCTGGTCCAAATTGAAAGCATTTGCAGACGACAAACCAACAGTGGCTAAAAAATTGAAATTTGATTTGGGAAGGGTAGAAAACATTGTGGGAAAAGGAGAAAATACTGGTTACCAGCATTTTCTCCTTTTTCCATGACGTTTTCAAAAGGCTTCTCCGTCAGGGTCATTAAAACTCGGGACTGTGTGGTAAAGAGTTAACTAAATAACTGAATATTTAAACATCTCCTAGGAAACAGGCTTCTAAAAACATTCAGGGAAATGGAGAAAAGGTAACAAGCAGTTCCTCCTTGACCACACTGTTTTCTATCCTATCAAAGACAAGTTTAATCCTTTGAGCCACATTAGGTTTTCACTTGCAAATGCTATCTTCTGGATGTGTCTAAAATTTTGTTGTCTGGACAACTTCTGATATTTTTTCAGACATTGTAGAGACGATTCTGACTACATTTTGTAGACAGTGTAGATCAGTATCAGACTGCAGAGAACATGCAGTCTTATCTTAGATCTATATTTTCTACAATACAATAAAGTCTACAATATTCTTAACCCTTTACCAGACGACAAAATTTTAGCCTTGTCCAAATTGAAAGCATTTGCAGACAACAATTTCAATGTGGCTCAAATGGTGCAATTTTTCTTTGATAGGGTAGAAAACATTGTGGGAAAAGGAGAAAATGATGGTTACCAGCATTTTCTCCTTTTACAACAATGTTTTCAAAAGGCTTCTTTCCCAGGGGCATCAAAAGGCGTCATTGTGCGGTAAAGGGTTAAAAGAAAAACATCCTTGAAAATGCTACGCCTCTGCCTTTTCTGAAGACTGACCTGATCTATACTACAACATATCTCAAAGATGTTCTGTCCTCACTGTAAAATGCTTTCAACCAATCAAGCCATCACATAGTTATGGATCCATAATATCCAATTTTATAACCCTTTACCACACAATCCCGACTTTTAACGACCCCAAGAAAGAAGCCTTTTGAAAACATTGTGGGAAAAGGAGAAAATTCTGGTGACCAGCATTTTCTCCTTTTCCCACAATGTTTTCTAACCTTCCGAAAACCATTTTCGTCTTTTCAGTCAAATTTAAATTGTCATCTGCAAATGCTTTCAATTTGGACCAGTCTGAAATTTTGTTGTTTGGTAAAGAGTTAAACAACTGACTGAATAACGAGACAGACTGGTCCTTGGATACACAGAAAACTGACCAACAGTGAAAAGTTTCGGCCCAGGTCAGCCTGCGGGGACTGCGCAGGCTGACCTGGGCCAATACTTTTCGCAGATGCATTAAATCCCCCTTTCACAGAGCATGGCTCATTTTGAAATTTAGATTGCCATGCAAGTTGTGCAAATTAGTGAAATAAGAGTAGTAACTAACTAATCAAGGTTTCGCGCCATTAACCCTTTCCCAAACAAGCCCTGGTTTTCACGTGTCTGCAGTACAAGTCTTTTGAAAACACTGTGGGAAAAGGAGAAATTGCTCGTAATGAGCAATTTCTCCTTTTCCCACAGTGTTTTCTACCCTTTTTGAGAACTTTCTGCCATTTTCATCAAATTTAAAATTGTTGTCTGCAAACTCTTTCAATTTGGACTAGTCCAAAATTTGTCGTTTGGGAAAGGGTTAATCCAGATCCCAGGGTTTTCCTTGACACACCATTTTGTGCGTTTTGACGCATTTTTAAGGAAACTGACCCATATTTTTTCTAAATAGTGCGTCAGTGCGTCACTGTGGACGCACAAATACAATAAAGGTTACTTATGATCGTCTTTGCTAAATTGCTACTGACAATGTTACATCCCGAGTACACCAGAAAGCTGAAGAACGAGAAGAAAATGGGACGACACACCAAACTGTGTATCGATTTTACGAGAATACCGTCGGTCTTTACACTCATCTAAACTAATGACCCCTATTTTTGTTGCCAAGGGAAAACCCTGAGATCCTTAGCTACTCTACAAGATAAAGCCTCCAAAAAAAATTGCACTGTATAAAATTACGAAACTCACCTAAGTAAAAACTTTTCAAATATTCGGCCCCTCAAAGAGTTTCGTATTTCTTCTAAATAGGGCTGGAAATAGAAGAAGGTATGCAAAGGTATTAAATCATCACAAAAAATCTTAAAATTTTCACCCTTTAACAAAAAAATCCCATGTTTTAACAACTCTCAGGATGAAGACTTCCAAAATCTTTGGGGGAATGGGAGAAAGGTCACCAGCATTTTCTCCATTTTCCACCATGTTTTTTAACCCTTTCTGGTTTGAATCTGATTTGTGCTACATTGAAGCCTTTACCACAAAATAAGAACCCTGAGAAAGATGCATTTTGAAAATATTTTGGGAAAAGGAGACTGGTAACTAGTATTTTCTCCTTTTCCCACAGTGTTTTATACCCCTCCCAAAACAAATTTCAATTTTTCCTTCACATTTATTTTGTGATCTGCAAATGCTTTCATATTGGACCAGTTTAAAATTTTGTCATGTGTTAAAAAGTTAATACACAAATGCTTCCAATTTTGACCAGTCCAAAATTTTGTTGTTTGGTAAAGAATTATACCATCACCTAGAAACTGCAGCTTAGCATGACCCTTTAGTAGACTGTGTTTGAAAACATAGTAAGAAAAGGGGCAACTGCTCCTTTGCATCGAAAAGTGACTCTATGTAATTAACCCTTTTACCACATGACAAAATTCTAGACTGATCCACAAAGAAAGCAATCACATACAAGAAAATAAATGTGGCTTGACTCTTTACCATACAACAAAATTGTAGACCTGTCCAAATTGAAAGCATTTGGAGGCAACAATTTTGGTTTGGCTCAAATGATATGATTTTTCTCTGATAGTGTAAAAAACATTGTGGGAAAAGGAGAAAATGCTGCTTACCAGCATTTTCTCCTTTTCTCACAATGTTTTCAAAAGACCCTTTTCACAGAGTCCTTAAAACACAAGATTGTGTGGTGAAGGGTTAAATGGTGGGATTTGCTTTTGAAAAAAAGAAAAAAAAAAAAAACATTTTGGGAAAAGGAGAAAATGCTGGTTACCAGCACTTTCTCCTTTTTCCTAAAATGTTTTCAAAAGGCTTCTTTCTCTGGGTCGTTATATCTCGCAATTAGATGGTAAAGGGTTAAATAAAAAAATTATCTCCCTTTCCTTCCACTGCACTTCCTCAGAGTCACTTGTACAAGTTGAGGGTTGGTCTACAAACAGTAAGTCCATACATTAATGAATGAACACAAAAAAATTCAAGGTCAAATGCATTGAAAGAGAATGTTTCATTTTTTTTTTTAAAAAAACCACCAAACTTGTGTCAAAGGTGACATGATTTGATAGTAATTTTTGATGTGAAACTAACTTAAGTCTCAGAACATCAGATGTCTATTGGCCCTTAACCCTTTCCCAAACAAGCCTTGGTTTTCACATGTCTGCAGTACAAGTCTTTTGAAAACACTGTGGGAAAAGGAGAAATTGCTCGTAACGAGCAATTTCTCCTTTTCCGACAGTGTTTTCTACCCTTTTGGAGGACTTTTTCATCAAATTTACAATTGTCGTATGCAAACTCTTTCAGTTTGGAAGGGTCTAAAATTTGTCGTTTGGGAAAGGGTTAAGCACTCACCTGAGTAATGTGATCAAGGACTGATAAAGTTGTAGATATCCTGGTTGTGATAAGTAAAAAACATGTCAGAGTCAGTAACCTTCTTTTTGACCCAATGTGACTCAGTTCAAACATGTTCAAGATATTATTAAGACAAAGATTCTGATTTCATACTGAAAATGTGGCCTTTAGAGAACACACAAGGTTTTTGTAAGATTTGTCCCCATGACCTACTTTTTGAACTAATGTGACCCAGTTTCAAACTGTCTATCATCAGTTGAAATATTATGACCAATTTTCATGAGTAGCAAACTGAAAATCTGGCCTCTAGAGTGCACACAAGGTTTCCTGAGATTTGTCCCAGTGACCTTCTTTTTGACCATAATTTTCAACTTGTACTAGATATCTTCAAGACAAACAATTTGATTGAGTTTCATAAGCATCGGACTGAAAATGTGGCCTCTAGAGTGCACACAAGATCTTTCTAAGATTTGGCACAGTGACCTACTTTTGAACCCAACCTGACCCAATATCACACTTGTCCAAGATATTACCAAGACAAACATTCTAACCAAATTTCACAAGTATCTGAATGAAAATGTGGCCTCTAGAGTGTACAAGATTATTCCCATTGACCTACTTTTTGACCTGATGTGACCCAATTTCAAACTTGTCCAACATATTATCACAACAAACATTCTTATCAAGTTTCATGAATATTGGACGAAAAAAATGGCTCCTACAGTGAACACAAGTTTTATTCATTTTGAAGAAATCATCAAGACAAATATCATGACAAAGTTTCCTAAGTATTGGACTGACAATGTAGCCTATAAAGTGCACACAAGGTTTTTCTAAGATTTGACTTAGTGACCTACTTTTTGACCCATGGTGACCCAATTTCAAATTTCTCTGAGATATTATCAAGACAAACATTCTGACCACTTTACATTAATATTGGACTGGAAATGTGGGCTCTAGAGTGCACACAAGACTTGACCTAGTAACCTACTATTTTGACTCAAGGTTACCAAATTGCAAACTTCTCAGAGATATCATCAAGGCAAACATTCTGACCTAGTTTCATGAGTATTGGACTGACATTGTGGCCTCTAGAATGCACAAAACTTAATTTAAGCCTGGACAACGCATGACTGATGACGAACATGGCACGATCACAAAAGCTCATATTGAGCACTTTGTGCTCAGGTGAGCTAAAACTACATGTTTAACAGGTAACTAGCATTTTCATGCACCTAATTTGGTGAAGAATTAGCCCTTTTCCTCATGATCCCGTCTTTTAAAGCAAGAAGTATTTTGAAAACATTGTGGGGAAAAATGCTGGTACCCACCATTTTCACGTTTTCCACTATGTTTTCTACTCTGTGAACAACAAATTTGATGTTTTAAGTTAGATTTAATTTGTCATCTGCAAATCTTTTCAATTTGGGAAAGTCTTGAATTTCATCATGTAGTCAAGAATTAACTCATTGCCAGACAATCCCGACTTTAAACGACCCTAAAAAAGAAGCCTCTTCAAAACATTGTGGGAAGAGGAGAAAATGCTGGTAACCAGCATTTTCTCCTTTTTCCACAATGTTTTCTACCCTTCCCAAAACAAATTTCAATTTTTCAATCACATTTATTTTGTCGTCTGCAAATGCTTTCAATTTGGACCAGTCTGAAATTTTGTCGTCTGGTACAGAATTAACTCATTGCCAGACAGCAATAACATGTCCCTACCAAACACATTTAGGGCAACATATTACCCTTTACCAAATGATCTTGAGTTTTAACTACCCCACACGGGAAGAAGGCTTTTGAAAACATTGTGGGGAAAAAGAGAAAATACCAGTATTTTCTCCCTTTTCCACAATGTTTTCCATCCCTTCAAAAACAAGTTCTATCATTTGATACAAATCTCCTTTGTTGTCTGCAAATGCTTTCAATTTGGACAGGTTGATAATGTTATTGTCAATAGTTAAATGAGGTTCAAATGATAGGACTGGGAACTGGGAACATTACCTTAGTTTAAACATATGAGCCATGCTCTGGCAATAGGGGGCTTAATGCATCTCCATAATGCATCATACCAAGCAAGTCATCACATAATTATGAATCTATAAAATCCACGTAGTCTGAGGATTGAGTTTTGAGGAAGAGTGGTCCTTGAATATTCAGAAAATTGACAAATTGCGAAAAATTTTGGCCCAGGTCAGCCTGCACAGACTGTGCAGCCTGACCTGGGTTGATACATTTTGCTGATGCATTAAGCCCCCTTTTCACAGAGCATGGCTCAGTTATTTTTACATTGATTGAGAAACAAGTCCTTGCAACTTATGCTAATCTCTCGGTTCTGCTTCCTGAAAACTACACCAGTACTCGCGCAGAATGTGTCGACCAAAGCAGTCCCAAAGTTGACATCCGTTCGCGGGTATCAAACACAGGAACTTATGATTACGACATCAATCTTCTACCTCACAAGCACGTACGTTACCTTGATACCAGTATTTTCTACTTTACCCACAGTGTTTTTTCGAAAGCTTTATACCTCTGTGTTTTAACCCTTTACCACACAATGCCACCTTTTAACGGCCCTGGATAAGAAGCCTTTAGAAAACATTGTGGAAAAAGGAGAAAAATGCTGGTGACCTGCATTTTCTCCTTTTCCCACAATGAAATTGTCATTTGCAAATGCTTTCAATTTGGACATGGCTAAAATTTTGTAGTCTGGTACAGGGTTAAAGCACACAAGGTGGCTTTGCTAACCCTTTACCACACAATCCCGACTTTTAACGACCCTGAACAACAGGCCCTTTGAAAACATTGCGGGAAAAGAAGAAAATGCTGGTAACCAGCATTTTCTTCTTCTCCAACAATGTTTTCTACCCTTAGAAAGACAAATTTTATGTTTACAGCCACATTTAATATGTCGTCTGCAAATGCTTTCGATTTGGACAAGTCTAACATATTGTCTTTTGGTAAAGAGTTAACCCTTTACCACACAATCCCGACTTTTAACGACCCTGAGGAATAAGCCTTTTGAAAACATTGTGGAAAAAGGAGAAAATGCTGGTAACCAGCATTTTCTCCTTTTCCCACAATGTTTTCTACTCTTCCCAAATTAAATTTCAATTTTTGAGTCACATTTATTTTATCGTCTGCAAAAGCTTTTAATTTGGACAGGTCCAAAATTTTGTCGTTTGGTAAAGAGTTAAGGTATCAATTGACTATAAGGAGAGACAATCAGTCTATAAAGTTATTTATGTCTCAAGTATTTCTATTTCTGATTGAGGTTGTGTTTTTTGTATTTCTCTCCTGATATACAGGGTCTTAGACCACAAAATAAACCATCTCTATACCAAAAGACAAAATTTCTGACTTATTCAAATTGAAAGCATTTGCAGAAGACAAAACAATTGTGCCTCAAACCATTTAATTTGTTTTGGAATGGGTAGAAAACATAATGGGAAAAGGAGAAAATGCTGGTAGCCAGCATTTTCTCCTTTTCCAACAATGTTTTTAAAAGGCTTTTTCCTCAAGGTATGGTATAGGGTTAAAGCCCTGAATTATTGGAATTGACTTTTTCAAGATGGAAAAACAGCCAAAATATTGCTTTTACAAGGTTGTTTCTGTCAGAATATATAACAAAGTACCTGACAGTGCAGATACAAGATCAGACATCACAAAACATGCAATCTGATCTCAATCTATACTGTCAGCAAAAGCAAATTAAGCTAGGTTCAGTTATTTAAACGAAAAGAGTTATTGAAGAATGTAAAGCCCAAATGATGCAATATCAAGGGTCTTTTAAGATGTCTATCTCATACATAACAAGGGCACCACATGCAGTTGCCAATGCTTGACTATGGTTGCTTGATTTTCCGTGAAAATTTTAAGCCAAAAAAGGGACATATGTGTGTCAAAAATACTCTGATGGTTATATGCCCTTGTTGTATAGGTTCCCCTTTTGAGAGTAAACAACTTGTCCAAGTCTGAAGTAAATATCTTCAGTACTAACAGAGATATTATAAGATGTCGAAAATTTTTGCAAAAACAACGCGGGAAACGATGTAGAAGACGACACCAGGGCTTTGACAATAACTCAATGTTTTCTTCAAAAACAGCCGAGCTAAAAATGTAAGAATGTCCATTCATTGGACTATTCTTTGATCTACCATCCTCAAAACAAGAGGGCCATGATGGCCCTGTATCGCTCCACTGGCTTATAAATATAAACCATGAAGAGAAGTCTTTACTATATAAGCCCTTATAAAACTTTGACCCCAGGGCTACAGTCGGACTAAATGGGGAATATGTGTATTAGAAGAATAACATGCCAAATTTGGGAGTTCTTGGCCTTATGGCTAGTAACAAGACGGTTTCCAAGCTTTTCACTCAATAAACCCATGTAAAACTTGTGACCCCTGGTGCAGGGCCAAACTTGATCCTAGGGCTGTAACTTGGGTCCTCTTTGTAGTTGTCCACTAGATAATGCTATAATTATGCAAAATTTGATAGCCTAAGCCTTATGGCTATGTACACCAAGATTTAAAAGTTTTCCCTATGTAAGCCTATGTAAATCTTGTGAACCCCCCCCCACCCCCAACAGCATGAGGCCAAATTGACCCCAGGACTATAATTTGGGCACTTTTGGTAGACCCCAACTAGATCAAGTTAAATGCAAAATTTGGTAGCTCTAGGCCTTATGGCACAGGTACAGGAAGATTTTTAAAGTTTTCTCTATATAAGCCTATGTAAAACTTGTGACCCCTGGGGCAGAGCCAATTTTGACCCCAGGGCTATAATTTCAAGAAACATGATAGAGGTTTACTACATAAAGCTACATGCCAAATTTGGTAGCCCTATGCCTTATGGTTTCAGATAAGAAGATTTTTGAAGTTTTCTCTATATAAGCCTATGTAAAACTTGTGACCCCTGGGGCAGAGCCAATTTTGACCCCAGGGCTATAATTTGAAGAAACTTGATAGAGGTCTACTACATAAAGCTACATGCCAAATTTGGTAGCCCTATGCCTTATGGTTTCAGACAAGAAGATTTTTAAAGATTTCCAATATTTTTCAGTTTTGTTGCCATGGCAACCAGAATTTTTGAAGGAATCAAATTCTTTCAAGAAATTCTGAAGAGGACCATGGCAGGATCATTCTGTGAAGTTTCATGAAAATTGGATGGGTAGTTTCAGAGAAGAAGATGTTTGAAATAAAAGTTAACGCACGGACGGACGGACGGATGGACGAACGGACGGACGGACGCACGACGGACACCAGGCCATGACATAAGCCCGCTGGCCTTCGGCCAGTGGAGCTAACAAGCATTTTTTTCCCCTTGAACCCTAATGGTATACAAAACTATTGGCACTAAAGAAAAATCCTCGCCAACTATCATCATGGGGATATAAAATCTACGAACTATTTATGGCAATCAACAGCTAAATACAAAAAGAAGCTTTGTCTAATTTCACAAAAATTCCTGGAAATTTGTCTATTACAAACAGCAGTATCTACTTTTCCTCTAATATTTTCAACAGTTTTATCCTTCAGGCTTGTTAAAAGACAGGGCTGTTTAGTGAAGAGTAAACTCTGTGCCAGACGACAAAATTTTAGACTTTTCCAAATTGAAAGCATTTTGAGACAACATATTAAAATACTGCTCAAATCATGATATTTGCTTTTCAAAGAAAAGAAAATGTTATCGAAAAAGAAGAAAATGCTGGTTACCAGCATCCTTTGTTTCAAAAAGCCTTCTTCCTCAGCATCAGTAATAACTGGGAATGTGTGACAAAGGGTTAAGACAAGGCTTGCACAATTTAACATATACACTTTCTCTGGGAAGATGATGCTTGCCTCATAAAGGTTACTTGCTTAACCCTTTACCACACAATCCCGACTTTTAACGATCCCCGAAAGAGAAGGCTTTTGAAAACATTGTGGGAAAAGGAGAAAATGCTGGTAACCAGCATTTTCTCCTTTTCCCACAATGTTTTCTACCCTTCCCAAAACAAATTTCAATTTTTCAATCACATTTATTTTGTCGTCTGCAAATGCTTTCAATTTGGACTTGTCTAAAATTTTGTCGTTTGGTAAAGAGTTAATAGAGGTAGTCACTAAATGGGAGTTCACAGTCCTACTTATGATGTAGCATCACTATAGTATCAATACACATGCTTCCTTAACCCTTTACCAAACAACCTGATTTGGAAATTGACCAAATTAAAAGCATTTGCAGACATCACAATAACTGTTGCTCAAGCAATGATTTCTGTCTTTGATGGTGTAGAAAACATTGTGGGAAAAGGAGAAAATGCTGGTTACCAGCATTTTCTCTTTTTCCCTCAAAGTTTTCAAAAGCCTTTCTTCTTCAGGGTCATTAAAACTCAGAATTGTGTGGCAAAGGGTTAACCTACAAACAAGAGGGCCAAACTGGCCCTGAATTGCTCACCTGGGCCTATTTATCCCCTTAACCTACTTTTTCAACAGACATGACAGTTTTTTTTTTTTTTCAAACAAGTCCGAGATATGATCAAGATAAAACAACTCACAGGAGTATTCTATTAAGAAATGGGACTTCAGGAAGTAACAAAGACTTGTCCAAGTGACCTACTTTTACACTGAATGTTACCAAATTTGGTCCTTGTCTGCCATATCATCAAAAAAAAACATTCAGACCAACTTTCATGAGCACTGACCTGAAAAAAGTAGCCATAAAAGAACATATGAGGTTTTTCTACTATTTGTCCCAATTACCTTTCTTTGACCTAGCATAACCATTTTCAAACTTGTCTGACACATTATCATTCTGACTAAGTTTGAAGAGTGCTGGACTGGAAATGTGGCATTTAGAAAGAATATAAATTATGGTTTTTCAAAAGTCTAATTGACCCATTGACCTACTTTTAAACCAAATGTAACCCATTGTTGGATTCATCCAAGATATAATCAAGACAAACATTATGACACACTTTCACGAGAATTGTCCTGAAAATGTTGCCTTGGGTGTACACAACACTTTTCTGAGATTTGACCCAGTGACTTATCTGACCTACCTGAGATATCATCTAGACATACATTCTGACCAAGTTTTGTGAGTATCGGACAGAAAATGTAGTCTCCAGAGCATACACAAGGTAAACATTGACTAAGGATGACACAAGATAGTTGACAAGACATAGCAAGATCACAAAAGCCAACCTTGAGCACTTTGTGCTTAAGTAAGCTAAAAACAAGAGAAAAAAAGCTGCTTCAGATTGCAATACAGATATCATCAAATTATCTATGAATATTAGAGGTTAGAACATTAGAGAATGTAATTGTCTGAAAACTAGTTTACTCTACCGTTTTCTTTCCCCTCTGAAGGTTTCTTTGTTTGGACTAAAAATTGTGGTCTATAGAGTGCACAAAAAGTGTTTGCAACATTTGCCCTAGTGATCTACTTTTTGACCCTACAGGACCAGTTTTCCAACTTGTCCAAGATATCATCAAGACAAACATTCTGACCACATTTTAAAAGTATTAGACTGAAAATGAGGCCTAATAAGTGCATGCAAGATTTTTCTTCGATTTGTCCTCATGACCTACATTCTGAAATGACATAAGCCATTTCCCAGGCAGTTCCTCATATTGTCAAGACAATCATACTGACCAACTTTCATGATATAGCACTGGAAATTTGGCCTCTACAATGGAAACAAAGTTTTTCAGAGGTATGTTAATGTGACCTACGTAGAGGTCTATTACACTAAGTGAGATGCCATATCTAAATTCTAAAGAAGACCATAGCAGGATTATTTCTGTGAAGTTTGGTCAAAATTTGGTGGCTAGTTTCAGAGAAAAATATATTTGGAAAAAGAGCAAGATGCATGCATGTACTGACACAGGGTCATGACATAAGCTCACTTGCCTTTGGCCAGTGGAGCTAATACAGAATAAAATGCTAAAATGGGATGGTCAGGTTTCCAGAGACAAAGGTTTTTTATTTGACCTTATTTTGACACCAACAACATCTATTTTTCAATTAAATACCAATTTCAGAATTATCTTAAGGCAATATGGTTTCTGGTTTTTCCACAATAGTTTTGAAACCCTTCCTCCTCTAGGTCATTAAACCACAGAATTGTTTGGTAAAGAGTGTAAGTTTAACATTCAAATACACATGACTTGGATATTGCTGCTTTTCTTTTTCAAGATGCAAAATAAGGTTATAAAGCAAGCAAACAAAGTAGTCCCTCTTGTTACCTTAAAAACCTGGGCACTTAACAATTTTGTCCTTTGAGCTGTTGTAAGTGCTCCCTGTGCATGTTCTAAGGCTTCTTTGGAGTAATTCTGAAATGTAAGTCATAAAATACTACACTTAAAAAATGCACAACACAATAAAGAAACAACCAAACAACAATAATTTTACCTCAAAAATATCCTTATCTAATTCTTTTGTGCGCTGAGCCACAGTAAGAGCTTCTTGCACATGCTCTACAGCTTCTTTTGAGTAAGTCTGAAACAGGTTAAAAATGGGCAGTAAAACCTTCTGTGTTCCTTATTTTTCTTTATTTGAAATTGACACTCCATACCCCTTTTCTGATTTTCAGTGATAAAGCTGTGATAGAAAACTTGTTGATCTACACGCAATGAATAAAGAAATAAAGCAAGACATAAAATAGAAATTTTACCGTTATACCGGTAAGCCACTTTCAAAGTTGACCTACATTTTGTTATGACAAACATCCTAAAAACATATGATCAATATTGGAAGTCAATCATTGCTTCTAGTATCTAAAAAGATTTTTTAGCAGACTTGTATAGCAAATCAGCTTACTGTGATTGAACTGGCCGGAACCAAATACATCATGCGTAATGACCCATGCACGCTCCATTCATTCTTTCAGTTTTAGTTTGCATAGTACACCCCAACCGCGTTTTTGTCACTACCTTATATACAGTCCTACGTGTGTACATACAGTCCTACATCTTGTACCAGCACAAAACCGTGTCTGATGGATCAAACTGCTAATCTTTAAAGGCACAGCAGCAGCCAAAAGTAAGCACTGCAGGAGTTAAAATGCATCTAAATTTAAATCATACCATTTATAAGTATGGAAATTATTGTGAAGATGACAATATGTTAGTGTACGGTCGGTCCAAGTGTTAGTCACAGACAGAAAATGACATTTAAAATTAGCAATAAAATAATAGTTCCTGCGCGTCCCGCTTGGCATAATAAGTTTGACTTTCCTTGCCCTTGCTAACTATAGTAACTAATTACATATACATGCATTACATGTAGCAAAAATTTTGTTTTTTATTACAACAAATCATAGCTTCATACTGTTCCACAAATCCGCATTTCAGGACTTTGAGTCCTTTGATTCAATAAAATATGACACCGAGTCCCATAGACTCAATAGAATAATAGGCCAAAGGAAACATTGATATAACCAAGGTTGTTTTTGCAACCCTGTAGAAAAAGCCTTTTGCAAGAAGAAAACCAGCATTTTCTCCTTTCCAAACATTGTGTTTTATCATATATGAGCCACATTAAATTTGTCATCTGCACATGCTTATTGGGACAATTCTAAAATTTTTTTGTCTGGTACAGAATTTACTCTTTATCAAATGACAAAATTTTAGACTGGTCCAAATTGAAAGTATTTGCATATGACAAATGTTGCAAAACTTAGGGAATTTTTCTTTGAAAGCATAGAATAATAGAATACTTTGTCTGAAAAGGAGAAAATGCTGGTTATCAGCATTTTCTTCTTTTCCCACAATGTTTTCAAAAGTCCTTTCCTTGGGGAGGTCATTAAAACTCAGGACTTTGTGGTAAAGGGCTTAAATAAACAAACAGCGTGAACAACTCTGAGGACTGGACAAAACACAAAAATAGATCTCATGTATATACAATAGGACAGCTCTATTAGCAGAGAATGACTGGAGGCTGGCACTAAACTATGTTTTTCATGGGCAATTTCCTGGAAAATTTCTCAATAACGGAACCTCTAATGTAGTTTGTTTCTTTTCTACCCTTTCATTGATTTCTTCCTTTAGTGAGTCCTTCCAAAAAGGACAAAATGTCTACAAACAAAAGAAGCTTGCATGCGTTCTACCATCAGGTTACACTTCAGAATAAATATCTGAAGTTAACCAGGAAAGTTAGCCTAATTCCACTTTATGCACAAGGCTTATTCTGTCTTACAGTAATTCTCCCTCACAGATGTACCATGCATGTAGACATACATGCACAAGGTTCTGGACATATATTTTCCAACCATTCTTCATTGCTCTCTTAGTCAAATAAACTTAGAAAGTAACTCAACTTCTGATTGGGTAAACCATTTGGTTTAGCCAAGTTCAGCCAATCACAGTTTGTGTTAGTTTCAAATTTCTTGAGAATAAGACTAAGAATGTTCTCAAGAATAACTAGTGAAACATGAACCCCGATGGGGACGCAAGACAAAAAACAAGACATGTAATTCAATGAACAAAAATGCCTTTTCTTTTTCATGATATGAAAAATAAAAACATTATAGCCAAAAGAACTATTGCTTGGATAAAATAGTTTTTCATTTTCTAAAAATAATTACAAAAGTAGTCCGTGTAAGCCATAAAACTAATGTTTGCATGATAAAGGGTGGTCCTATATAATGTTTTGGGATTTTATTAGTACCTTGTTCTAATTAAGGGAGTAAAAGATGCTTTTTTAGGAGACTTGAGAGAGGCCTAAAAGTTGTTAACTCTCTACCACATCAGCAAAATACAGACTTGTCCAAATTGAAAGCATTTGCAGACGACAATTGAAATATAGCTCAAAAGATGGAAATTGTCTTTGATAGGGTAGAAAAACACTGTGGGAAAAGGAGAAAATGCTGGTTATCAGCATTTTCTTCTTTTCCCACATACTTTCAAAAGATTTCTTTGTTAGGGTCGTTAAAACTAGACATTGTGTGGTAAAGGGTTAATACAATTTCTAGATGCACAGCACCTCATAAAATGAAGTCCATGTATGTGCTCTAGCGCCTTGGAAGTATTCACAGATACGTCATTGCTCAGTTTTCACCCTTTGCAACACAAAAAAAAATTTAGACATCTTCAGACGAAAATTTGAAAATTGGGTTTGTCTCGAAACATAATTTATGTTTGAACTCTTTTCCAAACAACAAATTTTAGGCATCTTACTAAAGTTGGTTGGTTGTATGGTGTTTAATGCCATTTTCAAAATTATTTCAGTTATATCGTGGCGGCCAGTGCACCTATCCATGCTATCCTGGAGTTTCTTTTACCAGTACTCCACACAATATTCTTTCCAAGCCACCGGCTGCTTTCCCACATAAGCATCATCGAAACAATGGTGAGAGTGGAATGAATCCTGTTACAATGAATATCATCAATCCTCGGAAAAAAATTTGCCGAGCCAGGGGTCGAACCAGCAACCCCCTGTTCACGAGTCCTGCATGCTATTGACTGAGCTACCGAGGCTTGGCATCTTACTACAGGAAATTAAAAGCATCTCTGAGTGTTGTTATTCCATGAGTGTCATTGAACCAGTGATTTTGTTTAGGTGATTTTGTTTACATCTCATAATGCACAAAGTTTGATAACATCACACAGTATTTCAGCTCGTAACCCTTACCAATGTTGCAACGTTTTATTGCACTTGAATTTCAGCCAAATGCGGGACAAAATCAAGTACAAAAAAAAATATTTGAATCTGTTAACAGAAACTGATACCATTTTTCTAATTTTGGAAAGTGTTCTGTATCAAAAAATGCAAGGAGCTAATATTTTCTGCTGTTATTCCTACCAAGCTACCAGATCTAAACTCTTTATCTTACAATGGTGTTTGTTTCCTTACCATCATGGAATACGGATACTCAAGGCTAATTGAAATGATGGAGTTTGTCTATGATAAGGTAGAAGGCATTGTGGGGAAAAGGAGAAAATTGTGTCACATAAATTTTAAAACTTGATAGGTTTACCCATCAATTTATCTCCGATATCCAGGGCCTCAAGGCCCCTATGGAAGAAAGGTAGAAAAATCTATGTAAACAAGTTAACCCTTAGAGCGCCGAATAAACCTGCCAGACATTTTTATCCCAGAAATATGACCCAAATAATTACAATTTCATGGTTGCTTTTGTCAATAGTGATTCATCAAAGCAGACAGTGTAGATCAAAGATCAGGCTGCACGTTTTGTGAAGCCTGATCTTGATCTACACTGGCCGCAAATGCAACTATAGTCGTGAAAGGCCCTTTAAGGGTTAACAGTTACTTACATGTGCTTGAGAGAGAAGCTCTTTCATGATATACTGGTCGTAGATTTCTTTCCCCATGCTTATTCGTTCTTCATCCGATTCTAATTTTTCAAATTTTCTAATCTGAAATAAATGACAAAAAACACTGAACCATCACAATGAGCACATCCATTTATACTGACACTGAGCTAGGCTGTTCAACTATTTACCAAACAATCCCGAATTTTAACCCTTACAGTGCTGAATTTATGAAATGGACCTTCAATGAAGAAAAACATCCAAAATATTGTCATTTCATGTTTGTTTTAGCCAGAAAATGTAATGAAGTAGCTGACAGTGTAGATCAAAGATCAGACTGCACGTTCTGTGCAGTCTGATCTTGATCTACACTGTCAGCAAAAACAAGTTAAGTTGGTTCCAGCACTGTAAGGGTTAACAACCCTGGAAAAAAAGGCTTTTCTGAAAACTTTGCTGGAAAAAGCGAGAATACTGCTTACTAAAATTTCTCCTTTTACTAAGATGTTTGCAGTACTTTGCAGTGTGTAGCAAGATTAAACAAGAGGGCCATGATGGCCCTGGATCGCTCACCCGAGTCAATAGGCGAAATTCACTCAACATGCATAATTCAATTTCTGACCAACTGTCAGGTTGGTTGGTTGGTTGTATTGGGGTTTAATGCCACTTTAACAGCTAAGGTCATATCATGGCGGTCGGTGACGCACATGTGTTTCCTGGCTTTCTCACACCAGTACTAACACAACTTTCTTTCCAAAGCCACCGACTACTTTTCTCACATGCTTCAGCAGAGGTGAGAGGCGAAAATACACCGGAAAGAAAGTTCGCCTCAACCGGGTTTCGAACTCACAACCACCAGGTCATGAGTCCGACACGCTCACCACTGAGCCACCCAGGCGGGCCCAACTGTCAGGTCAACTGAGCTTAAAATGTGGCCTCTAGAGCGTCCACAAGGAATTTCCATAAGTTGACCTAGTGACCTAATTTATCACCCCACGTGACCCAATTTAGAACTCATCAAAAAATTTATCAAGACAAACATTCTGAGTTTTCAAGTTAATTGAGCAATAAATGTGGCCTCTAGAGTGTCCACAAAGTATTTCTTAAATTTGACCCAGTAACCTAGTTTATGACCCCAGCTGACCCAATTTCAAACTCACCCAATATTTCATCCAGACAAACATTCTGACCAACTTTCAAGTCAACTGAGCAAGAAATGTGACCTCTAGAGTGCCCTGAAGGTATTTCTTTAATTAGACCTAGTGACCTAGATTATGAGCCCAGGTGACCCAATTTTTAAGTCATCCTAGATTTCATCAAGACAAACATTTTGACGAATTTTCAAATCAATTGAACAAAAATGTGGCCTCTAGTGTGCACACAAGGTATTTCTTTAATTTGACCTGGTGACCTAATTTAAGACCCCACATGACCCAAATTCGGACTCATGTGAGATTTTATCAAGACAAACATTCTGACCAATTTTCAAGTCAATTGAGCCAAAAATGTGGCCACAAGGTATTACTTTAATTTCAACTAGAGACCTAGTTTATGATCCCAGGTGACCCAAATCCAAACTCATCCGAGATTTTATCAAGACAAACATTCTGACCAAATTTCAGGTCATTTGAGCAATAAATGTGGCCTCTAGAGTGCCCACAAGGTATTTCTTTAATTTGACCTAGTGACCTAGTTTATGACCCCAGATGACACATTTCGAACTGACTGAACATGTTGTGCTCAGGTGGGCTAACAAACTTAGAACAGGTTCACTACATACCAAATAACAAAGCTCTATGCCTTCAAGGTTTAGAAAAGAAGAATTTTAAAGTTTTCCTTCTTTGTTCCTATGTTAGAACTTGTGACCCCCGGGGCAGGGCCAGCTTTGACCCCAGGGGCATCGTATATACCAAGTAGGTAGAGGTCCACTAGGAGATGCTACATACCAAATATCAAAGCTCTACGCCTTCCAGTTTCAGAGAAGAAGAATTTTAAAGTTTTCCTTCTTTGTTCCTATGTTAGGACTTGTGACCCCTGGAGCGGGGCAAGTTTTGACCCGAGGGGGATCATATGAACAGACTTGGTAGAGGTCCACTAGGAGATGATACATGCCAAATATCAAAGCTCCATGCCTTCCAGTTTCAGAAAAGAAGAATTTTAAAGTTTTCCTTCTTTGTTCCTATGTTCGATACTTGTGATCCCCTGGGCGGGGCCAGTTTTGACCCCAGGGACATCGTTTGAACAAACTAGGTAGAGGTCCACTAGGAGATGCTAGACGCCAAATATCAAAGCTCCACACCTTCCACTTTCAGAGAAGAAGAATTTTAAAGTTTTCCTTCTTTGTTCCTATGTTAGAACTTGTGACCCCCGTGGCAGGGCCAGTTTTGACCCAAGGGGCATCATATGAACAAACTTGGTAGAGGTCCACTAGGAGATGCTCCATACCAAATATCAAAGCTCTACACCTTCTAGAATCAGAGAAGAAGATTTTTAAAGTTTTCCTTCTTTGTTCCTATGTTCAAAACTTGTGACCCCCCGGGCGGGGCCAGCTTTGACCCCAGGGGCATCATATGGACAAACTTGGTAGAGGTCCACTAGGAGATGCTACATGCCAAATATCAAAGCTCCACGCTTTCCAGTTTCAGAGAAGAAAAATTTTAAAGTTTTCCTTCTTTGTTCCTATGTTCGAACTTGTGACCCCAGGGGCGGGGCCAGTTTTGACCCCAGGGGCATCATATGAACAAACTTGGTAGAGACTAGGAGATGCTACATGACAAATATCAAAGCTCTACGCCTTCTAGAATCAGAGAAGATTTTTAAAGTTTTCCTTCTTTGTTCCTATGTTCAAAGCTTGTGACCCCCGGGGCAGGGCCAGTTTTGACCCCAGGGGCATCATATGAACAAACTTGGTAGAGGTCCACTAGGAAATGCTACATGCCAAATATCAAAGCTCCACGCCTTCCAGTTTCAGAGAAGACGAATTTTAAAGTTTTCCTTCTTTGTTCCTATGTTCGAACTTGTGACCCCCGGGGCGGGGCCAGTTTTGACCCCAGGGGCATCATATGAACAAACTTGGTAGAGTTCCACTAGGAGATGCTACATACCAAATATCAAAGCTCTACGCCTTCTAGGATGAGAGAAGAAGGTTTTCAGAGATTTTCCTATTTTTTTCCTTTCTGTTGCCATGGCAACCAGAGTTTTGGGTGGAATTCAATCTCTTGAACAACTTTGGTAGAGCTTCACCCAAGGAACATCCCTGCCAAGTTTCATCAAGATTGGCCTAGCGGTTTAGGAGGAAAAGATAAAGGAATTGTGGACAGATGGACGCCGGACAACGACCCATCACAATACCTCACCTTAGCACTTCGTGCTCAGGTGAGCTAAAAAAAAAAAAGCACCATATGTGAGTGCCAAGGTTCAGAAAAAGAGAGAATGCTGGTAACCTGCACTCAGTTCCTCAAGGTTGTATTTAGAGAGGGGTTAAGGTACAACTAATTAGTTCTTAATCAGGTTCCTCATCATTAGGTATTAACCCTTTGCAACACAATCCTGACTTTTAACGACCCTGTTGAAGAAGACTTTTGAAAACATAGTGGGAAAAGGAGAAAATGCTGGTTACCAGCATTTTCTCCTTGTCCTACAATGTTTTCTACCCTTCCAGTAACAAATTTCAATTTTTGGGTCACATTGTCTGCATAATATGATATGAATTTGGACTAGTCTAAAATTTGCTTGTTTGGTAAAGAGTTAATTGACTATCACCATTACCCATCATGCAAAGCTCTAACTCTTTGCCAGATGATAAAATTTTAGACTTGTCCAAACTCAAAGCATAATCATGATGACAACAAATTAACCCTTTACCACAAAATCCCAAGTTTTAATAACCCTGAGAGAGGAGCCTTTTGAAAACATTGTGGGAAAAGGGGAAAATGCTGGTAACCAGCATTTTCTCCTTCTCCCACAATGTTTTCTACCCTTTCAAAAATGAACTTCGATTTTTGAGTCACATTTATTTTGTCATCCGCAAATGCTTTGAATTTGGACATGTCTAAAATTTTCTTGTTTGGTAAAGAGTTAAATCTAGCTCAAATGTTGGAACATGTCTTTGAAAGGGTAGAAAACATTATGGGAAAAGAAGAAAATCCTTTTCCAACAATATTTTCAAAAGCTTTCTCTTCAGGGTTGCTAATATACAGGATTGTGTGGTAAATGGTTAATTTCATTTGCAATCTATCTCCCAAAGCTTTATATTTTCTAGATCATCTCTGAACTACACTAGATGTTTGTTTTTGATGAACACAGGTGTTCACCCCCAACTCCAAAGCTTTGTCACTTTTCTACCCATGCAACAACAAAAGCTCAAGATGCATGTGACCCTTGACACTGTGTTCCTGACCTTTGGAGTGGTATGTGAAGCCTCCACTCTGCATGTCATCTCATCAGAATGACCATGTGCATTAAATATTCTTTGAATTAAGACATGCAGGTGAGATATGACCAAATCTTTTGACCTCCAAAGCCCTAATGTTACCCTGACCTTGGAGGTTGGCGTGTGAAACCTCCACTCTCACTCTCTATGAAACCTCCACTCTCACTCTCTTTGTTGTATCATCAAGGTGGAGAGGTGTATCAAATATTTCTAGAATCAGACATAAAGTTCAATGAGATATGAAGATGACATGATTGCTCTGCATAAGATCTTTGACTGCCCTACTGTAACCTTGACCTTTCAGACCAGTATAGGATACTTTCTCTCATATGTGTTTCAAATATCTTTAAAATCAGACTGACAATTCAGGAGATATGGAAGGACATGATGCTTGTACATGTGATTTTGACTCCCTCCTGTGATCTTAACCTTTGAGACTATAAATTTTCAGAATAATTTTTTGGAATCAAGCTATGACTTGATACGTTTGCTCTACATACTGCTGCCCTACAATTCCAGTTTCAAAGAAATTTTTTGGACATTTTGGGGAATTTTCAAGACATATATTACATCTAGGTCCACTTAATGAAAGCATCATGAGGTGTCTTGGCCAAGGACACTCCCGCTACAAACCCAGTTCTGCCAAAGAGGCTCGAACCTGGGGCTTCCAAGTTACAAGTCCCACACTTTACCACTGGGCCAGGCAGGACCCCCAACAAGAAATATCAGAAAAAGTTTAAGATTTTGCATCATGATTACACCATACTACATCATGTCTATTCTAGGTTGTTGGATACTCACTAATTTTTTTCAGATACAGCATAAATTAAGACCCAATGTGTGACAGTCCCGCTTAGAAATAAACAATGAAAAAGTCCCCAAACACAGAATCTACTCTTACCTCACAGACTGTACTTCTGTTTTAAATAAAATGCCATCATTAATTTTGTTGAAGCTGTTTTTGCAATATATTATGTCCATTAAAGTAGATTTAACCTTCCTTGATGGAGAGTGGGTCAAAACTGCCCACTTCCAAAACGATTAAGTCCAAAACAGCCAATTTTACCAAATCGGCCCACTTTTACCCCTATTTTTTGAAAATTCCCTCCTTATTCTAACAAGGTGGAGAGAAACCTGGCCTCCACATTTTCAGTTGGAGATGTCTGAAATTTTCTTGTGTGGTAAAGAGTTAAATGATGGAAATTATCTGTAAAAGGACAGAAAACACTGTGAGAAAAGGAGAAAAATACTGTTTACCAGCATTTTCTGCTTTACCCAGAAAGTTTTCAAGTCTTCTTCATGAATGTTGTTAATTCTTGGTATTGTTTGGTAAAGAGTTAACCCTTTAACTCTTTATCAAACATTCACAGGTTTTTACGACCCTGACAAAGAAGCCTTTCGAACAAATTTTGGAAAAAGGAGAAAATGCTGGTAACCAGCATTTTCTCCTTTTCCAACAATGTTTTCTAACCTTCCCAAAAGAAATTTCAATTTCTGAGTCACATTAATTTTGTTGTCTGCAAATGCTTTCAATTTGGATGTGTCTAAAACTTTGTCGTTTGGTTAAGAGTTAAGCAATAATTTGCATAATTCTACATACCTCGTCATAAAACTTGAGTTGGGGTACAGGTTCGTCACACAACTCTTCACAAAATTGCTTGAACAATAAATACCCTGAAAATACAATTAAATAAATATTATGAACTATGTGTACTCTCAAACATAAGGTACTTTTTAACCCTTTACCACACAAGCTATTTATATACCCTGTGGAAATACGCTTTAAGAGAACATGGTCGGAAAAAGAGAAAATGCTAATCAGCGGTTTATCCTTTTATCCTGACAGTTTCAAACCTCTCCACGACAAATTATTGAACCACGTTAACTCTTTCCCACATAACAAGTTAACCCTTTACTGCACAATGACGCCTTTTGATGCCCCTGGAAAAGAAGCCTTTTGAAAACATTGTGGGAAAACAAGAAAATGCTGGTAACCAGCATTTTCTCCTTTTCCCTAAATGTTTTCTACCCTATTAAAGAAAAGTTGCACCATTTGAGCCACACTGAAAATGTCGTCTGCGACTGCTTTCAATTTGGACAAGGCTAAAGTTTTGTCGTCTGGTAAAGGGTCTAGTATTCGAAATTCAAAACATCTGCAGATGACAAATTTAAAATAGGTACAAATGAGCTTACATGCTCTAACAGGGTAGAAAACACTGTGGGAAAGGGAGAAAATGCTGATTACCAGCATTTTCTCCTTTTCCCTCAATGTCTTCAAAGATCATTTTTACTGGGGTGGATAAAACTCAGGATTGTATGGTAAAGCAGTGTTTATGAGAGTCAGGCTGAAAATGTGGCCTCTAAACAGCACACAAGGTTTGGTCCAGTGACCTACTTCTGACCTAACATGACCCAATTTCAGCCTTGTCTGAGACTTGATCAAAACAAACATTCTGACAAGGTTTCATGAGAATCAGGCTGAAAATGTGGCCTCTAGAGTGCATAATTATGAAGTTTTTCTAAGATTTGGCCCAGTGACCTACTTTTAGACCCGTGACCCAACTTTTAAATTCCTCCGAGATTTCATCCAGGCAAACATTCTGACCAACCTTTATGAGTATCAGACTAGAAATGTCGCTTCCAGAGACTAAGAGAGCATACAGGGTAGTCGTTGATACCTGGAGAGACCACACTGGACGATGCACATACTGACACAGCACAATCACAAAAGCTTACCTTGAGCACAATGTGCTCAGGTGAGCTTAAAATGCTGGTAACAGCATTTTCTCCTTTGCCCACAATGTTCTCTATCCTTTCACAGACAAATCTCATCATTTTTTTTGGAGCCACAATCAATTTGTTATCTGCAAATACTGGAGATGTCTGAAATTTGTTGTTGTCTGGTAAAGACTCAAGGCAAATTCCAGCAGAGATACATGTACAAAGCCTTAGACTGACCTTCAATTTCATTCTCTTACTTAACCCTTTACCAAACGACAAAATTTTAGACTTGTCCAAATTGAAAGCATTTGCAGACGACAAAATAAATGTGACTTAAAAATTGAAATTTGTTTTGGGAAGGTTAGAAAACATTGTGGGAAAAGGAGAAAATGCTGGTTACCAGCATTTTCTCCTTTTCCCACAATGTTTTCAAAAGGCTTCTTCTTCAGGGTAATTAAAACCTGTGATTGTGTGGTAAAGAGTTAAAGATACATCACCAGTTTTCAGCCAGTTTTTAACCCATTTCATCTTCAAATTTTAGTGGATTTGTATAGCAAATCCACTTAACGTGATCATCCTGACAGGAACCAATTACATCATGTGTAATGACGAATGCGCATTCACACTGTACTATGATATCGGTGTGACCTGAACCAAATATACTGTCATTCGCGCTTGCACCTATTCTACTTTCAGTTTTTGCTAATATACCTCAACCTCACTTTTGTCTCTACCGTATATACTGTCCTACATGTGTATACATATTGATTTCGAAATCTAATTCCAGCGAAAAACTGCATAAGATTGACAGATCAAATTACCATTCCTTAAACAGTAATAGAACAATAGTTACTGTGTGGCCGGCTCAGCAGAACAACTTTGACCTTCTCTGCCCTTGGTCACTCCATTTTAATATGATTGCACATGGGTTGCATGTGATGTTTTTTTTTTATTACAACATTTACAGCTTTATGCTACTCCACAAATCCGCTTTCCAGGACTATGAGTCCTCTGATATCCAACTACAGTATAATCATTCTTATATCTTCATGCCAAATGTTGCCCCTGATCGTTGCAAGCTAGCGTAGATTATGACCGACAGAAAATACATTTCATTTTCTGGCGGCCAACGTCATGGCCACACATTTAAGTATGATAATGCACGTCCCCACATGGCCAGAATTACCAGAGATTTTCTTGGAGCTAAAAATATCGACATTATACCATTGCCTGCCAACTTTCTCAACTCTAACTTGATACAGTACATGTGGGACGGTCAAGGACGTCTTACGTCAAAGCACCCTGCAGCCACAAAGCGTCCAAGAACTGATACTCTTTACCAGGGGAAGCCTTATATCCAATGCTATCTTTCACGAAATCCAAGTGGATCCATGGGATGACGGCCATTATGCAGTACTGACAAAGTTGTTGGGGTGAGCATTTTAAAAGGTCTGTTTTTACCGAAAGATATATTTCCAAAACAAAATGTGGTGCATTCCACTTTTTTATCATTATATATGGCGGTACAAAGGTAGGTGAAACATATTTTATGGACGTCGGCATATATGATTATATCGGTAATTTATCAATGTTTACACAGCTGACTACATTCTTAATATTCAACAGTCTGTCCAATTTTAAAAGCATTTTTTCTCTCTGGCAGAAGGGACATATCTTTAAAAATTTTCCATACAACCCTGTTTTTATGACCCTGAGGAAGATGGCCTTCGAAAATACTGTTGAGAAAGGAGAAAATGCTTTTAACCCTTTACCGCATAATGCCGCCTTTTGACGCCCCTGGGAAAGAAGCCTTTTGAGAACATTGTGGGAAAAGGAGAAAATGCTGGTAACCAGCATTTTCTCCTTTTCCAACAATGTTTTCTACCCTATCAAAGAAAAATTGTACCATTTGAGCCACATTGAAATCGTCGTCTGCAAATGCTTTCAATTTGGACAAGGCTAAAATTTTGTCGTCAGGTAAAGGGTTAACCAGCATTTTTTTCCTTTTTCCTTTAATGTTTTTAACTCTTATATAGGAATATCCTATCAGATAGGCCTCAGTTATTTTTTCATCCACTTAAGTCTTAATCCTGTACTACACAATCGCAAGTTTTTACCTGACAGACAAGACTTTTGAAAACATTGTGGAAAAGAGAGAAAATGGTGGTAACCAGCATTTTCTCCTTTTCCAACATTGTTACTATTAGGTTTTCAAACACTTTTTTAACCAGGGTCATCAAAGTCGGGATAGTGTTTTAACAGGTAAATCTGTCGTCTGCAAAGGACTTCATTTTGGACAAGTCTAAATTACTGTGCTTTGGTAAAGAGTTTCCATTGAACTCAAAAAGATTTAAATGAATGTGCCTTTCTGGCCAGACAAAAAAAGGGGACAGCATAGATACAAGATCATACTGCACAATCTGATCTTGATCTATGCCATTTGCCAAACCCCAATTTTGCCTTTACAAAACAATCTTGTGTTTCAATGATCCTGAGGAACAGGGCTTCTAAAAACATTGTGTGATAAGGAGAAAATGATGGTAAAAAGCATTTTCTACTTTCCTGACAGTGTTTTCTATCCTTTAACTCTTTACCACACAATCCTGACTTTTAACAACCCTAAAAAGGAAGCCTTTTGAAAACATTGTGGGAAAAGGAGAAAATGCTGGTAACCAGCATTTTCTCCTTTTCCCACAGTGTTTTCTACCCATCCCCTAACGAATTTCAATTTTTACGTCACATTTAATTTGTCGTCTGCAAATGCTTTCAATTTGGACTAGTCTACAATTTTGTCGTGTGGTAAAGAGTTAACTCTTTACCAAACGACAAAATTTTACAAAAGCATTCTTCTTCAAGGTTGTTCAAAGTTAACCCTTTACCACACAATCACAACTTCTAAGGACCCTGGGAAATAAGACTTTTGAAAACACTGTGGGAAAAGGAGAAAAAGCTGGTAACCAGCATTTTCTCCTCTTCCCACAATGTTTTCTACACTTCCAAAAGCAAATTCCAAGTTTTGATTTACATTTATTTTGTCATCTGCAAATGTTTTCAATTTGGACCAGTCTAAATTTTTGTTGTTTGATATAGAGTTAATGGTTTGACTTCAAAGTAAAGATAAAACCAAAATGTGGGTTCAAGCACTAGGGCAATTCAATGGATATTCCTTTTTTTTTTCAGAAAGGTTTTGGCTCCAGCAGATCTATGTTGGATAATTCTTTTAGATTTCTTACATTTCAAACTCCACACAACCTATACAAAAGGGCTTTTGAAACAGGAATAAACCCACAATCATGTTTATGACGTCATGTATCAATAGGATGCAACACTTATCATTAATTCTACCAGCAATGCTGACTTTTAACGACCCTGAGAAAGAAAGCTTTTGAAAACATTGTGGGAAAAGGAGAAAATGCTGGTAACCAGCATTTTCTCCTTTTCCCACAATGTCTTCTATCCTTCCAAATAACAATTTTCAATTTTTGAATCAAATTTATTTTGTTGTCTGCAAATGCTTTCAATATGGACATGTCGAGAATTCTGTTGTTTGGTAATGAGTGAACTCTTTACCAAACAACAAATGTTTATTACACTTGTCCAAATTGAAAGCATTTGCAGACAACAATTTCAATACGGCTCCAATGATGGAATTCCTCTTTGATAGGGTAGAAAATATTTTGGGAAAAGGAGAAAATGCTGGTTACTCATTGCAGATGCTTTGGAAATATTGTAACAAATGGAGAAAGTGCCCATTGTGTACAATATTGTGTCTGCAAATGTGTATGTTTTTAACCCTTAACCTTTCACTACACTATCCCGTTTTAACAGAGATGATAGGAAACATTGTGGGAAAAGGAGGAAATGCTGGTCAGCAGCATTTTCTCCCTTTCCCACAATGTTTTCAAAGGTCTTCTTTATCAGGATCATTAAATCACAGGATTGATTGGTAGAAAGATGAAATATACCCTTCCAGTGCCAAACACAACTGTCCTGTCCTATTGTGAGATTGGAGCCATTAGCCGTATTTGACTGGGAATTAGAGTTTTTTCCTTAATTACAGTTTTTCGAGTTGCACTTTTTGTATTCCACTGTAAATTTCACAGTTTTGTAAACTTTGTTGAAGCACAAACCTTATGCTTTCAAATCATCATAATGTTTATGCAGCACTTTACAGGTAGAGCTTAATATACATTTCTGTGCTTGACAAAAGTTGACCAGTCAAATACGGCTAATATGAAAGCATTTTCCCAGGTTGCCTTTGTCCAAATGGTCTTTGAAAAGGGGAAAGTGTTGATCAAAGATCAGACAGTGCATTCTGGCCTTTATTTGCGCTGGCCGCAAAGAAATGATGCTGTGAAAGGTGCATAAGGGTAAGGAAATCCTAATTGAGGAAAGCTTTAACCCTTTCCCAAATGACAAATTTTGGACTGGTCCAAATTGAAAGAGTTTGCAGACGACAATTTTACGAGCAATTTCTCCTTTTCCCACAGTGTTTTCAATAGACTTGTACTGCAGACACGTGAAAACCAGGGCTTGTTTGGGAAAGGGTTAACTCTTTACCACACAATCTCGAGTTTAAACAAACCTGAAAAAGAAGGCCCTAGGACATTATGATGGGAAAGGAAAAAATGCTGGTAATCGCATTTTCTCCTTTCCCACGATGTTTTCTACCCTAACAAAGACAAAAATCATCACTTGAGCCACATTTAATTTGGGATCTACAAATGTTTTCAATTAAGTCTAGTCCAAAATTTTGTTGTTTGGTAAAGGGTTAACCATTTACCACACAATCGCGACCCTATGAAACAAAAGCTTTTGAAAGCACTGTTAGTAAGGAGAAAATTCTTGTAACCACCATTTTCTCCTTTTCCAACAATGCTTTCAACCCTTTCGAAAATAAATCCAGTCATTTAAGCCACATTTAATGTCATCTGCAAATCCTTTCCAGGTAGGACAGACCCAAAATGTTGCTGTTTGGTTAACTCTTTACTAGACAACAATATTTCAGACCAATTCAAAGTACACATAATCAAAGGACTCAAAGTCCTGGAAAGCGGATTTGTGCAGTAGCATAAAGCTGTAATATGTTGTAATAAAGAATAACACCACATCCAACACATGTGCAGTCATTTTAAACTGGAGTTAGCAAGGGAAGGAACATCAAGACTATTCTGCTGAGCGGGCCGCGCAGTAACTTTTATTCTATCACTGTTTAAGGAATGGTAATTTGATCCGTCCACCTTACACAGTTTTTTGCTGGTATTAGATTTCGGACTATAGGTATACGCGTGTAGTACAATATATACTGTTGAGACAAAAGGGAAGTTGAGGTGTATTAGCTAAAACTGAAAGTGGATTTGGTTCAGATCAAACAGATATCACAGTACAGTGTGAGGGCACATGCGTCGTTACGCATGATATATTTGGTTCCCATTAGAACAATCACAGTAAGCGGATTTGCTATGCAAATCCACTAAAAAGCATTTGCAGAGGACAGGTTAGACGTGGCTCAAATGATGGGATTTGTTTCCGAAAGGTTAGAAAACATTGTGGAAAAAAGGCAAAAATGCTGGTTACCAGCACTTTCTCCTTTTCTCCCAGTGTTTTCAAAAGTCTTCTTCTTAAGGGTTGTTTAAACTCGCAATTGTGTAGAAAAGGGTTAAGGCTTAACCTTTAACCACACGATGTCGCCTTTTAAAGACCCTGGGAAAGAAGCCTTTTGAAAACATTGTGGGAAACGGCGAAAATGCTGGTAACCAGCATTTTCTCCTTTTCCCACAATGCTTTCAGTCCTATCAAAGAAAAATTCCACCATTTGAACCACATTGAAATTGTCATCTGCAAGTGCTTTCAATTTGGACATGGATAAAATTTTGTCGTCTGGTTAAGGCTTAACTATTTACCAATCGACAAAATATCCAACTTGTCCAAATTCAAACCATTTGCAGACAACAAAATAATGTCATTCAGAAAGTTGAATTTATTTATTGGAGGGTAGAAAACATTGTATGAAAAGGAGAAAGTGCTGACCCTTACCAGCATTTTCTCCTTTTCATACACTGTTTTCAAAGGCTTTCCTTCGCAGGGTCGTTAAAACTCGGGATTGTGTGGTAAGGGGTTAAACTTTATCTGAGGAGGAAACTAATTGTTCAACTTAAAATGAGGAAAACTCATTTCTTACAAACAGATAAACTAAGTTGATGACAGATTAATCCGTTACCTCACAATCACAAGTTTTAGCCACCATGACAATTAAAAAGGCTTTTGAAAAATTTCGCGGCCAAAAAGAAAATGATGTTATAATCAGCATTTTCTCTTTTACCCCATAATGTTTTCTATTCTATCACTGACATAACCAATCATTTGAGTCACATCTGCAAACTCTTTCAATATGGACAAGTCTAAAATTTTGTAGTTTGGTAAAGAATTAACACTTTATCTGACAGCAAAATTTCAGCCCACACCAATTTCAAAGCATTCACAGAAGACAAATCAAACGTTGCTGAAATGGTGAAATTTGTATCTGAACAGCAATTTTTTTCAAATATCAAATCATTCAGGGTCATTAACCCTTTACCACACAATCCCGAGTTTTAACGACCCTGAGGATGAATCCTTTTGAAAACATTGTGGGAAAAGGAGAAAATGCTGGTACCCAGCATTTTCTCCTTTTCCCCACAACGTTTTCTACCCTATCCAAGACAATTTTACATCATTTGATTCACATTTCAATTGTCACCTGCAAATGCTTTCAATTTGGTCAAGTCCACATTTTTCTCGTTTGGTAAAGAGTAGTGATGGGACATCGGTTAGCAATCATAATCGATCATCTGTTGGAATCGGTTGCTGCTACCAATGCGATTCTTCCGATTATAATCGGTTCCTCATAAATTCGCTCTTACATGCATGTTTCATTGTAAACCCTTGTATCATTTATGTATTATGCTGTTGTTTGTGTTGTAGATAGACTTTTTGTAGTTTTACCTTTGCACCTGCTTTCTATACACCTTTTGGTTTTTAACCATCTCTGCTTTGTGCTAGTTGGCTTTGTTACACAGAAGTATTTTGGCTGATTGTTTTTGTTATCGAGGGAGTTGTTGTTATCGCGGGAGTGATAAAACCCGGTTAATGACACCGGTATAAAATCCGGTACCCAAACGACGGTGCAGACTTCCTGCCGATCATCGATTATGACAAAGTTCAATCGATAATCGAAATCGGGAGCTTCCAACACGCCGCTCATCGATACTTGCCGATTATCGGTACACTAGTAAAGAGTTAAAACACAAGGTTGTCTGATTACAGGTTAACTCTTTACCCCATGAGAAATATTTAGACATGTCCAAATTCAAAGCACTTGCAGAAAACAATTTAAATCTGACTCAAATAATGGAAGTTGTCTTTCATAGAGTAGAAAACATTGTGGGAAAAAGAGAAAATGTTGGTTGCCTGCATTTTCTCCTTTTCCAACAATGCTTTCAAAGACTTCTTCCTCAGGGTTGATAAAAATCAGGATTGTGTAGTAATGGGTTAACTTGTTTTCTTCAAATCTTCTCTATTATCCCTTTACCAGATGACAAAACTTTTGCCTTGTCCAAACTGAAAGCTTTTGAAGACGATAATTTCAATGTGGCTCAACTGCTGCAATTTTTCTTTGATAGGGTAGAAATTATTGTGGGAAAAGGAGAAAATGCTGGTTACCAGCATTTTCTCCTTTTCCCGCAATGTTTTCAAAAGGCTTCTTTCCCAGGGTCGTTCAAAGGCTGCATAGTGCGGTAAAGGGTTATACAAGCTCAGTTTCAGTACATATGCTATACTATATGTACATGATTAACTCTTTACTAGACTAACAGATTTCAGCACCATCTTAATTCAAGGCATTCTACCGACAACACAGTAACTATGGTTTAACCCTTTACCAAACAACAAAATTTTTGACTGGTCCAAATTGAAAGCATTTGCAGGCGACAGATTTAATGTGGCTCAAGTGGTGAAATTCGTTACTAAAGGACTAGAAAACATTGTGGGCTCAAAAGGCTTCTTCCTTACGGTTGTTAAAACTCAGGATTGTGTGGTAAAGGGTTAATTGACGTTATCAGCCTGTCTTCGACCGAGTCAAACTTATGGTGGGAAAAGAGGAAATAGATAGAGCATATTTGCTTTTTTCAGTGAACAACTGAAATTTATTTCATCGAGTGGATATCATTGGTAATATTTTCACACAGCTGCAAGTGAAAAGATCAGTGATGATGTTCACAAGATGAAAGAAAATTTCGATCTTTCAATGAAAAAAACAATTATTTTATTTATTTACCGCTTCTAACCCCTATTTTGTTGGGACATTCATCAAAATCCAGTGCAGTTGTTTCAGGTAATTCCCTGTGGCGTACCCTCCTCACATAACAACCCATTACAATATTTACATAAAGCATGAGACATGTACCGTAAATCATGTCATATTTCCCTCTATTTGAATGGCACGCACTGTTTACCTAGGTAACTAGTGCGTGGGAACTACTCTTCAATTGAAGAGTTAGAAAATATGAAATATGAAAATATGAAATCAGTATTTTCACTGGTTGTAACCATGAAATATCAAAACCATAATCTACAATTATTTCTCAATAAACTACTGAAAAGCATGAAGTTATGTTGAATATCAGCAACTTTCTCCTTTTCCCATTACCTTATCAAAAGCAATAAACAACGTTTGAACATACGCAGATTTCCTGTATCTCATATGCAGTATTCAATGGGATGCAAATTTAGTTTGGGCATCAGTAAGTAAAGAAGTAAGCACTGTAAACAGAAAGTTAAACATTGCCAACAGATTCCGCAAGCACAAAATTTTAGCCTGTTACACTAGATTTTTTCAAACGCACTGAGGACAAATTTGGTGTAATGGGGTAGTAGACAGATTTTCCAAACATACATGTATCAGAAAAGGAGAACCTGCTGGAAACCAGCATTTTCTACTTTTACCACAAGGTTGCTTACCCCATCAAAGATAAGAATATGAGCTACAACTAATTTATTGTCTGCAAATGCTTTCTTTACAGGCAAATAAAAGGTTGTCCTCTGGTAAAGAAATGACCCTTTCCACCATGCAAGCCCTTTGTGACAAGCATTTTATCCTTTTCACACAGTATTTTCAACTCCTTCAAAGACATTATGTCATTCAAGCTATATTCTAGTTATTCATTCAAGTTATGTAAGAGTTAACTCTTCACTCTTTACCAAACAACAAAAATTTTAGACATGTCCAAATTAGGAAGTGCAGACGACACAATAAATGTGACTCAAAAATCGTAACTTGTTTTGGGAAGGGTAGAAAACATTGTGGGAAAAGGAAGAAAATGCTGGTCACCAGCTTTTTCTCCTTTTCCCATAATTTTTTCAAAAGCTTTTTTTCTCAAGGTTGTTAACCTCAAGATTGTGTGGTAGAGGGTTAACATTCAGAGGGTTCAAATTTACACAAACTTCCTCTCAGTTATGTGAAGCCCTACATAACAGGAAGTTTTCCCATCTGTATCATACTGAAAATTAAACAAGAGGGCCGTGATGGCCCTGGGTCGCTCACCTTAGTAGAGTGCCTTTAAGGTTTTTCTTTAATTTGACCATGTGACGTAGTTTTTGACCGCAGGTGACCCAATTTCAAACTCATATTTCATGAAGAGAAACATTCTTACCAATTTTCAAGTCAATTGAGCAAAAAATGTGGCCTCGAGTGCCCTCAAGATATTTCTTTAATTTGACCTAGTGACCTAGATTATGACCCCAGGGGACCCAAATTTGAACTAGTCTTTGACTATATCAAAAGAAACATTTTAACCAATTTTCAAATCATATGAATAATAAATGTGGCCTCTAGAGTGCCCACTAGCTTTTTCTTTAATTTGACCAAGTGACCTAGTTTATGACCCCAGTTGACCCAAATTCAGACTCATGTGAGATTTTACAAAGACAAACATTCTGACCAATTTTCAAGGCAATTAAGCAAAGAATGTGGCCTTTAGAGTGCCCACGAGGTATTTCTTTATTTTGACCTAGTGACCTAGTTTATGGTTCCAGGTGACCCAAATCCAAACTCATCTGGTATTTCATGAAGACAAACACTCTGGCCAAATTTCAGGTCATTTAAGCAATAAAAGTGGCCTCCAGAGTGCAAACAAGGTATTTCTTTAATTTGACCCAGTGAACTAGTTTATGACCCAAGTTGACCCAAATTAATCTTATGTGAAACTTTATAAAGACAAACTTTCTAACTAATTTTCAAGGCAATTGAGCAAATAATGTGGCCTCGAGAGTGCCAACAAGGTATTTCTTTAATTTGACCTAGTGACCTAGTTTATGACCCAAGATGACCCAATTTTAAACTCAATGAACTTGTTGCGCTTACATGGGCAAACAAACTTAGAAGAGAATCACTACATACAAAATATCAAAGCTCTACGCCTTCCAATTTTAAAGAAGAATTTTAAAGTTTTCCTTCTTTGTTCCTATGTTCGAACTTGTGACCCCCGGGGCTGGGCCAGTTTTGACCCAGGGGCATCATATGAACAAACTTGGTAGAGGTCCACTAGGAAATGCTACATACCAAATATCAAAGCTCTACACCTTTCGGTTTCAGAAAAGATGAATTTTAAAGTTTTCCTTCTTTGTTCCTATGTTCGAACTTGTGACCCCAGGGGCTGGGCCAGTTTTGACCTAAGCAGCATCCTTGGAACATACCTAGTAAAAGTCCACTAGGAGATGCTACATACCAAATATCAAAGCTCTATGCCTTCCCATTTAAGAGAAAAAAAAAATTAAAGTTTTCCTTCTTTGTTCCTATGTTTGAAATTGTGACCCCCCGGGACGGGGCCAGTTTTGACCCCAGGGGCATCATATGAACAAACTTGGTAGAGGTCCACTAGGAGATGCTTCATGCCAAATATCAAAGCTCTATGCCTTCAAGTTTCAGAGAAGAAGATTTTTAAAGTTTTCCTTCCTTGTTACTATGCTCAAACTTGTGACCCCCGGGGTGGGGCCAGTTTTGACCCCAGGGGCATCATATGAACAAATTTGGTAGAGGTCCACTAGGCAATGCTACATACCAAATATCAAAGCTCTACGCCTTCCAGTTTCAGAGAAGATGATTTTTAAAGTTTCCCCTCTTTGTTCCTATGTTGGAAATAGGACCCCCGGGGCGGGGCCAGTTTTGACCCCAGGGGCATCATATGAACAAACTTGGTAGAGGTCCACTAAGAGATGCTACATGCCAAATATCAAAGCTCTATGCCTTCAAGTTTCAGAGAAGAAGATTTTTAAAGTTTTCCTTCTTTGTTACTATGCTCAAACTTGTGGCCCCCGGGGTGGGGCCAGTTTTGACCCCAGGGGCATCAAATGAACAAACTTGGTAGAGGTCCACTAGGAGATGCTTCATACTAAATATCAAAGCTCTGCGCCTTCTAGTTTCAGAGAAGAAGATTTTCAAAGATTTTGCTTTTTTTTCCTTTTTGTTGCCATGGCAACCAGAGTTGTGGGTGGAATTTAATTCTTTGAACAATTTTGGTAGAGCTTCACCCAAGGAACATCCCTGCCAAGTTTCATCAAGATTGGCCTAGTGGTTTAGGAGAAGAAGATGTTTAAAGAAATTGTTGACGGACGCCGGACATAGGGCGATCACAATAGCTCACCTTTAGCACGTTGTGCTAAGGTGAGCTAAAAAAAAACAAGAGGGCCATGATGGCCCTGTATCGCTCCACTGGCTTATACATATAAACCACGAAGAAAAGTCTTCACTATATAAGCCCTTATAAAACTTTGACCTCATGGCTACAGTCTGACTAAATGGGGAATATTGTATTAGAAGAATAACATGCCAAATGTGGGAGTTCTTGGCCTTATGGCTGGTAACAAGATGGTTTCTGAACTTTTCACTCCATAAACCCATGTAAAACTTGTGATCCCTGGTGCAGGGCCAAACTTGATCCTAGAGCTGTAACTTGGGCCCTCTTTGTAACTGTCCACTAAATAATGCTATAATTATATGCAAAATTTGGTAGCCTAAGCCTTATGGCTATGTACACCAAGATTTAAAAGTTTTCCCTATGTAAGCCTATGTAAATCTTGTGAACCCCCCCCTCCAAGTATGAGGCCAAATTGACCCCAGGACTATACTTTGGACACTTTTGGTAGACTCCAACTAGATCAAGCTAAATGCCAAATTTGGTAGCTCTAGGCCTTATGGTTTCAGACAAGAAGATATTTAAAGTTTTCTCTATATAAGCCTATGTATAAAACTTGTGACCCCTGGGGAAGAGCCAATTTTGACCCCAGGGCTATAATTTCAAGAAACATGATAGAGGTCTACTACATAAAGCTACATGCCAAATTTGGTAGCCCTATGCCTTATGGTTTCAGACAAGAAGATTTTTAAAGTTTTCTCTATATAAGCCTATGTAAAACTTGTGACCCCTGGGGCAGAGCCAATTTTGACCCCAGGGCTATAATTTGAAGAAACTTGATAGAGGTCTACTACATAAAGCTACATGCCAAATTTGGTAGCCCTATGCCTTATGGTTTCAGACAAGACGATTTTTAAAGTTTTCTCTATATAAGCCTATGTAAAACTTGTGACCCCTGGGGCAGAGCCAATTTTGACCCCAGGGCTATAATTTGAAGAAACTTGATAGAGGTCTACTACATAAAGCTACATGCCAAATTTGGTAGCCCTATGCCTTATGGTTTCAGACAAGAAGATTTTTAAAGATTTCCAATATTTTTCAGTTTTGTTGCCATGGCAACGAGATTTTATGAAGGAATCAAATTCTTTCAAGAAATTCTGAAGAGGACCATGTCAGGATCATTTCTGTGAAGTTTCGTGAAAATCGGATGGGTAGTTTCAGAGAAGAAGATGTTTGAAATAAAAGTTAACGCACGGACGGACGGACGGACGACCGGACGGACGGACGCACGACGGACACCGGGCCATGACATAAGCCCGCTGGCCTTCGGCCAGTGGAGCTAAAAATTATTCGCCCTACCATGCCTAAAATATTTCAAGATTTGAGCTATGCTCTGGCAAAAGGGGGGTTAACCCTTTACTAGACGACAAAATTTTAGCCTTGTCCAAACTGAAAGCATTTGCAGATGACAATTTCAATGTGGTATAAATGGTGCAATTTTTCTTTGATAGGGTTGAAAACATTGTGGGAAAAGGAGAAAATGCTGATTACCAGCATTTTCTCCTTTTCCCACAATGTTTTCAAAAGGCTTCTTTCCCTGGGGGCCACTGTACGGTAAAGGGCTTATGCCTCTCCATGATGCATTGTTCCTGGAAAGTCATTACTTTGACTGAATCGTGATGTAGACTGGTCCTTTGACATACAGAAAACTAGCCAATAGCTGAAAAAGTTTCAGCCTGCGCGGACTGTGCAGGCTGCCCTCAGTCAATATTTCTTGCCGATGCTTGAGGCCTTCTGTTCACAGAGGATAGCTCAATTGTATCAATGCCCTTCTAACTACCAGCACTTATATTATTTCACTACAGCTAGTGCACAAATCCATGCATTACTGGAATCAGTTTGCAAGCACTTCGCACTCTGAGATAAAGAAAACAAGTATTTCTAGCTATGAGATAGATATTAACCCTTTACCACACAATCCCGACTTTTAACGACCCTGAGAAAGGAGCCTTTTGAAAACATTGTAGGAAAAGGAGAAAATGCTGGTAACCAGCATTTTCTCCTTTTCCCCGCAATGCTTTCTACCCTTTCCAAAATAAATTTCTTTTTTTAGCAACATTTATTTTGTTGTCTGCAAATGCTTTCAATTTGGACAGTCTAAAATTCTGTCGTTTCGTAAAGAGTTAAACATAAGCTATAGTTGTTGTCTGCCTTCAGTTAAGACATCTCTAAAATTTTGTTGATCAGTACAGAGTTAACTCTCTACCAACGGTCAAAATGTTACACTTGTTAAAATTGACCCAGACAATACAATAAATATGACTCTAAATTTGAAATGATTTTTGGACGATTAGGAAAAGTGGGAAACGAAGAAAATACTGGGTACAAGATTGATGATAGTCATCGTGACAGAATTCATTCCTTTTTCACCACTGACCATTGTTTCGACGATGGTTATGTGGGAAAAAAGCCAGTGGCTTGGAAAGAATATTGTGCAGAGTAGTGAGAGTGCTGGTTTGAGAAACTCCAGGAAAGCATGCACAGGCCCACTGGCCGCCATGATATAACTGAACTAATATAGAAAATGGTATTAAATACGATACAATCAATCAAAAGCCTTCTCTTTCAGAATAGTTAATAGGCGGGATTGTGTGATAAAGGGTTAACAAATTTGCATGCAGATAGGTAAAAATAAAACTCAAGGATTCAGCTTGTAGAGGCACTTTGGCGTCTTGTATCACTAGGTAATCTCCTTACTGTCTTTACAACATACAGCACTGTAACTCCCTGTGCAACATTGAATCTAAACTGGTCCATGTTGTAGACATACATGTTATAACTGGTACAGGCTATGGTGTTGTTGCTTTTCATTGGGCTACATGTATATCACAGAATAGCCAATTTAACCCTTTACTGCACAATGACGCCTTTTGACACCCCATGGAAAGAAGCCTTTTGAAAACATTGTGGGAAAGGGAGAAAATGCTGGTAACCAGCATTTTCTCCTTTTCCAACAATGTTTTCTACCCTATCAAAGAAAAGTTGTACCAATTGAGCCACACTGAAATTGTCGTCTGCAAATGCTTTCAATTTGGACAAGGGTAAAATTTTGTCGTCTGGTAATGGGTTAAGCAGCTTACACATTTCCTGATCGGCTGTATAGGCAACATGACAATTTCTTGCACAAACTGAAATTGGTTATCGAAAGTAAAAGAATATTAGCAGAAGTAAACTTTGAAAGGTGATACCAAAAATACAATTCCCGTATTTGTGAGGTCAAAAATATCAGAAAATCTACTGCTCAGGAGGTGACAGTGACCTCCCCTGAATATTAGTCTCACAACATGGCTGTTCTAAAAATAGACGGGCAGAATTCAGCCTGTTTTTAGTAGCCTGTACCCATTGCTATACACTTGCTGTATCAGAGAAGGTAACCAATCTACATTGAATCATGTACCTGTGACATTAACACCTTCCTTTTTTAATGACAAAGAATTTATCCATTTGCTACAAAGTTTTCATATCTATTTGTGTATCAACTCTTGCTTTTGCATTTCTTAGCCAAAAGGGCACTGATGAAAAATGGTTTTGAAAACATAGTAGGAAATGGAAAAAATGCTTGTAACCAGCATATTTTCCTTTTCCCATATTGTTTTCTACCATTCAAAAGATAAAAATGATGTTTTTTAGCTAAAATGAATTTGTAGTCTGCATATGCTAACAATTTGCACAAGTCTAAAATTTTAATCATCTGGTAAATACTGTATTTCAACTAATTAACGCACCTCCCTAATAGTAGTGCACCCCCCTCCCCTACTGTATTACTTACTCCAGAGGCCCCAAGAGAACCCCCATCCACGCCCGATCTAAGCTTAAAAATCAATGTCTGGAGTGAAAAACTTCTAATAGTGAGACAACTTCAATAAAACTTTTCAAACGCAGACTGACAAAAATTACTGATGACCAATGTTTTATAAATAAAGTTACGGGTAAGGCCAGTCTTAGAAATGAACATATTTCACAGGTAGCAAGTACTTGCTGCTTGGCTTAAAATGAGGTAGCAAAAGGAACATTCCTGGTAGCAAATAGGGGCAGACAAATAATGGTCCTCCCTCCCACCAATACAATGATGCTTGAATTACTGCCTTTGCCTATAAAATGCTTGGCAGAAGTAAAAACAGCGCATCTTCAAAGACTGTGTTGCTTGGCAATTGCCGTTTCAGGTGGCTCATTTATACCTGTATGTTTCACATATTTGTTATAATGCAGACCATTTTGAAATGGACATTAGCAAAGATTCATGAAGGTAGCAAATAAAAATATATATGTTAAATATAGTCATCATCAAGCAAACATGTTCAGTTGCATGACTCAGGGTTCCCATTCATGCACATATGTGCATAATTCATGCAATGAATTGAATAATCACACACAAATATATGAAGTGAAATGTGCACGCACAGGTTTCAGGGCTCCCGCTGTCGATCCCATTTTGAACAAGTTAGAAAAAAAGTCTCCAGAACTTAAGCACAGGCGAATCTCATGGCAACAAGTAATGTCTTTACATGATATTTGAAAGATCTAAACTCTGACATGTACAATAGGAATCAAGTGTGAAAGTCACTGTTTATCACTACTGATCAAACTTGTCATTTATTTAAAAGTATTAATGATATCAATCCACTTTTCTAGTGTAAAATTACAGGTTTTGAAGTCACATGCTCTCCTAAAATTTGACAAATTTATCTACCGGTATGTCAAATCATGCGGAAATACTATTCCAAAACTTTACACGCATGAAAAAAAGATCGCTGCAAAAAACGCAAAAACTCATGACACAACAAAAATTGTTTTGACATCGTCCAATCATAGGCATTTCAAACTGCTGTTCAGCTTTATCAATGACTTTAAACAGTAAATTCATATAAACATCTCTATAAAAAAACAAGAGGGCCATGATGGCCCTGGGTCGCTCACCTTAGTAGAGTGCCTTTAAGGTTTTTCTTTAATTTGACCATGTGACCTAGTTTTTGACCGCAGGTGACCCAATTTCAAACTCATATTTCATGAAGACAAACATTCTGACCAATTTTCAAGTCAATTGAGCAAAAAATGTGGCCTCGAGTGCCCTCAAGATATTTCTTTAATTTGACCTAGTGATCTAGATTATGACCCCAGATGACCCAAATTTGAACTGGTCTTTGACTATATCAAAAGAAACATTTTAACCAATTTTCAAATCATATGAATAAAAAATGTGGCCTGTAGAGTGCCCACTAGCTATTTCTTTAATTTGACAAAGTGACCTAGTTTATGACCCCAGTTGACCCAAATTCAGACTCATGTGAGATTTTACAAAAACAAACATTCTGACCAATTTTCAAGGCAATTAAGCAAAGAATGTGGCCTCTAGAGAGCCCACAAGGTATTTCTTTATTTTGACCTTGTGACCTAGTTTATGGTTCCAGGTGACCCAAATCCAAACTCATCTGGTATTTCATCAAGACAAACATTCTGGCCAAATTTCAGGTCATTTGAGCAATAAATGTGGCCTCCAGGGTGCAAACTAGGTATCTCTTTAATTTGACCCAGTGAACTAGTTTATGACCCAAGTTGACCCAAATTAATCTTATGTGAGACTTTATAAAGACAAACTTTCCAGCTAATTTTCAAGGCAATTGAGCAAATAATGTGGCCTCGAGAGTGCCAACAAGGTATTTCTTTAATTTGACCTAGTGACCTAGTTTATGACCCAAGATGACCCAATTTTGAACTCAATGAACTTGTTGCACTTAGATGAGCAAGCAAACTTAGAAGAGAATCACTACATACCAAATATCAAAGCTCTACGCCTTCCAGTTTTAAAGAAGAATTTTAAAGTTTTCCTTCTTTGTTCCTATGTTCGAACTTGTGACCCCCGGGGCTGGGCCAGTTTTGACCCAGGGGCATCATATGAACAAACTTGGTAGAGGTCCACTAGGAAATGCTACATACCAAATATCAAAGCTCTACACCTTCCCATTTAAGAGAAAAAGAAATTTAAAGTTTTCCTTCTTTGTTCCTACCTTCGAACTTGTGACCCCCGGGGCGGGGCCAGTTTTGACCCAGGGGCATCATATGAACAAACTTGGTAGAGGTCCACTCTGAGATGCAACATACCAAATATCAAAGCTCCACACCTTTCGGTTTCAGAAAAGAAGAATTTTAAAGTTTTCCTTCTTTGTTCCAGTGTTCGAACTTGTGACCCCAGGGGCTGGGCCAGTTTTGACCCAAGCAGCATCCTTGGAACAAACTCGGTGGAAGTTCACTAGGAGATGCTACATACCAAATATCAAAGCTCTATGCCTTCCCATTTAAGAGAAAAAAAAAATTTAAGTTTTCCTTCTTTGTTCCTATGTTTGAACTTGTGACTCCCGGGGCAGGCCCAATTTTGACCCCAAAGGCATCATATGAACAAACTTAGTAGAGGTCTACTAGGCGATGCTACATACCAAATATCAAAGCTCTACACCTTCTAGAATCAGAGAAGAAGATTTTTAAAGTTTTCCTTCTTTGTTCCTATGTTCAAACTTGTGACCCCTGGGGCGGGGCCAGTTTCGACCCCAGGGGCATCATATGAACAAACTTGGTAGAGGTCCACTAGGAGATGCTACATGCCAAATATCAAAGCTCTACGCCTTCAAGATTCAGAGAAGAAGATTTTTAAAGTTTTCCTTCTTTGTTACTATGCTCAAACTTGTGACCCCCGGGGTGGGGCCAGTTTTGACCCCAGGGGCATCATATGAAAAAACTTGGTAGAGGTCCACTGGGCAATGCTACATACCAAATATCAAAGCTCTACGCCTTCCAGTTTCAGAGAAGATGATTTTTAAAGTTTCCCCTCTTTGTTCCCATGTTCGAACTTGTGACCCACGGGGCAGGGCCAGTTTTGACCCCAAGGACATCATATGAACAAACTTGGTAGAGGTCCACTAGGAGATGCTTCATGCCAAATATCAAAGCTCTATGCCTTCTAGTTTTAGAGAAGAAGATTTTTAAAGTTTTCCTTCTTTGTTCCCATGTTGGAAATTGTGACCCCCGGGGCGGGGCCAGTTTTGACCCCAGGGGCATCATATGAACAAACTTGGTAGAGGTCCACTAGGAGATGCTACATGCCAAATATCAAAGCTCTACGCCTTCCAGTTTCAGAGAAGAAGATTTTTAAAGTTTTCCTTCTTTGTTACTATGCTCAAATTTGTGACCCCCGGGGTGGGGCCGGTTTTGACTCCAGGGGCATCATATGAACAAACTTGGTAGCGGTCCACTGGGCAATGCTACATACCAAATATCAAAGCTCTACGCCTTCCAGTTTCAGAGAAGATGATTTTTAAAGTTTCCCCTCTTTGTTCCTATGTTTGAACTTGTGACCCCCAGGGCAGGGCCAGTTTCGACCCCAAAGGCATCATATGAACAAACTTGGTAGAGGTCCACTACGAGATGCTTCATGCCAAATATCAAAGCTCTATGCCTTCTAGTTTTAGAGAAGAAGATTTTTAAAGTTTTCCTTCTTTGTTCCCATGTTGGAAATTGAGACCCCCGGGGCGGGGCCAGTTTTGACCCCAGGGGCATCATATGAACAAACTTGGTAGAAGTCCACTAGGAGATGCTACATGCCAAATATCAAAGCTCTACACCTTCAAGTTTCAGAGAAGAAGATTTTTAAAGTTTTCCTTCTTTGTTACTATGCTCAAACTTGTGACCCCCGGGGCGGGGCCAGTTTTGACCCCAGGGGCATCATATGAACAAACTTGGTAGAGGTCCACTAGGAGATGCTACATACCAAATATCAAAGCTCTGTGCCTTCTAGTTTCAGAGAAGAAGATTTTCAAAGATTTTGCTTTTTTTTCCTTTTTGTTGCCATGGCAACCAGAGTTGTGGGTGGAATTCAATTCTTTGAACAATTTTGGTAGAGCTTCACCCAAGGAACATCCCTGCCAAGTTTCATCAAGATTGGCCCAGTGGTTTAGGAGAAGAAGATGTTTAAAGAAATTGTTGACGGACGACGGACGACGGACGACAGGACGACAGACGACGGACGACGGACATAGGGCGATCACAATAGCTCACCTTTAGCACGTTATGCTAAGGTGAGCTAATAAGTGAAAGCTAATTAGTGTCTGAAATTGACAGTGAAATGGAAAATTCTACTGGCCATCAGGTTTCAAGTTGTCCCTCTGAACCTGGTCCCGTGAGTTGGGAAATTATAACAAAAAAATTGCCCATATTGTTTTCAAGAGCAGATGACTACAGAGTCAGAATCACCAAAACAAATTTTCAATACAACAGACCCTTACTTTCCTCCATAGATGCTCTATAATTGTCAATATTAAGTGAACTCTTAGAATTTCTCTTGCACTCCGAAACTTGTATTCCTGGGAGCGCAAGCACTCCCAAAAAGAGATGTGAGTGGGAACACTATCAGTGATGCCTACATGTTTTTGTACCTATGCCTATGATTGTGAAGATCAACAGATTTTTAGTTAACAAGTGGAAGATTATTTCATTGAAAATTGGCAAAGCACTTCAAGCAGACAGGATTACCAGGTAGCAACCTTTTGCTACTGCTTTTGTGCCCAGGTAGCAAATATTGTTTTTCAGGTAGCAAATTTGCTACTTGCTACTGCTAATTTCGAACCCTGAAGGCGTTGACATAATTAATCCTAATTACTCCACATATTGCTGTCATTAACACCTGACTATCCAATTATACATACACTTTCCGTAACATTATAAACTTCCTGGAACACAAACTTTGTCAACTAACCTGGGAAAACTTAGAGAAAGTGAAGTATCGAAGACCTGTGTCCAATATTAATCATGAATGCTATTAAGTGTCCAAATGAATCATGATCTGCAGTAAAATTAATCTTCTGCATTAATACCAGGCCTCAGCCGAGTGGGTGACTTAGGCGAAAAAGTCGCCTGATTTTAAAAAACTTCACCCATTTCGCAGGGCAAAGCGAAATCAAAGTCGCCTGAAAAAATCGGGAAATCGCCTCGCGAAAATTGACCACGTGTCGGGTACTCGATACACAATCAGCGTGTGTAGATCTATTGCATAACAGTGCGTTATACCCGATTCACGGCCGGTGTCCAATCAGCGAAATTAATTGTTTTCAGCTGTATGATTTGACAAGCAGTTGTTAATTAGTTTCTCGTGTACCAACTCCCCCGTCTTAATTGGTAGGTATCATCTTAACAGACAATATTCACCCCTTTGCCCCGTCAAGTCGCTAAAATTCTTGGGAAGTTCAACCAATAGTTTTCGCGTCATAACAAACATCGGCGCCGTCTAGCGGCTTGTCTGGCATCTTTTTTCATTGTAAAACCCTGATTCAGATATCAACGTTTATTTAATGTCCCAGAATTGAATTGAAATCGGCTCCTTGCTTTTAAAACAACATTTTTTAAATCAGGTGACTACAAATTGGCGCCGACTGTGTCACGTTATAACTGATTTTTTTTTTGCCGAATTCAGTAAGTCACATGATTCAATTTCAAAATGGCTGCTGGGTACGTTCACATAGCTCAAGGGCGGTTTTCTTTCAAAAGTTTGGATGAAATTGTATATTTTTCTTTGATGCGAACAAAAAGATGAAATTAAAGAAAATATACATATATTGTTATTGATCATATACACTGTCAAAATTTGACATTTTTCTTGATCGGACCCTACCTACAAACGAATGATCTACGAGGTTAAAACAGGTATTTAAGTTGGAAATGTATTTAGCGATGTTTTCATTAACGATTTATCAGTCATCAGCAAAAGAAAAACAGTATTCAGACAAACTTATCTTCGATTTCTCTAGCAGTCTAAAAACTGGCTTTAATTACCATGAGGAAGTTGAAAACATTGTGCCAACAGGACAAAATGCTGGTAGCAAGATTTCCTTCCTTTGACACAATATTTGCGTTACTTTTTAACATTACTTACATCTTAAATTATCTATTTGCCTGCTGTAAATACTTTTGACTTGAGATTTAAAATTTTTTCTTACCTAGTCAGGGACAGGGATTGTAATATCCATGATCCCTGGTAAAGATAATGATCTTCAGCAAAAATTTTGCCCAGGATTTTTTTTGGGGAAAAAAAAAAAATAGTGCTTCAAAGATTTTGGGAAAAAAATGTGCTAGGAGAAACCATTGCTCACAAGTATTTGTTTTCTCTTTACATAACGTTTTTATCCAAAAAGAGTATGAATTGAGTATGGTAAACAATGAATAAATATATTTTAAGTAGTTTCTAATAGGAATAAGTATATTAATCATTAAAAAGATAAACAGTATAAAATATCTTCATTTTATTTACATGGTTTTGTATCCAATCAAACCATTAAATTGTTAAAATATTGTTATTTCCTTCTATAAGTCCGACCACGTCGGCATTTTAAGGTCCGTCTAAACTTCTCCTCAAAGTCTGACCACTTCTCCCCATTTTGAAAAACTTCTCCCAATTCTCAGACTAGGGAGAAGTCACTTCTCCCCAAAGTCTGTGAGTTGGCAGAGGCCTGAATACAGTGGGTTTTTCAAACAGTGGTTGCTTTGCAATCGAAACTGACTAAAACTCAGATCAAAGTACTGTAATTACTCTACTGTATGACGGCACTTAAATTTCGGAAAATTTGCTATGAAATAAGAGTGCCCTTTTGGCATTTTGCATGGTTGCCCCAGTGCATTAATTAGGTGAAGTATGGTAGTTATGTAATTACCTTTACCAGGTGACAAAAATATAAGACAATCCATGGACTGGACATTGAAAGCATTTTCAGAAGATAAAATTAAAAACTCTTCCAAAATAAAAGCATTTTCAGAAGACAAATTAAATGTGGCTCGAATGATAGAATTTGTTTTCAAAAAGGTAGAAAACTGTGTGGAAAAAGGAGAAATGCTTGCTACTAGCATTTTCTTGTTTTCCAACAAAACTTTAAAAAAGCTCTTTTCCTAAAAGTTGTTAACACAGGTGATTGGATGCTAAATGGATAAAACATGATTCACATTTTATCTCCTTTTTTATTTTTCAAGGATATTTGCAAAGTCATCTACAGCAGATTTGTTTCAGGAAGTATATGTGGTTGTTAACCAAAATAGGGCATAGTTTATGGGTAATCTAAAATCTTTACCACACCAGAAAAATTCACACTACCGGTATTCAAAATTGAAAGCATCAGCAGATGACCATTTAAATTTGGCAAAAATGATGGGATTTGTCTTTGACAGGGTAGAAAACATTGTGGGAAAGGAGAAAATGCTGGTAACCAGCATTTTCTCCTTTTCCTACAATGTTTTCAAAAGGCCTCTTCCTCCGGAATCCTTCCTCAGGGATGCCAAAACCCTAGATTGCGTGGTAAAGGGTTAAAGTGTTCCATATAAAATACATGGCTATTGAATGTGTGCACTGTGAACCTTTCTTTTCTTTGTATTGATTGATTGATTGATTGAATTGTGTTTAACGCCGTTTTCAACATTATTTCAGTTATATCACAGCGGCCAGTGCACCTATCCATGCTTTCCTGGAGTTTCAATCACCAGTACTCCGCACAACATTCTTTCCAAGCCACTGGCTGCTTTCCCACATAACCATCGTCAAAACAATGGTCAGCCATGAGAGAGGAATGAATCCTGTCACACTGACTATCATCAATCCTCAGAAAGAAATTGGCCAAGCCGGGGACCGAACCAGCACCCTCCTGTTCTCAAGTCCTGTCTGCTACCAACTAAGCCATGGGGGCTTGGCTTGTTTTCTTTGTAGAACTGAAACGGGATTTAACTCTTTACCACACCACAAAATTATAGACTGGTCCAAACTGAAAGCACTGGTAGATGACTCATAAAAGGTGACCAAACAGACAAAATTTGTCTTTAATAGGATAGAAAACATTGTGGGAAAAGGAGAAAATGCTGGTTACCAGCATTTTCTCCTTTTCCCACAATGTTTTCAAAAGGCTTCTTACTCAGGGTCGTTAAAAGTTGGGATTATGTGGTAAAGGTTTAACTCTTTACCACATGACAAAATTTTTTTTGTCCAAATTGAAAGCATTTGTAGACGACAAAATAAATGTGACTTAAAAATTGAAATATGCTTTGGAAGGGTTGAAAACATTGTGGGAAAAGGAGAAAATGCTGGTTACCAGCATATTCTCCTTTTCCCACAATGTTTTCAAAAGGCTTCTTGCTCAGGGTCGTTAAAAGTCGGGAGTGTGTGGTAAAGAGTTAACTCTTCACCAAACAGCTAGAGTTTGGACTTATCCACATCTGAGCTTTTGAAGATGTCAAACTGGATGTAGCTGAAACTGGGGAAGTTGTATTTGAAAGGGTATAAAACAATGTGGGAAATGAAAACAAGAGGGCCATGACGGCCCTGTATCACTCCACTGGCTTATAAATATAAACCATGAAGAGAAGTCTTCACTATATAAGCCCTTATAAAACTTTGACCCCAGGGCTACAGTCGGACTAAATGGGGAATATGTGTATTAGAAGAATAACATGCCAAATTTGGGAGTTCTTGGCCTTATGGCTAGTAACAAGACGGTTTCTGAACTTTTCACTCCATAAACCCAAGTAAAACTTCCCCTGGTGCAGGGCCAAACTTGATCCTAGGGCTGTAACTTGGGTCCTCTTTGTAGTTGTCCACTAGATAATGCTATAATTATGCAAAATTTGGTAGCCTAAGCCTTATGGCTATGTACATCAAGATTTAAAAGTTTTCGCTATGTAAGCCTATGTAAATCTTGTGAAACCCCCCCCCCCCCCAACAGCATGAGGCCAAATTGACCCCAGGACTATAATTTGGGCACTTTTGGTAGACCCCAACTAGATCAAGCTAAATGCAAAATTTGGTAGCTCTAGGCCTTATGGCTAGGTACAGGAAGATTTTTAAAGTTTTCTCTATATAAGCCTATGTAAAACTTGTGATCCCTGGGGCAGAGCCAATTTTGACCCCAGGGCTATAATTTCAAGAAACATGATAGAGGTTTACTACATAAAGCTACATGCCAAATTTGGTAGCCCTATGCCTTATGGTTTCAGACAAGAAGATTTTTAAAGATTTCCAATATTTTTCTGTTTTGTTGCCATGGCAACCAGAGTTTTTGACGCACGGACGGACACACGACGGACACCGGGCCATGACATAAGCCCCCTGGCCTTCGGCCAGTGGAGCTAAAAATGCTGGTAACCAGCATTGTATCCTTTTCCCACATTGTTTTAAAAGACTTCTCTGTCAGGGTTGTTAAAACTTGCGATTGTGTGATAATGTGTTAATTGCTTATGTGCCATGCCAGTGTCTTAATTTACCCAATTGCAAATAATAAAAGAGCTACAAAGTGATACAGACAGGTGTGCTTTATCTCTACTGTTTGTTGTTTGTGGCAACATAAATGATTATCAATGAAAAGAAATTATGTAAGAAAATTTAGTTATCTGTAAAATCAAAGTCTTATGAAAATGCTCTTCTAATGTTCACAGCCCTTTCCCAAACAATCAATGAATTTAACAACCCTGATGAAGACAAGTGCAGCTTCTGAAAGCATTGACAGAAAAGGTTAAAACGTATTTTCTAGGTGAAAATAGTGTTTTCTCCATTTCTCTCAAAGTTTCTTAGAACCTTTCAAAGACTCATTCCATCATTTGTACCATGTTTGTTGTCTGCAAGAGCTTTGCTGAAGGGTGCACAGTTGGGCACACAACAGACACCGGGCCATGATACAAGCCCCCCACTTCCCGAAATTCAGCAGGGATAAAAACAAAGTAGGGAATCCTAATCCTATGATGGCACAGTCTAGGCATAACACTGTGAAAGATACTAACACTAATGGCATATGTATAACATTATGGGAAAAAGTTTTCTAGCCTTTCAGAGATAAGTACCATAGCATTAACATAAATTAGAATCGGCACTCATCTTTTTCTTTTAAAATTCAAATTGGCGTCTGTAAATGCTTTTAATTTTTACAAGTTTATAACCTAGTCAAAAAAAATTATGTATAGACAAAATCTCTTATCTGTTCTAGTTATAGCTTAGATCAAATGTTACATATTATGTGGATTCTGATTGAAGTTGCACTAAAAACGAGTGCAGTATACCAGACCTCCAGATCAGGGGGAGTGATAGTATTCTAAATCCATTATTTTTCTTCCAAACCCTGTGTTGTGGGTACTCATTAGAATCATCTCGATGAGACAATTCTATTGAGTACCAATAACATAGGCAGAGCTCCAGATAGAGGGAGTGATTTTGATTTCAAAACTGAAAATATTGATCATTCTCCAATAAACCCTAAGTTATTGGTATTCATTAGAATCGTCTCATTGAGACGATTCTAATGAGTACCCACAACATAGGGTTTGGAAGAGAAATAATGGATTTAGAATACCATTACTCCTTCTTATCTGGAGCTCAGCATAGGGTTTAGTAGAGAGAGACTAATATTTTCAATTTTGAAATCAAAATCACTCCCTCTATCTGGAGCTGTGGGACTATACTGTACACTGTAACTTGGAAACTAATACTCTTGATATGACTGCAGCCTGCAATACTTGTCTACTTCTGCGTTTGGCCCAGATTCATATTTTTAAGACATCACAAAGAAATCTGTTAATTTCATCTCTAAAGAATTTGATGAAGATATCAGAGAGCCAAAGTTTTTGCGATATGTCTCAAAAGATGACAGGGCTATGACCAGAGCTCCAGATAGCTGGAGTGATTTTGATTATAGAATTGAAAATATTAATTATTCTCCACTAATCCCTTTGTTATGGGTACTCATTAGAATCGTCTCATCGAGACAATTCTAACAGGGACTCACAACATAGGTTTGGAGGAAAAATAATGGATTTAGAATACCATCACTCCCTCTTAACAGGAGCTCTGTTAGTCTGTAGGACAATACTGTTTTCCTCAACAAAAAGCTAAGCTATAAAAAATAAAACAAGCAAAATCCCATTTAAGTTAACACTTTGCCACACAATCCGGACGTTTAACAACCTTACGAATAAAAGCTTTTAAAATCATTGTTGTAGAAGGAGAAAATGCTGGTTACCAGCATTTTCTCCTTTTCCCATAACGTTTTCTATCATATCAGGGACAAATATTATCATTTGAGTCACCTTTCAATAAAAGGTTTAATTTTTCACCTGCAAATGCTTTCAATTTGGACAAGTCTAAAATTTTGTTGTTTGGAAAAGAGTTAACCCTTTCCCAAACGACAAATTTTGGACTGGTCCAAATTGAAAGAGTTTGCAGACGACAATTTTAAATTTGATGAAAATGGCAGAAAGTTATCAAAAAGGGGAGAAAACACTGTGGGAAAAGGAGAAATTGCTCGTTACGAGCAATTTCTCCTTTTCCCACAGTGTTTTCAAAAGACTTGTACTGCAAACACGTGAAAACCAGGGCTTGTTTGGGAAAGGGTTAAAGAACCCTAGTCCAACAAAATTCATCTCTTGGTTTTCTAAGTGCTTGTTTCCTGTTTCTATCATACAGCAAAAACCCTTTCTGCCAACTGTAATTTACATGCAGGCAACACTTCATCAAACAATCCTCAATTGTAATGACCTAGGGACAGAGTTTTTTTGAAAACGAAGTTGGAAAAGGACAAAAGATTTTCTTTTTTCTCAGTGTTTTCTACCATTTCAAAGACAAATCCCAACATTTGAGCAAGACTTCATTCACTGCCTGCAAATGCTGCCAATTTAGCAAAGTCTAAAATTCTGTTGTGCGGTAGAGAGTTAACCCTTTACCACACAATCCCGACTTTTAACGACTCTGAGAAAGAAGCCTTTTGAAAACATTGTGGGAAAAAGAGAAAATGCTGGTAACCAGCATTTTCTCCTTTTCCCACAACGTTTTCTACCATACCAAAGAAAAATTGCACCATGTGAGCAACACTGAAATTGTCATCTCCAAATGCTTTGAATTTGGATTAGTCTAAAATTTTGTTGTGTGGTAGAGAGTTAAGTATGTATGTTCCCCAATACTGAACAATTAGACGTCACATTTATAAATGATTGCATAGAATGCAAGACTTCATTTAGTTCACGTAAAGAAGACTTAGATGAGAGACAACATACATGCACTGGGAGAAATCCATAAATTTCTCCTTTTGCCAAAATATTCTTTATTTACTAAATCATAATTCGCGTTGAGTATTGACATTTTACAAGGGCATTCAGGTCGTTTACTGCAAACTTGTCAGTTGTGTCCAGAAGAAATGGGTTAAAAAAGCATGTTGCAGAGAATATTTAAACAGCTTGTGAACAGTGAAGATAAGGACCAAACTACTACAAATGCAGTCTAATGTTTAACCCTTTCCCAAACGACAAATTTTGGACTGGTCCAAATTCAAACAGTTTGCAGACGACAATTTTTAATTTGATGAAAATGGCAGAAAGTTATCAAAAAGGGTAGAAAACACTGTGGGAAAAGGAGAAATTGCTCGTTACGAGCAATTTCTCCTTTTCCCACAGTGTTTTCAAAAGACTTGTACTGCAGACACGTGAAAACCAGGGCTTGTTTGGGAAAGGGTTAATGAATAAAAAACAGTTTCTGTAATATGCACTGGATGACATCTACAACAACACATTACAGTAACCAGCATTCTCTCATTTCCCCACCATGTTTTCTTTCCTATAAGGGTCAAATTCTATCATTTGAGCCACATTTAAGTTGTTGTATGCAAAACCTTTCAAAATGGACAAGTCTAAAATACTGTCTGGTAAAGAGTTAACCAGTACAGCGCCTTTCACAACCTTAGTCACCTTCATGGCCAGTGTAGAACAAGATGAGACTACACAAAATGTGCAGTCTGATCTTTGATCTACACTGGCTGGTTTGCTGAAACATGTTGGACAAATGCAACCATAAAATTGCAAATAAAATGACCGAAAATGTCTGATGAGTTTTGCTTGTTTTAAGGATTAAGTGCTGTGGAATAAGCAGGTTGCAGAAGATATGAGTCATGCTGTGAAAAGGAGGCTTGATGCATCTTTCGAAAAGTATCAAGGTCCTTGCACGCTCCCCTTGGTCGAAACTTTTCGCTATTGGTCAATTTTCTGTATGTCCAAGGACCAGTCTACCTCATGATGAAGTCCATTGTTAAAAAAATGTGGCTATTATGAATCCATAATTATGCCATGGCTTATTCTAATATCATGGGTCACGGAGATGCATTTAGCCCCCTTCTGCCAAAGCATGGCTCATACACATATAACACTGTTCCAAGAATCCAATACAGTTTTCAGAGTTCTCCTTTGATTCTGGAATGTAATGAGCTGCGTTCTGGCAAAATGGGGGTTCAATGCATGTTCCTGATGCATTATCCCATCACCAGACGTGACATTTAAGATTTGTCCAAATTCAAAGCATTCGCAGACGAGAAAATAAATTTGACTCAAAAATTGAAATTTATTTTGGGGTGGGTAGAAAACGTTGTGGGAAAAGGTGAAAATGCTGGTCACCAGCATTTTCTCCTTTTCCCACAATGTTTTCAAAAGGCTTCTTTCTCAGGGTCGTTAAAAGGCGGCACTGTGCGGTAAAGGGTTATACCAAACGGGTTTTACCAAACAAGTCATCTAAAAATTATGAATCAAAAACTCCATTTCATTACACAACAACTAAATCTGGAGGTAGAATGTCCTTTGACATGCAGAAAATTTAACAAGAGCGAAAAGTTGCAACACAGGTCAGCCTGCTCACAGGCTGACACTGGGGTTTAGACATTTTGCAGATGCATTAAATCCCCTTATCACAGAGGACAGCTCATGTTCATTACAAAAACTGCACAACTGTGTTTCATTGAATGACTGTAAAGTTGAAAAACCAGCTTCAAATTGGTATGTTATTCACCTAATTATGAATTTCCTAGAGACCAAATACACGAGGAGTACTTTAGGGTAGCACTTACCTATATGCTGATTAAAGATTTTGTCGAATGTCACCTCGCCTGTTTGTACAAGATGTTTGTGCATAACACTCCGTACACTGAAAATAAAATAAGAAATAAGATTTACATATACTGTGAACCATAATGAAATGTGTGTTAAAGTTGAATTATATCCGGTGAACACACGATAATTTCCTCGTGAAACTTCACATGTATACAGTGGAAAACGTTACGCGATCACACGAAACAAACGCACTTAGAGTCTCCATTTATGAAAGAATAACCAACCTTGGATCTGGAAGAACGATTTTCTTGCTGGCTCTGGCGGCAGGAGTCGATTTACTCTTCTCCATTGCCATTAAATAGCTCACATCGGCCAAAACTGCCTCTAAATCCGCCATTTTAGCGAATTTTGGTCGACTCTCCCCTGTTTCAGAAATCCGCCCTGAAGGGCACAAATACAGTAAAACAAAGTCCACAAGGCAAGCTAATCACTAGTCGAGTTCATTTTGAAACAACCACATCCCTTATCATTCAACAAAATATAAACATGAACACGAATTGCAAACGTAATTTCCAAAACAATTCCAGGTTCCCGAGTTTAATCGATGCAAATATATTAATTATGTAGTGGGGGCGCCTGGGTGAAATACTAAGCTTTCATTGGTTGAAAATAGGATGTTGGGAGAGCGATCTAGTGTTCGATCAATTCTGCAGCCGTTCACTAGATCTATTTCAAATACGCCAATATTAAACATTTGTATTGTGGAAATTTCACGAAATTAACGAAAGCGTGAGAAGGTGTTCATCATTAACAACATTCGCCAAATATAAGAAGAAAGAATGGCCTACATTTATGTACCTGTTTAAGCACGTGTTAAATTGAAAGTGCATTTAATTAACCTCTGTCCGAGTTGCCCCCCTCCACGGTTGTGTTTTATAGATCTGTATATCGCCTTAAGTCGTCTGCGGGGCTTGTTCCTGGAAATACCAGTATTGCTAGATGTGTCAAGAAAGGCATGAGGTTCATGAATGTTACGAGTGCAGTTCTAAATGTGGTACAAACCGTTGAATGTAGGCACTTGTGACTATTTTAACACGCATTTTCAATAAATAAGGTGCATTTGCACATCAGAAAAAAAGACAAAAATAACACCATTCGACTATGGTTTGACCCTAAACCCTAATTCTAAAGTATTTAAATGAACCTTGCAAATCCAAAGTTTTTTTTTTTTTGAATATCATTCAAATGGTGTTTTTTGTATCGCTTCATGAATGCAAACACATGTATCAACGGTTTGTTTGGCCTAAAAAAGTCCTTTAATGCTACTTTTTATCTCACTTATGAAGATAATTTAGGAAAACTTGGTTTTCACATGAGACAAAATGTTGTATTTTGAAGATCTTAATGCATGTTGACCAAACTACGGAAGCAACATGCCTTATTTAGAGGAGTTTAAAGCAACAATGAGGGACCTTACCATAATTCTATCTGCACGATATCATTTTCGCACCTTATCAAATTTTAGTAAAGTTTCAAATCCATTGGAATAGTTGTTAAACTTAATAAACAAATTATCATAACTACCAATGGAGCATGTGTAGAAACATGAGCAAGGGAAAGTGGGAATCTATTGCGCCATCGCATAGTCCTGTTAACTCTTTACCAAACGACAAAATTTTAGACTGGTCCAAATTGAAAGCATTTGCAGACGACAAATTAAAGGTAGCCAAAATGATGAAATTTGTCATTGATAGGTTAGAAAACATTGTGGGAAAAGGAGAAAATGCTAGTTACCAGCATTTTCTCCCTTTCCCACAATGTTTTCAAAAGGCCTCTTTCTCAGGGTGGTTAAAAGTCGGGGTTGTGTGGTAAAGGGTTTTAATGTTTTTTTTTTTTTCAGCGTATATCAAATTTGAAACAATAGGGGCAGAAATACGGAGCATGTCATAAAAACGGGTGAAAAGGAAATAATGAAATTCATAAATGCTAAAGCGTGACCAGGATGTATTGAGAGCAAATCTATGGAGCAAAAAAATATGTGAGGCCGCAGTTGTGCATATAATCAAAGGAAATATATTTCAGAAGTATGTTTGAATGAACACGTACCATAATTGTGTTGTGATGTCATCGGGTCAAAATTCATTTTAAATCGTTAAATATAGCAGCCGTCCTAATGTTGGTTTCGAATTTCGATTACGAACATGTCAGTAACGGAATTTTTCATTTTATGTTTTATTTGCACATTTCGGACAATGAAACTGTGTCCGTATTAGGCAGTTGTTTCAGTTTTCTTGACATTCTAGATACCTAACAAGAACAAAGCGGTTACATTCGAGTGTAAAACCGCGCTTTGTTATGTAACGAACACGTCAAATCAAAGTCACTGTTTGCAAGTTGTTAAGTGTTTCAATACCAAAAAGAGTTTTTAACAGATTTAAATAGGGAAACGAAGGTCTGGGTCCGTTCTACAATGTTAATACTAGATAGTAACGGGTTTTTTTTTTTTTCAAAATTCAGTCAATTGCACATTTAACGTTAGCCTACAACTTTGCCGGTAACGGTGTTTTTAAAAACTGTGTGTTTGAAAATCGCATATATACATAGTAAAATTAGTGTTGCACCCCCTGTGTTTTTTACCGGGTTTGATTTTCCGACGTGAATGAGATAAAATTGGGTCGAAATTAGAATTCAGCTGCTGCATACACCAACAGACTCGTCTTTTGCCCATAAAATGAACTGAACTGAGGTATCCCTTGACCTCATGGTAAGTGGGAATCTTTTGCCTAGATGTTGCTTTCAAATTTAAGAAAAACGAGAAGCGTTTAAGTTTGGTTAAAACAGGGAATTTAATGTCGAAACAAAACTTACGACAGGTTGAAAGTGACCTGCAGAGAACGGACGCACAAAATCAAGCAATATTGCGTACTTCCGCCCGGGGCATGCAAAACAGCTTGCAGTCTATGTCTCACACCTCTCACGAGAGGTTGAAACAGCTCGATCAGTAGCTGCTGCCATGAGGTTAAGGGATACCTCAGTTCATTCCATTTCAGATACAACAGACTTGTTTGTTCTTGTATACAGCAGCCAGATTCTAATTTCCAACCCATTTCATACCATTCACGCCAGAAAATTAAACACGTTAAAAACACAGGGGGTGCAACACTAATTTCACTATGTATATATATACCTACTCTCATTGATTCGGACCGACAATCAGTTTAATATATCCACGGGTAGGAAACCTCATATTCGAGCCAAGGGCTATGACGCGATAATGTTGTGTTGGTCTTCAGGGCCGGTTCCGAAAGTATCGGCTCAAAAACAAATGAAAAACAGGTAACATGTGTTCTTATGTCTTTGAAATTGCAAAAAAGGAGAATGTCATGCAATACTCAGGTCTTTTAACGTGTTTTCTACACTACGGAAAATTGTAGAATGTGTAAAGTATTGTCTCAATCATTTGTGCCGTAGTTGATTGACTTTGCGTTTATTTATCGTCGCCACCGGTTGCCCATATGGGCGACGCCCCTTGAAGACATGTGTGGTTAGTTTTGTTAGGGGGGATAGTGCAAGATACAGGATGAAACCCACCCTAAGTTACGCCTGGTTCTTTAACGCGTTTGTTGTATAGCAACGTCACACTGGACCTCGGTTTAGCGTCTCATCCAAAAGACTATTAGTAATTTTAGATGGCCAGCCGTGGGGCTCGAACCCTCACCCTCAAGTGACCCAAGACTTGATGTTTACAAGTCCCATGCTCTACCACCTGAGCTATGCGGGCTGGTCTTTTGTGCCGAAGGTTGACCGTAGTCGAAATAATACGTCAAGAACCTAAATTAAGTCTCGTGAAAATAAGATAGAGTTTTGCTGCCCTAAAAGCGTGAATTAGTATCTTGAACTGCTACATTCAGTGCTGGTAAAGAACTGAGAAGTAATACAAAAATGAGCTTTTGATTTACCAAATGGTCTATATGTTACATTTGTAATGCTTTCGACGTAAGCGCGGCCCACACATAAACACATATAACAATGAGTACTAAAGCCGTATCAAATCTGGCTTGATTTCAAAAAATAAATTTTGAAAAATTACACTTTGAATATTTTTCCTATTTGCTCAATACACCGTGCACACTAATGTTACATCAGAGCTTGTCTTATCTAACAAAATGGATCTTTCATTAATGTCTTAGAGCTGATGATCAAGAGAAAAAAAATACGATTGCTTTTTACTGTTTATTTCACACTAGGATACACATTTCAGTAACTGCCAGTAGAGCGGTTCATGCCACATTGAGCCTCTTGTGTTAATTGCAGTTATTTAATTTAAAGTATTATAAACTCTAGTCAGGAAGGTGCGTCTAAGTGAAATTAATATGGATAAATGGCAATATGTTGAAGTGTAAAAAACATGTATTGAGTACATATCTTAGTTAGCATTAGTGGGTGGGGTAATGTTACGTGTAATTTACCACCAGCAATGCTATGTAGATTTCAGATCAGGGAAAGGCACCTAAGGCACATCCCTAAGGCATGTGCGCATGTATAAACAGTATGAAGTGCAAATTTCCTTACTATTGACTTTAGTGAGTGCACTAAAAACACTACAAACACAGTAACTCCCTGCTGTTGAAAAAGTTTAAAGCTCTTTAAACGTTTTATCGTTTCATAATTGGTGTTTTCATTTTTTTTTTTTTTGTATTGTAATTAGATATATATGTTATATATTACAAATTGTAATTATAAAAATACCCGCATATCAGATAAGCATGCAAGATGAAAACTTGTGAAAGTTTGAACATGGACGTATCTAGTACTCATCTAGGTTAACTTTGGTGGGTGAGGTAAGTTACACATGATTTCACTGTGTAAATAATAATAATGATAATAATAATAATAACTACAAAGCAAATAAAAAAAAAAAAAAAACATTCAGGGTACCTCTCATACTCCGGCGTCTTTTTTTTCCCCCAAAAATTGCAACAGCAAAAGTTCAGGACTTTCTATAGATACTTGTACGTTCATGGTAGTAACAGAGAAAACAGACGTTCTAGGTTAACCCCCAAAATAGGGAACACTGACTGGCCTAACTGTTGATACCACGCGGACTCATGTGGCTATTAACGTCATGGTGACGTGTGACATGAATTGAATTAATCAGTAATTACGTCGATACGACGTGTCGGAAACTTTACACTCGTCACAACTCGGCCGATTTCGTACCTACATCCAACGTCGTCTGTATAAAGGAGGTTTCCATTTTGAGCTGCCTATCACATGATCTTAGCATGGCGGCGTCCATGTACATTGTTTGGCAACGACATGAACGACCAAGGTGGATTTATTCACATCTATCGATCTATCGATGAAAGCTCCCAATGGAATTGATAAACCACGCTAAGAACTGAATGTACAAACTATCTGTCATCGATAATATTCTTGGAAAGATATCGATCGAAAATTGTGACTTTCTTTTTTAAGGGGAGCCTTACAATATTAGTAACTGTAAAACGGTGTACTTCCGGCGAAGAAATGTACCGTGTAAGATCACCCCAGGTTTGCCGAATGGGAGCATGTAGTAATCTACTGTTTTACAAGGAGTGCTTCCAATGTACTGTTGCAGAGCATTTGTTACATATTGGACACAACTGGTTTAATACTTTAAACACTATATTTAAACGTATCTCGAGTTATTAGAACCAGTTCTTGGTGGATTTGAACTATGTTTTGGTGCAGATCTAGAATCTACTGCTACAATCATACTTGGTGAAAATTTCAGGCAGACAGCGGTTACATTGAACATTCTTGGGGGAGGGGGGGGTCCAGACCCCGCCCCATGAGTAGGCCCTGACCCCACGCTGGATCCGCCTATGTATAGCTTTGCTGTATCAAGGCAGGTGACCAATATAGCCAGTAGGATTATCTTGCACTCGACAATCCTCGGGTGATTCGTTGATCAAGTCCATCGTCATAACTTGGCCGATTCCGTACCTACATCTTGATCACCGGATCACGCAAGATTTGCCGAATGCATTGGCTGTATCACGAAGCTTGCACCTACTCGGTAAATTTCTTTGCCAGAAATACGCCGTTTTACGGTTCCTAAGGCTCTTCGAAGTAAAGAAAACATGAGCCACAATTTGTTATTGAAATCTCTGTAAATACGAGGGACACTTTTTAAGTTCGTAGAGTAAGCCTATAACTTTTTAACGCGATTATGAAGTTGCACGATTTTTTACACAGAACTTGCGTAATCATTCCTCTCTCGAACGGTGTCACGGTATGCGGCGCACGAGGTCCACGTGCGCGCTGCGCTGGGTATTTTCAACACGTGTTTTTATACACTATAGTAAAATATAGCGTTCAACATGGATGGAAAAATCTCTGAACAGAGGGTATATTGTAAGATTCGAGCACAGCTCGGGTTTCCGCCAACAGAAATTCATGCTGATTTGCAAAAAGTTTATGGGAATGGTGCTTTAAAATATGCTACAGTTTGCAAGTGGGTACGTCGTTTTAATGATGGTCGGGAGTCAATTGAAAATGACCCTCGGGTGGGTAGGCCGGGTTCCGTTTTGACGGAAAAGAACGTTGCTACTGTGAAAACGTTAATTGAGGAAGACGCACGTTATACCGTGCAAGAGATAGAAGAATTAAGTGGCATTCATTCGTCAAATGTTTTGAAGATCTTACGTGAACGACTTGGGCTACGTAAGATCTGCGCGCGCTGGGTGCCCCATTTGCTCACTGACGAGCAGAAACAAAGTCGGGTTAGACTTGCATCGCAAGTTATAGAAAAATATGATAAATGTGACCCACGTCGTTTGGAAGAGATAGTTACAGGTGATGAAACCTGGATCTATCATTTTCAACCCGATTCTAAGGCTAAAAATAAGGTTTGGGTTTCATCTGAGGGCGACAGACCTGTCATTGCGCGCCGTTGCAAAACATCAAATCGCATGTTGTATGCGATATTCTTTGATTCGAAAGGTCCAGTCCTTCAAATTCCAGTCCCGAAAGGTAGTTCTGTCACTGGAAAGTTTTACAGAGAAAGTGTTCTTACTCAACTTGTTGATTTCTATCAGAAACGCAGACCGCGCACCGGTGTCCGCGGCATCAAATTACTCCATGATAACGCACCGGCCCATAAATCCGCTACGGTACAGGAATATCTGAAAGAATCTGGGCTCGATGTCTTAGATCATCCCCCATACAGCCCTGACCTGTCCCCCTGTGACTTTTGGTTGTTCCCAAGACTAAAGGAAATGCTGGCAGGGCACCGTTTTGAATCCCGTTGTGGTATAGGCAGTGCGGTCTACCAGTGTCTGCAACATATACCTAAAGAGGACTACCGGGCGGCGTTCCGGAAATGGGTAGATCGGTGTAAAATGTGTGTGGAGGCAGACGGGGTATATTTCGAAGGTCTTAGATAAATACAATTTTGATATTTCAAGCGGTTTTAAAAAGACCGCCCTACTCTACGAACTTAAAGAGTGTCCCTCGTACATTTCCGTCGACAAACAGTTTTTACATTGTATTTTTACCGTGGTTTATCAATTCCATTGAAAGTTTTCACCAACACATTGATAGATATACTTCACCGTGACTGTTTATGTCGTTGCTAATTGTTTTTTTTTTTTGTGGGCTCCGCCATGTTTAAGATCATGTAATTGGCAATTCAAAATGGAAACATCCTTGATACGGACGAGGTTAGATGTAGTTACGGAATCGACCAAGTTGTGACGATTGGGTAAACTTGATGTCTTAGGCATGGTAGTGCCATAGGTGAAAACAAAGGCTTTTACGGAAGACAAAGATCGATGTCAGAATGCATACAACGTGCATTTTGAGCTTGCATCGGTACCATTGGCTTGTTTTAGCCTTTAACATAAAACTTTTTCTGAGTTTCAGAGGGCTGAATTTTCTGTCGTCGGAGGAGGTCGAGTTTATGTATTTGGCGCTGAAAGGCCTACAGGGGGCTGATTAGATTCTAACATTTCCTACCAGAGTTTCGCAAAGCGTTGCAGGAACATGCTATGATCAATAGTTCACGCGTCGATTGCAAGTTTTCGAGTAAGTACAATGACGTTGTATCCGATCTAATAAAAATAGCCGAAGTTATCGATAGATACTTCTATTTATTTCATGCTTTCCGGTAGGATATCGAGAAATAGCGGTGAAAATATTTTTCAATATTACATGGTTACGACCAGTGAGAATACCGACCACGGGGAGTTTGTACTGATTTTTATGGAAGTCTCGACAAAAAAAAAGGCGTTAGAAGCATGAAATAAATAGAATATTTGTTTTTTTCGGTGAAAGATCGAAATTTATTTCATCGAGTGAACATCATCGGTAATATTTTCACGAGTGGCCAGTCTTTCATCGAGTGAACATCATCGGTAATATTTTAACGAGTGGCCACTGGCCACTCGTGAAAATATTACCGATGATGTTCACTCGATGAAATAAATTTCGATCTTTCACCGAAAAAAAAAAAAAATATATATATATATATATATATATATATATATATATATATATATATGGCCACTCGTGAAAATATTACCGATAATGTTCACTCGATGAAATAAATTTCGATCTTTCACCGAAAAAAACAGATATCCTTTATCTCTTTATTTATACATGTACGTCCAAAAAGTGTACATCTTTACTGGATGCAGCTGTACAGTTTCTATACGATTGTAAAGAAAAAACATCTCTATTTGGATCTATCAGTCTATTACAGGATATTTTGATTTACAGCATAAAAACTTGATAGCTTTAATATAGATCTAGTTATGTAAAAGGAGAGTCATCATCGAGGCACAATATTTCGAGACAGCGATCGCTGGATACCACAGAACAATTCAATTGGAAACAGTGTTTATAACGGTAAGTTTGCTGACACTCGTCACAACTCGGCCGATTCCATTACTGCATCCAACAGATCACCCGAGGCTTGCTGAATGATATGCGTGAGGTTCAGTCAGGGATTGATATTAAGCCGCTGGCTGTATATAGCGACGATTTGCTTTGAGAATGGCTGAGTACAAATACTCAGTCCTTTGTCACTGCGGCCAAGACTAGAAAAAAAGGTAATATCACCGTTCTTCTGTGCCAGTTGGCTTTCTTACGTGACAGTAAAGCATGAGTAGTCATTCAAAAATAAATTAAGGCTTTCATACTTTCCTTAAATTATTCATCTACATTAAGCGTCACGCAAACCTGTTCACCCTTTACCAAATAATCCTCTGTTTTTTTAATGACCCTGTGGAAGAAGACTGTTGGAATACATTATGAAAAAAGGCGAAAATGCTGATAACCAGCATTTTGTTCTTTTCTTAGAAGAAAATCCAACCCTTTCGAGGACAATTCCCACCATCTGACCGGCATTAACTCTTTACCACACGGGAAAAATGTAGACATGCCTAAATTGAAAGCATTTGCAGACGACAATACAAATGTAGCTCAAACCATGAAATTTGTCTTTGATAGGGTTGAAAAAAAAAAAAAAAATGTGGGAAAAGGAGAAAATGCTGGTTACCAGCATTTTCTCCTTTCTCCTCAATGTTTTCAGTAGGTTTGTTCCTCAGAGTCGTTAAAACTCCGCATCGTGTGGAAAACGGTTAATCTTGCCTGAAAATGATATCGGTTTTGACCGGTATAAAAATTTAGTTGATTAGTAAAAAATTAACCCTTAAGGATAATATCAAGATAATATTGCAGAGAATTTATAGTCCGATCTTAAATCTAAACCATCCAATATTTTACATGTATCATAATTATAAACTAGCAATTAAATTATTGAATTTGAAATATTTAACCCTGAAAGTTCCGAAACCGACTTACATTGTTTCCGCAGGCAGTGTAGATGAAGATCATACTGCTCAGAACGTGCAGTCTGATCTTAGATCTACACTGTCTGCTACTATATAACGTATTCTAACGGAAACAGCCTTGAAATAGCAATATTTCTGACTGTTTTTCCTATTGAAAAGAGTCCAAATCATTAATTCAGCGCTTTAAGGTTTAAGTCTTTAGTCGTGATTGGCATCGCATGTTACGATTATTTAGCAATCAACTGTAAGAGTTGAGAGGCAAAAGCATCTTAGTGTTACGTCACAACGTGGTAGGTCTACTATACCCAGTATCTGTCATGAGAAACTTTAACCCACAGGCCGATTAATGACCTTTTGCGGATAATGTAGATCAAGATCAGACTGCACAGAACGTGCAGTCTGATCTTAGATCTACACTGTCCGAGAATAAGTTATTTTGGCTCCCGAAATACCTCTGAAATAGAAAAATTTGGGATTTTACTATCGGCTTCAAAGTTTCATTTCACTTATTGAAATCCCGACTTTTACCAATCCTGATGATGAAGTCTTTAGAAAACATTGTAGGAAAAGGAGAAAATGCTGGTAACCATCATTTTCTCCTTTTCCCACAATGTTTTCTACATTACGGAAGACAAATTCTATCATTTGAGCCACATTTAAATTGTCGTCTGCATATGCTTTGAATCTGGACCAGACGACATTTTGTCGTTTGGTAAGGGGTTAACTGTCATATTATCAATGATAGATGTTTAAGTATCAAAACACGTGAAAATATAGAGCAAAGCATGTTTTTGTTCTATAGCTTAATACTTGTTGGACGAAATGCTTTCCGATCAAAGAGATATCTGATATAAAAACTGTCGGGAGAGCAATATAGGAGGCTAACGGGCTAAAATCAATAAGCTTTCACGGGGTTTTCATATAGTTTTAAACAATATTGGTCAAATGATAGTAAAAAGAGACATATATAGAAACAGATTTCTACACTAAAGCCATGATGGGTCAAATAAGGACAATAAGTGTGTGGATACGGGGCGTGTGTGTGAGGGGCTGGGTGCGAGTGTGGATATGAACGTGTGTATGTGTGTGTGGGTGGGGCGGGTGTTGGAAGATGTTTTATGAGGAAATAAACGGCGCATGCTCCTGTGGCAAAATATGCCATCAGAAATCAACAATAGATACTAAACTAGGGATTCATGCCTAGAAAGAAAGAAAAATTGTCCGAGTAAACATAAAGATACTTTATTACTAAATGTTGGTCAAATCAAGATTCATCTCTTACTCGCCAAGGTCTATATAGGCTTATATAGTTTATATAGGCTACCATTTCCAGGTATTGAATTAGGAGTAAAGTTCTCATATACCTTATTTCCAGTCATGATCTCTGTTGGAATTTTGGAAACAAAGATATCACAAAGTTTAGCTCGATTGTATAACGCCTAATACAGACAGATAATCCAAAACCAAACTGTGGGATTGTTAGAAGGGCTCCGGGACTAATTAATGTGTGCCCAATGTTGTGCAAACAAGGAAACACGTGTTTGATTGGGAGGTGTGAAACATTTTCCTTTAATATTAAAACGCAATGCTGTACGAAAATAAAGAAATATGAACCTGTATACAAAAC